>JAWHQI010000016.1:3837857-4477500 GCA_033032865.1 Dactylorhiza incarnata
TGCAGAGCGGAAGATCCGTCATCTGACAGAGACCTGCAAGTGTTGGCTGCATGCCAAGAGTATCCCAAAGTCCTTCTGGGCGGAGGGAATGTCTTGTGCTGCTTACGTCATCAACCGGATGCCTCTTAGTCCCATCAACATGTTAACTCCGCATGAGTTGATGTTCAAGGAGAAGCCAAGTGTGGCACATCTTAGGGTGTTTGGTTCCACCTGCTATGTGCATGTTCCAGATGCTCTTCGGATGAAGCTAGATGCAAAAGCAAGGAAGCTAGTCTTCGTGGGATACGACGAGCGGAAGAAAGGATGGAAGTGCATGGACCCAGAGACGCGGAGATTTGTTGTATCTCGCGACGTTGTTTTTGATGAAGTGACATCTTATAAGGGGTCTTCTGGAGTGGAGCTACCAGAGAGCAGGGTGGAGGTGCCAGAGCAAGCAGTGGAAGATCTTCAGGTGGAGCTACCTGTGTCACCAGGAGGTCCATCTCCTTCTAGTTCCGAGACGGGGGCTTCTGGTTCAGGGAGCAGGGGGAGCAATGCTCCTAGCACGTCTGGAAGAGGAGCTAGGGAAGAAGCAGCTGGAGATAATGCGGTTCAGGGGAAGGAGCTGAGGAGGTCGAAGCGAGCCATCGTTGCCCCTGATCGCTATACAGGAGGAAACGCAGTGAGCTTTGTCTCATGTTTCTTGGCTGGTCCCTTGGATGAGAGCGAGCCGTCAAGCTTTGAGAAGGCCAGAGGCGTGAAGGAGTGGGAGGTTGCGATGCAAGAAGAGATGGCAGCTCTCGAGAAGAATGAAACCTGGTCTCTTGTGCGCAAGCCCAAGGGCACCACTCCTGTGACATGCAAGTGGGTCTACAAATTGAAGAAGAAAGTTGACGGTAGTATCGAGCGTTACAAGGCTCGTCTTGTAGCTCGGGGGTTCTCGCAGCAATACGGTGAAGACTATGAAGAGACTTTTAGTCCGGTGGCCAAAATGACTTCAGTTCGGTTCATCATTGCCTTGGCGGCGTTCAGTGGATGGGAGATTTGGCAGCTCGACGTCAAGAACGCCTTCCTGTACGGCGAGATTGACAAGGATATCTTTATGGTCCAGCCACCAGGCTTTGTGTCTGAAGATTTTCCGGAGCATGTTTGCAAGCTGAAGAAGGCCCTGTATGGGTTGAAGCAAGCGCCAAGGGCGTGGTATGGAAAGATCGCAGAATATCTCCTATTCTGTGGATTTGTTGCTTCAGACTCTGACTCGAGCTTGTTCGTCAAGAAGAGCGGGGAGCTTCAGGTCATCGTGCTGCTATACGTTGACGATATGATTGTGACGGGGAACTCACAGGAGGAGGTAGCGCAGCTTCGAGCTGAGCTATCTATCAGGTTCGAGATGAAGGATCTTGGTGAGCTTCACCATTTTCTTGGACTTGAGGTGCAGAGGAAGGAAGGTGGAGTGCTGGTGACCCAAGCCGGATATGCGGATCGGATCGTAGAACGGTTCGGCATGAAGGAAGGGAAGTGCACTTCCACACCTCTGGAGAAGGCTATGAAGCTTCGGAAGGATGAGGGAAGGATCATGCAAGATCCGTTGGTGTTCCGAGCTCTGGTTGGGAGCTTGATTTATCTGACGATCACAAGGCCGGATATTGCATATGCAGTAGGCAGGGTGAGTCGGTTTATGGCGGAACCACGAGTACCTCATCTGCTAGCGGCCAAGAACATTCTGAAGTATGTTAAGGCGACCTCAGACATGGGTCTCCTGTACAGGAAGGATGCGGGCTTCGAGGTGCATGGTTACATGGATGCTGATTACGGGGGAGATTCGGATGATCGGAAGTCGACATCTGGATTCGTCTTCATGGCGGGCCCTACGGCTATATCATGGTGCAGCAAGAAGCAGGATTCCGTATCGGTCTCTACCACGGAAGCGGAATACAAGGCTTCGGCCTTGGCAGCTCAGGAAGCCATCTGGCTTAGGAGGTTGGTTGCAGACGTCCACAAGGAGGTTCGGGAGCCGACTCTGCTACGCGGTGACAACGAGAGTGCTCTCAAACTGGTGACCAATCCAGTTTGTCACGCGAGGGCCAAGCATATTGAGATCGAGCATCACTTCATACGGGAGAAGGTGCTGGAGGGATCTCTTTCGGTCGAGCATGTGCGGAGTGCGGACAATGTCGCAGACATCTTCACAAAGGCGCTGGCAAAGGGGCCGTTCACACGGCTAAGGGAGTTACTTGGATTAGTTTCAACTTCCCACTTCAAGGGGGAGTGTTGAAATTATTGAAGTGGAAGTTGGAGGTGTTTTGGACCTGGGCGGTCTAGGAGGAGGTCGGGCGGTCTGGCATGACCGCACGGCCTGGCGGTCTGCCTCTGCGGTCTGGCTGGGAGTAGCCTAGCTGTGGTCTCCTGGAGTGACCGCTGGTATCTGGTCCAAGGCCATGCGGGTTGTCTATAACCGCATGGCGTGCTGTCCTCTTCAAGGCTGTGGCGGTCTGGTGTGACCGCACAGTTTGATCCAGGTTCTCTCCGGAATGCGGTCTGGCTGCTGACCGGGCTTTCTGGGGGTATTCGCGGACTAAGGGTCTTAGTCGCGCGGTCTCAGTTCGCGGCCTCAGGAGGAGACTGGTATGCGAGCTGGTTGCTGTTCGCGGTCTCAGGAGGAGATCGGCATACAGACAGGAGTTCGCGATTTGATGGCGAACTGACTGTGTTCGCGGTCTCGTGCGAACACAGGTGGTGAATAGCTTCGGGCGGTCTGGCGAGCTCTGTGGAGTCGCGGCCTGCTGTGAGAGTGGCGGTCTCTCATGGCGACATTGAAGCTGGCGGGTTCACCAAAATGAAGCAGGAGTTATGTTGCTGATCGCACGGGTTGACCGATCAGGTCGCGCGATCTGGAGGGTGGTGATCCTATCTCATAGGGTGGTGACTGGATCAGGTCCCGTGCCTATAAATAGGAGGCCACTGTGGCAGCAATAAGGACACACCAAGTGTAAGCTGAGTTCGCTTGTTTCCTGCGGTCTGTTTTATTCTGATCGTGCGGTCTGCTGATTGAATTCCTCTTGTGCAGCTTCTACGGATAGTGTGGGCAGCAGCGATCACCTCTTCCTCTGAAAGTGTTCGGGCGGTCTGCGGCTTGGATTTGTGGTGCTGGAGTTCGGGAGAATCAGGAGATCGGAAGAAGGGAGCGGTCTGATCAGCGGATTGGTGGTGTGCTGTGATCGGCAAGGCGCTGCGATCTGGCAGTGTGTTGAAGTCGCAGGGAGGTCACGCGGTCTGGAGCGATCTCAAGTTATCCTCATCTTCTTGTATTTCTGTTTGGTATCTGTGCTGGCGAAATCATGTCTCGCCAAGCATGCCTTGCCCTGTAATGAAGTTTATGCTATCAATAAAGATCAATTGCTTGCCTAAAGTTTGTTTCTGGTTGTTTGGCTTGTATCTCTAAGTTGCATAATCGATTCCTGCTTGCTCTCACAAGGTCCTTAGAAAAAATTTCACAAGATCTAGGTTAGGTCTAGGGGGTGCTTGAGGACACATCCGGGGAAGGATTGGCTAGAGCGGCTTGAGGCCGAATCCGGGAAGGAGGAGGCTAGGGCCACCGGTTCGTGGGGAAGCGAGTCGGGATAGAAAACGAAAAGAGCTTTTATTATTCGCCTCCGATCTCTAGCGACATTGAGATCAAATTTTGTAAAACTGATTTAATATCAATAAAGCTTGTCTCTCTTTTTGTTTTACTTGTCTTCTTGTTTTAATATTGCAATATTCCAAAGTTTTCTAAATAAAATATAAAGTTTTTGAAAACCCTTATTCACCCCCCTCTCTAAGGGCGCCGACCGATCCAACAAGTGGTATCAGAACGGTTTTGTCCCAATCGGCTTAACAACCCGGAACAATGGCGTCTCATGATCTCGCTTTTCCTAAGGGTCAAGGGGTTAGTCGACCACCTCTCTTTACTGGGTCTGATTTTAACTACTGGAAAAATCGAATGATGTGTTTTCTTATGACTATGGATGTAGAAGTATGGAACATGGTAGAAGTTTGGTACTCTCCTCCTACAACTGTAGTGGGAGAGGCGACATTAGCAAAACCTAAGGATAAATGGGACGACAACGATAAACTAAGGTGTAAAAATAATGCTAAAACAATGAATGCCTTACATTGCGCTTTAAATAGGACTGAGTTTAATAGAATTTCTGCATGCACTACTGCTTATGATATTTGGAATCAATTAGAAGTAACTCACGAAGGTACATCGCAGGTGAAAGATGCAAAGCTGTTTCAACTGGAATCTGAATACGAGAAATTCAGGATGGACACGGAAGAGGACATCAACTCCATGTACACTCGCTCACAAAGATTGTCAACGCATCAAAGGCACTTGGAAAGACCTACTCCGAAGGGACTTGGTGAGGAAAAATCTTCGTTCCTTACCCCCAAGGTTCAATCCGAAGGTGATAGACATCTCGGAGTCGCACAACTTAAGAACGCTCCAGATCGAGAACCTCATTGGGAATCTCAAAACCCATGAGGTAGAACTGCAAATTCAACATGAAGAATACAACAAAGAGCCGAAGAAAAAGGCATTGGCACTAACATCAAAGAAGGAGTGCACCGAAGAGGACGATGATGATGAAGAAGGACTCCTGGTGAAGAACTTCAAAAAGTTCATCAGGAATCCAGAAAGAAGGAACACATTCAGAAAATTCTTCCAAAAGGACACTCGATGAAAGGGATCTTCCTCTTCATCGAGGAAAGAAAAAGGAAGCGATGACGAAGAAGAAAGGCCGCCTCCAGAATGCTATCACTGCAGAAAAACCGGGCACATTCGGAGCCAGTGCCCAAAATATCAAAAGGAACGAAAAGAACAAAAGAAAACAAAAGAAAAGAAGAAAGTGCTGAAGGCCGCCACTTGGGATGACTCTTCCTCTGAAGAGTTAAACGAATCTGAGTCAAGTAGCGAGGAGGAAGCAAACTTGTGCTTGATGGCCAAAAGCGACGATGACGACACCAGTGTTCTTAGCGACACTGAGGTATCTCCTCCTACTTTTGAAGAACTTTATGATAAATTTGTTTTATTAAATCTTGAAAATGAATCTATTATAAAAGAAAATCATAAGCTCACAAAAAAAATAGTTTCTCTTGAAAAAAAAGTCTCATGTCAAGAATGTGAGCACTCCTTATTTAAGTTAAAAGAACTTGAAGTATCTCTCTCTAATGCCCTCTCACAAAACAAAATTATTGCAAAACAGAAGGGGGACTTAGAGAGAAGATTGAAAGCTTCTATATTACAAATTGAAAAGAACAAAAAAGGATTTGAAAACAAATGTGTTATGATTGTTCAAGAAAATACATCTCTTAAATAACAAAATCAAAATCTCAATTTAGCCATAACCAAATTCGGGATTGGTCAAAAATCCCTGGATATGCTTCTGGGTAATCAATGCTTTGGGTCTGGAAAAATCGGACTCGGATATAAAAGTGAACACTACCGCCCGGCGCTAGCTACTAACGCCGGCGGTAGCTCTAAAGTTAAAATTTTTTCTGGTCTTTCTAATGTACAAACATCATCCAGCAAGAGCAAATAGAAACTCAGAAAAGGGTCTCAACCCCCTTTATTTCGTGTGCTAATTGTCTTAAATTTGTACACACGTCTGGCTCTTGCAGGAATATAATAAATCAACGATCATTAAAACAAATTTGGGTACCTAAGAAATCCACTTACTCTATGGGTGGTACCTCTTGGGTATCTGGGTCTTTACTCTCATCCTCTTTCTAGATTTGCAAGAAGGCTAAGGAAACAGAAGACGTGTGGTATTTGGACTCAGGCTGCTCCAAAAACATGACGGGCAATAAAGCAAAATTCCTTAGCCTAGAAAAGAAGAAAGGAGGAATAGTGACGTTTGGCGATAACGGTAAAGGAAGGATCATGGGAATTGGTACAGTGGGTAACGCATCTTTTCTTATATCAAATGTGCTTTATGTGAAAGGATTAAAACATAACCTAATATCTATAAGTCAACTTTGTGATAAAGGTTTAGACGTACTTTTTGAATCTTCCACTAATCTTTGCAAGATTGTTAATCCTAAAACAAAAGATGTGTTATTAACTGCACCTATAATTCATAATGTTTACATAATTTCATTTCATGATCTTTCTAAATCTTCTATAAAATGTTTTATAACGAAAAATGATGAATTAGAATTATGACATAGACGCTTAGGCCACGCTAATACAAAGCTCATCTTAAAACTAGCAAAAAGAGAATTGATTAGAGGATTGCCTAAGTTAAATGGAAATTTATCTTCATTATGCCCTCCATGCCAAAAAGGCAAATTTACTAAGTCATCTTTTAAAAGCAAAAATGAAATTTCTACATCAAAACCTCTGCAATTAATTCATATGGATCTTTTTGGTCCCGTTAACACTGCAAGTCTTGGTGGTAGATTATACACTTATGTTCTCATAGATGACTATTCTAGATATTGTTGGACTTTATTTCTCTCCTCCAAATCTGATGCGTTTTGCGAATTTTCAAAATTATGTACTCGCATTCAAAATGAATTAGATTTAAAAATAAAATGCATTCGCTCAGATCATGGAGGTGAATTTGAAAATGAAAATTTTAAATCTTTTTGTGACATGTTAGGTATTAAGCATGAGTTCTCTGCTCCACGCACACCTCAACAAAATGGTGTTGTAGAACGGAAAAATAGGACAATACAAGAACTTGCACGCACAATGCTATCTGAATATAAATTACCTAAGTATTTTTGGGCAGAAGCTGTAAGCACTGCATGCTATGTAATGAATAGAGTTATGCTTCGCCCATCATTAACTCTCACACCATATGAACTCTACTATCAAAAGAAACCTAACGTATCGTATTTTAGAGTATTTGGATGCAAATGCTTCATTCTTAATACAAAAGATTCTTTAGGAAAATTTGACGAAAAATGCGATGAAGGAATATTTCTTGGTTATTCTTCAACTAGTAAAGCATATAGAATATTTAATAAAAGATCAAGCAAGGTTGAAGAGTCAATTAATGTCAGATTTGATGAGTTTGTTCCATGTGCAGAAAAGCTCCCTACAGGTACTGATGATGAACCTTTGCCATCCTTGGAGCACGACGAAGAAGAACCGTCCAAAGAAGAGGATGAGAAGCCAAAAGAAGATGAATATGTACCTCCAAGCATTCTAAACTTCTCCAAAAATCATCCAAAGGAGCTAGTCATTGGGGAACCTTCTACTGGGGTAAGAACTCGGTCCTCTCTTCATGAAACATTTTCAAATATTTGCTTTGTGTCTGAAATTGAACCTAAAAACGTTTCCACCGCTTTAAATGACGAATTTTGGTTTTTGGCAATGAATGAAGAGTTAGGACAATTTCAAAGAAATAAAGTTTGGAATTTAGTAGAAAGACCATCTAATCATCCAATTATTGGCGTAAAATGGATTTTTAAAAATAAGCTAGATGGTGAATCTAGGATTGTAAGAAATAAAGCACGCTTAGTTGCTCAAGGCTATTCACAAATCGAGGGGGTAGATTTTGAAGAAACTTTTGCACCCGTAGCTCGCTTAGAATCTATACGAATATTTTTGGCATTTGCGAGTTTTAAAAGAATAAAATTATTTCAAATGGATGTTAAAAGTGCTTTTTTAAACGGGTTCATTAAAGAAGAAGTTTATGTAGAACAACCCCCCGGTTTCATAAATGAAAGATTTCCAAATCATGTTTACAAATTAGAAAAAGCGCTTTATGGTTTAAAACAAGCGCCCCGTGCCTGGTATGATCGTCTTACATCATTTTTGTTAGAGCACGGTTATGTTATGGGAAGTGTAGACAACACACTCTTCATTAAGCATAAAAATAACGAATTAATTATTCTACAAATATATGTTGATGACATCATTTTTGGAGCCACTAATGAAGAGTTGTGTAATGAAGTAGTCTTAATAATGAAAAATGAATTTGAAATGAGTCTTGTAGGAGAACTATCACATTTTCTTGGTTTTCAAATTTCACAAAGAACTGATGGTATTTTTATTTGTCAATCAAAATATGTTCACGATATGCTTAAACGATTTGGATTTGAAAATCTTAAACAAGCCTCTACTCCTATGAGTGCTTCCTTAAAATTAGGAAAAGATGAATCTGGAATTTCTATTGATCAAACACTATATAGAGGAATGATAGGTTCTCTTCTTTATTTAAGTGCATCTAGACCAGATATTATGTTTGTCGTATGTTTATGTGCTCGCTTTCAAGCCGATCCAAAAGAATCTCATTTAAAAGCGGTAAAACGTATTTTTCGTTATCTAATTGGGTCATCTAAATTAGGATTATGGTACCCACATAATGACTCTTTCACACTCCACGGCTATTCCGATTCGGACTACGCTGGGTGTTCACTAGATAGAAAAAGCACTAGCGGTACGTGACATTTTTTAGGACCCTCTTTAGTTGCCTGGTCTAGTAGAAAACAATCTTCGGTTGCACTCTCCACCACGGAGGCCGAATATATCGCACTTGGTAGTTGTTGTGCACAAGCATTATGGATGAGCCAAACACTAGAGGACTTTGGATTTCATCTCAAAAACATAGATCTTAAATGTGACAACAAAAGTGCAATAGACCTCACATATAATCTTGTACACCATTCTAGATCCAAACACATCGACGTTCGTCATCATTTCATTAGGGATCACATTAAAAAAGAAAATGTAAAAGTAAGCTTCATTTGGACAGACTCTCAACTCGCTGACATATTCACTAAACCTCTTCCCGATGCACGATTTCGTTTATTACGACTTGAATTAGGTGTCCTAGATCTTTCAAGTTAAAACATGCTCACAAATACAATTTTCTTCATTTTTCACCATCCAAAACATTTCCAAAAATTCTGCAAATTCAGCATAGAACTACTATTGGGACACCTAATCAACTTCCAACATCAAAATTTTCAAAACCCTAAAAAATCACTTACTGTTTCCCGCGCTAGCGCTAGCGCCGGCGCTAGCGTCGAGGTTCGAATTTCTGTGTTTTTAAAATTTCTAAAAATTCCTAAAAATATTTTGATCTATATGTACTATTTAGTTTTTGCACATCTGTTTTTCTTTTCTTTTTGAAAAATCAAATACAAAAATAGAAAAACAAATTACAAAAAAAAATGTTTTTCCTTTGTTTGCTTTTGTTGTTTCCTTTGTTTAAAGTTCATCTTTTTACAAAAATAAAAAAAATATTATAAAAGCAAAAATTACAAAAATCTGCTTTTATTTGCTAAAACCAAATACAAAAATATAAAACTTTAAAACTATAAAAAAAACTCTATGATTTTTTCTTGTAAAATCAAGCATGATTTAATCTACTATTTAGAAATTCTACAATGTTACAATTTTTCTCTTCAAACTACTTTGGACATTGTCTTTCTTCATGCTTTGATATATCTATTCAAATGTGCATCAATTATAGTTTAAAAGTTGTGTAGGATCAAGCTTAGCATGCCTCTAAGTATGAGAAATGCTTTATGGTTGATAATGATATTTATTCACTCACCTTTTTTTTGGCATTGTCTACATATGCATTTAATCTAAGAATGCTTGTGTATGTTTTGTATTAGTACAAATAAATTAAAATTGTACAAGTATCTTACCTACACTCCTTCTTTTGCACTCTTAAACATTAAGAAAAGTGGTTATATTTTTTCTCATAAAATCTATTGATTTGCAAAACAAGTGTATTCGGAGAACTTTGTACAAAACAAAATTATAAAATAAATGACAAAGATAACTCCATCAAGCACTACTTGAACCTCCTGATAAGTCTTAATGAGCATTGTGAGGTTGAGCACCTTGGAAAGAATAATAAAGTGTCTTGTGCAAATTAACTCTTTCTTTCAAAAATAAGAAAAACCACTTTCTCTTAAGTACACCGGATCACAAGTCTCAAAATTCAAAATAAAATATGTGATCCCCCAAGCACTACTTTGCACCCTGATAAGTCTTGATGAGCATTGTGTGTGCAAAGCACCTTGGTAGTTGTACATTTTTTGTGCATTAAAGTGTGTGGAAGTAATCTTATTTGTGTTTTATTGTGCTTCTTACTTTACATATTACTTGTATTTTTTTATTAAAATATTTGTTTACTCTCCTCAAATTTACACTTATGTGCACATCATTATCTTCCATAACACTTCTTCTCATGAGTATTGGATCCTAATGCTAATTCTATATTACTTTTTCTTTCTGAAATGCACTAGATAACCTAGTATGTGTTCTACAATGTTTTTGTATGTTTTTGAACTTAAGAATTAAAGTAACATTGTGGTCATCTCTTTTTGATAAACATTATTTCATGCTTGGTAATTCTAAAATTTAAAACTGCACAATGATTTCCAAAACATCATTTTGTGTCATCTTTACCTCATATTTTTTGGATTATCATTACTATTTGCTATAAGTCTTCCACATCTTAACCATATAAGTGTTTTTTACCTTGCGCTTTCATGCTTATTTCATATCTTGTATTATTTGCATCATCACTTATTCTTAAAAATTCCTATCTTTCATTAAGTGATAGATTTCCTTGGAAACACTTTTTATTGGTTACTTCAAACATAAAAATCTTTTATGCTAAAAACTCTGAAATTTTGTAATAACTCTGATCTATTTCAATAAAATACAATTCTAAATCTCCTTATCATTTACCTAAAAAGCTCGATCATGCCTTATCTTTTATTTACACATTTTTAGTGCTTTGTCTCCCTACCCACTTTTGCTAATAACAAAGGGGGAGAACTAACATGATAATTTGCAAAAGGGGGAGAACTAACATGATAAATATATAATCCGCTATCAAAATGCAAACCCAACATGATTGATTAAGTTGATAGCATATATATTAGGGGAGCATTCACTTAGGGAGAGCATGTATTTAGGGGGAGCAAGTCTAACATGCTAGAATCAATTATTATCCTAAGTCATCACTCTCACACACACACAAGTATAGTTTCATCATGCTTATCTATTAATGCTTTAATTTATCATTAATGGATTTGTTATTATCAAAAGGGGGAGTTTGTTGGAACATGGTCTTCCGCATCTCCTAGGTTTGAGAATAACAAATCCTATGTGTATTTGATCTTGTGTGTTCAAGTGTGCATGTTTACTAGGTCCACATGACTCAAGGAGTACACATGATGACTGCCACCATAATTGAGGCCAAAATTCGAAGAGGCTCACTAGCGCCGGCGGTAGCAACTAGCGCCGGACGCTAGCGTTGATGAGCGTGTTTCCGGGAGCTGTTATGGAAGGCGCTAACGCCTGGCGGTAGCGGATAACGCCGGCGGTATTGGTGAACACAGAAGGAATGAAAGCCTCGTTGTCGCGGATTGGAGATCCTGTCGCGCAAGAAGTTTCTTAATCAGGGATAGCGCCGGCGGTAGCTACTAGCGCTGGCGGTAGCATGGAGCACAAGAGGCATGGAGAAATAGGTTGTCGTGGATGGAAGATTCTGCCGCGCAAATTGTTTCTTAATCCGGGCTAGCGCCGGCGGTAGCGCTAGCGCCGGCGGCAGCGCTTGGGCTATAAAAGGACCCCCTCTCCTCTTGTTTTCGCACACCAATTGCATACACCTCAGAGAGAGAGTACTAGAATTCCAGAGGCCTATCTTGGCCGAAATTTGAGGTCCCGGCGAAGCTCTGCCAACTTCTGAAGGAGGATTCCATCACGCTGAAGCCAAACAAAGTCTGCTTCGACAAACGCTGATTCTACAGCGGATCTTCGCCTCCATATTCAGAAGTTCATCTTAAGGGAAGTTTTTATTATTTTATTTGTCTTTCTTTGTAAACGGTAGTGAAATCGCCTCGTGTTGGCGACTAGGTCTGGGGTAGGACTTAGGGCTGAAAATCGCCTCGTGTTGGCGACTAGATCTAGGTTAGGTCTAGGGGGTGCTTGAGGCCACATTCCGGGAAGGATTGGCTAGAGCGGCTTGAGGCCGAATACGGGAAGGAGGAGGCTAGGGCCACCGGTTCGTGGGGAAGCGAGTCGGGATAGAAAATGAAAAGAGCTTTTATTATTCGCCTCCGATCTCTAGCGACATTGAGATCAAGTTTTGTAAAACTGATTTAATATCAATAAAGCTTGTCTCTCTTTTTGTTTTACTTGTCTTCTTATTTTAATATTGCAATATTCCAAAGTTTTCTAAATAAAATATAAAGTTTTTGAAAACCCTTATTCACCCACCCTCTAAGGGCACCGACCGATCCAACAGGGCATTCCAGCACCAATACTTGTAACCATGCCAGCCTCTCCAGAGATCAACCTGAAACCCCCCATCTAGTGAGAGCCCGGGAGCGGAATCGATCTGGGGCATTCTAGTACCAATACTTGTCACCTTGCCAGCCTCTCCAGAGATCAACCTGAAACCCCCCGTCTAGTGAGAGCCCGGGAGCGGAATCGATCTGGGGCATTCCAGCACCAATACTTGTCACCTTGCCAGCCTCTCCAGAGATCAACCTGAAACCCCCCGTCTAGTGAGAGCCCGGGAGCGGAATCGATCTGGGGCATTCCAGCACCAATACTTGTCACCTTGCCAGCCTCTCCAGAGATCAACCTGAAACCCCCCGTCTAGTGAGAGCCCGGGAGCGGAATCGATCTGGGGCATTCCAGCACCAATACTTGTCACCTTGCCAGCCTCTTCAGAGATCAACCTGAAACCCCCCGTCTAGTGAGAGCCCGGGAGCGGAATCGATCTGTGGCATTCCAGCACCAATACTTGTCACCATTCCAGCCTCTCCAGAGATCAACCTGAAACCCCCCGTCTAGTGAGAGCCCGGGAGCGGAATCGATCTGGGGCATTCCAGCACCAATACTTATCACATTGCCAGCCTATCCAGAGATCAAACTGAAACCCCCCGTCCAGTGAGAGCCCGGGAGCGGAATCGATCTGGGGCATGCAGCACCAATACTTGTCACATTGCCAGCCTCTCCAGAGATCAACCTGAAACCCCCCGTTTAGTGAGAGCCCGGGAGCGGAATCGATCTGGGGCATTCCAACACCAATACTTGTCACCTTGCCAGCCTCTCCAGAGATCAACCTGAAACCCTCGTCTAGTGAGAGCCCGGGAGCGGAATCGATCTGGGGCATTCCAGCACCAATACTTGTCACCTTGCCAGCCTCTCCAGAGATCAACCTGAAACCCCCCATCTAGTGAGAGCCCGGGAGCGGAATCGATCTGGGGCATTCCAGCACCAATACTTGTCATCTTGCCAGCCTCTCCAGAGATCAACCTGAAACCCCCCGTCTAGTGAGAGCCCGTGAGCGGAATCGATCTGGGGCATTCCAGCACCAATACTTGTCATCTTGCCTGCCCTCGCATAACAATAACTATCAAGTGAAGAAGTAAAGTATTCAACTAATATCATAATAAAACTTTCAAGGGTAGAATCGCTTCAAATCGTCTCCACTTTTGGCTCGGCCGAGAGGTACCCCTTCCACATCTCGGAGGTGATACCCCCCTGACTTGAGCGCTTTGCTTACAATGTATGGGCCCTCCCAATTGGGGTTGAGCTTACCTACCGGCCCCTCTTCCAGCCGCGTCGACCTTTTTCAAGACCAGATCTCCTTTCTGGAAGTGCTTTACTCGGATGTGTTTGTCAAAATATCGGGCCATTCGTCGCTTGATTTCCTCTTGCCTGATGGTGGCCTAGTCCCGGAGTTCCTCCACCAGGTCCAAGGATAGCCTTTGTTCCTCATCATTGGCCACTAGCCATTCTTCATTCCCTTCTCCTGCGGCGACCACCCTGGGGGTCTTCACTTCGAACTCTATGGGAAGGACTGCTTCAGACCCATGAGAAAGTTTGAACGGGGTCTCTCTAGTGGCGGTGTTGGGGGCAGTCCTCAGGGCCCAGAGAACGGATGGTAGCTGCTTTACCCAGTTCCCCCGGAGGTTCTCCACCTTCTTCTTTAGTAGGTTGACGATTACTTTGTTTGCTGCCTCCACCTGGTCGTTGCTTCTCGGGTGGTGAACCGATGCGAACCTGAGGTCGATGCCAAGCTGGGTGCAGAAGCCAACAAATTCCTCGCTAGCAAATTATGACCCATTGTCCGTCACTATGGCCAGGGGGAGGCCGTGCCTGCAAATTATTTCTCCCCACACAAAATTCCTCACAACTTGAGATGTTACCATGGAGAGCGCTTTTATTTCTACCCATTTGGAGAAGTAATCGATCATGACCAGTAAGAACCTGGTTTGGCCACTAGCTTGAGGGAAAGGGTCAACTAGGTCTAGCCCCCATATGGCAAAGGGTCAGGGAGCTGTGATGGTCTGAAGCCTCTGGGCTGGGAGGAGTTGGAGTGGAGCATAGAGTTGGCACTTTGAACACCTCCTTGCGAACTCCGCCGCGTCTTTCCTGAGGGTGGGCCAGAAATATCCTTGCCTCAACACCCTCCCCTCCAGGGTTCGGCTCCCGGAATGACTGCCACACTCCCCGAAGTGAATTTATTCCAGGACTTTTGGGACGTCCTCCTCGGAAACACAACGGGCCAGGAGTCCAGAGAGGGTCTTCCTGTATAGTCCTCCTGCATGCAAGGAATAGTAAGCTGTCTTATACCTGAAGTGTCGCATGTCTATGTCTCCTTCATGGAACTTCCCTGATGAGAGGAAAGTGACGAAGGGATCCATCCACGAGGCCCGTTGATCCACCTCCATCAATTCTCCTTCCTCGATGGTGGGTCAGAAGAGTTCTGAAACCGTTCCTCCTTCTCGGGGACCAAACTTGGCTAAGAGATCTGCGGGGGTGCTCTCCTCCCTTGGCACGTGCTTGATGGAGAAATTGCGGAAATGCCCAATGACCCCCTTGGCCTTTTCCAAGTACCGAAGGAGGGTAGGGTCCTTTGCCTCATACTCTCCCCTGACTTGACATGCTACCACCATGGAGTCCGTCGAGACCTCCACATCTTGCACCCCCAATTCCCGAGCTAACCGTAGGCCCGCTATTACCGCCTCGTACTCTGCTTGGTTGTTGGTAATCGGGAAGTGGATGTTTAAAGCTTGCTCGATCTTGGTTCCTTGGGGGCTCACCAAGATGATTCCCCCGCATAGGAGTGTTTTCCTGACGCTCCATCCACCAACAACTTCCATGCCACTGAGGGGGGAGATTCATGCTCCCCTACTTTGGTTGTGTAGTCGGCCATGAAGTCTGCCACCGCTTGGGCCTTGATCGACGCCCTGGGCACGAACGTAACATTGAACTCACTCAGCTCCATGGACCATTTTGCCAATCTTCCCGAGTGCTCCACCCCTTCCATGACTTTGCGAAGTGGGTGATCAGTCACTACCTTGATCGAATGTGCTTGAAAGTAAGGTCGGAGCCTCGGGGCCGCCACCACTAATGCGAAGGCCATTTTTTCCAGAATCGGGTACCGGAGCTCTGCCTTCCTCAGCACTCGGCTGACGTAGTAGATGGGGAACTGCTTTCTCCCTTCTTCCCGGATCAGTACTGAGCTTACTGCCTCAGACCCT
Source organism: Dactylorhiza incarnata (assembly GCA_033032865.1). Lineage (NCBI taxonomy): Eukaryota > Viridiplantae > Streptophyta > Magnoliopsida > Asparagales > Orchidaceae > Dactylorhiza > Dactylorhiza incarnata. Next base: position 3,853,359 of record JAWHQI010000016.1, read on the forward strand.
ACCCCCAGGTATAGGGATAGGTCCTCTCCCGGCCTCGGCCCTTGGAGCAGAGGTGTTTGAGTGAGTTGTGCTTTCAAGGCCTGGAAAGCCTCCTCACACTCCGAGGTCCATTCAAATTTTTGGTTTCCTCTCAACACTTTAAAAAAGGGGGCGCACTTGTCTCCTGCCTTGGAGAGGAACCTACTGAGTCCGGCCAGCTTTCCGGTGAGGCTCTGAACCTCCTTCGAGTTTCTGGGCGATCCCAACTCCATAATTGCTTTGACTTTGTCCGGGTTTGGCTGCACTCCCGCCGGGGTGAGCAGGTGACCTAGGAATTTCCCTCGGTTAGGCACGAAGACACACTTCAAGGGGTTGAGCTTCATCTTGTACTTCCGCAAAGTCTTAAAGTTCTCTTTGAGGTCTCGGAGGTGGGATCCAAGGTCCCGACTCTTTACCATGAGGTCATCGACGTAGACCTCCAAGTTTCTCCCCTTTTGTTCTCGGAAGACCCTGTCCATCATTCTTTGGTATGTGGCACCTGCATTCTTGAGACCGAAGGGCATCATCTTATAACAATAACACCCATCTCCCATGATGAAGGAGACATCCTTGATGTCCAGGGGATGCATGTGAATCTGATGATAACCCAAAAAGCATCTAGAAAAGACATTATAGGGAAACCGACGGCTGAGTCAACCAGCGCGTCGATTCTAGGCAGAGGGTAGCAATCCTTGGGGCATGATTTATTAAGCAAGGAAAAGTCAATACACATTCTCCACTTACCTCCTCCCTTCTTCACCATGACTACGTTAGAGACCCAGCCCGGATACTGGATCTCTGATACAAACCCTGCCTGAATGAGCTTACCCACCTCCTCTCGGATGGGCCCTTCCAGCTTGTCTGCTATGACCCTCCTCTTTTGACGGATGGGACGGGTGCCAGTGTTGAGATTGAGGCGGTGGCAAGCTACGTCCACATCGATCCTGGGCATCTCCGCGGCACTCCAAGCGAAGACATCCACGTTCTCCTGAACACATTCTAGGATCTACTTCTGCTCTTCCAGGCCAAGCTCCCCGCTGATCCTGACCTTCTCCACCACAACAGCTCAGGTGGTGACTTCAAGCTCCACGACCTCCTCCACGGCCTCCAACCGGGACTCTTCTCCCTAATCTCCTTCCTTCTCTTCGCCACCAGCGAGCGCTTTGACGTCACCCCCCTTTCCTTCTTCTCCGACCGCCATCAACTCTTCTGCCCCACCCCCCCCCCCCCCCCTCTCTGGGCCTGACCCTCTACCTCTTCTTCCTCCTTCGGATCTCCTGACCTCTGCTCCATCTCCTCCTTCCGACCCTCTCCTTCAAGCCCTGCCGGCTCACCCACCTCCTGGTCCCATTTTTCTGCCTCTCCCATCCAAGAGATGGTGTTGACCGCCGTCACGTAGCATTGCCTCGCTACCTTCGGATCTCCTCTGATTCGGACCTGGACTCCTCCGTCATTGAACTTCAGGCACTGGTGGAACGTAGAGGGGACACAACGGAACGCGCTAATGAGCGGCCGTCCGAAGATGACGCTATAGCTGCTGGGAGCATCCACTATGACAAAGCGGCAGTTCCTAGATTGCCCCGAAGACCACGTGGAGTCCTACTCCCCCTTCTACTTCTTTTCTCTCTCCGGAGAATCCGAACAACGGACCATCCGAGGCCAACACTCTTCGAGGATCCACCTCCATCCCATCAAATGCCTTTTTGAAAATGACATTGACCGAACTCCCGTTATCCACCAGGATTCTGGAAACGGTGAAGTTCTCGATCGCCGTCTGAATGACCAACGCATCGCATAATGGGTCCTCATAACCTGGCATATCCTTCTGGGTGAAGGAAATCTTCTCTGTCGGGGGCGGGGCCAGGGATGTCGAAGCCACGCTACGACGGTGGATAATATGGAGGCTCGCCTTCCGGATTGCCTCAATCCCTACCCCCCCCCCCCCCCCCCCCCCCACATAGATCACTCTGATCCCCCCTCAGGACCCCAAATCGGCCCGGTCCTCACACCTTTCCTCCTCCTCCTGAGTCCCAACCTCCTCAATCCTCGCTGGTTGATGTTGCCACGACACGGGCACCCGGGCCCTTTTTGTCTCTAGGAACTCTGGGCAGGTGGCCGTCGCGTGACCTTCCTCATCGTGGAAGTCATAATACGGCAGCGTCACCTCTCCTGCTTCGCCCTCTGCCATCCTATTCCTTCTTCTTCTTCCTGCTCCCGCTTCTTCTCTCGCCTCTTCTCTCCTTCCTCTTCCGCCTCTTCCCCGCCTAATTGCCATGGCTTGCTGTGGTGGAGGAGGCATCGGCCTCGGACCCTGCCTCCATCCCAACTGATGGGGTCTTCCTTGACCCCCATTGAAGTTACCCCTCCCCGGGGCGTAACCCCTTCCCTGGCCTTGCATTCCTCCGCCATGATGCCTCCACCCCCCACTTGGGCCCTGGGCTCTTCCCTTCTCCACACCTCTTGCTGCCTGACCTCCGGCTCACTGAGCTTTGCAAGCCTCTTAGTGAGTTCCGGGTTGGCCTCTTCACTCTCGATTTCCTCCGCCACCCTCTCCATTAACTCATCGTAGGAGACGGGGGCCTTCCTCTTCAGAGCCATTTTGAAGAAACTTTCCCTCAGCCCGACCGTGAAGGCGAGCTGGAGTGCAAACCCATGCATCTCCTGAGTGAGCAGCACTTCTTCCTGGGACCAATCCGCGTAGCGGGCCAATGACTCCTTCGGCTCCTGCTTCACTTTGAAGAGGGACTCGGCGTCATTCTTCCTTTTCTTCAAAGTCGAGAACCGCAACAGAAAACTTCGACGCAAATCTTCAAAGGCGTAGATCGATCCTGTAGGGAGCTGATGGAACCAGTCCCTGGCCTTTTCTTTAAGGATGACGGCGAAAAGCCGGCACTTGAAAGCATCTAACATCGGCCTGATAGAGACCGAGCCCTCAAAAGACTGGAGATGTTTGACAGGGTCATCCCTGCCGTTGTAGTACACCCTATCCCACTCTCCGAACCCTGCCGGGACAGGTGCATAAAGTACTAACTCACAGAAGGGACTTCCCCCTTCTGCCACCCTTTCTCGCTCCACACGCCCCCGAGCTCTCTCGCCAGACTCGGGCTCGCGGGGACTGCGCTCGCGAGAACGGCGTTCGCCTGGACCACTCCCACAGTCGCTACATCCTCCGGGCGTGCGCTCCTCTGCGCCGCGCTCGCTGGCACAGAGCCCGCCGGGCTGGCGAACAGCACTCGCCCCTCCAAGTCTTGAACTGAACCTCCGGCGATTTCCTTTCTGGCCCTTCCCCCCGGGGCGTTCTCGCCAACCGCTGCTGGGGGAAGGGTCGCCTGAGGTGCTGGGGTCGCAAACTCACTCCGCAGCGCCGCGACCGTGAGCCCGAAGGTGTCAAGCACCTCCCTCCTGAAATCCGCGAACATCCTCAGCATCACTACCTGTGGTGACTCGCTGAACTCCTCGCCTTGATCCTCGCCTCCTGTCATATCTGCTCCTTGGAACTTTCTTGGACCAGCTACGCTCCACGCTCACCGCACCAAAATGTTGAAACCGATTTCTCGGCCTCTTGTGAAGCTTGGGGCCCTCACCGAAATGAGCTGCCCTTACTGATCCCTCGGAGAAGGTAGACTGAAGACTAGAAAAATGACTTAAGACCTTAGTCGCAGCGAGGAGGACCCTCCACTAACCCGGAAGATCGTTGAGCGCTTCCCCTCCCAAGCCAAAGCTGAGACTCGAGCACCTTGGAGAGATCTGGAAATGCTAACTAAAGAAAGCCTGAGGAGAGAGAAGCTGAAGTGAAGTCCTCTCCAAAGGTGCCCTTGCGGTCCTATTTATAGGTTTTCTGGCCTGGCCTGCAAATAGCAGGATCCCGCCTTTTAATTTTACTATCCACACCCCAAATGGGTTTGCTAACAACCAAACTCCGCTGTTTGGAGAGGCTAAAGGCAGACCACCGGGGGTCAAAGGGGTAATTCGGCCCTATCAACCAATGGGCATGGAACTGCGAGAACCTTACTGGCTCATCCTGGCGGTATCTGCCGAGGTCCGGTCTCGCGAATTATTTTGCGAGACCGGCTCCTGACTTCGTCGAGCTCAACACGCCTTTCGTCGAACGCAGGGCACTTCGCCGACCATGGACGAGCTCGACGAACGCGGAACGTTGACCGCTGCTTCCCTACTGTGATGTATCGAGCACTTCTAATAGAATAAATTTGGTTCGTCGGGCGCCGTCCGACGAATGCTGAGCTCCGCTCGACATTCGTCGAACGCGAACTTGAGCTCGCTGGACGCTGAGGCTCTAAACTCGCGAGCCTTCCTGTAAGCATTGAACACATTTCGCTGAACACATGAACATAGGTCTCTTCCGCCAACGGCCTGCGAGGTATTGGTTGGTCAGCCCTCGCTCGGCATAGTCTTTTTGAGGATATCTGCCGAGGGCTGGGTCTCGCGACTCCTCTTGCGAGACTGTCCCTCCGGCTTTGATGAGCCTAGAACGCTTCGTCTACTTCTGATGATTTCGCCGAATGAGGGTGAGCTCGACGATGCCAGGTGATCCCGAAGAACACGGGAGAGTTCGTCGAACGCAGTACTTCTTTCGTCGAACTCAAGAGACTTCCTCAAACCGCCTGCGAGCGTTTATTTCACCGGCCCTTCTCGCTCGCCTCTCAGCGAGCCTTCCGAGAACGACTTCTCCAAGACCTCTCTCACGAGGTCTTTGGCCCTAAGGCCTCCATCTCTTATTACTTCCTTTGTCTTGTTGCTTTCTTAAACCGTGCCTCTTCGTCCGGCGAATATCGGGGTTGTACATTTAGGATCACCTAAAACACCTTCATGAGTAAGATGGGGTGGTGTAGAGTTGGATATGCCCTAGGACCTTAGTTTTATCGCTTGGGGTGCAGATAGAGCTTTGTGAAGGACATGTGGTCAAAAGTTATAGAATGACCATGAAATTTAGGAGATATGTTCATGGGATGTATATATGCCCTAGGGAATTTTGAGAGGATTTTATGAGTATTTATTACCCCTTAATTAGATTATAACCCCTTTAGGGCTTTTTCTTGTAAAGGAAATTCACATGCTTAAATTGCATTGGATGATGGTTAAACCTTGGTAGTGCCTTTAATATCACATGAAGGACCTCTGGTAATTTTTGTGTAATTAATTAAATGATTTAACCAGCACTTCATTCACAAGGCACTTATTTTACCTTAACCTTAAGAAATATAATTGATGGTCCAATACTCTATGGAAAAATGTGCAACTTGGTGATAGGACATTTCAGGTCACTGGGAAGCTCTGCAAATTTTTATATAATTTTTGGAGATTGTTATCAGTAGGTTACTTCACAACATGTTCATATTAGGATCTATTTAGAATATAGTGATTGAGTTTACTATGATAAGAACGATCTAAGTTTATCTTACTTTGGACCATCCGAAAGTGATCAAGATTAGCATATGTGGAAGTGATAGGAATTTGGTGAAATAAACGTGAAGATATTTTCTTGATGAAATTGACTTGTGAAAAATCTTAGGGTTTCAAAAGATTTTACACGTATACCTTATGAATCAAACTCCACATAGAAAGTGATCGGGAGTCATCTTATAAACATTGATACTAGTGTTGTTTGTTTAACATATGTTCATAAGATTCACAAGTGCACCCCGTAAATTTTGAGGATAATTGGGACGCTTGACGATCTGATCAGTTCCATCAATGGTAAGAACTGGATAAGTTATAGAGTTGAGTTGTTTGATGAAATCCATCTGCGTTCGACGAAATATGTTCTTCGTTCGACGAACGTCGTGCTTTAGTGCGTTCGACGAAATCCAGATTTGGTTCGATGAATTAATGAAATAAGTATATAACATAATCATTTATATACGAATAGCTGATCACGGCAAATCCGACGGCTCATAGGTATCGTCCCCATTGGATGGACGACGCGCGACAGCCCGTCCTGGGCTTCTTTGCGGGATGATTTCCCGGCCACCTGTGTCGCTTCCCGGCCAGCCAATGCCACCACCACCTCCGTTGAGGTGGTGGCCGGCGATAGGGGGTGGTTGGCCGGCCGGAGGTGGTCGGAATCAGAGTTTAGAGGAGGGGAAAGAGAGCTCGAAATGAGCCCTTTCGGAAGCACGATCCGAGCCCAATTGGGCTTGGGCCAAACCCCAAATTATGAAAAGATCTAGCATTAAGGGAGAGGAAGCGGATCGGCCCGTTGGCTTATAGACTAGAGCTACCGGCGGAGTTAGCGAGATTGCACGACGACTTCCATGTCTCCTCCTTTAGGAGAGCTCTACTACGGCTGGAACAGCGAATTTCTACTATAGATGGCCTGGTAGCCTCCGATCGATTGATTGACCTGGAGCCAGTCCGGATAGACGACACCGAGATGCGAGTCTTGCGGCGCAAGGAGCTCCCGCTGGTCAAGGTCCTGTGGAGAATCATTGGCAGGAGGGACATACTTTGGAGACACTAGAACTGATGTAGAAGAGGTAGTCGGTGCTCTTCAAGTCAGGAATAACATCAATTCTTAGGGGATGTTACGTTCGGTCACTCTCGGTGAAAATCCTGCAAGCCTAACCTAAATTTCGGGGTCGAAATAATTTTTTTGTTTATTGGGATTTGTAACATCCCCCAAACAACTAGACCCCTAGAGTGGTTTTGTCATGACTAGGTCATGACAAAACCCTAGGAAGCTTGAAGGGACCTCTTGCCTTAGGCAAGAAGAAGGAAACCACAATGGTCTGCAAATAGCAATTTCCAGTTACCTAACCTAGGGTTGAAGTTCTATGTATCAAGTTGATCACCTAACCCTACCATGACACCCATAAACCTTTAGGGAGCCCCTTGGGTCACAAAGGACCCATTTTGGTCAACCCAATTGGTCAATTTGACCAAGGTCAACCAACCCCAAATTGGTCAAAGTAGCTTCATTAGGGTCAATTAGCCTCCACCTTGCCAAATTGACCCTACCTAGACCTTCCTATACCTTACGAGAGGCCAATGGGTCACTAGCCACCCATTGGGGTCAACCCAAATGGTCAAATTGACCAAAGTCAACACAACCCTAATTTTAGGTCAAAATTCCATATTTCCCCAAATCAGGCCCAATCCACTTGGGCTAGGCCTAATTGGAGTAGCCCATTAGCTTAGGAGGCTGATAATTACCAGGAGTTGCCACTCAATTTCTGTAAATGATGAGTAGGAGAGAGAAAGTGCAATTTCCCCCTTAATGAAGAGAGAGAAAGAGGAAAAAAGAAGGAAAGTTAATGGTGGGAGGCCATGGGTCACTCCATTCATCTCCCCAATCCCCTCCATTCATCTTCCATGATGCTTGGGAGGAGTTTCCCCATAAATTCCAGCCATTCATCATCAATGGAGGAGCCCAACCATCATAGCCGAAATCTATTCTCCTCATATTCCCCCTATACAGCCCTCCCCACTCAAATCTAACTTCACCATTAGCTTCAAAAGGTGGATGGCAGTTGAAATCATATATTGGATCGAAGGTTTTGGTGGATAATGGAGAGATTGGATAAGCTCTCCGGAGAAGGGAAAAGTCATGGCTGATCACCGCCGCCATCGTCGTCGGGATCCAAGAAGGTCTGGTTCTCGTCCTCTCTCTCTATGGATATATCTTAGATCAAAATAGGTGAGAGATCGGGCTCAATTGAGCCCGATCCAAGTAAGCAAAATCTGAAATTTCCATGAAAATGGTCTCGGTTGGGTTCGCCGGAAACCGCCCCTCCGGCGGCCGTGCCGCCGCCCGGCGTTAGCCACCACCTCAACGGATGTGGTGGTGGTGGTGGCCGTCCAGGGAGGTGACTGAATGGCCGGTAAAATGGACTGGAAGAGGCTACAGGAGGAATGAATCTCGGCCATCGGCTCATGGAAGAAGACTCAATCGTGGCCCTTGATTGCTTTCCTGTACAGTTTTTTTTATAATAATGATTATTATTCTGTTTTATTTTCTTATTACTGGCTGTAGTTAGAAATAATTATAGATAATACTTCAGCCCCTCTACAGCAAAAGTGGTCAACACCAAAGTTGTATCCCTTGGAGTCTACTTTATTTTAAAATTTGTTTCAGCCCAAAAGGAGTTTTATAACTCCCTGTAGGTCCATTTTGGTGGGACTGGTCCCTAGTGTAGGACAGCCACCATATCTTGAATAACTTTTGATTGGGTAATGAGATTGACTTGAAAACTGAAACCTAGGCTCTCTGTACCTACACCCATAACATACCCAAAGATGGGAATTTTAGGAGAACCTTTTTCTAAGGTTTTTGTAATAATTACATAAATCAAATATTAATTAACAATTGGGTCAAATGACCTCCAAATTTTGGTGAGTACTTCTTATGGTTATCACATGACCCTGGTAAAAATCACAACCCAATTGGGACTGATTTGGTTGGGTAATTTGTCAACCCAAGTTAGGTCAAATTGGGTCAAAGTTAGGGCATGGTGTTTATCTTGGGGTATGGTGGTCAGAACTCATCACCATGAGTTGAAACCTTGGCCATTGGTTTAGGATCACCTAAAACACCTTCATGAGTATGATGGGGTGGTGTAGAGTTGGATATGCCCTAGGACCTTAGTTTTATCGCTTGGGGTGCAGATAGAGCTTTGTGAAGGACATGTGGTCAAAAGTTATAGAATGACCATGAAATTTAGGAGATATGTTCATGGGATGTATATATGCCCTAGGGAATTTTGAGAGGATTTTAGGAGTATTTATTACCCCTTAATTAGATTATAACCCCTTTAGGGCTTTTTCTTGTAAAGGAAATTCACATGCTCAAATTGCATTGGATGATGGTTAAACCATGGTAGTGCCTTTAATATCACATGAAGGACCTCTGGTAATTTTTGTGTAATTAATTAAATGATTTAACCAGCACTTCATTCACAAGGCACTTATTTTACCTTAACCTTAAGAAATATAATTGATGGTCCAATACTCTATGGAAAAATGTGCAACTTGGTGATAGGACATTTCAGGTCACTGTGAAGCTCTGCAAATTTTTATATAATTTTTGGAGATTGTTATCAGTAGGTTACTTCACAACATGTTCATATTAGGATCTATTTAGAATATAGTGTTTGAGTTTACTATGATAAGAACGATCTAAGATTATCTTACTTTGGACCATCCGAAAGTGATCAAGATTAGCATATGTGGAAGTGATAGGAATTTGGTGAAATAAACGTGAAGATATTTTCTTGATGAAATTGACTTGTGAAAAATCTTAGGGTTTCAAAAGATTTTACACGTATACCTTATGAATCAAACTCCACATAGAAAGTGATCGGGAGTCATCTTATAAACATTGATACTAGTGTTGTTTGTTTAACATATGTTCATAAGATTCACAAGTGCACCCCGTAAATTTTGAGGATAATTGGGACCTTGACGATCTGATCAGTTCCATCAATGGTAAGAACTAGATAAGTTGTAGAGTTGAGTTGTTTGAGTACTCGGGCGAAGATGAGATGGTGTAATAGTATGTTCGGAATAATGATCTGTAGTATTACCAGGACAATGGATAGACATCGTTGATCAAGCAACGACTTGACCTTAGTTGAAGCATTGGAAATGTAAAGTCCTATCCTCCGGGATTGCACTTTTTGTAACGATCCAGGCCTGCCAACACGGGACCCATCTGGACCGCCGGCACCCTCCCGGCCCAGGCCCGCTAACACGGGACCCAGCTGGCACCGGAAGAGTTCAGCCTAACCAGATGGTCTGCAGACCATGCACCCCAACCCCTCTCTGTCCCACCACAGGGCACAGTGGGTTGTTGGAGACCGCAGTCCCCCAACACGGGACCCAGCTGGCATCGGAAGAGTTCAGTCTAACCAGATGGTCTGCAGACCATGCTCCAGCCCGAGCACGCTTAACTAAGTCCGAACATACTATTCTGGGATGGGTGACCTCCTGGGAACTCCACGCGCTGCCACTTAACTGGCTCAATTCTCATCAAAGGGGGACTACGGTCTCCAACAACCCACTGTGCCCTGTGGTGGGACAGAGAGGGGTTTGGGTGCATGGTCTGCAGACCATCTGGTTAGGCTGAACTCTTCCGGTGCCAGCTGGGTCCCGTATTGGCGGGCCTGGGCCGGGAGGGTGCCGGCGGTCCAACTGGGTCCCGTGTTGTTGGGCCTGGATCATTACACTTGAGGGCTTGAGGGCCTGAGTGTAGGGCTTGAGGGCCTGAGCTGTAGGATCTGTTTCAGATCTGTTTCAGATCTGAGATTTGTAGGGCTTTTGGGCCTGAGTATTGTGCTTGAGGGCCTGAGATTGTAAGGCTTGCGGGCTTGAGTATTTGGTGGAGTTTGCCGACTCTAGCATAATGCTAGATAGGCGCAGAGGGACAGTGGACTACTCAAGACACTCTGTCTTAAGGAACCACTATAGATCCTTGAGTGCTTTCTGTGATTGGCTCTTAATCTTTAAAATACTACTCTAGGATCTTCATAAGAATAGACTGAAAAGAAAGAGGGGCAATACATTTTAAAATACCTATTCACCCCCCCCCCCCTCTCTAGGTGATTTGGCAACATCCATAACTAAGAGGAGGGTTATAGGAAGTCAAAGCTATGCTACGATGATACACTACATGGAGGCTCCCCTTCTGGGTTGCCTCCAACCCCACTCCTCCATGGATGACTCAAGTTCCTCTGTGACCACCTAGGTCCATTCGATCTTCGCACCTTATTGGGCGGGAGATCCTCCCCTCTCTTCCTCACCACTTCTCCTCCTCCTTTCCCTTTCTTCCCTTCTCAGGATGTTCCTTCAGCTTCATTCCTCAGCTCTGAGAACTCTGGACACAGTGTTGTTTTGTGGCCTTCCACCCGGTGAAAGTCACGGTAAGTCATTACTCTTCGCTCCTCCTCCCTCCTAGGCTCTTTGGCCCTTGCTAATCGACCTCATACTCGACAGCCTAATCAGATTCGCTTCATGAGGGGGTGTCTAGTTTTGCCTCCACATGCCTGGTCTCCTCTCCGCAGAATTGCATCGAGCTCGGCGCTCGGGAGATAACCTTCTCCCAATCCTTCCCTAATAGCCTCCTCCTACTACCTCCATGCAGGACTGTTGAGCGTGGCCTAAGACCTCCTCTCCTGATCCTGCTGATCCCAATTTCCATGGTCTTCCTCCCTCCTTCCTCTTAGGCTCTTCCCTTCACTTGACCTCCATCTTACTCCCTCCTTCTGCCTCCTCCTTTCCATTCCCCGTCAGCTTAGCCAACTTGACCACAAATCCCTGGATTGTCGCCTCACTCTCCATATACTGCCTGACTCTATCGATTAGTTCTTCGAATGACAAAGGGGGATCCGAGCCAACTCCATCTTGAAGAGTCCCTCTTGCAAGCCTAAGTTGAAGGCAAGCTGGTGCAGCACGCCCAGGGCCGACCCACCCTGGCTCGGCCAGAAGGAACACGTTCCAGTCGCACTGTTGGGCTGCAGCCCAAGCACCCCAACCCATCTCCGGCCCCACCACAGAGCCGTTAGGTTGTTGAGGGCAGGGCTCGATCCCCCGACCTCCTTGATAAAGAGTCTTCAGGTCAGTTGGTGATGAGAGTCTGCCTGAAGACTCTTTATCAAGGAGGTCGGGGGATCGAGCCCTGGCCTCAGCAACCTAACGGCTCTGTGGTGGGGCTGGAGATGGGTTGGGGTGCTTGGGCTGCAGCCCGGCAGTGCGACTGGAACGTGTTCCTTCTGGCCGAGCCAGGGTGGGTCGTCCCTGGGCGTGCTGCATCAAAAAAGTGCACTGCCGGGCTGCAGCCCAAGCACCCCAACCCATCTCCAGCCCCACCACAGAGCCGTTAGGTTGCTGAGGCCAGGGCTCGATCCCCCGACCTCCTCGATAAAGAGTCTTCAGGTCAGTTGGTGATGAGAGTCTGCCTGAAGACTCTTTATCAAGGAGGTCGGGGGATCGAGCCCTGGCCTCAGCAACCTAACGGCTCTGTGGTGGGGCTGGAGATGGGTTGGGGTGCTTGGGCTGCAGCCCGACAGTGCACTTTTTTGATGCAGCACGCCCAGGGCCGACCCACCCTGGATCGGCCAGAAGGAACACATTCCAGTCGCACTGCCGGGCTGCAGCCCAAGCACCCCAACCCATCTCCAACCCCACCACAGAGCCGTTAGGTTGCTGAGGCCAGGGCTCGATCCCCCGACCTCCTTGATAAAGAGTCTTCAGGCAGACTCTCATCACCAACTGAGCTGCAGGTCAGTTGGTGATGAGAGTCTGCCTGAAGACTCTTTATCAAGGAGGTCGGGGGATCGAGCCCTGGCCTTAACAACCTAACGGCTCTGTGGTGGGGCCGGAGACAGGTTGGGGTGCTTGGGATGCAGCCCGGCAGTGCGACTGGAACATGTTCCTTCTGGCCGAGCCAGGGTGGGTCGGCCCTGGGCGTGCTGCATCAAAAAAAGAATTGAAAAAAGAAAACCCTAAATTCCCCCTAAGGAATTTCGGCCAAGGCTTGGCTCCCTCCTTGCCGCCGCCCCCCCTTGGTGAGACTCCAAGGTTTGCTTCCTCCTCCCGCTTCGATGCGACTCCGGCGTGGTTCTCTTTTGTGCGAATCCAAGGAAGAAGGTTGCTACCCCATTCGGTGTGACGCCGGTGGATCCGTGGAGAGAGTGATTCTCCCAAAAACTTGTGCGAATACTTTCTTGGTTGGGTAATCTCTACACTTTTCTAGCGTTTCTTCTCTTAGAGTTTGTGGAGGTTTTATGCAATCGTCTTTTCCGCGATTTTAAATACATCGCTCGCTTTCCAAATCATTTTCAACGTTATTGATCTTCGTTGTCTCCGGATCGGGAAGATCCATTGTGTTTGGCGGATCTAGGCCTATATCCTTGGTTTGCCCTTACAACGGATTGGAACACTTTGACCTAATCTTTGGGAACATGTTGGCTATTAATAGATCGTTGTTTTAGAGTATGTCCTCCTCCTATCATTTTTTATGATTGTGAGCGAAAGATCTGGTATTTTGAGCGCTAGAATGCTTGTGTAGGTGCGGCTAGATCTAGAGTTTGTTGAAGGTGAACGATAGCTTTCCTCGTGTACGTCTCATACGAGATCCACCCTACATCAATTTGGTATCAGAGGCACAGTTAGTGATGAGAGTCTGCCTGAAGACTCTTTATCAAGGAGGTCGGGGGATCGAGCCCTGGCCTCAACAACCTAACGGCTCTGTGGTGGGGCCGGAGACGGGTTGGGGTGCTTGGGCTGCAGCCCGGCAGTGCGACTGGAACGTGTTCCTTCTGGTCGAGCCAGGGTGGGTCGGCCCTGGGCGTGCTGCATCACAAGCATGAGGGTATGTCCTAACACCTCCTGAATCATGAGGACCTCCTCGAAAAAATGATCAACACAGGCCCCCAGCAACTATTATGGTCCCTGCTTGATGAGGAAGAGGGTACCAGGTCCCTTCTTCCTTTTCATCGAGGTGGAGAATCGGAGCAGGAAAATCCTGCGGAGGTCCTCGAATCCGTAAATTGAATTGGTCGGTAACTAGTGAAATAAATCTTCGGACTTCCCTTTGAAGGAGATAATGAACAAACTGCACTTGAACGCGCCCATCATCTTCCTGATCGAGTCCACATCCTCGAGCCACTGCATGTGCTCGACGGGATCTTCCCTCACAAAGTAGGTGTTCATTGTCAGCTCTGTGAATCCTTCAGGGACAGGGGAGGTTAGCACCAGCTCACAAAAGGGAATCGCCTGTGTGATTTGACGGGCTGGGCAAACTCACTCATACTCACCCAACAAATAGCAAGTATCAGGTGGGCTCGCAAAAAGAACTCGTGCCTGGAGAGTTCGATCCTCCTCCTATGGGGCGCTTTCCTTGCCAAATCATTTGCCTGGTCCTGCTGCCCGAGCGAGGCTGCAGGCACTAAGGATGGACTCCCCGCCTCTACTTGAGGTGTGAGTAGGGCTCTCAGGGTGTCCTCCATTGACGTTTTGAACTCAGCAAAGTCGCTTCTTGTCACGAACTCCCATGGGAGGCGAGTTCCTCTAGACAGTTCCGTGCTCGCCATGTTCAGACATGGGGTCGTCAGGTGAGATTTTCTTCACAAGCTACTAGTCCACGCTCACCACGCCAAAAATGTTGAAACCTGGAAATGGGTTCAACTGAGTTTGGACCGAGGGGGTTGCTTGAGTTACTTCTCTTGCCGTCAAATCCCAGAGAATGAGTATTATGAGCTTAGAACTAGCCCTAACTAACTAGTTGGTGATTGCCCACAAACGGATACGCAGGATGCAGCGAGGAGGTCCCACCACTAAACTGGAAGTTTTGTATCACTTTCCCTCCCAAAATAAGGAGTTGAGCTAACACCTCAGACATCATAGAAGGACAAGTGAGTGAGAGTTCAAGCTCTATTGGGGGGGGGGGGGGGGTCAATGCTGATCTGAGGGATTGATGGTCCTATTTATAGGCAAATCTATCTAAGGGTAAAAAGTTCTTTTTGTTCTGCTGGTAGCTATCTCTGCCTTAACTGAATTACTATCTGCAGACCCAAATGGGCGGTGGACAGCTGCCTCCGCATTTTTAATAATACTATTTGCAACCCCTGTGGCTTGCAGATAGTCGATCTTATGGTCAAGTCGCCAGATACAATGAAGGATAACTCGCGATCCGGGGCGACTCGAACTCGCATCGCGCTGTTCTGATGGGGTGAGTACGATTTAACCACTGGACTCGCCCTTTACTGCTTAAGTGGGTAGGAGAGTTTGACTGGTGGGTCTCTGTCTATTCCCCTTTGGTTGGGCGGGTACATATTTTACTCGCTTAATACGGGTTGTACAAACCTAGTGTTGCACCAGAGTATGTGAAATTGTATAGAGCCAAGAGGAAGGTCTTAGAGAAAATTGTATGTAACGATTATGAAACATTTGGGATGCTTCCTGCTTTTGTGAAAATAATTATTTATAACAAATCTCATGAGTATAGTAAATTTACAATATTAATATAATGGTGAAATTGCCCCTTAGTGCCTATATTTAAAAGCGATTTAATCTGTAATTTGAAGGAAGGGCAGGTGCATACGAGTGATCAATGAAGATTGATGCAAATTTATGGCTAGAAAAGCATTTCCTTTGTACTTGAAAATTGAACATGTTCTACTTACAATATTAGTGAGTTTTTTAAGAATTAGATTACTAATCTTAGGAGCAAACCAATACTGACATTACTAAATGGAATGAGACTAAAGAAAGGATGCTAGGGTTATCCCATCAAGGAGTTAAAGTACTAAACGGGCAATTGTAGAGGTGTTAGGCACAACAGAAAGACGTACAAGTGAAAGCTTTGAGGATTTTTCATATGCTATTAATTAATTATTCACCATAATTTGGAGTTAACTAAAATAATATATTATTCACTTGTTGTTGGATGATGAAATTCCTCTAGGTGCCTTTATTGATCATAGGAAAAAGCCAAGGTGTACCCAAGCCGAAGTTAGTATTTCCAAGGTGATCTCAAAGCAATCAATCAGGTAGTCTCACTGCCAACGCAATATGAGCCTATAAGGTCGCACATAAGAGTGTTTGGAGAAGTTGGAGGAAGGATTGTGTTGGCCTTACTCATATTGGATATGAGTGAAGGACCAATCCTATGACTCATTGGAGTTAGGTCGAGTCGGCTAAATGTTCTACAGATATTATGAATATTGTATGGAGCATGTTGGCATGTGTTTATGACGGCATTGCATGTATCGTCGAGATCATCAAAACGATATTAAGAATATCATCGAATGATCACGATGATATGACCGACTATCACCTATGATGTATCGACGAGTGCTGAGGGATATCGTCTTAACTGTCAAGACGATATTTTAAGCATCAAGATGGTATCGTCGAGATCGTCTCGACGATACAGGTCATCATGACGATATCGTCTAGATCGTCTCGATGATATAGGTCATTAAGACTATATCGTCTTGACTGTCAAGACGATATAGGTCATCACGATGATATCGTCGAGATTGTCTCGACGATATCCAGTGATCACGACAATACAAATCGAATACTCCTATTAATGACTGGGGTCTGCAGATATCCAATTTTATGCCTCTGGGTATAAATAGGGAACATATTAGGTTTTCCCTAAGGCTCTTTATCTGAGATAGAGGCAGAACTGTTCCACAAGAGTTTTTTGCGAGATCCCGTCCGCCGTCACAGCCTCTCCCTTTGTCGGATATAGCAATCCGTGAGAGATGCTGAGGGAACTTGTTCTCCGACCCAGATCTTGTTTGACAAGAGACTTGGGGTTCTCCTTCGCTCGTGTGGACTGCTATAGAGGCACGGATACACTTTATGTGCTTGGAACTCGTCCACACGGTTTTGGATCTGCTTTTGGAGCATCTTGATTGGTGTTGACTCAATCCCTTTCAGGTATATTGCAATGTGTTGCTCTTTTATTTCTAGATTAATGAATTTGCAATATCCTATAACTATTTCGGGTTGTTCTTGTATCTTTATTCCACTGCGCGCATGTGATGCGTTGTTTAGAGAAAACCCAACAGCCGAGACATTCAAAGATTGAACATTGTTGTTGTGTAGTCTTTTGGAAACGAACATTGCTGCAATATTAATTTCTCTTATCCCACTTTTTTGTGGAAATGAGCATTAATTGATTGCTTATTTTTGTTGTTGGGGAAGTAATGATATTTTTGGAAGGTGTTATATGGAGTATTATTCCCATACTTTTCAACATGGATATTTCTCATTAACGAGAAGTTATTTGGTGTAGTGAAATGAAAATATTTCTTTGACATTTCGTCGTCATTTCGATTATTGCAATGTGACAAGAAAAATGACTTGTATAACAGAGCGAATACGTTCTTTAAGTTTTGTGCAGAGAAATACTTTGATATTACAAAATTTTATTAATCTAGATAAATTAATTTAATGAAAATTATCAAGTGAAAAAGTAATTATTTTCTCAATAAGTTTGTTAAAATATGCATTATCAAAGTTGAAAAAAAATTTACAAACACATCTCTCTAGTGTTTGAAAATATTACAAACACATCTCTCCAATTTGTAAAAACATTACAAATAGATCCCCTACACTTTTGAGTTATTAAAATTGTAAAGTTGGAATATCAAAAATAATTCTGCTGAATATGACACTTCACATCCAAATAAAGGAAGGGGGAGTTTATAAACATACCGAACTTGCAAGAATGGTCTTCTTAAGTTCGTAACATAGAAGAGAGGTTAATTCACACATTATTCAACTCTTTCGCCTTTCATTTGTTACCTTTTTTCTTTCTTTAGCCTAGTTTTTCATTAGTATTTTAAGTAACAAGCAAAAGTAAAGTAAGGAAGCAAGGGTGTTTGCTAAGAACCCATTTGGCATCGTGTTTTTGTTCTAGTCCATTTGTGCAAAAACTACACACCTATAAGCATCTATTGATCGGTGGACCGCCGCCATTGTAGAAAATGATGGGAAAACAGAGGCCGAATCTTCATTATGTAGTTGCAGGTAAGATAAAAGATGAAGTGAAGGGAAAGGGAAGAAGAAGACGATAAACGCGATATAGCATTCAGAAATTCATATATGTATTGATAGTCTAGGGGATACATTTATAGTAGCAGCAATAGAATATAAAGGGTCACATATAATTAATACATTGCACTATCCCAATATATGCGACTCTTTGTTTGTTTTCAATTACATTTAATGCCATAAATATTCTGGTGGTTCATTTCTCCAATACCCCTTCTTGAACCGCTGGCCCAATACCTAGGTCATCTTTTAGCTCCAGAAAATGAGTCCTCCCGAGCGGCTTTGTAAAAATGTCCGCAATCTGTGCTTCGGATCGGCAGTGCTCCAGCTTAACTTCCCCCTTTTCTACCTTTTCTCTGATAAAATGGTGTTTAATCTCAATGTGCTTGCTCTTATTGTGTAAGAGGGGGTTCTTCGAAAGTGCAATGGCAGATACATTGTCACATTTGATCTGAGTTGGGTCTCCTACTTCTCCAGTCAGCTCCTCAATCATCCTCTTCAGCCACGCTCCTTCACAGATTGCTAAGCTCAGAGCCATGTATTCTGCTTCTGTGGTTGACAGGGCCATGGCCTGTTGTTTGCGCGAGCTCCAAGCAATTGGGTTTGATCCCCAGAAATAGATGAACCCGCCTGTGCTTCTTCTATCTTCCAGCGAGCCTCCCCAGTCTGAATCACTATATCCTGTGAGCTTTGGGTTGAGATCCTGGTTGAAATGAAGTCCCAGGTGCTTGGTCCTTGAATATACCTCAGGATTCTTTTTGCGGCATTTAGATGGGTTTTATTAGGTTTGCTGACAAATCTGGCCACCAAATTTACTGCTTGTTCTATGTCGGTGCTGGTATGAGTTAGGTAAATTAGTGAGCCGACGAGGCTTCAATATAATTCTTCATCAACATACTCATCCCCTTCTTGGCTTTTACTCAACTTTTCTCCTGCAGGCATGGGAGTTAAGCAGGGATTATAATCCTGTAGTTTGTGCTTTTTTAATAAGTCCCTCGCATATTGCTCTTAAGATAGGAAGAAATGTCCAGTGCCCTGCTTAACTTGCAGACCAAGAAAAATTTTTAGCAGTCCTAAGTCAGTCATTTCATATGTTGACTTCGTTGTGTTTTTGAAGGAGTTGATTGAATCTTTTGAGCCCCCTGTTTTGAGCAAATCATCAACATAGAGGCGGATGATGAGATCAATCTTATGGGACTTCCTCTTGATGAACAAGGATGGTTAATTTATACTTGAGGTGAACCCTTCTCTTTGTAAGAAAGATGTAATATTTGTGTGCCATGCTCGGGGTGCCTGTTTGAGTCCATACAGGGCTCTGTGAAGACGGTACACATAATTTTCTTGTCCTCTTTTCTCAAATCCCTCTGGTTGCTCAACATAAATTTCTTCCTTCAAGTTGCCATTTAAGAATGCAGATTTGACATCGATGTGATAGATTGGAAAGTTGTTGTTGGCAGCAATGGCTAGGATCAATCTGATAGTTTCCATTCGTACCACAGGAGCAAAGTTTTCTCCGTAGCCTTTTCCAAAGTATTGTTTGTAGCCCTTGGCAACGATTCTAGCCTTGTGTTTGATTACTTCACCGGCTTCATTGCACTTCAACTTGTACACCCAATTCAACCCAATTACATTTTTCAGTTTAGGTCTTGGGACTAAAGACCAAGTCTTGTTTTTTTCAACAAGATCAATCTCCTCTTGCATAGCCTGCTTCCATTCAGGTGTAGTGGCTGCATCTGTATAGGTAAATGAGGTGAAATGAAATAATACACGGTTAGTATTCTCATAGAAATCAACAATTATTCTTGTCTTCTGATGCGTATTCGGCAAGTGCACTGGTTGCTGTCAAGTAATAAAATTGGGAATAGCTTCCCCGAATATCGTCTCTCAAGGAATGCAAGGTTCTGGTGAACGAAACTTGTGGTGAATTGATTGTTATACGAGCGAACAAAGGAAAAACAAGGGCATTGATTTTGGGTTTCCTAAGCTAGTGCAGAAAAGAGAGATGCGGGTCAAAACTCCGCTTCGCAAGGCGAGGTGGATGCAACGGCTGCGATGCCGTGCTTCGGTCAGCGGGTGGAGTGGCCACAATGCGGGGTTCGTGAGGGTCGTACTCACCTCTTCGCAAACATCACCACTAGCAATCGCTAAGTGGCTTCACACACAAGCAACCTAAGCTATCACAACAACAAACAAGGGCTATTCTTGCCACCACATCAACATTGTACATGAACACAAGCAATAATCCTTAAGATTAACTTAACAAGCATTCATACAACGCATAAACAAGTACAAGCATCAAGGGTTAGAGAGGACCACAAAGAAGATGTCACCGCGTCTTGGGTTCACGACCGGAATAAGAGGTTGTCGGGCTCTCTCCGGGATCGGCCCTCAGATGGCGTGCTAACTCGAAGGAGGCTGTCACCGCTCCAACGATCTTCAGCGCTTCTATGGTCTCCTCGGCGAGGAATGCTTGAGCTAGCGGCGGCGGAATCTTGCAAACGCTCTCGGATGGAAGGATGATGAAGGAGATCGCCGGAGATGGTCTCCTCTTGCCTCCTACAGTGGAAAGGGTGAAAATGGCGGGATTCCCAGCCTTTCCCGCGAGGGGGATCGAGCTCTCTCCCCTCCTCCAATGGCAGCAACATTTCCTGCTTAAATACTAAACATGCAGAAAAATGGTCACGCACGGTTGAACGCACGACCGTGCTTGGACCGTGCGTTATTAAATGATAAAACTAGACTTGAGGGAGACGCTGCGCCGCCCGTGCGATTTACTCACACACGGGCAAATCCGTCCGTGCGTCAAAACACACAGATAAATTCAGAAATGGCAAAAACTCAGAGAACACAGGCCAACCGTGCGTTTTACACACGCACGGGCAAATCTGCCCATGCGTCAAAATGCACGAGCAAATTCAGATCGCTCGTTCTCTGCCCAGAAGGTATCGCACGACTGCAATCATCCGTGCGCCAAGGAAAACGCACGATCGTGCGTTTCACACAGTCATGAATTCTGGGAGAAAACTGGATCCAAGATAATCCGGCCACCTGCATATAAGATAGAAATAGCTGGGAATACACCTCCAGCACCAGATAAACATAGAGAAATGGAAGGGGGGCACCATGTGCTTACCCCCAATAACAAGGAGCGCAATTGCACACCGAAATGGGCCTAAAAGTGCACCTAGCAGGGAATAGTGAATATGAATGAAAACGTGCCTAAAGTGTGGTGCAAAGACTAGATAACCGGCCCAGATGAGTCCATAAATATATATATAAATGGGACTCATCACACCCCCAGACTTAACCATTTGCACGTCTCGGGCAAACTACTCAGCCCTCCTGTCGGAACAATTGGATGTTAGCGTGAGTGTGAGCGGTAGAGACCAATGCGAAGTCGCATGCGCACGTGCTTGGAAATACATTAGAACATAATTAAACTCAAGATTATATCTAACTATTTCTAGAACAGTGGTTTGAAATTCTTTTTACTTGGATGGTGAATCCTGGTGAATCTTTCGGTCGCGCAAAAGGGAAAATAGCATGACAAATGAGCAGAGTATTACTCGAATCGAAGCTCGGGACAAACTCCTAAGAAATCCATTAAAGTCGGTGTCCATAGGCTTGCACGTTCGCACTCTCTCTACTGCATGAGACGACTCGTATCTAAAATCAATAGGACTTATGGGTTAGAATTGGGCTTAGGTTGAGTAAAGGCTAGGTAAGTAGAAGGACGATGGGAATCGCATTCAACACAACCTGAGCACTCAAGAGAATTACAATCACCAATACAAAATTTTCAAGAATTACACAACACCCTCAGACTTCAACTGAACACTAGGTGCGTGCTAAGCCAATCATACTTTTTGCCTTTGTCGAGAGAATGTAATTGAAAGTTCTTTTTGAACAAAACATTTTTTCTTTTTCTATTTTTCTTTCTCGACATAATTTCTTTTGTAGCCACAATAAAAACTTCTCCTTCAGCTTTTTCAAAGCTATCATACAACACGGAGATGACACCAAACATGATAAATATATACATTTCTTTCAGCTCACTTGTTGGTGCGAAAATGGGCTTGGCCGTATGGCTTTGGTGACATTAAAGTGGAGCTAAAAAAAGAGGAAAGGTAGGCTCAAGTGGGCTTGCAACGGTGATTATGTAGGTAAGGATTTCAAAAGCACAACCGGATCAAGAAATGGCCTATATCACATTTTATGATGAGTACTTCACGCAATCGTTTCGAGAGTCGCCTAGTGCAAGTTCTAGCCACCGAGAAAGGTTGTCCTTCCTTCCGACCCTAGTAATAAGCTACTATTAGTCTAGCTACACTCGACCCTATGCTACCGTTGGATTCACTGGATTCACCACTAAAGTAACATAAATTGCAGCTACTATAATAGAAATACTTAAATTATAATATTGAATTTTATTCTGCTCTAATTGAATTTCTAGGCATGACGGGGGCACTTGACTAGAGCACTACTCGAGTCAACATTTTTCTCTACTCCTCACTCATACGCTAACAATCCAATTCTTACGAGCGGGGAACCTCGCAGCGATACCCAATAAGCACGCGTGATCAAATGCGCGTGAACTAGGTGCAAGTGTATGCAATATGTGCAACAAAATACAAATCCTAACTCATCACATTCTAACATGCCAATCAAAGTGTGTGCACGTGCACCGATCACTCTCTCCCCCAGACTTGATCAAAACTAACTAAAATAACCGATTCAGAAATAAGTAACAAAGGGGTAGAGTTGACCTATGCTCATAGAAGAGCATGTCAGAAGTGCGGTAGTTCCAAGATTAATATTTTTCATACTTTCCTCATCCTCCACAAGAGAGCATCAGCCTACAATGTTAGCAAAGCAGAAATAGTAGTGCAAAAAAGGAATTAAAAAGCAGACGGAACCGGGTGGTTCTCATGGGTTGTCTCCCAAGAAGCCCTTTTGTTTAACGTCCTTCAAGGTGGACCAAATACCTGTATTAAAGTTCGATAGCAGCAGTTAAAGAGATTGTTCCAAACTAAAATAAGAACGACCAACACAGCAAAGAGACAAAATAGAGCACAAAATCAGACCGAAGAAGCAGCACAATCACAACCCCGAGACCCCATCACGCATCAGCTGTATGCTGATTTGTGGTGGTTCTCCCCAGCTACGCGAGATGGGAGAGAGGTGAAGGATTTAGGGCCCAAGGAGGATGTCTCCCCCTTGCCCCTAACCTCTTCCTTCTCGCACCGGAGGTTAAAAGAGCGTGCTTCACGCAGCAGTTTTTCTTGCCTCAGCTTCTCCACAGTTGGAGAGCGCCAACGTTGATAACTGGCAGAATTTCCCACCTTGGTGGTGGGTGGTTTCACTTCCGTTGCCGCCGTGGCAACCGGATCAGCCCAATGGACCTGCTTAAAATGTTTACATTTGTTACTTTGACTTGGGCAAATTTTCATAAGGCGCTTTATTCCGCCTTCTCCCTCGTCATTCAATATTCTGGTCGCAGTGCTGTCTCTTGCCTTCTTCCCTTCTTCCGTCACAACTTGCAACTTCTCTTATTTCTTTGCTCCTTCTAGCGATTCTGTTCTTTTCTCACCTTCTGCATCACTAGATGGTTCCTTAGTAAAAATAAGGGGAGAGTAAATTACTGCTTCAGATACAATCTTGGGGCAAGTGGAGGGTGTCACCTTACAGGGTAAGACAACACACCCCTTAGAAAAGTCCAAGGTGGCACCGCTCTCTTTTAAAAATGGTACTCCCAAGATGGGGATGGATTGATTCAGACTTGGTCCCAAAACTTGGAAGTCGGCAACTACCACCGTCCCCTCGATTGTGACTTCCACATTCCTGACTTCTCCCTCAGCCTTAACTACAGTCCCATTAGCAAGCACTAGTGACTTCCGTTCATCTGTATCCATTTTAAGTTGCAGTTTAGCAACATCCTGCAAAGCGAGGATGTTGCGAGATGAACCGGAGTCACATAGGGCTGCTGTTTCAGTATTATTAATGGAGCATGAGACTACCAATTCACTTAGTTCACCTACTCCCGCGTCGGAGAGACTCTTCCCTTGGTTAATAGGATTTTTTTTGGTATTACTGGGAAGGGTCCCTTGCGCACGCTCGGTTAGCACTTGAGCCAGTTGGCCCACTTGCATCTCCAAGTTACGCATGGACGCGGTTTGGTTCACCATATTAGTGTTGGCGACTTCCATAAACTTTTCCATCAACTCTTCCAGATTACTTTTCTTAGGGACTGGGGCACCTTGATTATAACCCGGCTGAGGCGGCCTTGGTTGACTTCCGGACGCTTGAGCATCGTATTGATGCTGGCTCGGTTGCCATCGTTGGCCTGCAGCATTTTGGTTCCATGAAAAATTGGGGTGATTTCTCACACCACAATTATAAGCATTTCCGTAGGGTGCCCCCCTAGCTTGATTTCCAACGAAATTTACAGATTCATTTAAACAAAGCTGAGATAATTCACCGGATAGCCCGCTACCTGGGCACTCGTATGAGTGGTGACCACCGCCTCCACATCCTTCACATGTAATGTTAGACGCGGGCGCAACAGTGGGAGGTAGTGAATCCACCACAAATAGTCCCCGAGCGCTTCTAGGCGCATTTCTCCCCGCAGTCCAGAATGTGTTGTGGGACGTGGTGTCCTGCAGAATTCTGAGAGCTTCCTCGGGCGCGTGGTTCATCAGGGTTCCTCCTGCAGCAGCGTCAATCATCGCCCGATGGTTGGGACCGATGGCGAAGTAGAAGGTCTCCACGATGTTCCACGGCTGGAGCTCGTGATTTGGGCATTTGCGCAGGAGGTCGCCAAGACGCTCCCAAGCTTCTGCGAGGGTTTCCTGCTCAGCTTGCCGGAAGGTGGCGATCTCGCGCTGAAGGCTCACAATCTTGTCCACCGGGTGGAATTTGGCGAGAAATTTGGACGCGAGCGCATCCCAAGTGGCAGCAGTTCCTGGAGGTATAGAATGAAGCCACACCTTGGCTTTGTCCCGCAATGAGAATGGAAACAGTCTCAACTTGACTGTTTCGTCAGTGATTCCTGCATACCTGAAGGTACCGCAAATGGCGGCGAACTCTGCCAAGTGGAGATGTGGGTCTTCACTGGGCATCCCAGAGAACTGCGCGTTGTTACGGATGATGTTCAGGATGGTGGGCTTGATTTCGAACTGATTGTTCATGATGTTAGGCCCAAATCCTGGATACACACTCCCAGCTGTAGGAGTGGTGTAGTCTCTCATGGTCCTAGGTCTCGGCCTGACCACCTCCTGCTCGTCCCTTAGATGGTTTTGCCCCACATGGGGTATTCCAGGATTCACCTCATCTCTATCAGCGGGTGCTCTCGGCACAACTCCAGGTTACGTATTATCTCCCATATCCGCTTGCACGACTGCAGCACGCCTCAGTGCGCGTGCAGTGCGTTCAATCTTAGGATCGAAGGGTACTACTTCCCTTCCGGCTTGTATCTGCATACACAAAAGAAAACACAAAGAAAAACAAAAATAAAAAACAACTGCTCCTATAACAAGGATTCACAAATGAAAGCGTTACACGCCTGCATTCCCCGGCAACGACGCCAAAAACTTGATGCGTATTCGGCAAGTGCACCGGTCGCTGTCAAGTAATAAAATTGGGAATAGCTTCCCCGAATATCGTCTCTCAAGGAATGCAGGTTCTGGTGAACGAAACGTGTGGTGAATCGATTGTTATACGAGCGAACAAAGGAAAAACAAGGGCATTGATTTTGGGTTTCCTAAGCTAGTGCAGAAAAGAGAGATGCGGGTCAAAACTCCGCTTCGCAAGGCAAGGTGGATGCAACGGCCGCGATGTCGTGCTTCGGTCAGCGGGTGGAGTGGCCACAGTGCGGGGTTCGTGAGGGTCGTACTCACCTCTTCGCAAACATCACTACTAGCAATCGCTAAGTGGCTTCACACACAAGCAACCTAAGCTATCACAACAACAAACAAGGGCTATTCTTGCCACCGCATCAACATTGGACATGAACACAAGCAATAATCCTTAAGATTAACTTAACAAGCATTCATACAACGCATAAACAAGTACAAGCATCAAGGGTTAGAGAGGACCACAAAAAAGATGTCACCGCGTCTTGGTTTCACGGCCGGAATAAGAGGTTGTCGGGCTCTCTCCGGGCTCGGCCCTCAGATGGCGTGCTAACTTAAAGGAGGCTGTCACCGCTCCAACGATCTTCAGCGCTTCTATGGTCTCCTCGGCGAGGAATGCTTGAGCTAGCGGCGGCGGAAGCTTGCAAACGCTCTCGGATTGAAGGATGATGAAGGAGATAGCCGAAGATGGTCTCCTCTTGCCTCCTACAGTGGAAAGGGTGAAAATGGCGGGATTCCCATCCTTTCCCGCGAGGGGGATCGAGCTCTCTCCCCTCCTCCAATGGTAGCAACATTTCCTGCTTAAATACTAAGCAGGCGGAAAAATGGTCAAGCACGGTCGAACGCACGACCGTGCGTGGACCGTGCATTATTAAATGATAAAACTAGACTTGAGGGAGACGCTGTGCCGCCCGTGCGATTTACTCACGCACGGACAAATCTGTCCGTGCGTCAAAACGCACGGATAAATTCAGAAATGGCAAAAACTCAGAGAACACAGGCCAACTGTGCGTTTTACACACGCACGGGCAAATCTGCCCGTGCGTCAAAACGCATGAGCAAATTTAGATCGCTCGTTCTCTGCCCAGAAGGTATCGCACGACTGCAATCATCCGTGCGCCAAGGAAAATGCACGACCGTGCGTTTCACACAGTCATGAATTCTGGGAGAAAACTGGATCCAAAATAATCCGGCCACCTGCATACAAGATAGAAATAGCTGGGAATACACCTCCAGCACCAGATAAACATAGAGAAATGGAAGGGGGGCACCATGTGCTTACCCCCAATAAGAAGGAGCGCAATTGCACACCGAAACGGGCCTAAAAGTGCACCTAGCAGGGAATAGTGAATATGAATGAAAACGTGCCTAAAGTGTGGTGCAAAGACTAGATAATCGGCCCAGATGAGTCCATAAATATTTATATAAATGGGACTCATCATCTTCCTGGGTGATGATGACTCTAGAGGAGTTACTAGCTCGTCGGGTAGAGCTTCAGAATTGACTTCAAGGTCTTGAATTTCCTCGGTGAGATCTTCAGAAGGCTCTTGGATGGGGCGTAGGAGAAGCTCAACTGAGTCTTCTGTAGAGATGATCACATCACAATTGTTTGATGCCCAGGACCAGTACTTGTCTTCATGAAATATAACATCTTTTGATACAAGCAAGTGTTGGGATATAGGGTCGAATAGTCTATATGCTTTTCTATTCACTATATCCTACAAATATGCACTTGATGCTAGTCTGATCTAACTTATCTCTTCTTTCTTTGAGGATGTGGGCAAAAGCTATAAACCCAAATGTTCTCAGGTGATCTAGCTTTGGTTTTTTGTTATACAACATCTCATATGGTGTGGTATTTTGTAATGCTTTGGTTGGACATCTATTCGATAAATAAATTACAGTACTTGCAGCTTTAGCCCAAATTAATTTTGGAAGTTTTTTGTGAAGAAGAAGTGATCTAGCCATTTCTACGATGATTCTATTCCTCCTTTCTACCACGTCGTTTTGCTGTGGTGTTCCAGGTACAATGAGCTCGTGTTTTATACCATGGTTTTTGCAAAAATGTTCAAATGTGTGGGAGGTAAATTCACCGCCATTATCACTTCTTACAGTTTTAATGCCTTTCACTGGGTTCTTCTCAACCTCTCTTCTAAATTCCATGAAAAAGGATAATGCTTCTGATTTTTGTTGTGAGAAATAAATCCATGCATACCTTGTGAAGTTGTCTATAAGCAAGAAGAAAACCCTTTTTCCTCCATGAGAATTTTCAGATGCGGTTCTCCATAAATCACAATGTATAAGCTACAAAGGTTGTGTGCTGCGCTGTTGTGATGATTTGAAAGGTTGTCTATGAGATTTCCCAAGTGCACAGATGTCACATTGGCGATGAAGAACTTGAATCTGGAGTTGAGGAAGATCAGATGTCAGGTTTTCTTCAAACAACAGCTTCATGGAATTGAAGTTCAGATGCCCCAAGCGTTGATGCCAGGTAGTCACTAGATCTGATTTGCAACCCATTGAGGTGAGGGCAGACAGATTTGGTGACTCAAGGTTGATTGGAAAAATATGATTTCTGGACATTCTTGTGGTTACAATGTTTTTTTGAGTTGGATCACGGATTGTGCAGGCATCAGATTCAAACAGAACGTTGTATCCATTTGATACAAGCTGTCCTGCACTTAATAAGTTCTGAGCCAAGGAGGGAACATATTGTACATCCTTTAGTTTTTCAAAATGTCTGAGAGGAATGTTTCCCTTACCTTCGATTTCTTTGCTCTTCCCAACTCCCAGAACAACTTCAGCCTTGAAGGACTTGTCCAGGGAATCAAACATAGTAATGTCATTCATCATATGACTTGAACACCCGGAGTCTATGAACCATTGAGAAGGTTTTTCTGGTTCATTGATTTTGTCACACTGAGACAACAACAAACATTCATCATCAGGCTTTGAGTCTTCCACAAATTTTGCATCTTCCTTTTCTTTATTCTTGAACCAGCAATCTTTGTCAAAGTGTGTAGGCTTCCGACAACGTTTACATTTGTAAAAGCACTTTGTTGTGTCATGATTTGTTTTCTTACACAGGGTGCAGAAAACAGATGAACCTTCAGGGACTTTGGTGGTGATGGTGTTTTTGTGCTGATGGCTCATTGAGCCTTGGTTCCATGGGCCCTCTTTAGATTGAAAGTTTTTGTGGAAGTTTTTATTTTTATTTCTTTTATCCTGACTAGATTTACTCAATGTCATTTTGGCTTGAAGTGCCTGATCAAGTGAAGGAGAATACCACTTCATCCCCTCCTCATGGGATTGGATTTTGCTCAAAAGAATTGCAATGGGGAGTTGTTCAACATCATTACTCTCCTCAATGGCAGCAGCAACATGTTCATAGTGTTTTGGCAGGCTTCGTAAGATCTTGAGAACTATTTCACAATCTGGTATTGGAGCACCAAGATTGCTGAGCTGATTTGTTAGGTTGGTGACACGGGGAAGATAGTCAAAAAATTTCTCATCTTCTCTCATTAGAAGATCGTCGAATTGACGCCTTAGATTTTGCCGTCTGATTGAAATCACCTTTTTGCCTCCCTGATAACATTCTTTGAGAATGTCCCAGGGTTTCTTTGCTGTCCTGGCTCCCATAATGCAGTGAAAAATGTTGTTGGTAACAGAGTTTTGGAGGATATGCAGTGCCAAGGAGTTTTTGATTTTTTTCTTTCTTGGGTATTCTTGCTTCACCACCTTCTGCTCCTTTCTCTTTTACATCACAAGAAGGACCCATCTGGACTATCTCCCAAAGGTCTAGAGAGTCAAAATAAGTTTCCATCTTGATGGCCAAATGAGCATACATCTCCCCATTGATCATGGGTGCCGCATGATGGCTTTGCCCAGCCGTGGTAGATGATGACGCCATCGAATCAAATGCAATACAGGTGCAGGAATCAGAAGCTCTGATACCACTGATGGGAAAACAGAGGCCGGATCTTCATTATGTAGTTGCAGGTAAAATTAAAGATGAAGTGAAGGGAAAGGGAAGAGGAAGATGATAAACGTGATATAGCATTCAGAAATTCATATAAGGCTTGATAGTCTAGGGGATACATTTATTAGTAGCATCAATAGAATATAAAGGGTCGCATATAATTAATACATTGCACTGTCCCAATATATGCAACTCTTTGTTTTTTTTTCAATTACATTTAATGCCATAAATATTCTGGTGGTTCAGTTCTCCAATAGAAAAACCCCATTTTGAGACTAAAGGGAGATGCACTTTCAAGGGTGGCTGGGGTCAAGCATTTCTTGAGCATTTTGTTTAAAATCATCAACGCCGCACCCGCACGGACCATAAATTTAAAATGATGCGAAAACATATAGCCAATAAAGCACATTCCTTTCTTTGGATCACAACTCAAAAAGCTTTTTATTGCTTCTTCAGAAGAGCAAGTTATAAGAGGAGCAATTAACACCAATATATATTCTCATTTTTCTAATTTCCCAATTTAAGAGCAAATAAAAGAGAGAGAGAAAAAAAAGGAAAAATAAACCTAGCTAGCTAAACACATATAATACTCAGAACCACCTCACAAACAAAATATTTATTGAAGTGAGCAGCATGCAGCTCCCCTTGCGCATGTCTAGTTTTGATGCATGCAGTCAAGCATTACTGAGCTCCTCCTCCTGATGAGTTTTAATGGTGACATCAGACTTAGGATAAGCATAGCAGGTGAGCACCCACCCCTCGCTGATCTGGTCGTCATCCAGAAAGCTGACATCTGACTGGTCAACCTCCCCCTCCAGCACCTTCCCAGCACACGACGAACACGAGCCAGCGCGGCACGAGAACGGTAGGTCGATGCCCTCCTCCTCCGCTTTATCCAAGATGTACTCGTCTTCCGGGCACTCGATCACCTGCGTCCCGCTCGGCGTGATCAGCTTCACCTTGTATGTCGCCATCGCCGTCACCCTGCCGCCGTTGATGTCGGCTGCCTTCAATCCAAACAGAGCGGCGGCCCCACGCCCGCCGAATGAGCTGAGGTTCACCGGTGCGGAGGCTGTCAAACGCCGGCTGATGAAAGGAGCGCTCAACCTCGCTGTGGCTGACGCCGCGGCACAGGAGAGGGATGATGATGCCATTGCTAGCTGTTGAGGAGAGGAAGGAGAGAAGAACTGAATGAGCGAGTGGGTGGCGGCCAAATATGAGGAAGAGGGGATGGGTTCGGACGGTGGTGTGTTGGACACGTGGCATTTTGTTTGTGGCGAGCTTATCTCTTCTGATATCTTCGCGTGTAGAGCTCGAGTGGTGAATGGATGACACTCTACTACCGATCAGGATTTGATGTCCTGTTTATGATGGGGTTGCATTCTCAATTGATCCACTGATGGAGAATTTTTTGATTAAAAGAAAAAAAGAATGGGATGCCTTTGTGAATCCGCCAGAAATAAATTTGAATTGTGAAATGAATATTATTTATTTCGCGTCAAATGGAGAGAATCTTATTCGCTCTATGACTGAAGGCGGGGAGCAAGAGTTTTTGAGATGTAGACGAATTCCTTCCGCAGATATCTTTCATAATGGATGATTTTAAGGACACATTGGGTTTGTTCGTTTGAACGGAATTGGTTTTCTGGAATTGGCTTTTCGACGAAAATCAATATCTACATGAATTGGCTTTGTACAGAATTCCAATTTTGTTGTTCGGCTGTAAGATTGAATTCAGTCAACAGAATTGGAATTGAGGCACAAAAGTTGTTCGGCTGAATAATGTAATTGATATTGGAATTGACATTATACAATAATTTTATAAAACTCAAAATAGGCGTTAGTGCCGAACGGACCCTTTTAGTTTTCGGTAGATTTTGAAGTTTGGCAGGTGTACGACAAAAAACTAATTTTAAGCGAAATAATATTTACATGTGCCTTATTTCTACTTGTGATGATATAAAATAAAGCAATTATTCTAAAATATTGTGATCAAAATAATAGAGAATCGCCATTTTTAATAGAAATTAATGTAAAATTTTAATAATTAAAAAAAAATGAAAAAGTGAATGCAATAATTATAAATTAGATTTTTCTTAGATTAAAGATCTATTTTAAATTTGTTTTCAATCACTAAAATCTCCAAGAAAGAGCAATTATAGTGCACTATTTTGTATTTACCCCTTCCCCTCCACTTATAGCTCTAATTTTAATATTTATAGTTCTATTTTACTCATTAATATATATTAAACCCTAACATTTCTTTTGGAGAGAAAAAGGAGATACCGTAAAGGCAAACGTACCTATGCATAATTAGCAAACCGGCTATAGACCGAAGTACCATTGTTTATACAAATATGTCCATAGTAGTCTACATTAGCATGAATGACATTCATAAATATGAATGACATGACACAACGTGGATGACATAAGGAAGTCTAGTGAATGCTCACTAATATAACTAACAAGAAGTTTGCATTGAAATGTTTGCATTTGTCTGAACCCTTAGAAGGTGCTTCCAACAGACGAAGGACAGTAGTCTACCAAAAGGTTAGAGTATGGGATTTCACTGAGATGGAAGAGTTCATAGTGCAAATGTATTTTTCACATGGTAGTGCTTGTATAACAAAAACAAATCAATGAATATATCGTGGGCTAATCCTCAACAAACAATTGCTTAGGTTAAATATCAATTAATGTGAAGTATCACAACTAGTCGTAGAAGATAACAAATAGACATCCTCTATCCTCGTGTAATTATCATTCACACCTATAAGTAAGACGTTGGAACTTCATAAATAAAAAAGTACACACTTCTTGATATTTACTGACATATGGTAATTTCTCATCAGCATGCCTTCACAGATAAAATGGGTTTCAATATTCACAAGGGAGAGGTGAACAAGAAATTCATGATCAATATGTAAAAAATAATAAGTACAAAATGGCAATATCAACATTCTTTGTAACATCCTTCATGTACAAATAATATAACAATAATTCCGATCGGGACCTCACGTCATATTGAACACACAAGCTATGCTTTACAAGATGATAAACAAAAAGGAGACACTATGCAGAGTAAAGTAAATACTGTTGAAATTTTTTAATCTCCTCACGAAGAAAAGCTCAAATGTACTTATATTAATTATATATTTTAAGATAATGTTATTTAACTACAGCTTTATTGTGTAACATTATTCTTAATGTTATTTGTTTTATGATATTAATATTATTATATAATATATATATATATATATATATATATATATATTATAATAGTAAACTTTTATTATTTATATATATACAAATTTATGTTAAACATTTAATATATAAAACATTATATATAACGTAAAGCGTTATATATATAATATATAACGTAAAACATTATATATATAATATATAAAAGTTTTATATATAATTATATATATAATAAAGCATTTATATATATATTAACTTTAATATATAGTAAATATATTATACATAAAAATGAAACGTTTAATGTTATAAACATTAATAATATTAATTATCATAATTTAATATATTTAATATTTTAGTAATTTATGAGATAGATTTTTAGGCTATAAATATGTTGAAATTGTTGAAGTGGAAGTGGAGGCTTTTGGACCTGGGCGGTCTGGGAGGAGGTCGGGCAGTCTGACGTGACCGCACAACCTGGCGGTCTGCATCCGCGGTCTGGCTGATCTTAGCCTAGCTGCGGTCTCCCGGGTTGACCGTTGGTCTTGTCCAAAGTCTGCTGAAGGAGCCGCGCGGTCTGTGCGTGACCGCGTGGCGTGCTGTCCTCTTCAAGGCTGTGGCGGTCTGGTGCGACCGCACAGTTTGATGCAGGTTCTCTCCGGAATGCGGTCTGGTAGCTGACCGGGCTTTCTGGGGGTATCCGCGGACTAAGGAATTTAGTCGCGCGGTCTCAGTGCGCGGTCTCAGGAGGAGGCTGGAATGCGAGCTGGTTGCTGTTCGCGGTCTCAGGAGGAGATCGGCATGCGGACAGGAGTTCGCGATCTGATGGCGAACTGACTGTGTTCGCGGTCTCATGCGAACACAGGTGGTGAATAGCTTCGGGCGGTCTGGCGAGCTCTTTGTGGAGTCGCGGTCTGCTGTGAGAGTGGAGGTCTCTCATGGCGACATTGAAGCTGGCGGGTTCACCAAAAATGAAGCAGAAGTAATGTTGCTAATCGCGCAGTGTGACCGGTCAGGTCACGCGGTCTGAGGGGTGGTGATCCTATCTCTAGGGTGGTGACCAGATCAGGTCTCACGCCTATAAATAGGAGCCACTGTTGCAGCAAAGATAGAGACACCAAGTGTAAGCTGAGTCCGGCTTGTTCCTGCGGTCTATCTTATTCTGACCGTGCGGTCTGCTGATTGAATTCCTTTTGTGCAGCTTCTGCGGATAGTGTGGGCAGCAGCGATCACCTCTTCCTCTGAAAGTGTTCGGGCGGTCTGCGGCTTGGAGTTGTGGTGCTGGAGTTCGGGAGAATCAGGAGGTCGGAAGAAGGGAGCGGTCTGTGCAGCGGTCTGGTGGTGTTCTGTGGTTGGCATAGAGTTGCGGTCTAGCAACTATCTGAGATCGCAGGGAGGTCGCGCGGTCTGGAGCGGTCTCAATTATCTGCATTTCCTTGTTTTTTTCCTTGTTTGATGTTTGTGCTGGCGAAATCATGTCTCGCCAAGCATGTCTTGCCCTGTAATGAAGTTTTATGCTATCAATAAAGATCACATATTTGCCTGAAGTTTGTTTCTGGTTGCTTTGGCTAGTATCTCTAGTTGTTATTCCTGCTTGCTCTCACAAGGTCCGAGAAATTTTCACATGGTATCAGAGGGAGGTTGGAGTGGATAGAGCAGTGAATAACTTAGAGTAGCCATCGCCTTTGTGAAGAAGGAACCAGAGGAAAAACAATGGAAGGTGGATTTGCAAGAGGTCTTGGTATTGAGATGCTTACATCGACTAACTTCAAGAAGTGGAAGTCATGTATGCAGAGCTATCTTCTGGGTGAGGATCTATGGGAAGTTGTTGGAGGAAATGAGACAGAAGAGGTGAAGGCAACGGAAGCTGGTGACAATGGTCCGGCCGTAAGGGCGTGGAGAAAGACCAATGCCAAGGCCGAGTTCACTTTGAAGCGTGCCATTTCACCTGATCTATTTGATCACATCTTAGGGTGTGGATCAGCTGCCGAGATCTGGAGAGCCCTGGATGGGCTGTTTAATAAGAAGAATGTAGCGAGGCTGCAGTTCTTGGAGAATGAGCTGGCAAGGTCGGCTCAGGGCGATCTTTTTATCTCCACTTTCTTTCTGAAGATGAAGAACCTCTGCGCTGAGATATCAACACTGGATCCTGATGAGCCAATTTCTGAGGCGAAGTTGAAGAGGCACATCATCCGCGGCTTGCGGAAGGAATATGTGGCCTTTGTGACGTCGGTGCAGGGATGGGCAAATCAGCCGTCTCTGTTGGAGCTGGAGAACTTGCTTTCTTCGCAAGAAAGCTTGGCAAGACAGATGGCGGGGTTGTCAGTGACTGGAGGAGATGGCGAAGTTCTCTTCTCGGGGAAGAAGAAGAAGTGGGATAAGAAGAAGAAGACCACTGGAGGCTATGGGCCTTCAACTTCTGGACAGCAGGAGAGGGGCTATCCTCCTAAGGCTGAGGAGAAGAAGAAGAAGGAAGGTCTCAAATGCTACAAATGCGGGAAGGTTGGGCACTTCAAGAAGGATTGCAGAGTGGTCACTCAAGCAGGGCATGCTGCGGAGAAGGAGGAAGCTGAGGCCAGACATATAGATGGAGGATGGGGAGGAGCCTTCTCAGCTTCTATTGGAGCTTCGACTCCCATCAACTATTTGGAGCACTGGATCGTGGACTCGGGGTGTGGTCATCACCTCACCGGAGACGGGACCAAGCTTTCTTCTGCACAGCCCTACACAGGTAACAATGCAATCATTACTGCTGATAATACCGTGCATCCAGTAGAGAAGGTGGGGGTTGTTTCTTTGGGCAGTGATAGAGGGCCACTTACTTTGAAGAGTGTCTATCATGTGCCCGGAATGAAGAAAAACCTCTTCTCCGTGACCAACGCTGTTGACGCTGGGTATCACGTTCTGTTCGGCCCAACAGAAGTGAAATTTCTACGTAATGTAGAGGCCGTGAAGACCGAGGTCGTTCATATCGGGAGACGGGCAAAGGACTTGTTCGTTTTATCGACAAGTTCCTACGTCGACAAGATGAAGACGAATGATGGTGCAGTTATATGGCATGAGAGGTTGGGGCATGTAGGGATGGACAAGCTAAAAGCTATGGCGGTGAGAGGCCTGGTCAAGGGCCTGCCAAGTCTATCTTCCTACGGAGAAGGTCATGTTTGCGCAGGATGTCAGTTCGGCAAGTCTCATCGACTACCATTTGACAAGTCGCAGACAAGGAGTAGTGTGCCGTTGGAGTGCATCCACGGTGACTTGATGGGACCAACTGCTACCCCAAGCCTCGGAGGCAGCAGGTATATGCTGGTGTTGATCGATGACTACACCAGATATGTCTGGGTTTATTTTCTGAAGGAGAAGGCGGAGGCGTTTGCCAAGTTTGTGGAGTTCAAGGAGCTCGTGGAAGGTCGGCTAAGACTGCGGGTGAAGAAGCTGAGGACTGACAACGGAGGGGAGTTCACCTCCAGTGAGTTCTCTATTTTTTGCAGGAAGGCAGGCATCCGGAGGGAGCTTACTTGTGCGCATACTCCACAATAGAACGGAGTTGCAGAACGGAAGATCCGTCATCTGACAGAGACCTGCAAGTGTTGGCTGCATGCCAAGAGTATCCCAAAGTCCTTCTGGGCGGAGGGAATGTCTTGTGCTGCTTACGTCATCAACCGGATGCCTCTTAGTCCCATCAACATGTTAACTCTGCATGAGTTGATGTTCAAGGAGAAGCCAAGCGTGGCACACCTTAGGGTGTTTGGTTCCACCTGCTATGTGCATGTTCCAGATGCTCTTTGGACGAAGCTAGATGCGAAAGCAAGGAAGCTAGTCTTCGTGGGATACGACGAGCGGAAGAAAGGATGGAAGTGCATGGACCCAGAGACGCGGAGATTTGTTGTATCTCGCGACGTTGTTTTTGATGAGGTGACATCTTATAAGGGGTCTTCTGGAGTGGAGCTACCAGAGAGCAGGGTGGAGGTGCCAGAGCAAGCAGTGGAAGATCTTCAGGTGGAGCTACCTGTGTCACCAGGTGGTCCATCTCCTTCTAGTTCCGAGACGGGGGCTTCTGGTTCAGGGAGCAGGGGGAGCAATGCTCCTAGCACGTCTGGAAGAGGAGCTAGGGAAGAAGCAGCTGGAGATAATGCGGTTCAGGGGAAGGAGCTGAGGAGGTCGAAGCGAGCAATCGTTGCCCCTGATCGCTATACAGGAGGAAACGCAGTAAGCTTTGTCTCATGTTTCTTCGCTGGTCCCTTGGATGAGAGGGAGCCGTCGAGCTTTGAGAAGGCCCAAGGCGTGAAGGAGTGGGATGTTGCAATGCAAGAAGAGATGACAGCTCTTGAGAAGAATGAGACCTGGTCTCTTGTGCCCAAGCCCAAGGGCACTACTCCTGTAACATGCAAATGGGTCTACAAATTGAAGAAGAAAGCTGACGGCAGTATCGAGCGGTACAAGGCTCGTCTTGTAGCTCGGGGGTTCTCGCAGCAATACGGTGAAGACTACGAAGAGACTTTCAGTCCAGTGGCAAAAATGACTTCAGTTCGGTTCATCATTGCCTTGACGGCATTCAGTGGATGAGAGATTTGGCAGCTCGACGTCAAGAACGCCTTCTTGTACGGCGAGATTGACAAGGACATCTTCAAGGTCCAGCCACCAGGCTTTGTGTCTGAAAATTTTCCGGAGCATGTCTGCAAGCTGAAGAAGGCCCTGTATGGGTTGAAGCAAGCGCCAAGGGCGTGGTACGGAAAGATTGCAGAATATCTCCTATTCTGTGGATTTTGTGCTTCAGACTCAGACTCAAGCTTGTTCGTCAAGAAGAGCGGGGAGCTTCAAGTCATCGTGCTGCTTTACGTCGACGATATGATCGTGATGGGGAACTCGAAGGAGGAAGTAGCTCAGCTTCGGGCCGAGTTGGCTATCAGGTTCGAGATGAAGGACTTAGGTGAGCTTCACCATTTCCTTGGACTCGAGGTGCAGAGGAAGGAAAGTGGAGTGCTGGTTTCCCAGGCTGGATATGCGGAGTGAATCGTG
Organism: Dactylorhiza incarnata; assembly: GCA_033032865.1. Lineage (NCBI taxonomy): Eukaryota > Viridiplantae > Streptophyta > Magnoliopsida > Asparagales > Orchidaceae > Dactylorhiza > Dactylorhiza incarnata. The sequence continues at coordinate 3,890,724 of JAWHQI010000016.1, forward strand.
GAGCGATTCGGTATGAAGGGAGGGAAGTGCATCTCTACACCTCTGGAGAAGGCTATGAAGCTTCGGAAGGATGAGGGGAGGATTATGCAAGATCCGTTGGTGTTCCGAGCTCTGGTTGGGAGCTTGATCTATCTGACGATCACGAGGCCGGATATTGCATATGCAGTAGGCAGAGTGAGTCGGTATATGGCGGAGCCACAGATACCTCATCTGCTAGCGGCCAAGAACATTCTGAAGTATGTCAAGGCGACCTCGGACATGGGTCTCCTATACAGGAGGGATGCGGGCTTCGAAGTGCATGGATACATGGATGCTGATTACGGGGGAGATTCGGATGATCGGAAGTCGACATCTGGATTCGTCTTCATGGCGGGCCCTACGGCTATATCATGGTGCAGCAAGAAGCAGGATTCCGTATCGGTCTCCACCACAGAAGCGGAATACAAGGCTTCGGCCTTGGCAGCTCAGGAAGCCATCTGGCTTAGGAGGTTGGTGGGAGACGTCCACAAGGAGGTTCGGGAGCCGACTCTGCTACGCGGTGACAACGAGAGTGCTCTCAAACTGGTAACCAATCCAGTTTGTCACGCGAGGACCAAGCATATCGAGATCGAGCATCACTTCATACGGGAGAAGGTGCTGGAGGGGTCTCTTTCGGTCGAGCATGTGCGGAGTGCGGACAATGTCGCAGACATCTTCACAAAGGCGCTGGCAAAGGGGCCGTTCACACGGCTAAGGGAGCTACTTGGGCTGGTTTCCACTTCCCACTTCAAGGGGGAGTGTTGAAATTGTTGAAGTGGAAGTGGAGGCTTTTGGACCTGGGCGGTCTGGGAGGAGGTCGGGCGGTCTGACGTGACCGCACAACCTGGCGGTCTGCATCCGCGGTCTGGCTGATCTTAGCCTAGCTGCGGTCTCCCGGGTTGACCGCTGGTCTTGTCCAAAGTCTGCTGAAGGAGCCGCGCGGTCTGTGCGTGACCGCGTGGCGTGCTGTCCTCTTCAAGGCTGTGGCGGTCTGGTGCGACCGCACAGTTTGATGCAGGTTCTCTCCGGAATGCGGTCTGGTAGCTGACCGGGCTTTCTGGGGGTATTCGCGGACTAAGGAATTTAGTCGCGCGGTCTCAGTGCGCGGTCTCAGGAGGAGGCTGGAATGCGAGCTGGTTGCTGTTCGCGGTCTCAGGAGGAGATCGGCATGCGGACAGGAGTTCACGATCTGATGGCGAACTGACTGTGTTCGCGGTCTCATGCGAACACAGGTGGTGAATAGCTTCGGGCGGTCTGGCGAGCTCTTTGTGGAGTCGCGGTCTGCTGTGAGAGTGGCGGTCTCTCATGGCGACATTGAAGCTGGCGGGTTCACCAAAAATGAAGCAGAAGTAATGTTGCTAATCGCGCAGTGTGACCGGTCAGGTCACGCGGTCTGAGGGGTGGTGATCCTATCTCTAGGGTGGTGACCAGATCAGGTCTCACGCCTATAAATAGGAGCCACTGTTGCAGCAAAGATAGAGACACCAAGTGTAAGCTGAGTCCGGCTTGTTCCTGCGGTCTGTCTTATTCTGACCGTGCGGTCTGCTGATTGAATTCCTTTTGTGCAGCTTCTGCGGATAGTGTGGGCAGCAGCGATCACCTCTTCCTCTGAAAGTGTTCGGGCGGTCTGCGGCTTGGAGTTGTGGTGCTGGAGTTCAGGAGAATCAGGAGGTCGGAACAAGGGAGCGGTCTGTGCAGCGGTCTGGTGGTGTTCTGTGGTTGGCAGAGAGTTGCGGTCTAGCAACTATCTGAGATCGCAGGGAGGTCGCGCGGTCTGGAGCGGTCTCAATTATCTGCATTTCCTTGTTTTTTTCCTTGTTTGATGTTTGTGCTGGCGAAATCATGTCTCGCCAAGCATGTCTTGCCCTATAATGAAGTTTTATGCTATCAATAAAGATCACATATTTGCCTGAAATTTATTTCTGGTTGCTTTGGCTAGTATCTCTAGTTGTTATTCCTGCTTGCTCTCACAAGGTCCGAGAAATTTTCACAAAATAGCCCTCTAAAATATGAGAAATGTATACAATATTTTTCTCTTCTTTCTCTTTAAGCTTACATATTTTCAAATTATTATCTTGCAATTATACGTTTGCTTTATCCAGTGGAAGTTTGGGTGCTCTGTGCTTCTTCGGTGTCCGCGCACATCGGAGTTTCGGGATCTAGCCGGGTGTTGTACCTTGGAGAAGTGAGCATCGGTCGAAAGCCCTGCCTGAGGGTGGTGCAACTTCTTTAGGGCAGTGATCACACGCCTTACCCACGCTCGATTTCTAACTTTATTTTGTATTATATTTTATTTCATGTCTGTCTAAATACTTGTTTTTCATTCCAGAAATTTTATTAAGGAATAATTTATTATTTATTTCAAAAGAAAATTTTATAATAAGTTTATTATATAAACAAAATTTCTAACAATATAAAGAAGTTGATTTCCACATCATAATCTCTTGTGAAAGGATCGTGTTGAGCTATCATCCCAAACCGGCTAGTACCAGTGAGAGTCCGTCATTGAGTATTCCTTGGGAAGTCCAAGAATAATACATAAATAAATATTTGAATATATATTAAGAATGTTTTTTTAGTATGTGATAATTATGTAACAAAGTAATTGTTGTAATATTTAATGATGCACAATAGTTAATATCAATATTGTATATAATTATTAACATTATTATAATATAATATTAAAATATAATGTTTTTTAAGTGATATAATTATTATTATAATATATTTAAATAATATATTATAATTCTATCTACTATCGTTGACATAAATATAAATATATATAATAGATAAATTAATATGTTTAATAATTATTGATGCTGATATTATTATATATACATCGTGTATATATATATATATAAATATAATAAAGATTTATATTATAAATGTAAACTTTTATATAATAAATGATATTAATATATTATGAACATTTATATTCTTATAAATATTTATATCATAAATATTAATATTAAATATTATTGATATTAATATTATGAAATGATATATTTTGAATGGTTTATTGAAATTAAATATTATGGATTTTGTAATAAATCAGATTAGTTCTACTACTTTGATACCTAGCAATATGTGGCATATTAGAGTAGGACATGTAAATTCCGAATCTATGAAAAATGATAAAATTAGATCTATTACCTATGAAAAGTATTTTATTTAATATTAGATATGAAATTTGTATTCACTCTAATTTGCAAGAAAACATTTTAAGAACATAAAAAAACATATACACCATTGTATTTTATTTATTCTAATGTTTGTGACTCAAATTGTCAAAGTGGTAGAGATGGAAATAAGTATATTGTAACATTCATAGATTACTTCAAAAAAAAAATCAATCTAGAAAATCTATCTTTCGGATTCTTAAAGTGTGGGGGTACTGATCTTAAGTCTTTATTCTCAAACAAAAATTGATAGGTCTTAAAATGATCAATTTTATTTTTATTAATTATGTCTCCGCTAATTATAGTGCAAATGCATTTTTCATTACTAATTTTCAAGTAAATGAAATTTCTAATAATATTATTTTAGAAGCTCGTGATGCGGTCTACCGTGAAAATAAAAACAAAAGATGACATATTAACATTCAAGTATAGTCATACTTCACATTTACTTGTCAATTCTCTTGCTTATTGATTATTTTAATTGATTCTGATATATCTAATTCAAAGATAAATAAGTTTATGAGATTCAGGTACAAGTCCGTGAAGCAAAGAAGAAAAATGTGATATCACAAAATATGCAGATCGTCAGAATTAAATCTGACTGATAACCTCACAAAGGTTTTGTCCCAAAATGAGATAAAAATCATTGAGGGGAATGAGGCTTAAGCCCACATAATTTTGCTACCAATGGTGGATACTCAACCTATGTGATTGGAGATCCCATGAATTAGGTTCAATGTGGTAGAAACGAAACTATTGATGTAGTCAAGTGAGGAGCACAAATTAGAGAAGATAGATGTATCTTTCTCTCCTCATTCCTATGGTGAAAAGTGCTCCACGTAACGGTATAGGTTGTGACGTTTAGTCCTTAATGGTTGTCAAAGGCATAGTTGTTGAAAATGTTGAAGTGGAAGTTTGTGAAGTTGGTGGTCTAGGGGGGGGGGGGGGGGGGGAGACCGCGCGGTCTGGTCTGACCGCTCGGTCTTGCGGTCTCCTTTGACGGTCTGACCTCTCTGGTCTAGCCGCGGGCTTCTCGGTGTGACCGCCGTTCTTCTGTCCAAGAGTGCCAAGGTGTGGCCGCGCGGTCTGGTCATGTGACCGCGTGGCGGAACAGGTTTCTGCCTGGTAAGGGCGGCGCGCGGTCCGGTGCTTGTGATCGCGTAGTGCGGGCAGCCCAGTCTGGAGGCTGTCTGGGTTCTTTGTGGTGCGCGCGGACTAAAGTCTTCTTAGTCGCGCGGTCTCTGGTTTGTGTTTGCATGGCTGGTCTTTCGGCGATCAGCTGGTATATGCGGTCACAGGTGTTTGATCGACTTAGCGGGCTGTGCCCTAGTCGATCTGGTGTGTTCGCGGTCTCTGGAGGAGATTGGGTGGCAAACACAGGTGGTGAGCGACATGACCGGGTGAGTTGTCATGATCGCGCGACTTCTGTTGAAGTCGGTGAGCTCACTAAGCAGGAGGATCTTTTGCTGATTGAGCGGGTTGACCTGTCTGGTCGCGTGGTCAAGGGGCGGTGACTCTATCTCATAGGGCGGTGACTGGATCAGGTCGCCTGCCTATAAATAGGAGTCATTGTAGCAGCAAAATCATCGCACCAAGTGTAAGCTGAGCTCGCGTCCTGTTCTTGTGGTCTGTTTTTTGTGAGCCGGTTAGCTGATCAAACTTGTTTTGTGCAGCTTCTGTGGATTGTGCGGGTAGCAGCGGTCACCTCCTCTTCTGAAGTTGTTCGAGCGGTCTCGCGGCTTGCAGTGCGGGTTGCTGGAGTTCGGGAGGATCAGTGGAGTCCGGGAGTTCGTGTGGTTCTCAGTTGGTGTTGTTCAAGGCGCAGGCAGGCAGTTCGGGCGGTCTTGTTTTCTAGCCGGGCGGACTGTCAGGTCGAGCGGTCAGGCGGTCTCAGTTGGCAGACCGCTGGTTATCTTTTCAGTTGTTTTTCTTCTCCTGTTTTTGTGTACTGGCGAAATCATGTCTCGCCATGTATACATCGCCTTGTAATGAAGAACTTTGCTTGATCAATAAAGATTGTGTTTGTTTCTTGTGCTTCTGGTTGATTGGCTTGAACTTTTAGTTATACAATTCCTGCTCACTCCTAAATCTACGGAAAATTTCACATGGTATCAGAGGTAGGTTGGAGTGGATAGAGCAGTGAATAACTAAAAGTTGTCATCGCCTTTATGAAGAAGGAACCAGTGGTAGAGCCATGGAAGCAAGGGATCTTGGAATTGAGATGCTTTAAGAAATGGAAGTCATGTATGCAAAGTTATCTTCTGGGTGAGGACCTCTGGGAGGTGGTTGGAGGAGAGAGCACGGAGGAAGTTATTCTGATTGGGGATAATGGTCATGAGGTGAGGAACTGGAGGCGGATTAATGCCAAAGCAGAGTTCGCCCTGAAGAGGGCAATATCACCTGACCTGTTTGATCACATCTTGGGGTGTGGATCAGCTGCAGAGATCTAGAGAGCCCTGGATGGGCTGTTTAATAAGAAAAATGTGGCAAGACTTCAATTCCTGGAGAATGAGCTGGCCAGATCGGCTCAAGGTGACCTTTCTATCTCTACGTTCTTCTTGAAGATGAAGAACTTGTGCGCCGAGATTTCAGCGCTGGATCCTGATGAGCCAATTTCTGAGGCGAAGCTGAAGAGGCACATCATCCGTGGCTTGCGGAAGGAATATGTTGCCTTTGTGACGTCGGTGCAGGGTTGGTCAAATCAACCGTCTCTGCTGGAACTGTAAAATCTTCTTGCTTCGCAGGAGAGTCTGGAAGGCAGATGGCGGGGGTGTCAGTGTCTGGGGGAGATGGCAAAGTTCTCTTCACGGGAAAGAAGAAGAACTGGGATAAGAAGAAGACCACTGGAGGAGGCAATGGGCCTTCAACTTCTGGACAGCAGGAGAGGGGATATGCTCCTAAGGCTGAAGGGAAGAAGAAGGGAGAAGGTCCCAAGTGCTTCAGGTGCGGAAAGCTTGGTCACATCAGGAAGGATTGCCGGGTGAATCTTCAGCCGGGGCATGCTGCTGCGGGAAAGGAGGAAGCTGAGGCCAGACAGACTAATGGAGGATGGGGAGGAGCCTTCTTGGCTTCTGTTGGAGCTGCGGCTACTATCAACTATCAGGAGGACTGGATCGTGGACTCGGGGTGTGGTCATCACCTCACCGGGGACGAGTCGAAGCTTTCTTTAGCTCAGCCGTACTCAGGTAATGATGCCATTATTACTGCTGATAATACCGTGCATGCTGTCGAGAAGGTGGGGGTTGTTTCCTTGGGCAGTGATAGAGGGCCGCTTACGTTGAAGAGTGTCTATCATGTGCCTGGTATGAGAAAAAACCTCTTCTCCGTGACCAACCCTGTAGACGCTGTGTATCACGTTCTGTTTGGCCCAACAGAAGTGAGGTTTCTTCGTAATGTTGAAGCAGTGAAGGCGGAGGTCGTTCATGTGGGGAGGAGAGCTAAAGACTTGTTTGTTTTATCGAAAAGTTGTTATGTTGACAAGATGCGGACGAATGATAGTGCTGTCATATGACACGAGAGGTTGGGGCATGTAGGGATGGACAAGCTGAAAGCTATGGCGGTGAAATGTCTGGTCAAGGGCCTGCCTAGTCTATCTTCCTACGGAGACGGTCATGTGTGCGCGGGATGTCAGTTCGGCAAGTCTCATCGACTACCATTTGGCAAGTCGCAGACAAGGAGTAGTGTGCCGTTGGAGTTTATCCACGGTGACTTGATGGGACCAACTACTACCCCAAGCCTCGGAGGCAGCAGATATATGTTGGTGCTGATCGATGATTACACCAGATATGTCTGGGTATATTTCTTGAAGGAGAAGGCAGAGACGTTTGCCAAGTTCGTGGAGTTCAAGGAGCTTGTGGAGGGTCGGTTTGGCCTGCGGGTTAAGAAGTTGAGGACTGGCAACGGAGGGGAGTTCACCTCTGGTGAGTTCTCTACTTTTTGCAGGAAGGCAGGCATCCGGAGGGAGCTTACTTGTGCGCATACTCCACAGCAAAACGGAGTTGCTGAGCGGAAGATCCGCCATCTGACGGAGACCTGCAAGTTTTGGCTGCATGCCAAGAGTATCCCAAAGTCCTTCTAGGCGGAGGGAATGTCTTGTGCTGCCTACGTCATCAACATGATGCCTATTAGTCCCATCAATATGAAGACCCTGCATGAATTGATGTTCAAGGAAAAGCCAAGCGTGGCACACCTTCGGGTGTTTGGTTCCACCTGCTATGTGCACGTTCCATATGCGCTTCGGACGAAGCTAGATGCGAAAGCAAGGAAGCTAGTCTTCGTGGATTATGATGATCAGAAGAAGGGCTGGAAGTGCATGGACCCCGAGACGCGGAGATTTGTTGTATCTCGCGACGTTGTGTTCGATGAGGTGACGTCTTACAAGGGAAGTTCTGGTGTTGAGCTACAAGAAAGCAGGGTGGAGGAGTTAGAGAAAGCTGTGGAAAATCTTAAGGTGGAGCTGCCTGTGTCACCAGGTGGTACATCAATATCTAGTTCTGAGGCGGAGGCTTCTGGATCAGGAAGCAGGGGGAGCGATGCTCCGAGTACGTCTGGAAGGGGAGCTAGAGAAGAAGCAGCTGAAGATACTGCGAGTCAGGGGAAGGCGTTGCGAAGATCGAAGCGAACAATCATTGCCCCTGATCGCTATACAGGAGGAAACATGGTGAGCTTTGTCTCGTGTTTCTTTGCTGGTCCCTTGGATGAGAGGGAGCCGTCGAGATTTGAAAAGGCCAAAGGTGTGGAACAGTGGGATTCAGCTATGCAGGAAGAGATGAGTGCTCTTGAGAAGAATGAGACTTGGTCTCTGGTGCCCAAGCCCAAGGGTATCACCCCTGTAACATGCAAGTGGGTCTACAAGCTCAAGAAGAAGGCCGACGGCAGTATCGAGCGATACAAGGCTCGCCTTGTGGCTCGGGGATTCTCGCAGCAATATGGTGAAGACTATGAAGAGACATTCAGTCCGGTGGCAAAAATGACTTCAGCTCGAGTTGTGATTGTCTTGGCGGCATGTTGGGGGTGGGATATTTGGCAGCTCGACGTAAAGAATGCGTTCTTGTACGGCGAGATTGACAAGGACATCTTCATGGTCCAGCCGCCAGGCTTCGTATCTGAATATTTTCCGGATTATGTTTGCAAGTTGAAGAAGGCCATGTATGGGTTGAAGCAAGCGCCGAGGGCGTGGTATGGAAAGATTGCAGAATATCTCTTATTCTGTGGGTTTGGTGCTTCAGACTTAGATTCAAGCTTGTTCGTCAAGAAGAGCGGGGAGCTTCAAGTCATCGTGCTGCTTTACGTCGACGATATGATCGTGACGGGGAATTCAAAGGAGGAGGTAGCAAGGCTTCGGGCCGAGCTATCTATCAGGTTCGAGATGAAGGACTTAGGTGAGCTTCACCATTTCCTTGGACTCGAAGTGGAGAGGAAGGGAAGTGGAGTGCTGGTGTCCCAGGCTGGATATGCGGAGCGAATCGTGGAGCGGTTCGGCAGGAAGGAAGGGAAGTGCATTTCCATACCTCTGGAGAAGGCCATGAAACTTCGCAAGGATGAGGGGAGGATTCTGGAAGATCCGCTGGTGTTCCGGGCTCTGGTTGAGAGCTTGATCTATCTGACGATTACCAAACCAGATATTGCGTATGCAGTTGGCAGGGTGAGCCATTATATGGCGGAACCACGGATGCCTCATCTACTAGCGGCCAAGAATATACTGAAGTATGTCAAGGCGACTTCGGATATGGGTCTTCTTTACAGAAGGGATGCGGGCTTCGAGGTGCATGGGTATATGGATGCCAATTACGGGGGAGATTTGGATGATCGGAAGTCGACGTCTGGATATGTCTTTATGGCAGGCCCCACGGCTATATCATGGTGCAGTAAGAAGCAGGATTCTATATCGGTCTCAACCACGGAAGCGGAATACAAGGCTTCGGCCTTGGCAGCTCAAGAAGCCATCTGGCTTAGGAGGTTGGTTGGAGACGTCCATAAGGAGGTTCGGGGTCCGACACTGCTCCGCGGCGACAATAAGAGTGCTCTCAAACTGGTTACTAATCCAGTTTGTCAGGCGAGGACCAAGCATATCGAGATCGAGCATCATTTCTTCTTGAGAAGGTGCTGGAGGGGTCTCTTTCGGTCGAGCATGTTCAGAGTCAGGACAACATTGCTGATATCTTCACAAAGGCGCTGGCGAAGGGGCCGTTTACTCGGCTAAGGAGTTTACTTGGGCTGTTTTCAACTTCCCACTTCAAGGGGGAGTGTTGAAAATGTTGAAGTGGAAGTTTGTGAAGTTGGCGATCTGGGGGGGGGGGGGGGGGAGACCGCGCGGTCTGGTCTGACCGCTCGGTCTTGCTGTCTCCTCTGGCGGTCTGACCTCTCTGGTCTAGCCGTGGGCTTCTTGGCGTGACCGCCGTTTTTTTTGTCCAAGGGTGCCGAGGTGTGGCCGCGCGGTCTGGTCATGTGACCGCGTGGCGGAGCATGATTCTGCCTGGTGAGGGCGGCGCGCGGTCTGGTGCTTGTGACCGCGTGGTGCAGGCAGCCCGGTCTGGAGGCTGTCCGGGTTCTTTGTGGTGCGCGCGGACTAAAGTCTTCTTAGTCGGGCGATCTCCGGTTTGTGTTCGCATGGCTGGTCTTTCGGCAATCAGCTGGTATATGCGGTCACAGGTGTTTGATCGACTTAGTGGGTTGTGCCCTAGTCGGTGCGGTGTGTTCGCAGTCTCTTGAGGAGATCGGGTGGCGAACACAGGTGGTGAGCGACATGACCGGGCGAGTTGTCACGATCGCGCGGCTTCTGTTGAAATCGGCGAGCTCACTAAGCAGGAGGATCTTTTGCTGATTGCGCGGGTTGACCGGTCTGGTCGCGCGGTTAAGGGGAAGTGACTCTATCTCATAGGGTGGTGACTGGATCAGGTCGCCCGCCTATAAATAGGAGTCACTGTAGCAGCAAAATCATCGCACCAAGTGTAAGCTGAGCTCGCGTCCTGTTCTTGCGGTCTGTTTTTTGTGACCGGCCGGTTAGCTGATCGAACTTGTTTTGTGCAGCTTCTGCAGATTGTGCGGGTAGCAGCGGTCACCTCCTCTTCTGAAGGTGTTCAGGCGGTCTCGCGGCTTGCAGTGCGGGCTGCTGGAGTTCGGGAGGATCAGTGGAGTCCGGGAGTTCGCGTGGTTCTCAGTTGGTGTTGTTTAAGGCGCAGACAGTCAGTTCGGGCGGTCTTGTTTTCTAGCTGGGCGGACTGTCAGGTCGAGCGGTCAGGCGGTCTCAGTTGGCAGACCGCTGGTTATCTTTTCAGTTGTTTTTCTTCTCCTGTTTTTGGGTACTGGCGAAATCATGTCTCGCCATGTATACCTCGCCTTGTAATGAAGAACTTTGCTTGATCAATAAAGATTGTGTTTGTTTCATGTGCTTCTGGTTGATTGGCTTGAACTTTTAGTTATACAATTCCTGCTCACTCCTAGATCTACGGAAAATTTCACAATAATTTTGCGAGATATGTATTGCAAATATCTCTTGAGGCACCACTTATGTGGGGGTAGTCGTGAGGCCGTGACTTTGGGATTTGGGCTGAGCCCTAATAACCTCCATGAAAATCAAGGGATGCGCATGACCATTAAAGTGCCCACCGCCATAACCCAAAGAATGACCAATCTAGTGTGTGCTTATTTTATCTATTAGTCAAAAGAATATAATTCAAGGCTTCTAGCACATTACGTTCTTCAATAGAGACAATAAGTACTAAGTATAGGTTCAAGGTAACCATTCCACCTATACCCATTGCATTAGATACAACTGGATGAAGTAAATATTTATGTATTTATTTATTTGTTTATATATTTATAATTATTATTTTATTTAATATTATTCAGTATATTTTCACTTTTGTGGGGGATTGTTGGAATTTTTCAATCTCCTTACGAAGAAAAGCTCAAATGTACTTATAGTAATTATATATTTTAAGATTATGTTATTTAACTACAGCTTTATTGTGTAACATTATTCTTAATGTTATTTGTTTTATGATATTAATATTATTATATAATATATATATATATATATATTATTGTTGCGGAACGCTTAGGGCTCTTGGTAGACCGATTCACTTGAACCGCCTCAGCTCGTGAGCAAGCTAAGCGCGCAAACAGTCAATTAGAGGTTCGTTGAGTACGCAGAGACTTTTTAACGTGGAAAACCCGGAAAGGGTAAAAAACCACGCGGCCGGAGCTGTGCCGACCAAACTTCACTATCTTCTGGAGGAGTTACAACTTGGAAGCTAGAACTCGAGCGCGACAGGCCGCTGCTCGTTACAATACTTGGAGAAAGAGAGCTTCGAGGGTGACAGGCCACCTCTCGGAAAAACTAAGTCCTTTTTCCTTCTGAGACTGCTAGTCGCCTTTCGGAAGCGGGAAGGCCGGTCGCCTTTCCCTTCTGAGATTGCTAGTCGCCTTTCGGAAGCAGGAAAGCAGTCGCCTTTTGGAAGCGGGAAGGCCAGTCGCCTTTCCCTTCTGAGAAATGCTGGTCGCCTTTCGGAAGCGGGAAGGCTAGTCGCCTTTCTCTTCTGAGATTGTTGGTCGCCTTTCGGAAGCGGGAAGGCCAGTCGCCTTTCTCTTCTGAGATTGCTGGTCGCCTTTCGGAAGCGGGAAGGCCAGTCGCCTTTCTCTTCTGAGATTGCTGGTCGCCTTTCGGAAGCAGGAAGGCCAGTCGCCTTTCTCTTCTGAGATTGTTGGTCGCCTTTCGGAAGCGGGAAGGCCAGTCGCCTTTCTCTTCTGAGATTGCTGGTCGCCTTTCGGAAGCGGGAAGGCCAGTCGCCTTTCTCTTCTGAGATTGCTGGTTGCCTTTCGGAAGCGGGAAGGCCAGTCGCCTTTCTCTTCTGAGATTGCTGGTCGCCTTTCGGAAGCGGGAAGGCCAGTCGCCTTTCGGAAGCGGGAAGATCTTCAAGTCCTGAAGGAGATCTTCAAGTCCCGAAGGAGATCTTCAAGTCCCGAAGGAGATCTCCGCAAAAGTCTGCAAGGAGCTCTCCCGGGTCCAGAAGTCCAGGTCCCTTCAAATGAAGCCCCAGGGCCCTTTTTATAGCTTTGGCCGGGGGTAGTCCGGTAATCTTGTCGTTGGCAGTTTCCATAAATGCTCGGTGGACGAATCATATTTTTCGGTTTGGGGCACACGGATCGCCATTTTTCGTAAATGACCACCTTGCCCTTCGGGCATCTTGGGCGGCTCGGGCAGTTCGGGCAGTTCTGTTGGAGGCGAAAAAGGCGACTAACTGTTCCTGAAAAGTGAGAAGCCGGAAACTCAAAAAGTGAGAAGCCGGAAAGACAAAAAGTGAGACGCCTGAGAGACAAAAAGTGAGACGCCTGAAAGACAAAAAGTGAGACGTCTGAGAGACAAAAAGTGAGACGCCTGAAAGACAAAAAGTGAGACGCCTGAGAGACAAAAAGTGAGACGCCTGAAAGACAAAAAGTGAGACGCCTGAGAGACAAAAAGTGAGACGCCTGAAAGACAAAAAGTGAGAACGCCCCCGAACGTGTTCGGAAGCGTTCTGAGCGCGCGTGAGCGCTAAAGTGCTCCGAGCGCGCAACGAACATGGAAGCGCTCTGAGCATGCTTAGCAGTGTTCTGAGCGCGCATGAGCGCGGAGGCGTTCTGAGCAAACGGGAAGTTGTCCCCCAAAGGGGAATTGGGATCCGACGCGCCCGACGAGGGGGCGTGAATACGGCGGGGTCCCTTACGAGCCCCCCTGTGGAGAAAGCGCGGGGGGGGAGGGGGGAGGCCTGGCCGCACCCTAAGGGCGGCGCGGTTGGGCCGCATCCCGGGGGGATGCGGCTAGGCCGCACCCCAAGGGGGTGCGGTTTGGCCGCACCCCTCAAGGGGGGTGCGGCTTGGGCCGCACTCCCCAAGGGGTGCGGCTAGGGCCGCACCCCTCGAGGGGGGTGCGGCTAGGGACGCACCCCCCAAGGGGTGCGGCTGGGGCCGCACCCCTCAAGGGAGGTGCGGCTCGGGCCGCACCTCAAGGGGTGCGGCCCCAGCCGCACCCCTCAAGGGGGGTGCGGCTTGGGCCGCACCCCCCAAGGGGTGCGGCTGGAGCCGCGCCCCCTTGAGGGGTGCAGCCGGTGTGCGGCCGGGCCGCTTCCCCGCGATGGGGGGGTGCTGCCTGCGTGCTACCGTGCACGCGGTGGTGTATGCACCTGCGGTTTGCTCCGTGCGCGCCTTGACTTTGGCGGATGGTGGCGGGAATGGCGGGCTCGGTCTTTTCAACTCAAGCGATTATGCGTTGTCCGTTCCCCCCACCTTTCTTAAGCAGGGCTTCCTTTAGACGCACCCCAAGGCCTTTATGGGTGGTATAACAATTATAATAGTAAACTTTTATTATTTATATATATAAATTTATGTTAAACATTTAATATATAAAACATTATATATATAACGTAAAACGTTATGTATATAATATATAACGTAAAACATTATATATATATAATATATAAAAGTTTTATATATAATTATATATATAATAAAGCATTTATGTATATATATTAACTTTAATATATAGTAAATATATTATACATAATAATGAAACGTTTAATGTTATAAACATTAATAATATTAATTATCATAATTTAATATATTTAATAGTTTAGTAATTTATGAGATAAATTTTTAGCCTATAAATAGCCCTCTAAAATATGAGATATGAATAAACAATATTTCTCTCTTCTTTCTCCTTAAGTTTACATATTTTCAAACTATTATCTTGCAATTATACGTTTGCTTCATCCAGTGGAAGTTCGGGTGCTCTGTGCTTCTTCGATGTCCGCGCACATCGGAGTTTCTCTAACCGGGTGTTGTACCTTGGAGGAGTGAGCATCGGTTAAAAGCCCTGCCGGAGGGTGATGCAACTTCTTTAGGACAGTGATCACACGCCTTACCCAGACTCGATTTCTAACTTTATTTTGTATTATATTTTATTTCATGTCTGTCTAAATATTTGTTTTTCATTCTGAAAATTTTATTAAAGAATAATTTATTATTTATTTCAAAAGAAAATTTTATAATAATATTATTATATAAACAAAATTTCTAACAAATACGCTAGCGCGGAAGCTATGATTAAAACCAAACGTGAATTCCATGACCCATCAACATTCATGAGGGTTAATCTCATGCCGAACTGTATGGCGCGGGTTCAGTTCAGCTTGTGCCCATTGCTCATGTCGTCGTCATCAAAGGCACGATGTGAGTGCGGCTTTACCTCGACCAATAAGCATTTAACAAAACTAACGCTAAGCAAATATCATGCTACACACCTAATCCACTCGGGAGGATATAGGATTCGCGTACGCAACCAATGTAGGAGATACAAGATAACTTCGCTATGCTTTGTGGTGAATGTTTGTGTTCTACCACATCACATTCATGGGGCTTTCGATAAGTACTCCAAGTGATCCCTCATTCCCAAACACTGTAACACGATGACGCATTTTTTGGAGTCATTCTCCCGCACGCATACTAGACTTAACCTAAATGCAACGCCAAATCAAGCATCACCGATCCGGACTTACGACCACCGGATTCACACATAATGCCTAAATCCGCACAAGTATTGAATTTCTACATACAAATCATGCAGGGACGGACATAATCGACCCATGGTTCGAATCAATGAAAGGAGGTCATGCCCTCTGCTAATTAGCGGGGAGACTCATCCAATACAAGCATATACAAAATGGAATGGACAAAACAAGTTCTAAGACCGGGGAGAAGGATCGTTACTCTTGGAACTCATTTTGGCATCATGGAACAAATATTAAGACAAATGGAAATGAGTGCAATGGACTCCTCTCTGCAGATCTAATGTTGGCTCGCGATTTGGAGCTCCGGAGCTCCTCCAATGGCGGGATCTCCTCCCTCTACCTCCTTCTAACCTCTCATCTTTCTCACCCTTGGAGAGAAAAAGCCTAAATAGAAATGAGCTCTAAAAGCCTCAATCCCCAACCTAATAGGGTCAGGAGTTAATCTCAACCCTCAGATCTCAAGTTCCCTCATCCAATGGCTCATATTTCATCTTGAAATTAAGTTATGGGCCCATGCACGACCTGAGACACGACCGTGTCATTTCACTTAAACACTTGGAGCTGTACATGGGTACTCAAACTGCTGTATTCCAAGTCATGTTTCTCTCCATGCAGAACTCTCACTTCCAGATCTCTGACCTGGGTTTGTACATGGCTATGTACATGGCTGTATACCAGGACATGTCCATTGGCATCGCCTCACATCAAGCTGTGTCAACAAGCTGTGACCCCCACTGTCTTCAAATGGGTTGGAAAATTTAGAACACGGCCATGCACAAGGTCGTGTTCCAGGCCGTGTCTAGATACATGGCCACTTGCTCAATCGTGTGGCATTGTTCAACTTTACTCAGCCTTCAGCACCTTTTACATGGCTAGGAACATAGCTTTTGGGAAAAACCCCTTTGATTTAACTTAACAAATTACCTACAAAGTGATTTTATCTCTTAGGATGAATTACCCACTGTATAGTAAGGGTAATCTGGTTATTAGATATCTTAGGATGTCACACTCAACCTAGGGTGTCAAGGCCAGATCAAGAGAAGCATAATTTGGACAAAGTTAACATTTGCGTCGAATAGAATTCGACATAATATCGAGTTAATGTCGACGCTACTCTAACTAGAAGTCCAAGTGGTTCAACCCTTCTATCGAAGTAACTCAAGTCGATTCTACGTCGAATAGATATCGACGTAGAGGCCTTGGACCTGTTGAAGTATATTGAGAAGTCGACACAACTTCTACTTCAACTCAGAGAAGAAGGAAGTATTTGTTGAAGCCATTTAAAGTCGACGCAACGTCGACTTCATCTCTACACAGATAATGAAGTTCAAAGCCATGTCATCAACTCGAAGGTAAGGGTGAGCCTCTGATACCAAACTTATTGGAGGAATAAAAATCTATCCTAGATTTGAGTGGAGAGGATAAAGGTGATGCTAATGAAGCTCCTGACAAAATTACTACCTTCCAACATGCACAGATTCAGGGGGAGCATGGAGATCAGGGGGAGTCTGCACCAGAAAAGCAGAATGATGAAGAAAGAGTAGAAGAAGATCATGAGGAACTATCATCTATTCAGGGTTAGCTGATTGACAAAGAGATGGAAGATGTAAATCAGTATCTGTCAGATGAGGGGGAACTCCGAGATTGGATGAATGAGGAGCAAATAGATGCAGCAGATCAGGGGGAGCTTCCAGTAATTCAGGGGGAGCCTGCCCCAGATGTTCAAAGGAACTTGGATATAGAAATGGCAGCTGTAAGCACATCAGTAGTTCAAGGTGAGTCTCAGAATGAAAGTCTACTAGATAAAGTAGCTAAGTTTGCTCAGGAAGCTGCCCAACAGGCTGAAGTGAATGCACACTCTCAGAGGGAGCTTCCAAAAGACATCACTACTAAAGACGATGATGAGCCCTTGCAGATTGCTCCAAGGAAAGTTGCTCCAAAAGTATTTTCAAGAAAAAGAAGAACTCCTGAGAAGGAGCAATGGGGCTCAGGTACTTTGTAAAGTGCTACACTTCCTGAAAAGCAGCTATGGTGAATTATATATCTCTTGACAATTGGATAAAATGGCTTATGATTACAGTCTGTCATTTTCTTATGTATATGCTGTCTTGTATGTATTTTTGTTTATGCAAAGAAATAAGTAAAATCACTTTATTCAATTTGTAAAATTTGTTAAGATAAATAGAAAGAGATTGTTGGGAAAAACCCCTTTGATTTAATTTAACAAATTACCTACAAAGTGATTTTATCTCTTAGGATGAATTACCCACTGTATAGTAAGGGTAATCTGGTCATTAGATGTCTTAGTATGTCACACTCAACCTAGGTTGTCAAGGACAGATCAAGAGAAGCATAATTTGGACAAAGTTAACATTTGCGTCGAATAAAATTCGACATAACATCGAGTTAATGTCGGTGCTACTCTGACTAGAAGTCCAAGTGGTTCAACCCTTCTGTCGAAGTAACTCAAATAGGCACTACATCGAATAGATATAGACGTAGAGGCCTTAGACCTGTCTGTACAACCCTCATATTTTTTGAGTCGGTGTGACCCGACGCTGATGAGGTCATGATAGAAAGGGTGACCGTGACGCAGCGGACCGAACCGTCAGAGGTCGTCAAGACCAGAAAGAGAAGGCCCGGGGGGGGGGGGGGAACCTCCTTGGACGAGTGGACCTTGGGTCCACTCGCCTAAGGCCCCTGGAGAGTGGACCCTTGGTCCACTCGCCCAAGGAACCGGGCGAGTGGACCATGGGTCCACTCGCCCAAGGGTATGGGCGAGTGGATCTGTGGTCCACTCACCCCGAGCAGCTGAGCGAGTGGACCAAGGGTCCACTCGCCCGGTGGGTTGAGTGGACCGTAAGGTCCACTCACCCAGTCAGGGCGGTGGACCTTGGTCCACTCGTTCGACCCCCGGCAAGGGGGGGAGTGGACGTCTCGTCCTCCACTCGCCCCCCTCTTGCGTTGATCATTCGGGTTCGATGTTGAGCTGCGGATAGTAGAATTTTTGCTATCCGCAACCCAATTTTGGGAAGTCTATAAATAGACCACCCCATGGGCACCTTGGGAAAGGATGTTGGTACCCCCCTCCCAAGTGTGAGTATTGTAAGCAAGCACTACCCCCCTCCCCCTGTCAGTGAAGGTGGACGGTGAGGTGGCCCTTAGTGCCCTCCAAGGTGCACAAGCTCAACATTGGCTTGGCAGGGGAAGCTCTCTTTGAACTTATGAGTGTGTGGTGGGACCTCCGCGCTGTAGCTTAAGGGGTCCGTTTGCGGACTTAGGTGTTCTTCAAGGGCAATGTTCGTTGGTTCTTAGTGACTGGTTAAGGGTTCAGGCTCGGGTCAAGTAAGGGTTAGCTACATCCCCCTTTCGAACGTCGAGACCAGTTCTCTGGTTTCAACATTAGGGTGCGGCGTGCGTGGAAGCAGCTAGTTTGGAAAGCTCTAAGAAAGTCCCATGGCTGGAAGCGAAGAACCAAGGAACTCACCTCCTCCCAACAAGTCGCGGCCGTTGACAGGGGAAGAGGAGGCAGGGAAGATAGATTAAGCATGTTGGGAAGGGAAGGAATCAGCCTCAGAGGAAGGTTTGAGCCTCCAAGCGCGAGTGCTCTTCAACAGCTCGCTCAGGACCAGCTGCCCCGGTGAGGGGGTTGGGAGAGTGCCCCCGTATCACCAGGGAGGGTGGGGAAGTCCCTTCTGCGAGCTGATTATCTCAGCTCCCGTTCTAGGCGGGTTCAGCGAGCCTACCATGTCCTACTACGCAGGGAAGGACGACCTTCTCCAGCATCTCCATTGGTTCGAAGACATGGCCTCGATTAGGCAGATGTCGGATGCCTCCAAGTGCAGGCTCTTCGCCATCACTTTCAAGGGGGAGGCAAAACACTGGTTCCACCAGCTCCCATCAGGTACCATATACAACTTTAAGGACCTGCGCCAGAGTTTCTTGCTGAGATTCTCCACCTCGAATAAGAGGTGGAAGGGAGCGGAGGCCCTGTTCTTGATTCGACAGAAGCAGGGGGTGACGCTGGGAAACTACGCGCATCAGTTTCAGGAACAAGTCCTCCACCTCCAGGTTGACCAGGGAAGTAGGAGGGACCAGGAGAAAGAGAAGGAGTAAGAAGACTTAGAAAGTAGAGGAGGTGATGAAGGAGATGGCCAGGGTGCATGTTGCCAAGTAGGCCCAGGGAGGCGCATTTGTAATAAACATGTAACTCCTCGATGATGAATTTAAAAGGTTTCAGGTAACACCTATGGTAAGATCCCCGACTAGAGACCATTATCCAGGCTCAATCATGCTGGCAGATGGGAGGCTCATCGGGTCGACTCGCTACTTGGTAGCTGGATTGGGAGGGCGTTGAGTTCCTCTGCCTCTAGGTGAAGGTAAGCACCTAGGACGCAGACGGGTACTTCCGCTGTAACGATCCAGGCCCGCCAACACGGGACCCAGCTGGACTGCCAGCACCCTCCCAGCCCAGGCCCGCCAACACGGGACCCAGCTGGCACCGGAAGGGTTCAGCCTAACCAGATGGGTCCCGTGTTGGCGGGCCTGGGCTGGGAGGGTGCTGGCGGTCCAGCTGGGTCCCGTGTTGGCGGGCCTGGATCGTTACAAAAAGTCCTATCCTCCAGGATTGCACTTTTTGTAACGATCCAGGCCCGCCAACACGGGACCCAGCTGGACCGCCAGCACCCTCCCAGCCCAGGTCTGCCAACACGGGACCCAGCTGGCACCGGAAGGGTTCAGCCTAACCAGATGGTCTGCAGACCATGCACCCCAACCCCTCTTTGTCCCACCACAGGGCACAGTGGGTTGTTGGAGACCGGAGTCCCCCTTTGATGAGAATTGAGCCAGTTAAGCGGCAGCGCGTGGACTTCCCAGGAGGTCACCCATCCAAGAATTGCTCCAGCCCGAGCACGCTTAACTATGGAGTACTTTCACTTCTCATCACCAATTGAGCTGATGAGAAGTGAAAGTACTCCATAGTTAAGCGTGCTCGGGCTGGAGCAATTCTTGGATGGGTGACCTCCTGGGAAGTCCACGCGCTGCCGCTTAACTGGCTCAATTCTCATCAAAGGGGGACTCCGGTCTCCAACAACCCACTGTGCCCTGTGGTGGGACAGAGAGGGGTTGGGGTGCATGGTCTGCAGACCATCTGGTTAGGCTGAACCCTTCCGGTGCTAGCTGGGTCCCGTGTTGGCGGGCCTGGGCTGTGAGGGTGCTGGCGGTCCAGCTGGGTCCCGTGTTGGCGGGCCTGGATCGTCACATCCTCCTCCAATTGGTAAGATCCCTGACTAGAGACCATTTTTTGGGCTCAGTCATGTCGGTAGATGGGAGGCTCATCGGGTCGACTCGCTACTTGGTAGCTGGATTTGGAGGGCGTTGAGTTCCTCTGCCTCCATGTGAAGGTAAGCACCAAGGACGCTGACGGGTACTTCCGCCTCCAATCGGTAAGATCCCCGACTAGAGACCATTCTTCGGGCTCAGTCATGCCGACAGATTGGAGGCTCATCAGTGTTGGATCAGTAGGCGCCCTTAGAGGGGGGGGGGGGGGGGTGAATAAGGGTTTCTTAAAAACTTATATTATATTTTGAAATACTTGATTATGATCAGAATAATGATTTTGTTTAAAGATCTAAATTGTTTTATAATAAAGGAGAGGATAATAAACAATTTAGAGAAATGAAGAACAAATCAATTTTATTACACAAAGAGAGACATGATTATTATTAATAAAATTGATTACAAAATTTTGATTTCAATGACACTAGAAATCAAAGCGAAATATGAAAGACTCCTTTTGTTTTCTATACCGACTCGTATCCCCACGAACCTGTTGGCTTTATCGGATCCTTCCCCGGATACGGCCTCAAGCCGCTCTAGCTAACCCATCCCCGGATATGGCCTCGAGCACCCCCTAGACCTACACCCGTGACCTAGTCGCCAACACGAGGTGAATTTCTGCCCTAAGTCCTACCTAGACCTAGTCGCTAACACGAGGCGAATTTACTATACGATTTAAAAGAAAAGATGTGAAATAAAAAGACAATAATATAAAACTCCCTATATGGATCTCTTGGAGAAGTGGATGAAGGCCCGCAGAGTATGATCGTAGTCGATGCAGTCTTTCGTCACGATGATGACGCGTGTTGAAATCTTCTCCACGGATCTCCTTAAGCCTTTATGGATTTGTGGGAGTATTTCTCTGAACCTTCCTCTCTATGTTGTGGCACGAAGCTCTGGAATTTTGGATCTCAAGAGGATGATCAAGACGGAGCCAAGGGGTCCTTTTTATAGCCTTAGCGCTAGCGCCTGAGCTAGTGCTACCGCCGGCGCTATCTCTTATTAGGACATATTCTGCGCGGCAGAATCTTCAATCTGAAGAAATAATTCTCTCTTGCCTTCTATGCTCCGCGCTACCGCCTGCGCTATTAGATACCATCAGGCGCTATCTCCTTCTATATGTGCTCCTGGAATTACACTTAAGCATTCTTTTCGTCGATCGAATTTTTGTAGAACACAGTGATGAGCATTTTGTCGAGCGTAACATACAGTTCGTCGAGCGAAAGCTAGCGCCAGCGCTAGTACTAGCGCGCCGCGGTAGAGTAAGCAGTTCGTCGAGCGCCAGTTTGCATCTCAGCGGTTTGGTTTCGTCTCAGCGGTTCCTTAGCGCTAGCGCCAGGCGCTAGGTGATACCGCCGGCGCTAGAAGGAGTGTTGGATTTGATGGCTCAAATTTGGGGGCAACCTTCTTATGTAATCCTTGAATCATGTGGACTTTGTTATCCTGCACACTTAAACACACAAGATCAAATACACATAGGTTTTGTTATTCTCAAACCTAGGAGATGCGGAAGACCATGTTCCAACAAACTCCCCCTTTTGATAATAACAAAACCATTAATGATAAATCAGAGCATTAATATATATATATATATATATATATAAGCATGATGAACTACTTGTGTGTGTGTGTGAGAGTGATGACTTAGGATAATTATCGATTGTAGTATTTAGAATTGCCCCCCCTAAATACATGCTCCCCCTGAGTGAATGCTCCCCTAATATGTAAGCTATCATCTTAATTAAGCATGTTAGTTTTCATTTGGATAGCAGATCTTATTTATCATGTTAGTTCTCCCCCTTTTGTTATTAGCAAAAGTGGGTAAGGAAGCAAAACATAGAAAAGTTTTGATTTAGAAGATAAAGGCATGATCGAGCTTTTTAGAGAGAATGAAATGATAAGGAGTTTTAGAGGTAGATCAGAGTTTTTAGCTTAAAGAGATAATGATTTCCAAATAACCAATCTACCCAGACAATATATCTACACCCTAGCCCCGTACTAAGTGACGGATGGGCATGAGGAGCTGCAAATATACCGTAGGTTGGGGTGTTAGTCCCATATGCAAATACTAGACACAACTCAACCTAGCACTCTTTCCCCCCAGTGCCTCGCAAGGCCCTACTGGAACCCTCCCCGGTTAAGGACAAGACATGACTAGAGATAAATGTTATCTACTGTCTACAACCCTGCGCCCCCGCTATGGTGAGAAATGAAGTCATGGATAATAGTTATTGGAAACATTTAAGCGTTTTAAATCTAGTGACATAGCCTCTGGATTTTTATTTTTATTTGAATTTTTTAAACAAACAACTCACGTAGCTATTTAGAAATCCATTAATGAATCAGAGTTTTGGCATTATAATATTTAGAATAACCAATATAAATTCTACCAAGTAAGTCTACCATTTGTTGAAAAAGGAATTTTGGTATTTAAGACTTTGATATAAACATGAAAGTGCAAGGTAGAAATATATGGTGATGATGTAGAAGACTTATAGAAATACAAGAAACATCTTAATGTAATCAATGATGATCCATAAAAGATATATGAGTTAAATTTCATAAAGAAGAAGTTTTTGTAAATCATTGTTCAAGTAAAATCTTTAAGTTTAACAATAAAGTAACCAAGCATGAAATAATGTTATCAAAAAGAGATTACTACAATGTTATTTTAATTCACAATTTCAAAACATACCAAACATTGTAGAAAGCATGCTAGGTTATCTAGTGCATTTCATAAATAAAGAGTAGTATAGAATTTGCATTAGGATCCAATACTCATGAGAAGAAGTGTTATGGAAGATAATGATGTGTACATAAGTGTATTTTGAATAGAGTAAACAAATGTTTTAATCAAAAATACAAGAAATATGTAAAGTAAAGAGCACAATAAAACACAAATAATTTTACTTCCACACACTTCAATGCACAAACAAAATGTACAACTACCAAGGTGCTTTGCACACACAATGCTCATCAAGACTTATCAGGGTGCAAAGTAGTGCTTGGGGGATCACATATTTTATTTTATTTTATTATTGAAACTAGTGATCCGGTGTACTTAAGAGTAAGTGGTTTTTGTTTTGAAAGAAAGATATGGTTTGCACAAGATACTTTACTATTCTTTCCAAGGTGCTCAACCTCACAAACATATTAAGATTTATCAGGAGGTTCAAGTAGTGCTTGGTGGAGTTATCTTTGTCACTTTATTTTATGATTTTTGTTTTGTACAAAGTTCTTCGAATACACTTGTTTTGCAAACCAATATAATTTATGAAAGCATAACCACTTTTCTTAACTTTAAAAGTGCAAATAAAGGTAGTGTAGGTAAGATACTTGTGCAATTTTAATTCATTGTACTAATACAAAACATACACAAGCATTTTTAGATTAAACACATATGTAGACAATGCCAAAATAAGTGAGTGAATAGTGATCATTATCAAACATAAAACATTTACTCATACTTAGAGGCATGCTAAGCTTAGTTCTACACAACTTTTAAAAGATAATTGATGCACATATTAATAGATATATCAAATCATGATGAAAACAATGTTCACAGTAGTTTGAAAAGATAAATTGCAACATTATAGAAGTTCTAAATAATAGATTAAATCATGCTTGATTTTCACAGGAAAATCCATACAGTGTTTTTGATAGTTTTAATGTTTTATATTTTTGTATTTGATTTATGCATAAGAAATAGACTTTAAACAAAAAGGCAAAACATATTTTTTTTTGTTATTTGGCTTTTGTATTTTTGTATTTGATTTTTAAAAAATGAAATATAATCAGAAGTGCAAAAATCAATAGTAAATGTAGATTAATATATTTTTAAGAATTTTTCAAAATTTTAAAATTACAGAAAAATGAATAAGTGCGCTAGCGCTAGCGCGGGAAACAGTACACGATTTTTTATGATTTTGAAATTTTTAATTGTTAATCTTGATTAAGTGTCCTAATAGTAGTTTCATGCTGAAATTTCTGATTTTTAGGAGATGTTTTAGATGGTTAAAAATTACAAAATTGCGTGTGCGAATGTGTTTTAACTTGAAAGATCTAGGACACCTAACTCAAGTCGTAATAATCAAAATCTTGCATAACAAAGTAATGCATACAGTTGAGAATAAATTTAGGTATCATGTAGAATTTTGTTTTCTTAAAAAATCAGAAAGGTGCTATATCGCATTGATCCTTTAGTTAAATCCCCTTTACTTTTTCATTTCGGCCATTTCCATTGACTCTCTCCCAAAAAACCCGAGAAGACGACCCAACCCACACATAGATCTGAGGTAAAACTTCATCTTTTCTTATGATTTTTGTTTTAAAACTTGATTTTGATGTTAGAGATGAAGATATTTGAGGTTTTAAGTGGTTTTAGAAACTAGATCTACAATGGTTGATTCTTTTCTTCCAGATTTTTGTTTTACATTTTTATGAGGATTTTGGTTTTGATTTTGGTTTGGATTATGTGGGTTTCTTGGATCTACCAAGTTAGTGTTTGAAAATATTTTATTTTAAGGAGATTTTTACCTTTTTAGATCAGAGGACTAGTGCCGACGCTACAGTAGGCGCTATTGATAACGCTGGGCGCTATTGATAGCGCTGGCGCTAGTGATTGTTTCTTAGTGTTAATTCTTCTTGTAATGTGGCAGATGGCACCTGGATCTAAATGGAAGAAAAGTGCAGAGCTGGCCGTGGAAGCAGCAGTAGTGGGTGTTCCATATATCGTGGAGTTTGACATGCCTCGTCACCACCATATCATGCAGCTATTTGCTGCCTCCGAGGTGTTGAATTTATTTTCTCCTGATGGGTTTTCTTCAGAATTAGTTCGAGATTTCTATACGCACTTGGAGAACCCATCGCAGACAGAGCTGGATGGAGGAGTGCGGTCTTTGGTGCAGGGACACGTGGTGACAATTACTCATGACCAACTGAGGAAGGTGTTTGGATTGACCCAGCATCCAAATAGTTTGGAAATTGTTGAGAAGTTTAGAGTAGATAGAGATTGTACTCAAGTGAACATGGTGCTGCATAATAGGGAATGCAGGAGTCTGATATCCTCCGTGTCGTCACTCACAGTAGACGCCTTGGTCGTTCAAGATGTACTATGCCACACAATCATGCTGAAGTTGGGTGATACAACAAAAGTCACAACACAACTAAGTTATGTCACCTATTTCATCTTAGAGGAGGAGAAATTTGATGTGGCAAATTTGTTACTTACTTTGATTCACTATTCATACAAGTTGCGGCATCCTTGCCGCCAGAGATATAACAACTTGCCCCTGGGTGGCATCATACAACGGGTTATTCAGGTGATATACCCTTCTATTGAAATAGGTTTTTACTTGATAGACTGCTTTCCTCCTATCTATAGTACCTCACACTTACGAGCTACATCCCTCCCGGATGAGCCATCGACGTCTGCTCGACCACCACTCCGGCGAGGAGCATCATCTCGAGGGGCTCGAGGTGATTCATTTGAATCTTTTCGAGAAGAAATGGGAGAGCGGATGACAAGAGTGGAGAAAGATGTTTCTGGTATAAAGAAGATGGTGAAGTTCATGATCAAGGCATTAAAGCTAAAACCATCTACACCGGAGCGAAGGGAGTGGGACAGCCCAGTACAGGATCCACCGCGTCATTCGATTTGGAGGACTCGCAGAAGACAATCCCCAAGTCCTAGCGTGGAGGAGATAGATGAGGAAGAGTGGTGGAATAGGAAGGACCTGAGGGGAACAAGTTTTCAGTTTTGTAATATTATAGGAGTTTGAACACATGTTTTTGGATGCTGTTTGCTAGCGCAGGCGTTACCGGCTAGCACTAGCGCTATCTGCAATATTTAATTTTGTTGTTTTTGGATGTTTGACTGTTTTTATCTGATCCTTCTTTGGTAGCTTTTAAAGGTTTTGTTTTACGTTTTATTTATAAATTTTGAAGTCATGAAGTGGAGATGTTTAGGCAATTTTAGGGTCATATGTAGTACATTTTTGAAATTCTATGGTTAGAGATTTTAATACCACATAGAAAATTTTGAATATGATGTATATATATATGTAATGAATATAAGAATAATAGATAGGTCACCTAAAATAAAATATGATTTTGAATTTTGATTAATTTGATTTATAGACTCATTAAATTTTAAGAGATAAGATCATATTTCCTATAATATATAAGATGACCATAACATGATAGCTTAAAAAATAAGAAAACAAGAAATTAAAGCATATCATGAAGTAGAATAATTGATATTTTATTTTTTTGTTGATTTCTACTTCATGTGTTTGGTGATACATAATGAATAAGAGATTTAGGTATCCAAAGGGGACCAAGTGTGGTGGTTCCTTTGGGTACCCAAATATAATGTGTAGGTTTGTGGGTAGATATTGATGAATGGGTCCTTTCATGTGAAGTTAATGTTTCAGTTTTAGTTTTGGGCCTCCATTCAAACTTTGGTTTGGTGTTATTCTTATATGTGAAATTTCCATTGTGATAATCTTTATATTGATGATTATTGAAAATATTTTTCATAGGAAAGTTGTAAACATTCAATTTTATGTTGGAAGAAGATTGATGTTGTAAGTGATAATGATGATAGTATTTTGGAATTTCATTTTCAATCTTTTGAAGTTTTTTATTTCCATGGTTTGGTTTATTCATATTTTGAGAAATCATATTCAACTTGCTTTTGGAGTTTGCTTGATATTGAGAATTTTTCTTTATGATTTCCTTAAGCGAGTTAATTTTAGTTTCTAATTCATTGTTCTTAAGTTTCAAATTATGTCTAGCTTTATTATACGCAATTGTGCTATTTTTAAGAGTAGAAACAATTGAATCAATATGGTTACCAAATGAAGGATGAGAAAAAGGGAACTCATATCGTTTTCGACATCTTCTTTTGCCTTTTTTTGATATTCATTTATGTATTCCTCAAATGTTTTGTCCATCTCTTCAATTTAAATTTTATAACTTTTGCATGTAGCACAATCACTATTTAAAGATGAATTTTCTAAAAATAATTTTTCATTATATTCTTTTATACAAATAATTTCTTTTTCAAGTTCCTTAAATTTTTCTTTAATATCATTGCAATCAAAACAAGGTTTTATATTTTCAATTGAAGTGACATGAGTAAAGCAAGATAAATCAGATTTTGATTCTACTTTAACTTTTGCTTTTAAAATTTTATTTTCTAAGCGCAATTTGCAATTCGCATTTTTTAATTTCTTAATTTTGCGCTTTGTAATTTGTAGCAATTGTAAAGTAGAAATAGAATTGCAAACAATAAGATGATTTGATTTCCTTACAGTGCTTTTGGATGCTGTGAGATTTGAGCACGAATTTTCTTTGTTGTCTTCATCTATTTGGCATTCCTCTTCCAGAGATGGAATTTCTTCTCTTCCATTTGATGTGCACTTCATGGATCCGTCATGAGAGGAGCTTTCCTGAAAATTTGCGCAAGCTTGTATGTTCTCCAATTCTTGTGTTTGTTCCATACCTGTAAGAGGAAAATTATACATTTCTTCAAGAAATTTCCAAACTTTGTATGCACTAGAAAAACAATATATTAATTTGAAGATATCTTGAGATAAAGCACAAAAAATATAATGCATAGCTTTTGCATTTAGGTGACGCTCTTGTTTATTTGATTCGTCCGCTGGTCTTGTTATTGTTATATCCCAAGCATTGATATCTAATGTTTTAATAAACCTTTCCATTGACAATTTCCACCCTTTATAATTTCTTCCTTCGAATAAAGGTGGTGCAAGAGATTTTTCTTTTTCCTTAAAATTTCCCCCACCAATAAAAGCGAGATCATGAGACGCCATTATTCCCGGTTGTTAAGCCGATTGGAACAACCTAGCTCTGATACCACTTGTTGGATCGGTAGGCGCCCTTAGAGGGGGGGGGGGTGAATAAGGGTTTTTTAAAAACTAATATTATATTTTGAAATACTTGCTTATGATCAGAATAGTGATTTTGTTTAAATATCTAAATTGTTTTATAATAAAGGAGAGGATAATAAACAATTTAGAGAAATAAAGAACAAATCAATTTTATTACACAAAGAGAGACATGATTATTATTAATAAAATTGATTACAAAATTTTGATTTCAATGACGCTAGAAATCAAAGCGAAATACGAAAGACTCTTTTTGTTTTCTATACCGACTCGTATCCCCACGAACCGGTTGGCTTTAGCCGATCCTTCCCCGGATAAGGCCTCAAGCCGCTCTAGCCAACCCTTCCACGAATATGGCCTCGAGCACCCCCTAGTCCTACACCTGAGACCTATTCGCCAACACAAGGCGAATTTCTGCCTAAGTCCTAACCAGACCTAGTCGCCAACACGAGGCAAATTTACTACACGATTTAAAAGAAAAGGTGTGAAATAAAAAGGCAATAATATAAAACTCCCTATATGGATCTCTTGGAGAAGTGGACGAAGGCCCGCAGAGTATGATCGTAGTCGATGCGGTCTTTCGTCACGATGATGACGCGTGTTGAAATCTTCTCCACGGATCTCCTTAAGCCTTTATGTATTTGTGGGAGTATTTCTCTGAACCTTCCTCTCTATGTTGTGGCAAGAAGCTCTGGAATTTTGGATCTCAAGAGGATGATCAAGACGGAGCCAAGTGGTCCTTTTTATATCCTTAGCGCTAGCGCCTGCGCTAGTGCTACCGCCGGCGCTATCCCATTTTAGGACATATTCTGTGCGGCAGAATCTTCAATCTGATTAAACAATTCTCTCTTGCCTTTTGTGCTCCGCTTTACCGCCCGCGATATCGGATCTTTCCAGGTGCTATCTCCTTCTATATGTGCTCCCGGAATTGCGCTTAAGCATTCTTTTGGTTGATCGAATTTTTGTCGAACGCAGTGATGAGCATTTCGTTGAGCGCAGCTTATAGTTCGTCGAGCGAAAGCTAGCGCCAACGCTAGTACTAGCGCGCCGCGGTAGAGTAAGCAGTTCGTCGAGCGCCAGTTTGCATCTCAGCGGTTTGGTTTTGTCTCAGCGGTTCCTTAGCGCTAGCGCCAGGCGCTAGGTGATACCGCCGGCGCTAAAAGGAGTGTTGGATTTGATGGCTCAAATTTGGGGGCAACCTTCTTATGTAATCCTTGAGTCATGTGGATTTTTTTATCCTGCACACTTAAACACACAAGATCAAATACACATAGGTTTTGATATTCTCAAACCTAGGAGATGCGGAAGACCATGTCACAACAATCAGGTCGACTCGCTACTTGGTAGCTGGATTGGGAGGGCGTTGAGTTCCTCTGCCTCCAGGTGAAGGTAAGCACCTAGGACGCGGACGGGTACTTCCACCTCCAATCAGTAAGATCCCCAACTAGAGACCATTCTCCAGGCTCAGTCATGCCGGCAAATCGGAGGCTCATCGGGTCAACTCGCTACTTGGTAGCTAGATTGGGAGGGCGTTGAATTCTTACTCTTCTCCCCTTCTTTCTTTCCCCTTCTCATTCCCAACTGTACAGAGTTTTGAGAATCCCTCTTCCAAAGGATACAGTGGTTCAAGATCTCCTTATCAAAAGATCTGGTGGTTTAAGATCTCCTTATCAAAATATCTGATGGTTCAAGATCTCCTTATCAAAAGATCTGGTGGTTCATGATCTCCTTGTAAAAAGATCAGTGGTTCTTAGAGTCTCCTTACCAAAAGATCTGGTGGTTCATGACTCAGGCACAGTTGGTGCATTCCTACCAGGTGGTAGAAGAGGGGAGTACCCACATTTTGGGGAACCTCTATAAAAATCTGTGTGTCTTCTGGATTGTCTATTTTCTGTATTGTCCCTCATATCTTAGATTACTTTACTGTTTTCCTGCTTTATATTTCAGCATTGTTTTATTATGGATAAGTATTTGTTGGAGCATAACACTTAGATTTTTATTATACTTGCACAATTAGGTTAGAAATAAATTTAAATCTCTATTCACCCCCCCCCCCTCTAGAGGATTCTCAGAGGCACACTGTGCACTCTCAATAGCAGTGTACTTCCATAAAGGATCCAAAAGGCCTCTTAAGCACATTAAATTCATCCCAAACCTCCACGAGACTTCTCTAAGGCTCTTAGGCTCCTTATGACTTATTCGTAATTGGGTTTTGGGGTTGTACATCCTTGCATCATCCAACTCTGATCAGATGATTTCAAAAATGTGCGGTGATTTCAAAAGATCCAAAAGAGTATTGCAGTCGTTATGCGAAGTGTGCATTCTCTCATGGGATATGTTATATAAACCACTTCTCCCAAGTAGTGCAAAGAAGTATTGAGTCTCTATGAGACTTTATTAGTCATTTTCGAAAAGCAAAGATATAAATTTTTGTTTTGAGAAATAGATAGAAAAGCCTCTCATTAGGAGGTCATTTTCATCGATACTTGGTATTTTTAAGGCCTTATTAGAAATAGGGGCAAGAAAGTCAATCACTATATATGTTTAATAGAGGAATTCATTGAGGTTCGAGGGAGGACATCATGGGAAATAATGTATAACTCTAGTGGCTCTGTAGACCACTCACACAAATAGTGTAACCCCCCAATAGGCACCTAGGGAAATCTTATTGCACATTGGCTGCATGGCTACTGTGCATGCAAATCCTGAAGGAACTGTAATTGTAGTTTACCAATCGACGTGGTAGAGTGAGTGAATGAGTAAGTTTGACATATCCATAGGGAACACAAATCGATGATTCCCAAAACTACAATGTCGTTTGTTATCTAAGCGATCACGAGATTTGTTGTCCTAATTACCATAAGCATGAACTAAAACAAAAAAAAAGAAAATATTCTCAACCATTCATTCAACAGAGTAGAACATAAGTATTGCCATTAAAAATAAAGGACATGACATGACATGCTTCCACAATATATGTGATCAAGCTTAATTATATATATTTTATTCCGTGTTTAACAAGGATTCAACAACCAGAATTGTTCATGCTAGCCAGTTAGCACGGTCAGAAGATTACTTGACTGCCCATACCGCATAAAGCTTTTCAGAAAGCCCAAAGATTAGAGACCAAACTCGAGTCTAATCGTCAGATCGCACAGTCATAGTCCTTCTTCCTTTTCTTGTTACTTGTACACCATATAACCTTCATCTCTGCCTGGTTTTCTTGTACCCCTGGGTAGCCCGTAATTTTGGAGTTTGCCCATTTGGGCATGCCCCTGTAGCTATAAATAGTGGTGAACAATACTCAAAAGGCGCGCTAATACTCAAGCCGGTTATATGTGGTTGTAGTCTCAAATCTAGTGCCTCCTCGGTCACCTAATTGTCGACTAGATTTTTTTCACTTTTCTGTAACCTCTCCCTTAGTCAAATAAATTGCCCGCGGCAAGTGGCCTTCTCCGGTGCAGGTAAGTCTGGTATCGCCGCTCGGAAACACCCAATTTCTGTGTTTCCTCAGCCCATAAGTAACCGACAGCTCACAGTTCACCTCGATATCCTCTAGTGTGAAGTTGTGGAGGTACTTTTTTGTGCCATTAAAATAAACACACGACCTTTAGATTTAAGCTGTTCGGGGAACCGATTGGTTAAGATGTCTGATAGCGACATTCAACAGTGTTTGCCCGTAGGGGCCAGAACCAACCCAAGTGGTGCGGTCACCCTAGAGGTCCTAGAAGTTATTGAGTTTCATTTTGAGTAGTCTCTCCGTGAGACTGCATACCAGATGGAAGCAATGATGCAAGCCCTTGTCATGATCGCCCATCGATTAAATCCTCAGACCACCGTAGCCACAATCTCCCACCCGATTTCCCAGCTCATGGCCGCATAATTGGTCCGCCTGCATATCCTCTGCAGCCTCAAGAGAATGAGTTCGCTTCTGGCCGTCGACACTTCTTCATGGAAGGTTCTCAGGGAAGTCCAGCTTGGGTGTTGAACTTTAAAGATACCATTGAAAATCCTCCAGTCAATAATTGGGAGGAATCCTCTCCTTTTTCCGATCAAGTACATTAGGAGCACATTCCCAATGGATTCTGAGAACCTCGTCTCCCAGTCTTAACAATGAGAGATGATCCAATTTCTCACTTACAAGATTTTGAGTCAGCTTTCTCCATGAGAACTCTCTCGGACAGCATCAAATGAAACTCCTAGTTATATCCTTCGGGGGTGAAGCCAGGGAGTAATTTTATAAGCTGCCCCACAAATTGTTTCTTATTTTGCGGATCTAAGGAAAGAAATTATCTTGAGGTTTGCTACCTCAAAGAAGCGCAAGAGTAGCCTGACAGATGTATTGACCCAAGTTTCCCCATGACTGAAAGAAAAGAAATCTGATAGTAGAAGCTAGCGCCAGGCGGTAGTGCTACCACTGGCGTTACTGCATCGACGTGATGATGTTCACTTGTCGACGTGAAGCTCTTGTTGTCATCGAGAAGTCTCGATGACCATTTAGCTAATGACACGCGGTAGGTCCTACTACTGGGCGGTAGCTATATCGACGAGATATGTCCCATATCATCTAGAGGAGGTCAATATCGCCGCAATGATAATGCCGCGTGTTAGAGCTAATGCTGGCGGTAGGTTCACGACACAGTGTCGAATTCCTTAAGCAGTGAGCAGATAGACTCCACCGCCTAAGCCACTACCGCGGCGCGGTAGGGCTACCGTCGGGTGGTAGCTACTGGGATCAAATTTTTTAGTTTAAATCATGACCATCCATTTCCTTTAGTTTGGAGATCCTGTGGCTGAGGTTAAGCCCGAATTCATTAAGGGTTGTGAAGGCATTTTGAATTGATTCACTCTCTCTCTCTTCAAGCTAAGGAAATGATTAAGGAAAGAGAAGGAGAAAGGAAGGAGGAAGGAGAAGGCTTAAATCAGCCTTTGAGAAGTCTTGAAGACTTGTTCAATCGCTAGATTCGCGGAGAGGAAAGTGCTGCAAACGCTTCCATCCGGCTCACCTGTGATATTATGGCACTGAAACAAACTTCAAGGGTAATGAATCTCCTACTGAATATCTGGACATGCTAGTCCTTTGATTGACATTGTAGTGGGAAGACTGTCACCAATTGGTGGAGAAGATTCTTCCGATGGGTCGATATGGAATATCCCCTATAGAAATTGCATATAGAGTCCGGATCGAAGTATGGATATAAACATGTTGTGTGAAGCCCATCTGGACAGGTTGGTCTGGATTGGTGATGTTTATTGCGAACCGGAGAAGACTCCGAGTATATATGTTAAATTTTTGGGTTCTGAATACTATGACGTGCTGTAGGGAGTTCTGGAGGTGCTCTCCCGAAAATACCTAAAAAAAGGGACAGAGTTGTTGCTCTGTCTGTTACCGCCCACCGATAGTGCTACCACTAGTGGTAGCTCCTGGTCAAAACCAGTGAGCCATTTGTGGTGGGTATAAAGCCCAGGTCCTGGGGACTGGGTGTGTAGTACCAGAAATCTATGGGCCTGTAATTGCAGAGCATAGCTGCTGACAAATGCGTGTTCTACCGATAGCGCCAGGTGGTAGTGGTACAGCTGGCAGTAGCTCCAGCGAGAGAATTGTGAAGCAGAAGGGCTAGTGTGCCTAGCTTCGTTGGCCTTGTGTGCCAATAGCAGGAACAAGGGGAAGTCGTACTCGTATCTGGCATAGTTGATCCCGGCGATATGAGCACGGGAAAAGCTGAACCGAACCCATCCCTTATCCGTTCAGTGAAGAGGTCGCCCCTCAGTGTACTGAAGGAATTTTGGGAAAGGAACCAAAAGGCATGATGACCTTGGCGGTAAAGCTCATAGGTATCTACATTAAGCTGGGATTAGGATGGTGGTGTGACTCGGGGAGTACACTGAAAGAGTGTTATGAGTGCACAAAGCATGTGTCAATGAGTGACTACGTTGGTGATGCTTGTAGTGCTTAGATGCACTTATGGGATATATGTTGCTGATGCTTGCTTGCAGGGAAGGAGTACCGCCACCCCGAGAATGGGGTGGGGTCATTATAAGCCTTGGTCAGTTAAATCTGACCATTTACTTGTTTGCCACTTTTTGTGGAAATGTGCTTATACATGTACTGGCGAGCTGAGCGGTACATAGCTGGTTGGAACCCTAGATGCTGCACTATGCTGGCCCTCGACGGCCCAAGTTTTGTTTACTAGTTTTAATGTGTGGCCGTCCGGCGTGCCGATGTTAGTAAATCACATATGTTGTAGTAAACATTGCTAATAAAGTTGTTGTATTGTCATTACAACTGTGTATGGTGGACATGTATGTAAACTGGTTTTGATTTAATAAAATGCTTCTGTTGTATAACTCTGTTGTATGCTGAGATGGGTTGGTAATGAAATATTTCAAATCTAATTACAAAACTCTCTTTATTGTTCATTTAATATGGCGTGGGGTCTTGGCCAGACCTACTGTTATATTCTATGTAATTAGAAGGGTGTTACAAATTGGTATCAGCTACAGGTCTCGTTTCCTTTTCGTACGAATTCTTGGTCGATTTCTTTTAAGGGGTGGTGAGCACGTATGTGCGTCACCAACAAAACATTTACTTAACCAGTAAATGTCCACTTTAGGATTGAAACACATGTCTGTTTGTAGCAATGTGGTTTAACCTGAGTGTTTCTTTGTTGATTCATGCTACAATTTAGTAGCTAATTATGTTCTATTTCACATGTATAGGAAACTAGGAGTGGAGCGGTGCAGTCTAGACACCAGTGCTCTACTGCGAGTAGTGCACCTGCCAATGTGCCTACTACTCCTCCTTCTACTGAGACAATAAGGTTTGTTGTTGAGGCAGTGTTCCCAATGTTCAATGCACAACCAGGATGACATGTACCTGTACATCCTCCTACTCTTGGGGTGGCCACGGTGCCAGTTGTTGCAGTTGAACCTGTTGTCAAAAGACAAGTGTCGGTTATGGCAAGGCGGGCTTCAGACCAACAATTGAAGGATTTTCTGAGCTTCAATCCTCCAACGTTTGCGGGAACAGTACCCCCAACACAAGCTGAAGATTGGCTCTCTAGAGTAAGGAGAACCCTGTCAGCCACTGAGACGGAGGAAGAGAAGAAAATTACTTTAGCCACCTTTCTTCTGGATGGATTGGCGCGACTTTGGTGGGAGGAATTAGAAGTGCATCAGTTAGAGGGAAGGCAACTGATGGAGTTCTTGTTTGATGAATTCTCGAGACTATTCTTTGCTAGGTATCTCCCTTCGGCGCAGCGGATTGTGATAGAGCACCGATTCCAGAGATTGACTCAGGGAAATAGTCTGGTGGATGACTTTCTGCACGAGTTCACCAGGTTGGGGCGGTATGCAGGCGCTACATTTGTAGATGAGGAGCGAAAGACCAACAGATTTTATCATGGTATGTGTGATGATCTACTTTTGGTTCTATCAGGACCAATGGCGCAAGGCTTTATGACCTCGGTCAATTTGACTCGTTCCTTGGATCCGGATATGAAGAGATTCCAAATTAATAAGGACTTAGCGGTGAAGAAGTTAGAGTTCAAGGTACCGAACTCCTCAAAATCAGGGCAAGGCAAGTGGAACAAGAAGGCCAGACAGTCTGGGCCAACTGCATCTTCAATGTCGGGAGCCACTACTGAGCGAGGTCTAGTTACCTTTTATAATTGAGGCAAAGTGGGCCACATTGCTCGGGAGTGTCGCAGTGGAAAAAAGGCAGTTGCGTCCTATGCGGAGAAAGGTAAAGAGGCAGAGTCAGCTGCATCCCATCATACTCCGGCTCAG
Source organism: Dactylorhiza incarnata (assembly GCA_033032865.1). Classification (NCBI taxonomy): domain Eukaryota; kingdom Viridiplantae; phylum Streptophyta; class Magnoliopsida; order Asparagales; family Orchidaceae; genus Dactylorhiza; species Dactylorhiza incarnata. Next base: position 3,926,505 of record JAWHQI010000016.1, read on the forward strand.
CTCGGAGTGTATAATCTTGGCCAACAGGAGACCATTAAACAAAGCGATGTGGTGATAGGTATGAGTTAGTATACAAATTTTGTTGCTTTATATACTTACTATCTTGTGCATTGCTTGTTTAACATGTTTGTATTAGGCTTTGTCCTAATCTTTAATTATCCGATGAGAGCACTGTTTGATACTGGAGTCTTTCATTCCTTTCTATCTGAGGACTTCAAACGATGGATTGGAGTGACTTCGTTCTTATCTAATGAGATATTGGATGTGTTGCTACCAAATGGATGCTCGATGCGTGCAGATAGAGTTTGATGTGTTAAGGTGCGGATAGGAAGTCACGAGTTTGATTTGGAAGCATCGATGCTACCGATTTAAGAGTTTGATGTATTTTTTGGCGTGGATTGGCTGCTAAAGCAACACGCATGCATTGATTGCACTTCGAAAGAAGTCATACTAGGACATAATACAAAACGTGCGACTACTTTTGCTGGTATGTGTGGATCGAGCAAGATGTTGATATCTGCTATCCAGTTGTGAAGGAAGTTCAACAGGGTGCCCAATTGTGCATCGTGCTAGTGAATGTTGTATGGCCTAAGCCCAGTTTAAGTGACATGCCCATTGTATCGGAGTATCCGGAGGTGTTTCCAAAAGATCTCCCTAGAGCGTTGTTGGGTATTGTAGCAATAATAGTCTTGATTTGAGGAAGTCCCCCTAGAACTAAGATGACATGATATTGTATTTGATGTGGCATTTTAGTTATGTGTTTGCAGGATATTAATTGCTAAGTACAAACCAATGTCAGGTTTCAATGAGTCATAAAACACAGGCCTATGTAATGTAATCCCTCATTGTGTAGACCAAGGTATTTACTCATGTGAAATCTCTTTATTGGGGTGTACTTCATATTCAAAAACTATGGAGAAGTCAAGTTGAAGTAATTGCTGTGTTCAGAATTGGAAGAAAAATAGTCTAAGTCTTTTTCGTCGAGTACTCTCGAGAAGTCTCGACGAATTTGTTGAGACATCTCGTGAGGACATTATTAATTCATTGAGTTTACTCGAAAGGTCTCTGAGAAAATAGTTCATGTATTTTCGTCTAGTAAAGTTGTGTTCACTCGAGAACACTCGACGAATTCGTCGAGTGGTCTACTGGTTTCTCATGAACACTCGATGAATTCGTCGAGTGCTCTTGAGAAGTTCTCGAGTGGTCAAAATTATAGTTTCTTCCCGTCTCAGCCTTTAGCTAAGTTCTTTTCATTGAGTTATTAAGTGAATTCGTCGAGTAATCTATGACTACACGAGTTCACTTGACGAATGAAGACAGAGAGCTTTCTTTTTCAAATGCGCAGATGGATTTCCTTATAGGTCATCACCATGTACAATACACGTGGAGATCTTTCCTTATCTTCCGTTTTTAGCCGTTAGAGAAGATGTGCTAAATATATTTAAGGGTTATTTCAAAAAACCATAATCGTGCTTATTTCTAGAAAGATAGCAAATCGTCTGTCGGCCATTCTCTTTTTCGCAAAGAGCCTTCCTGCTGCCGACAAGATTTCTGAACGATTCTTCTCCAAGTTTTGATTCAACAAGATCACAGATTTTAGATTCTTTCAAGAGCCTTTTCAAATCTTGTTGTCTCTTTAAGTTTTCAGATCAAGTTTTCTCAAGTTAAGATTTCTTCTTCCTCTTTCAAGATCAAGCTTTTGTTTCATTCAAGGAAGAAGAAGATCTCCTTTTCAGATCTGAATAAGTTAAATCTCTTTGAGATCTTTGGAAATTAATTTTCAATTTAAGGTTGTGTAAAATCCTCTTTACATATTTTTATAGGAGAGGTTGTTCTCCGATATTTTGTAGGAGAGGTTGTTCTCTAAGTTTGTAGGAGTTGCTAACTCTGAGTTGCAAGATTTATTTAAATTTGAGATTAGTGAAGTAGCCTAGCCTAGCTGGGAGTGCTATATAGGTGAGGTGAGAAAGTGGACATACCCATTCCGGGGAACCACTATAAATCCTTGTGTTTGTGGTGTGTGTTTGTTTTCTGTGTGCTGTGTTTCTAAAGTTTTTAATTCTGCATAAAGCCATAGTATTCACATATTCACCACCCTCTAGGTGATTTAGGCTACAACTGGATACTTTCAATTTGTATCAGAGGTAGGTTGTTCGTTAAGAGGTTAACACCTTGAACAAATGCCTCTATCTAGTTGTTTAAAGACACCATGTCTGGAATGGACAAAACAAGGTTTCTTCCATGAAGTTGTCGGTGTGCACAAAAGAGAACTTTCCAATGTGGAAGGAAAGAGTAAGATTCTACATGGAAGCCGCCAACCCGAGAATTTTTTAGATTGTTGAAGAAGGTCCACTTATTCCTATGACAACATCTACCATCAATCCTAATGTGTAAGTTCCTAAAAATATGCTAGATCTAACAAAGGATGAGCTTGCTTTTGTTGCCTTGCACAAGAAGGCAAAGAACATCATTGACAGTTCACTAGACGACTCTATGTTGCAAAATCTTTTTCACTGCAAGTCTGCCAAAGAAATGTGTGATTCTCTTGTTGTTTTGATGGAAGGTACAAAAGAAGTCAGAGATGATCGTAGATCTATGCTGAATCAAGAGTACGAAGCCTTCAAGCAAGACCCAAGAGATAGCATATCAGATACTTATGATAAGTTCTTCATAATCATCAATGGTCTAAGAAATTATGACCGGGAATTCACTGTTGGAGAATTAAACGACAAGTTCTTGAGATCCCTGACGAAAGAATGGGATACCAAGTCAATCTCCATAAGGGAGCTTGGTAAGCTCGCTACGATGGAGCCTCAGGTTTTGTTTGGGAAGCTTCTTTCCCATGAACTGAAGCTCATCATCAAGAAAGCTGAGGAAGAGGGCAGTAAGACATATGGAAGGGAGAAGTCTATACCACTGAAGTCCGAAGGGTCAAGGAAAGGTAAAATTGTATCACCAATAAGGACACAATCATCAAATAAAGATGACGAGTCAGTGGCTTGCCCCTCAAGCTCAGACATGTCTGATGGAGAGTTCTCCTTGCTCTCCAAGCAATTCAAGAGATTGCTCAACAAAAGGAAGCAGAGGAGAAATCAATCCTTCTCATCCGATCATAGAAGATCAAGACGTGATGGTGAACATCACAAGAAAGGATACAACAATGACATGTATAAATCCAAACCGAACAAACATATTTCGACTGATATTATTTGTTATTGCTAAAATAAGCTAGGGCATATGATCGCTGAATGTCGGTACAAGAAAAAAGAAGGATCAATAAAGGAAGAAAAGAAATCCTTCAAAAATATGAAGAAGGAGGAAAAGAGCTTCTTAGCTAAGAAGTCTAAGGCTCTGAACGACAGTGACTCAGATGATTCAAGCTCAAACGAGGAAGCCTACTTCGGGCTCATGGCTCAAACCAACAAGGAAAACTGCGACACCCCCTATGATGGGAAGGTAAGCTCTCACACTCCTCTTTCTGAGTCTGAGACATGTTCCAATGCGGATGAGGGCTATTTCTCCGAGGATGACTCAGATCTACTAGTTCAGTATAGAGCCTTATTGAAGGGGTTTGACAAATGCCACAAGGTAGTCAAATCTCAGGCAAAAGAGATTGAGCCTATCAAGGTCGTGGAATCAAATCCGAGGGAAGAAATTGAACAATTAATTCCTTTTAGAGATGAAGTCCAACTCTTGAAAGACGAGCTGAAAAGCTCTACTGAACTAGTAAAGCTGAAGGACAAATCTATAAATGAGTGGGAAGGAAAGTAAGTGGTTGAATGGAATCTAGTAGAAAGCTTCTCCAAACCAATGACCATCCTTCCTCTTATTTATGGTTTCGTAGCTCTTGCGAAGGGGAGCGGTATCGGTCATCAGACCGATAAAAGTAAGGCTGCTATGAGAAGAGCCATTAAGGGTAAGGGCAAGGCTGATCAAAGTCAACCTTCCTTCAAGAAGGTGGTTTTTCCGACAAACACCTATGACTTTGAAACCTCTTATGGTCACTTTATGAGACCAACTCACGTTGAGTCAAATAAAAGTAACCAAGGAGGGAGCCGTCCCCGAAACTTTGGAATGACTGCTCTAAAAGCACCTTATGAAGAGATAGTCCTCAAGGACCATGGTTCTTTCGTACAAGGACCATCTACTAAGAAAGCACCAAAAGTCAAAACTGTTGTTACAAAGCCACTTGAGAAGGAGTCATGTGTATGTTGCAATCACGAAGCTTCTACTTCCAAGTCTGTAGCTCCTGCTCGACCCCCCGTTCAAAAAGTTAAGTAGGAGAAGAAAAGAAGGTACACCAGATTCGAGTGTTGGTGTTGTGGCAAAGTTGGTCACTTCACCATAAATTGTTGGTTTAATCCTATGAACTTCAAGACACCGCGAGTTAATAATGCAAGATTGACCACTCACAATATTAACATTCCTAATGGCAGTCATCTAACAAGAAGCCAAGGAACCAAATCTGTTTGGGTTCCTAAGGTAAATTGATTATTGATTGAAGGTATGTCCAAAGGCCAACAACACACCTATCTGGTATTTGGACAGTAGATGTTCGCGGCACATGACCGAAGCAAGAAGCCTATTTCAAAATTACACCCCAGTCAAGGATGGTCCAAAGGTTATCTTTGGTGGATCTGATTGGGGAATTACAAAAGGCTACGATATGATTACCAACGGTATAGTCTATTTCACAGACGTAGCATATGTTATATGATTATAAAATAATCTTATTAGCATATGTCAATTATATGACAAAGGCTATATGGTTGAGTTCTACAAGGCCAAGTGCTTGATAAAGTCGTCTGATAATTTAGTAACTACTTTAACAGGCACTCGAGTAGAAATATTTTCTGATTAAATTTTCATTGTTTAGACACTTCTACACTAGTACGTTTTCTAGCAATAGATAATGCATCTCTTTGTGATCAATGACACAAGAGACTAGCACATATTAATTTCAAAACTATAAGCATGTTATTTTCTCACAACTTAGTGCGTGATGCACCTGATGTTAAGTGCATTAAAGAGAGACCTTGTCATGCATGCCAAATGGGTAAGCAGACTCGAGCTACCTTTAAAAGCATTATTGGCAAAGATTCTACCATATGTTTATATCTGCTCCATATGGACTTATTTGGTCCCATGCCAGCTCGGAGTTTAGGAGCTAAAACTTATACATTGGTTATTGTTGATGACTACTCACATTTTGCTTGGTATTCTTTCTGAAGCACAAGTCAGACACCTTCGACTCCTTCACTAACTTTGTTAGGCAAATCCAGAATGAACTCAACTGCTCTGTAGTCAAAATCAGAAGTGACCACAGAACAAAATTCAAGTTTGGGGATATGACAGAGTTTTGTGAAAGCTTAGGTATCTTTCATGAGTTTTCATCTCCTCGAACTCCATAACAAAATGGAGTTGCCGAGAGAATGAATAGAACACTCATAGAGTGAAGCAGGAAAATGTTGAATGATTCTTCTCTTCCAGAATATTTTTGGACAGAAGCCATCAACACTGCTTGTCACGTGCAAAACAGAGCACTAATCAACAAGAATCATCGTAAGACATCTTATGAACTTCTAAAGGGCAGTAAACCAACTGTGTCTTATTTTAGAATTTTTGGCAGTAAATGCTTCGTACTTAACAACGGGAAGTATTACAAAACTAAGTTTAGTGAAAAATGTTTTGAAGGTATTTTTATAGGCTATAGTAGCCATAGTAAGACATATAGGATTTTTAATAAGAAAATCCTGGTTGTAAAATAATCTATAAACATTGTATTTGATGTGAAAAGCATGTTTCACAACATCTCTTCTCGTGTTTTTGTTGAAGATGCAGGTGCAGGAATGAAACTGAAAGAGCTTAGCTTAGAAGAAGTCACAAAAAGATGCTTCAAGGACAGTTTCAGTGAGTATTCCAACTTCACCTGATGAAGAAGAATATCAAGAGAAAGAAGACGCACAAGAAGTAGAAGAACTGTTATTAGAGAAGATGTAAGGAATCTGGTGATCAGACATCAGAGAGTTCACCCAATAAATCAAATCATCGGAGATACCATTGTCAGAATAAGGACAAGAAGAGGTACAACTAACGAAGTTTTGAATTTAGGTTTTCTTTTGCATATTGAGCCAAAGAAATTTGATGAGGCAAAATAGGATGCCTCATGGATTATTGCAATACAAGAGGAGCTCAATCAATTCAAAAGATGCAAAGTTTGGAAGCTGGTACCAAGGCCCAAAGGTTAGAACATTATCAAGATGAAATGGGTTTTCAGAAACAAGATGGATGAAAACGATGTGATCATCAAGAACAAGGCCAGACTTGTTGCCCAAGGTTACCGACAAGAAGAAGGGATCGACTTCGATCAAACTTATGCTCCAGGGGCAAGACTCGAAGCTATCAGGTTGTTTCTAGCGTACACTGCTCACAAGGGATTTAAGGTTTATCAAATGGACGTGAAGTCAGCCTTCCTTAATGGTAATTTAAAGGAAGAAGTATACGTAGAACAACCCCCAGGTTCTGTTGATTCCTCCCTCCCTGATTATGTTTATTTCTTACACAAAGATTTATATGGTCGAAAACAAGCACCCCGAGCTTGGTATGAGACCCTCTCTAGCTTTCTTCTTGAGAACAAATTCACAAGAGGAACGATAGATAAGATATTATTTCTTAAGGAAGTTAAAGGAAAGATTTTGCTAGTGCAAATCTGTGACGATGATATTATCTTTGGATTTATGGATGATCACCTTTGCAAAAAGTTTTCTACCTTGATGCAAAGGAAATTTGAAATGAGCTGTATGGGTGAGCTAAAGTATTTCTTAGGACCTCAGGTGAAACAATCTGAAGATGGAATTTTCATCTCTCAGATGAAGTTCACCAAAGAGTTAATTACGAAATTTGGAATGGAGAGTGCAACCTCAATGAGGACTCCAATGGGTTCAACTATGACTCTGGATAAGGATGAGAAAGGGAAACCTTTTGATGAAACTAGTTCAGAAGCATAATTAAATCCTTGCTCTACCTTACTACCAGTAGACCGGATATAATGTTTTCAACATGTGTATGTGCTAGATTTTAGGTGAACTCTAAGGAATCTCATTGTGCTGCCGCAAAGAGGATTTTTGAGATACCTTAAAGGCACACCAAATCTTGGCTTATGGTACCCAAGAAGTAATGACTTCGAGCTAACCGGATTTTCAGATGCTGATTTTGCAGGTAGCAGGGATGATTGAAAAAACACTTCTGGGACTTGCCAATTCCTCGGAAGAAGGCTTATTTCTTGGAGCAGTAAGAAGCAAAATTATGTTGCAATTTCAACTATTGAATCGGAGTACATCTCCACAGGCAGTTGTTGCACACAACTTATTTGGATCAGGAATCAGCTAGAAGATTACAACTTGAAGCTGAAGGAGATTCTAATGTTCTACGACTCATCAAGTGCTATTGCAATTGACAACAATCCAGTCTCTCACAGCCGGGCAAAGCACATAGAGATACAATATCACTTCATCTGGGAGCATGTGGAGAACAAGGACAACAACCTAAGTTATGTCCCGACGGATAAGTAAGTTGCAGATATTTTCATGAAACCGCTTGATGAGACCAAGTTCATTTTCTTCAAAATGGAACTAGGTATGTTAAGCAAGGACTCATAAAAGGATCAAGAAAATTGTCCAAGACAAAAATTTCAGAAGACAAGTAAAATTCCACGAATGTTTTCGAAGAATTGACTTAATTTGTCGAGTCATTTCGATGAATCAAGCAAATTTCACGAGTCATTTCGATGAACTGGACAATTTACTCGATTAATTTCGACGATTCGTCGAGTTCACTTAAGGCTTTCGATGAATTATTATTTCCTTCTCTATTAAATTTCTTGGATACGAAGAGTCTTTTCTTTCCAATAAGGTACGTGCCTCCTGTAAGACCCCCTTTTTTTGCTTATCTACCGGGTCTTATGCCCCAAACCGCCACTTTGCGGTGACACCAACACTCGGGAAGGTTGCCACTACAAAACGCTGATCCTGCCGGCAATATCGATCACAGAAAATGAAGATTACAAGTGAAGATAAAGAGTTCAAGTCCACATCACATGAAATATAAATCTCAGAATAACAGGGGTCCACATATAGTAGCTAAATAAAAAGATAGCAATAATAAGGGCTCTTGCCCAATACATCATATCCTCACTACAAGATCTCTCGGGAAGCAACTACTAAAAATCACTCACAGATCCTGAAACTGGTGCTCCCATACTAGACTGTTGCGCCTCCATCTTCACCAGCCTCTGGTGTTGTTGCGTCTCCTTGGTCTCCTAAAATGATAAGGTCCACCGATTGTTAATCAAAAAGACTAAGCCTCATTTCCCACCACCCATCCCCCATTGGCTCCTAGGCACCATGCGTGGGATGAAGCGGAGGACAGCAAGGGGTATGAAACAAAGCAAATGACATGGCCTAGTTATAGGATTATCTACACTACACAGGCATTTATATATATGAAGAAACAATAAATAAGAAGGATAATGAACAAGTAACGAACAGTAAGTAAAGACAAGTATCTAGTAGGAAAAGTAACCATTGATTTATAGGAATGCCCATACAAACCTATAGACCAAGGGGTCGTTTAGCAAGGCCTATCATATAAAAAGCCCCATACTGATTTATACGATAGGGGTAGGGGTTGAAATGCAATGCATATGCCATGATATGCAGAGTTATGCGGTTTAATGATATGTTCACACAAGTGCAACTCACAAACTTTGACTATATGAGCACAGATATTTAGTTCCCTCTTTTTAGAGCAAGCAAAACTTCCAGGATAACCCCGTATTGGCAAACAGAGGCAGTGGGTTGGGAATTGCCCACCTATAGGTTGGTATCTACACTACCTAACCTAGACCTATCGTATGCCTCAATGCTAAGAACACAACAGCGGAGCTCCTGCGTACTCTTACTGGCTAGTCCACCAGACTTTTCCTTGGAAAAGTGTTAAACACACTTACCAAGCCAAAGTATCGACGTCGGTGCGACGACCGTCAATACTAAAGACCCACCGCCTTTATGCACATTCAATTATGATTACCATCTACCTCCGAGCATAAGCTCTCCGGGCTAACCCGCCCGTCACCATAACCTTCTGATCCACCGGCTCGCCGGACTAACCTGTCTGTACCTACAATCACCGAGCCTACTGCTCGTAAGACCAAACCAACAAACTACCCATAACAATGGGGTGTGGGTGAGTGTATTATTAAGTTAATCTTGCACAACAACTTACTCCTACAATTTAGGGTTAATCTTGTACTTCCTGAGGTCTACCCTGTGAGGGGTCGCAGCGGTACTAGGAGCTATGATGGGATGACACCCCAAAGCTCCCTTTCCAAGACATTTAATATTGTTGCTAACTACCCATAAGCAGACCCCTCTTAATATTTCACTTCAGTTAACCCTAAGTGTTTTATTACTCTCCAAGTGAAAGACGATCTATCGTTATTCCCGAGCACAACCTTGCCCCTTAGCTTATCAGGCACTCTCAACACATAGAATCCTATTGGTGATGCCAAATATACTCAACCAGACTAGGTACACCATCTACCTCCCATTCCCACCTGGTGGTCTACAAGTTAGCCAAGTTTTACAGTTTTACTATACGCAGGCCAAGTGAGCTATATGAGGTGCATGAGAGGAGGTACTCCAAATTATCATCCAAATGACCCAAGATTATCACGGGGGGGGGGGGGGGGGGGGGGGGGGGGGTTAGGCCATTTTAAGATCATCTCCAGAAAATCGCAATTTTTCTACTATATTTGATATTTATTATAATTTCTCCAAAATCAGGGAAACAATGATTTTGTACATCATGTATGGTTTTTTGATAAGTTATGGCCTCGCTAAAATTCGTATAACTATATAACAGTAAAATAACAGCCATATATGAATTTCACAAATTTCCAGAAAGGTTTTGACCTCCAAATAAAATAATAAATAATTAATAAAATTCAAGGATTTACAAAGAAAGTACTAGAAATTCTTATTCAAAAATTACAATAAAATTAACTGGTGTCCAAGATGGTCAGAAAAGTTCTCTGATGGAGTCCACAATTTTCTAAATCCATTTGATCACATAATTCCATTATTTAAACAAATTAGTCTAAGGGCACTTTAGGAAGGAGACCATACATAAATTACTCCAAAAATTATACTAAAATTAACAGATCATATGCATGCCCTAAAAAGTCCACTTACCAAGTTTCATGATTTTACAGTGAGTGTTAAACCCATAATTAATTTTTATACTTCTAGGTAAAATATTGGGGGTTGTGAATGAAGTACAATATATAACACTTCAAAAATCCTAGTAAAATTATTAGAGAATGATATCATCAATATAAACTCATTGCCAAAGTCTCATAAACATCCTAGGATATATAAACATATAATTTCTTCTAGTAAGAGATGCCCTAAATGACTCTTAACTAATTCAGAGAGACTAAATGTCTCTAAAAATTCCAAATAAATTACTTAGGTCTTAATACCACCCTATGAACCTCTCTACCAAATTTCAAGTTAATCCAAGGTCATATGACCATATGTCCTTCAATGGGTTCAAAATACAGCCCTAAGGTTTGAACTAGGGTCCTAGGGCACATCCACCCCAAATCACCCCAAATCATTTGTGGAGGTGTTTTATGTGACATTAAATTAGTGTCCAAAATTTCATCACTTTTGGATGAGGATTGGCCACTCAAACCCAACATGTGCACTTTTGACCTAATAACCCCTAGTTTGACTAATCTTGAGTTAATTAATTATCTAACCAAATCAATCCCAAATGGGATGAAATTTTACCAGACTCATATCATGACACTAAGGACCTCCCACCAAAATTCGGTGGTGTTTGGATGTCACTAGACTCTATAATTAAATAATGCATGAATTATTAATTGTTTACAAATACTTTAGAAAAAGGTCCTCCAAAAATTCTCATTTTTGGATATGTTGAGGGTGTGGGAATATGTAGGCTATGTTCCAAATTTCAGAACATTTGAATTGCTACTTTAGTGGGGCACACAAACAAAGCTCTGGTCATCCTTTTGTATATGTTGCACCATTTTGAGTGTTGCGGTCAGACCACTGACCTAAATTGCATGAAGTCAATTTTAAATTAAAGTAGACTTCAGGGGCTACAAGTTTTATATTGATCATTTTTCCATGAGGGGCCTCTAAATAATTTTAATAATTATTTCTATGTACAACATAATTGTGACAAATACTTACACATAATAATATATATATAAATATGATGGCGCACGAATCTTGGCGCAAGATGAGCGGCCCCTGCTCATCATCTTCCTCGAGCCAACGACTGACACTGTCCGCACATGGCTGCCTTCATCCCTATTTTCTCGGCCACCTAAGCGCCGCCCCGGCCAACTAATGCCACCATCACCTTCGTTGAGGAGGTGGTCGGCGATTAGCGGTGGTTGGCCGGCCGGAGGTGGCCGGAATAGTGATTTTTTGTCAGTAATAAAAGCCCCAAAATTGAGCTTTCGGTGAGCCTGATCCACGGCCTTTTGGCCCTGAACCGAGCCACCCATGATTGAGGAACTATCCACAGAGAGAGAGAGGAGGTGGGGAGGACCTGTGTGGAGGGGAGATTCCTTGTCGATCTCCTATTGGCCATGAACGGATTCAAGCTTTTTGGTGCCATGCTAATCTCTGCCATAGCGGCTCGGGTTTTCAAGGGAATGGTGGAAAACGACTCCTCTGAGTCCAGTGAGGGTTTTAAGATGGCTAAATGGGGGGAGAAGAAGGGACATGACCGCAATTGCCATGAAGGCCATTAATGGCCAATTTCGGCCAACTGAAAACTCCTCAAATCCCCCTCTATGTGGTTGAGAATGGCCATTAAACTCCTCCAAATTGATTGGGGAAACTGAATGGAGACATTAGAGGAGGAATTGGTGGCTATTGGTCTCCATAAACCATGAATGACATTTCTCCTTCTCTTTCCCTCTCCTCCATTTTTGGGGAAAATGAGATTTCTCTCTCCTAGTCATCATTTACAGAAATTGAGTGGCAACTCCTGGTAATTATCAGCCTCCTAAGATAATGGGCTACTCCAATTGGGCCTATCCTAAGTGGATTGGGCTTGATTTGGGCAAAATAGGGCATTTTGACCTAAAATTAGGGTGAGTTGACTTTGGTCAAATTGACCACTTGGGTTGACCCCAATGGGTGGGTAGTAACCAATTGGACTCCCTTAAGGGTTAGGAAGGTCTAGGTAGGGTCAATTTGGCAAGGTGGAGGCCAATTGACCTTCCACAGATCACTTTGACCAAAACAGGGCTAGAGTTGACTTATTTCAAATGGTCAATTTGGTGGCCCATGATGGGTCTTTTTGGTCCATTGGGTCCCCAATATCCTTATAAGGGTAAGGGAAAGGTCAATTTGGCAAGGTAGAGGCCAATTGACCCTCCATAGACTACTTTGACCAATTTAGGGTTAGGGTTGACTTTGGTCAATTTGGCATCTTTGGTTGATCCCAATGGGTCCCTGATGCTCTAAGGGGACCCCTAATGGGTTTGGGATGTTATGGTAGGGGTCAAAGGGTCAAGGTGAGGTCCTAAAGTCCAACCCTAGGCTTGTTAGCTGGAAATTGTTATTTGCAGACCACCGTGGTTTCCTTCTTCTTGCCTAAGCTCTTATGATCATTTGTGCTTCCTAGAGTTTTGTCATGACCTAGTCATGGCAAAACCATCTTAGGAGTCTAGTTGTTTGAGGGATGTTACAAATCCCAATACATAAAAATAAATATTTCGTCCCTGAAATTTAGGTTATGCCTGCTGGGTTTCTACCGCAAGTGATTAAATATGACATCCCAAAAAGTTAAATTATACCCGACGCAAAGAGCTCCGGATACTTTTGCTGCATCAAGTACAATGGCTCCTAGGTGTGCTCCTCCTGTCCATGATTTCTCTACAGGATTTTGACCAGTAGAACCTTCTTACATCGCAAGGCTCGCATCTCCGTGTCGTCTATCCAGACCAACTCCAGGTGAACCGATCGATCAGTAGCTATCGGTCCCTCTGTAGTAGATATCTGCTGCTCTGGCCATAGTAGAGCCCTCCTAAGTGAGGTGACGTGGAAGTCTTTGTGCAATTCCACAAACTTCGGCGGTAGCTCCAGCCTGTAAGCCAAGGGGCCGATCTATTCCAGGATCCTGTAGGGCCCCATATACCTTGGACTGAGCTTCTTCTGCCTACGTACCCGCGAGACTCCATGCATCAGACGTATCTTCAAGAATACCGGATCTCCCACCTGGAACTCTACTATACGATGTCGCACATCGTAATACTTGGCTTGCCTGCTCTGGGCCTCCAACATCCTGTCTCGAATCAGCCGCACCTGAGCCTCGATGTCCTCCATGAACTCTGAGTCGAGTGCCTTGGGATCCTCATTCTGGATCCAAGACAATGGGGTTCTGCATCTCCATCCATATAATGCCTCGTAGGGTGCCATGCCTATGCTGGCCTGGTGACTGTTGTTATACGAGAACTTGACTAACGATAACAGTCTCTCACATGGCTCCCCGCAATCCAAAATGCATAGGCATAGGAGATCCTCCAAGGTCCAGTTGGTACACTCCGTTTGCCCATCTTTTTGAGGATGGAATGCAGTGCTGAATGTCAATCGGGTGACCAGGTAAGCCTACACCGCTCACCACTCCCTAGAAGTAAACCTTCCATCCTGATCTGACATGATCGTCCTAGGAACGCCATGATATCGAACAAACTGCTCCACAAACCTCTGTACCAAATCACCGACCGAAGCGTCCTTCCTGGCAGGAATGAATCTGGCCACCTTTGTCAACCTGTCGACGATAACCCGTATCGAATCATTCCACGCATGTGATCAGGGGAGGCCATGTATAAAATCCATCGCAATGTCGTCGAACTTCCACTCCGGCACTGGGAGTGGCTACAAAAGTGCAGCCGGGTTCTTGCATTCTGCCTTTACGAGTTGGCAAGATTTGCAGTGGGTCACAAAAGAAGTGATGCCCCTCTTCATGCCCGACCAGTACATGGTCCTCTTCAAATTCACCATCATTTTGGTGATGCCCGGGCACACCGAATACCTACTGCAGTGAGCCTCTGTCATAATTTCATCCCGAATCCGGCCCCCTACCAGTATATATACTTGGCCTCTAAAGCTCAGTAAGCCGTCCTTCAATGAGTAGTTCCCAGCCGTGCCTGCCTCCAGAGCACTGAATATCGGCTCTAACTTGTCATACTGCCTCTGCCCATCCCTTATGTGGTCTCGAATGTCATATGTGGTACTCATTGCCGCCAAGCACTCCTCATAGAGCTCAAGGTCATCCTCATATACCAATGAGATCTGCATGTCCTCGAGCATCCGTACCAGCTCCATGGACATCAACTAGGACTCCTCTTCTGATGTGGTAGCTCTCCTGCTCAGTGCGTCAGCCACCACTTTCACCTTCCCTGGGTGGTAATGCATCGTGTACTGGTAGTTGGATAATAACTCCACCTACCACCTCTATCAGATGTTCAGCTCCTTATGCGTGTCTACGTACTTCAGATTCTTGTGATCTGAGAATATATAGCAGTGAACACCGTAGAGGTAGTGCTGCCAGATCTTCAAAGCGAAAATAATCACTCCCATCTCCAAATAATGCATCGGGTAGTTCCGCTAATGATTCTTCAAATATCGGGAGGCGTATGCTATCACGTGCCCATTCTGCATCAAAACGGCACCCATCCCCCAATACGACGCATCCATATACACCTGGAATCCTTCCTTCCCTGATGTAAGGGCAAGGATGGGGGCCTTCGTAAGCCGACGCTTCAGCTCCTGGAAGGCCGCCTTGCACTGCGGTGTCCAAATGAATGCATCATCCTTTTTTGTCAAGGATGTGAGTGGAAGGGCAATCTGAGAAAATCCTTGCACAAAATTCCGGTAATAGCCGACAAGTCCCAGGAAATTCCACACGTCGGTGGCCGTCTTCAGCAGTGGCCAATCTTGTACTGCCTGGATCTTTGCTGGATCCACTACAAGTCCAGCTTTGTTGATAATGTGAACCAGGAAGGCCACCTCCATCATCCAGAACTAACACTTGCTGAACTTTGCGTAGAGGTTGTGCTCTCGAAGTTTCTCCAACGTCAGTGCAAGATGTCGTGAATGCTCCTCTTCCATCCTCGAGAAGATGAGAATGTCATCGATGAACACGATGACAAAGATGTCGAGATATGGCTCAAACACCTGGTTCATCAGACTCATAAATGCCGATGGTGCATTCGTGAGCCTGAAAGGTGTCACAGTGAACTCGTATAACCCATATCTACTGCTGAATGCGGTCTTCAGGATGTCCTCCTCCAAAATCCGTAGCTGATAAGACCCCGTACTCAAATCCAGCTTCGAGAACCAGTGAGGTCCCTCTAATTAGTCAAACGGCTCGTCTATCCTCAATAATGGGTACGTATTCCTCACCGTCAGCCTGTTCAGGGATCAATAATCAATGTAGAGTCTGAGCCACCCATCTTTCTTCTTCTTCTTCTTCTTCAAGAATAGCACAAGAGATCTCCAAGGTGAGGAACTCGGTTTAATAAACCTAGCTTCCACTAGCTCCTGTAACTGGCTCTGAAACTCCACTAACTCCTTCAGGGCCATTCGATAGGGATCTATAGATACCGGCTTAGCGCCTGGCACCAGCTGAATCTAAAAATCCTTTTTCGCGGTGCGGTGGCAGCCCAGGTAGCTTCTCTGGAAATACATCGACAAAATCCCACACTACGAGAATACGGGTCACAGAATCCTTCACCTCGATTTCCTCGAACAACACCTGATATACTTCGTCTCCCTGTAGGTGGGCCTTGGAGGCCTGAATAGACGATAATAAAAGACGGGAGGTGGGTCTAATACCATCGACTACTACTTCCGAGTCTTCACGCCTTAGAACAATCCTCCTTGTCGGGTAGTCAATCCTCGCATGGTTCTCGTGCATATTGCATTTGGCCCAAGATCAGGTCAAAGTCTTTCATCTTCAAGAGTGTCGTTGGCACTTTGAACAGTTTTCCTCCACTCTCCATGTTCATATTGCATTTGGCACTTGTTACTAACTCGGATCTGTCCAGGGGTCGCACCTTCCTATGGATGCCTGTGAAGTATTGAATTTGATCCAGATCATCCACAAATTCTTCTAAGATGAATGAGTGCGAGGCTCCTATATCGAATAAGGTATATGCGGGCTTGCTGCAGACGAGTACTATACCTGGATGATTTTTTTGTTTGTTTGGTTCAATGCTAAGGTACAACTAAGGTTTGCAAGGTACTAGTAATTGTAAGAAAAACAGTAAAGTACATGTGATAAACCTTGCTGGGTTCTAGGGCTGAGCCAGGTCCAGGGCATACATCTGATCCCTATTCTGTCTTTGGTCTCTGCCCCGGGATCCACGACCTCGTCCATATCCTCGGCCCCCAAAATGTTGGGCCTGTGGGGCATCCTATCGTGCTGGTGTTGCATTCCTCTGAGGACACTTCCTCCAGATGTGGCCCAACTGATGACACTGGTAGCACAACTGTGGGGGAGGTGGACCACCTCCTAGCCTCAGCATCTCCCGCATCTGTACAGTCTGAGGAGCCAACACTACCAGCTCCCTCTGCTCCTGTCTCTCCTCCTGGCGGGGTTGGTCCTCCGTTCTTCTTTCTCCAATGTAACGAACCTTCTGCTGGTCTCTCCTGCTAGTACTTCCCTGGTCCTCTGTCTGCCTCTTCCTACCTTAAATGATGTGTTGGTCGGCCTCCAGTTTCTTGGCCATCTCCAAGACCTTGGGCAGGCTGCCATCAGAAACAAAGAGGAGGGCCTATCCCAGGTCATCACGGAGGCCCTTATAGAACCTATTTGCGTAGCCCGCGTCGTCCAACCCAAACGAATCCGCAAATTGGGCTAGGTGTGTGAACTCCCAGTGATATTCCACCACTGTCCTGCTACCTTGCCTCAACTACAGGAACCTGTCTTCTAGATCATCTCTCGCAGACTGCGGTACGTAGTGCTCTAGTAGCGTCATCTTGAAGTCATCGCATGAGATGTCTGCCGCCTCCAATCCAGCATAGGTGGTGTCCAGTAGTGACTTCCACCACCACTTCGCATGAGATTCCAAGCACGAAACCACCAAGTGTACTGCCATATCCATCGGGCACTGAATTCTTGCTAGCATCTCGTACATTATGTCTACCCACTCCTTAGTCTGAACAACTATCTTTGTCATGAGGTATGATGGAGGGGAAAGGAATCAGAAGATGCTCAGCCAGTTGGTCCCGGGGTTTGGCTGAGGAGCCGGTGCCTACTGTGCCCTGAATGCATCCAATATAGCAGTCAATGTCTGTCCATCTGCATTTGCTGGAATGGAGTAGGAGACGGTGGTGGTGGGACAACGTTTGCAGTCGGAGGCGCTCAATGCTACGGGGTAGGGTTTGTCGCAGGCTACAAAAGAAAATTAGCACTCGTAAGGGAATTTGGCTAACAAGATTCAGTTAAAAGTGGACTTTTCATGTGATTCCCCATATGGGTACACCATTGCTTCCACTGCTAGTTTGTCCTCAAACTAAGCTCGTGCGGGGTGGCCCAGGGTTTGTGGAATTCTTTTCTTCGGATCGAGGTTTCCTCTGATACCAGTTTGTAAGACCCTTTTTTTGCTTCGCTACCGGGTCTTATGCCCAGAACTGCCATTTTACAATGACACCAACACTCGGGAAGGTCGACACTACAAAATGCGGATCCTGCCGACAATATCTATCACAGAAAATGAAGATTACAAGTGAACATAAAGAGTTCAAGTCCATATCACATGAAATATAAATCTCAGAATTACAGAGGTCCACATATAATAGCTAAATAAAATGATAGCAATAATAAGGGCTTCTACCCAATACATCATATCCTCACTACAAGATCTCTCGCGGAAGAAACTACTAAAAATCACTCACAGATCCTGAAATTGGTGCTCCCGTACTAGACTGTCCCACCTCCATCTGCACCGGCCTCTGGTGCTGCTGCGTCTCCTCGGTCCCCTAAAATAATAAGGTCCACCGACCATTAGTCAAAAAGACTAAGCCTCATTTCACACCACCCATCCCCTAGTGGCTCCTAGGCAACGTGCGGGAGGATGAAGCGAAGGACAGCAAGGGGTATGAAACAAAGCAGATGGCATGGCCTAGCTACAGGATTATCTACACTACACATGTGTTTACATATATGAAGAAACAATAAATAGGCAGGATAAAGAACAAGTAAAGAACAATAAGTAAAGACAAGTATCTAGTAGGAAAAGTAACCATGGATTTATAGGAATGTCCATACAAACATATATACTAAGGAGTCATTTAGCAAGGCCTATCGTATAAAAAGTCTCATATCGATTTATATGATAGAGGTAGGGGTTGAAATGCAATGCATATGCCATGACATGAAGAGTTATGTAGTTTAGTGCTATGTTCACACAAGTGCAACTCACACACTTTGACTCTATGCGAACATACCTTTAGTTCCCTCTTTTTGGAGCTAGCAAAACTCCCAGGATACCTCCGTAGTGGCAAACGGAGGTGGTGGGTTGGGCCTCGCCCACCTCTAGGTTGGTATCTGCACTTCCTAACTGTTGGAACAAATTTATTACTGTTTTGGGCTAGGATCACTATCTATGACTAGGACTCAAGTTGACCCCATTGTATAGTCTAAGGGTCAAGGTCTAAGTGTGTCTGAGTTAGCTAGAACTTAGGAAAAATTCCAAGTTTCTGCGTTCGACGAACTTTATTCTGCGTTCGACAAAATCCTTTCTGCGTTCGATGAACGTCGTGTTTCTGTTCGACGAACTTGCTCTCCAGCTCGACGAATTCAGTCCTCCAGCCAGTTCAACAGATTCTATCCTTCAGTTCGACGAACTCCAGATTGAGATTGACAAACTCAGCTCTGTGTTCGACGAATAAGTAACTAAATATTCAGTTCAACGAACTCAGCTTTCAGTTCGACGAACTCAGCTCTCAGCTCGACGAACTCAGTTTTCTGCTCGACAAATTTATTCTCCAGCTTGACAATTTCTGATGGATCAGTTATCTATTTTCTCTGATCTCAGTTTGACTATTCAGCAACGGATCTATTCAATTACTTGGACTTATTCATTATCAGATAAGTCAAGATTTGATCTTTCCTTTTATTATTCCTTTATATTCTCTTCTTTCGAGAAAGTAGTCATTGACATATATTGGAAAACGATACTTTCATGGAAAAGGAAAATGAATTAAAGTTTATTGCTGAATCATATTGCAGTTCCAAGAATAATTATTTCAGATTATTTTATTCCTTAATTAGAAGATTTGAATTTCAAATCAGTCAGATATATCTAAGGAGAAAGAGATATAGAAGATATCAAGGAGATAAATCAGAGAATAGAGAAAAAAAGAGATATACCAGTGGATTCAGTAGAGAACAAAGAAGATATAGAAGATACTTGAAAAATACTCCGAGATACAGAAATATTCATCTTCTACATCAACATTTTCACTCTCTAAGAACATCAACAATTTTCTCTCAGTTTTCAGCTGCTAGTTCTTAATCTCCAAAGAACAATAATAATCTGAGAAACATTTTCTCTCAGATTCATCTGCTATAAAGGAAGATCCTCTTCATCCAAGAGAAAGCTCCATCCATTATCTGTTAAGAAATTCTATCAGACAGGGGGAGCTTTACATCATAACAATCCACTAGTCTTCTCTCAGATCTTGTTGACAGAGAAGAATTTCATAGACATCTTTTTGTTTATTTTACCTCATCTTGTACAGAGTTCTAACTCCCTTCAAAAGTTAAACCTTTGGTGGCAGGGCACCTGATCAAAAACCTGTGATTTGGTTTGAGCACATGATCAAAAGCTCAGTGGCGATAGGGCACCTGTAAAAAACCTAGTGTATTCCTACCAAGGGTGGTAGAAGAGTAGATGTACCCAGATTAATTGGGGAATTATTATAGATCCTTGTGTCTGCTGTAATTGTGTCTTCTTTCTGTACTGTGTTGTGCTGTGTTTATTATATTTGTTTAGTTTTTATACTCACTCTGCTACACATATATATCACTATTTTAATTCCAATATAAAACTTTATAATACTCTATTCACCCCCATCAAGAGTAAAGCTAAGATCTAATACCTCACTTTCAATTAGTATTAGAGGTTGGTTGATTGATTACACAGGCTAACACCTGAATCCGAAAATTAATTATATCTTAACATATTTTAGAGTTTTCTTTTTCTAAAACTCATGGCACATAATAAAGATTACTCAAGCACAAGACCTCCTATGTGCAATCTTAATAAGTTTGCATTATGGAAGGCAAGGATCAAATTCTACATGAACTCTATTGATGAAGACATCTTCAATTCTATTTTGACAGGACCTCCTACTCCACCAGCAACAACAAGTACTGAAACAGCAACCAACAGTAATACTATTCCACCTCCTGAGTGGACAGATGCTCAGAAGAAACAAAGGAATGTAGATGCCAAAGCTATGCACATTTTGGCACATACAATGCCTGATGATAGATTCCAGAAGGTTGTGGACTGCACCTCAGCCAGGGATATCTAGAACTCCCTCAACAACATGGTTGACGCATCTGCAGATGAGAGAAAGGACAGAAGATCTCATCTCATCTCCCAATATGAGAACTTCAAGAAGGGAGAAACTGAAATAGTTGCTGACATGTACAACAGACTCATCCTCATCATCAATGAGCTGAAGTCTTTAGATAAAGTGATCTCAATCACTGAAGTGAATGATAAGATCCTAATGTGCTTCCCCAGCACATGGGACTCAAGGATCTGGCCAATCAAGGAAGCCAGAAGCCTAATTGAGATCTCTACTGAGACCTTATTAGGCAAATTAAAATCCTATGAGCATCTTATCAAAATAAGAGAAGCTAAACAGTCTACCTCCTCTCCATCCATCAAAAAGGAGAGAAGCATTACTTTTCAAGCAACAGAAGAGGAATACAAAGCTCCAGGAGAAATGGAGTTTATGAGCCTACTAACCAAAAGGTTGTACAAAATGGCTAGAAAGGACTTCAGAAAGATGGATTCTAGATCCAAAGAAAAACCAAGGTATGACAAATCAAATTCTAAAGAAATTATTTGCTTTGGTTGCCGGAAGCCTGGACACATCCTACCCGAGTGTCCAGAAAACCAAAAGAAGGACAAGAGAAAAGATAAAGAAGAAAAGAAACACTCCAGCAGGCCATCCTCCCACAAACATAAACACAAGGGAAGAGGCTTTATAGCTAAGACATGGAGTGATACTGAGTCAGAGTCATCATCCAGCTCCTCTGAAGATGAAGATGATTCAAAGGAAAAGGATTTATGCATGATGGATGTTTATGACTCATGCAATGATTCAGAACATGCATCATCATCCAGTTCTAGTGATGATAAAGATGATGCAGATGAAAGAAGTTTCTGCATGATGGCTATCAATGCATCAACAAACAATTCTGATGATTCAGAATCTGACAATGACAGTGATCATGTAATCTCTACCTTTGATTTTAATTCAAATGATTTAAAAAATGAATTTAAAACTCTTTGTTTAGATTTAATTAAATCTGAGAAGGAAATAATTTCCCTCAGAAGTAAGTTGGTTGAAATGAATCAACTGGCTGAAGGTAATGCCAATGTTAAGAAAGAACTGGCCGCCTCCAAAGAACATATTGTTCTCATTGAGAACAAATTATCTAAGGCTAAAAAATTTGAAGAATCCCTCAATGTGAGAAGCATCAAACTGATGGACATCACAAACACTGTAAATGCCAGACTCAATGGCAAACTGGGCTTGGGTGCATCATCAAGTCAGCCATTTCTTCTTAAGAAAGACATCCTATCTACACCAGTAAAATTCATTTCTGCCAAGAGCAAAGAGGTTGTAGAAGTAGGTAAGAACATCTAAAGTAAGGATGTTAAGAATAAAGGAATTCAAAAGAATTCGTCGAATGGAGTTCGATGAAATCACATGAATTCGTCAAACGGAGGTCGACGAACTATGAAGACAGACTTTCAGTATAGCTATTATTCAAACGGCGCCCGACAAAATTATTGAATTTGTTGAAGAGAAGTGGAGGTGACCGGGCGGTCTGAATTTGGGTGACCGCAGAGACTGCGCGGTCTGTGTTAGTGATCTGCCGGTCTGGCTCTGCCGGTCTTTTCTGGCGGTCTACTGGTTGGCCGATCTGTTCTTGTTTGCTGCGGTCTGTTCCCGAGTTGTTCTGCTTGGTTGGCCTGTCTTCTTTGTTGGAAGACCGGGCGGTCTTTTCTATGTAACCGCTGTGTCTGGGCGGCTTATGCAGGTCGGTCTGGTGACTTGTCGGAAGTCAGCCAGTTGTCCTTGGCTTGCTCTTGGAGTTCTAAGGAAGGAGGGTCTTGTGTCCGCGCGGCTTGTGCGCGGTCTTGTGTTCGCACGACTTGTGCGCGATCTGCCTGCTGATCTGCGGTCTTGGACGGAAGGTTGTCCATGTGGTCTGATCGCGCAGTCTACTTTGTGAGACTGCTGGCGATCTGACGGGTGGTGATTGTATCTCTCCTGTGCGATGACGACGTCCATCTACCCGCCTATAAATAGGGGTACATGGCCCGTCATTCATAACGAGAACTGTAAGAACTAGAGCCTGGGTTAATTCGTACAGTCTCAACTTTGAGGTCGGGCGGTCTCGGAAGCGAGTTGACTGTTTGTTGTGTTCGAAGGTTTACGGCCAGCAGGTTGCGGCCTGCTTCCTTGTTGATGCCCAGCAGCTTGAATAAACAGTTCGACAGCGGTCTGTCTGCGAACTAGTTTATGGTGTTCTTATGCTGTTCGCATCGAGCTCAGCGATCATGCGACCTTCAGCGGTTAGGTGATCTGAGTTGCGGTCTGGCGATAGCTGTTCTTCGTTCAATTTAATAAGCTCCAGTTCATGCGGTCTGAGGTGGGGGTCTTGCAGTGCAGGCGGTCTGTCTGTTTTCTGATCGCGCAGTCTCAGGTCAAGCCGGGCGATCTCTGGAGTCGAGCGGTCTGTGCGGTCTCTGCTTGTCAAGCCGCCAGATTTGTTTTTTTAGTGTTTTGTTCTTCTCTCCTCCGTGATTCTTATGAATCATGTCTCGCCCTGTATGTCTCGCACTGTAATCAAGTATTGTGACTCAATAAAGCTTTGTGTTGTTGTGTGGCATATTGTGGTTGTTTGGCTATAACTCAGTTGATGCAACTCCTGCTTACTCCTAAACGATTCAAATCAAAAATTTTATCATGGTATCAAAGGAAGGTTGTTGGAGTGGATAAGCAGTGATCAACTTGAGTTGTCATCGTCTTTGTGAAGAAGAGACCACATTGTTTGCCATGGAAGCTGGATACGCAAGAGGACTTGGCATTGAACTCCTCACATTGACTAACTATAAGAAATGGAGGTCATGTATGGAGAGTTACTTACTTGGCGAGGATCTATGGGAGATAGTTGGAGGAGAAGACACACAAGAGGTGTTTATAGCAGGAGATAATATGGCAGAGGTGATACTTTGGAGGAGGACTAATGCTAAGGCAGAGTTCACACTCAAGAGGGCTATCTCACCAGAGCTATTTGATCACATCATTGGATGTAAATCTGCT
Source organism: Dactylorhiza incarnata (assembly GCA_033032865.1). Lineage (NCBI taxonomy): Eukaryota > Viridiplantae > Streptophyta > Magnoliopsida > Asparagales > Orchidaceae > Dactylorhiza > Dactylorhiza incarnata. The sequence goes on from JAWHQI010000016.1 coordinate 3,950,198, forward strand.
GCTGAGATTTGGACGTCTTTGGACGGGTTGTTTAATAAAAAGAATGTAGCTCGGCTACAGTTTCTTAAAAATGAGTTGGCGAAAGCCTCAAGGTGATCTTTCAATCTCTACCTTCTTTCTTAAGATGAAGAACCTCACAGCAGAGATTTCTGCATTGGACCCTGATGAGCCCATCTCGGAGGCAAATCTGAAGAGGCATATTATCCGCGGGTTGCGGAAGGAGTATCTTGCCTTTGTGACTTCAGTTCAGGGTTGGGCAAATCAACCATCTCTTTTGGAGCTGGAAAACTTACTTGCTTCGCAGGAAAGTTTGGCAAGATAGATGGCGGGGACTTCTATCTCTGGGGGAGATAATGATGTGTTGTTATGTGGGAAAAAGTAGAAGAAGTGGGAGAAGAAGAAGCCGGGTCATGATGGACCCTCTACTTCAGGTCAGCAGGATAGGGGTTATGCTCCTAAGTCTGATGGGAAGAAGAAGGGAGAGGGACCAAGGTGCTTCAGGTGCAATAAGACCGAGCACTTCAAGAAAGATTGTCGGGTTAATCTACAGCCGGGACATGCAACGGCGAAGGAGAAGCCAAAGTCTGATGAAGCTGGATGGGGAGGAGCCTTTGCGGCTAATATGACGGCTATGCCCATTAAGGCCTTGGCTGCCATCAACTTCGAAGAGGATTGGATCGTGAATTCAGGGTGTGGGCATCACCTCACCGGGGATGAATCAAAATTCTCTTCTTTGGCACCTTACTCAGGTAACGATGCAATCATTACGGCTGATAATTCTGTTCATGTTGTAGAACAAGAAGGAGTTGTCTCTTTGAGCAGTGATAAGGGTCCACTCATCTTGAGGAGTGTTTATCACGTGCCTGGTATGAAGAAGAATCTCTTCTCTGTGACCAATGCGGTCGATGCCGGTTATCACGTTCTGTTTGGCCCAACAGAAGTGAAGTTTCTTAAAACTCAACCGGAGATAAAGGGAGATGTTATTCATGTTGGAAAGCGGGTGAAGGACTTGTTCGTTTTGTCGACAAGTACCTATGTTGATAAGATGAAGACAAATGATAGCGCGACTATCTGGCATGAAAGGTTGGGGCATGTAGGCATGGACAAATTTAAGGCTATGACGGTAAGGGGCCTTGTCAAGGGCTTGCCTAGCTTGTCCTCCTATGGAGACGGTCATGTTTGTGCGGGATGTCAGTTTGGTAAGTCTCATCGACTTCCATTTGATAAATCGCAAACAAGATGCAAAGCGCCGTTGGAGTGCATTCACGGTGATTTGATGGGACCGACTGCCACCCCAAGCCTTGGAGGCAACAAATATATGTTGGTGTTGATTGACGATTACACCAGATATGTCTGGGTGTATTTTTTGAAAGAGAAGTCGGAAGCTTTTGCAAGGTTCGTGGAGTTCAAGGAGCTGGTTGAAGGTCGGTTAGGCCTGCGGGTGAAAAAATTGAGAACTGACAATGGTGGGGAGTTCACCTCTGGTGAGTTCTCAAGTTTTTGCAGGAAACACGATATTCGGAGAGAGCTCACTTGTGCCCATACTCCACAGCAAAATGACATTACAGAACGGAAGATCCATCATCTGACGGAAACTTGCAAATGCTGGCTTCATGCCAAGAGTATTCCAAAGTCCTTCTGGGCGGAGGGAATGTCTTGTGCGGCATACGTCATCAACAGGATGCCTCTATGTCCTATCAACATGAAGACCCCTCACGAACTGATGTTCAAGGAGAAACCAAGTGTTGCACACCTTCAGGTGTTCGGGTCAACCTGTTATGTGCATATTCCCGATGCTCTTCGGAGAAAGCTAGATGCGAAAGCAAGGAAGCTAGTCATTGTTGGATATGATGAGGGGAAGAAGGGATGGAGATACATGGATCCTGAGACTCGAAGATCTTTTGTATCTTAGGATGTGGTGTTCGAAGAGGTGACTTCCTACGAGGGGAGTTAAGGAGTTGAACTACCAGAGAGCAGGGTTGATGAAGAAGGGAAGGCTGCGAAAAATCTTCAAGTGGAGTTGCCTGTTTCACCAGGAGCTCCTGATGTGTCAAGCTCAGAGATGGAGGCTTCAGGTTCTAGAAGAAGGGGGAGCAATGCTCCAAGTTCATCTGGAAGAGGAGCTAGCACAAAAGAAGCAGCTGAGGAGGTGGCTAGACAGGTGCAACCTCTTAGGAGGTCGAAGAGGATTATTAAACCACCAGATCGATACACAGGAGGAAACATGGTGAGCTTCATCTCATGTTTCTTTGCTGGTCCCTTGGATGAGAGGGAGTCGTCAAGCTTTGAGAAGGCCAAAGGCGTGAAGCAATGGGACATTGCAATGCAAGAGGAGATGGATGCTCTCAAGAAGAATGAGACCTGGTCTCTAGTGCCCAGGCCCAAGGGCATTACCCCTGTGACATGCAAGTGGGTCTATAAACTCAAGAAGAAGGCTGACGGTACGATCGAGCGATACAAGGCTCGCCTTGTAGCTCGCGGGTTCTCACAACAGTATGGTGAAGATTATGATGAGACTTTAGTCCAGTGGCAAAGATGACTTCGGTCCGATTTGTTATTGCTTTGGCGGCTTCATGTGGATGGGAGATTTGGTAGCTCGACGTTAAGAATGCCTTCTTATACGACGAGATCGACAAGGATATCTTTATGATCCAACCGTCGGGCTTCATCTTGGAGGAGTGTCCAGACTACGTCTGCAAACTGAAGAAAGCCCTGTATGGGTTGAAGCAAGCGCCTCGGGCGTGGTATGGAAAGATCGCAGAGTATCTTCTATTCTACGGGTTCTTTGCTTCAGACTCTGATTCTAGCTTGTTCGTCAAGAAGGAGGGGGCACTTTGGGTTATTGTCTTGCTGTATGTGGATGACATGATTGTCATCGGGAACTCGAAGGAGGCGGTTGCAAGGCTGAGAGCCGAGCTTTCTATCAGGTTTGAGATGAAGGATCTGGGTGAGCTTCACCATTTCCTTGGACTCGAGGTGCAGAGGCGGGAGAGCAGAGTGCTCGTTTCTTATGCCGGATATGCGGAGCGGATCGTTCAACGATTTGGCATGGAGGAAGGGAAGAGCAGCTCTATACCTCTGGAACAACATCATAAACTTCAGAAGGATGAGGGGAGAGTTCTATCTGATCCATTGGTGTTCCGGGCTTTGGTTGGGAGCTTGATCTACTTGACCATCACGAGGCCTGATATTGCTTATGCAGTTGGCAAAGTGAGTCGGTACATGGCGGAGCCACGAAAGCCTCATCTTCTAGCGGCAAAAGAAATTCTGAAATATGTGAAGTCGACCTCGGATTTGGGTCTTCTATATAGGAGAGGGTCAAGATTGGAGTTGCTTGGATACATGGCTGCTGATTACGGGGGAGACGTGGATGATCGGAGATCAATGTCTGGTTTTGTCTTTATGATGGGCCCCACAGCTATTTCTTGGTGTAGCAAAAATCATGACTCGGTGTCTGTATCTACCACAGAAGCGGAATACAAGGCTTCGGCCTTGGCAGCTCAGGAAGCCGTTTGGCTCAGGAGGTTGGTAGAGGACGTTCATGAGGAGGTTCGAGGTCCCACTATGCTACGCGGGGACAATTAGAGTGCTCTCAAGCTGGTTAATAATCCAGTCTATCACGCGAGGACCAAGCATATTGAGATTGAACACCATTTCATTCGTGAAAAGGTGTTGGGAGGATCTCTTATGGTCGAGCATGTTCGGAGTGCGGATAATGTTGCAGACATCTTCACAAAGCCGCTGGAAAAAGGACCGTTTACTCGGTTGCGGAGTTTACTCAGGCTAGTTTCCACTTCCCACTTCAAGGGGGAGTGTTGAAATTGTTGAAGTGAAGTGGAGGTGACCAGGCGGACTGAATTTGGGTGACCGCAAAGACCGTACGGTCTGTGTTAGTGATTTTCCGGTCTGGCTCTGCCGGTCTGTTCTGGCGGTCTGCTGGTTGGCCGATCTGTTCTTGTTTGCTGCAGTCTGTTCCCGAGTTGTTCTGCTTGGTTGGCCTGCCTTCTTTGTTGGAAGACCGAGCGGTCTGTTCTGTGTAACCGCTGTGTCCGGGCGGCTTATGCAGGTCGGTCTGGCGACTTGTCTAAAGTCGACCAGTTGTCCTTGGCTTGCTCTTGGAGTTCTAAGGAAGGAGGGTCTTGTGTCCGCGTGGCTTGTGCGCGGTCTTGTGTTCGCGTGACCTGTGCGCGATCTGCCTGCTGATCTGCGGTCTTGGACGGAAGGTTGTCCAAGTGGTCTGATCGCGCGGTCTACTTTTTGGCCCGTCATTCATAATGAGAACTGTAAGAACTAGAGCCTGGGTTAATTCGTGCGGTCTCAACTTTGAGGTCGGGCGGTTTCAGAAGCGAGTTGACTATTTGTTGTGTTCGCAGGTTTGCGGTCAGCAGGTTGCGATCTCCTTCCTTGGTGATTCCCAGCGGCTTGAATAAATAGTTTAGCAGCGGTCTGTCTGCGAACTGGTTTATGGTGTTCTTGTGCTGTTTGAATCGAGCTCAGCGATCAGGCGACCTTCAGCGGTTAGGCGATCTGAGTTGCGGTCTGGAGACAGCTGTTCTTCGTTCAATTCAATAAGCTCCAGTTCATGCAGTCTGAGGTGGCGGTCTTATAGTGGAGGCGGTCTATCTGTTTTCTGTTCGCGCAGTCTCAGGTCAAGCTGGGCGATCTCTGGAGTCGAGCGGTCTGTGCGGTCTGTGCGGTCTCTGCTTGTCAAGCCGCCAGATTTGTTTTTTAGTGTTTTGTTCTTCTCTCCTTCGTGATTCTAATGAATCATGTCTCGCCATGTATGTCTCGCACTGTAATCAAGTATTGTGACTCAATAAAGCTTTGTGTTGCTGTGTGGCATATTGTGGTTGTTTGGCTATAACTTAGTTGATGCAACTCCTGCTTACTCCTAAACGATTCAAATCAAAAATTTTCTCAAAAATTACTTCAATTCGTCGAACGACGATCGACGAACTCAACCAAGTTTGTCGAACGAAAAACATACTGCATATTTAAAGAATTCTTATTCTCAACATACTAAGAATCCCTTTACTGAGTGTATTATTCTCCCAAGGAGATATCATCCAGAAGGCTATACGGATCAGCTTGAGATTTCTTACATTTCTAAATTTTGTTGCAAGACAAAAGGACCCAAGGTAGTCTGGGTCATGAACAACTAGTTTATTTTCTATTGTGTAGGTACAAAGTTATCCCCACAGAAAGGAATATTGGTACTTGGATAGTGGTTGCTCTAAGCACATGACAGGAAACAAGGCCAACTTAAGAAATTACAAGGAAAAGCTTGGACCCAAAGTGATTTTTGGAGACTCCAACTGTGGAGAAACCAAAGGATATAGAAAAATCAAAGTTGGAGCAGTTACTTTCAAAGAGGTAGCATATGGCAAGGGTCTCAAGCATAACCTCATTAGCATAAGCCAGCTATGTGATGAAGGTTATCAGGTAACTTTTAATCATTCCTTATGTCTTATTACCAACAATTAAAACATCAATGTGTTATCTGGTATTAGACATGAAAATATTTATTTAGTCAATTTTGGCTCTGCCAATTCAGACATTTGTTTATTTAATTCAATGAGTAAAACAAATGAGTTATGTCATAAAAGGATATGACATATTAACCTTAGAACTATCTCTAAGCTATCCAAGGATAATCTGGTAAGAGGACTGCCTTATGGTTCATACAAGAAGGAAGGACTCTGTAGGGCTTGTCAACTAGGAAAGCAGACCAAGAGTAGTTTCAAATATTTATCCAAGAGTGATTCACCTATAATTCTATACTTACTTCATTTGGATATCTTTGGACCCACTGCAATACAGAGTTTAGGAGGGAAACATTACACTTTAGTTATTGTAGATGACTTCTCTAGATTCACTTGTGTGTTCTTTCTTAGGAACAAGTCTGACACCTTCAGTGTTCTGACAGACATTCTCAGGTCCATCAAGATTGAGTACTCTACTCTAGTTGCATTGATCAGAAGTGATCATGGCACTGAGTTTGAATCTCTTCTGATGAGAGAATTCTATGGAAAAGTAGGGATCAGGCAATCTTTCTCTGCTCCTAGAACTCCTCAACAAAATGGGATAGCTGAAAGGAAAAAATTGAACATTACTTGAATCAGCAACTACATTGCTTGATGATGCTCACTTGTCAATCCCCTTTTGGGCAGAGGCAGTGAAGACATCAAATTATGTGCTGAACAGGAGTTTGATACACAAACTTAAGGGTAAAACACCCTATGAATTACTTAAGAATAAAAAGCATAAGGTTAACTATTTTAAGGTTTTTGGCTGTAAATGCTATGTGCATAACAATGATAAGAAATATCTAAGGAAATTTGAAGCAAAGTCTGTTGAAGGTATATGTTGGATCGATAGGCGCCCTTAGAGGGGGGGGGGGGGGGTGAATAAGGAATAAAATTTCTTTTTCATAATATTATGAAAATTACTAAATTGAAAGGCAAAATAACAATTTAGCTAATTTGTGAGAATATCATAATTTTCAAGTTTAAAAAATAATTGCTAAATTGTGTTATGATTAAAGAGATTGAAATAAATAATTTAGATAAATTACTTTGAATTGAAAACTTTGTAACCAATATTTTAGAGATAACGCCAAATGAGAGAAATCAAGTAAACACAAATAGAGACATGATTGTATTTTTTATAAAAGAAAGGTGCTTACATAAATTTGATTTCAATATCGCTAGAAATCGGAGGCGTACAAAAGTAAATATCTTTTCCTTTTCTATACCAACTTGTATCCCCACAAACCGATTGTCTTTAGCCTATCCTTCCCCGGATAAGGCCTCAAGCCGCTCTAGCCAATCCTTCCCCGGATATGGCCTCGAGCCCCCCTAGATCTAATCACCTAGAACTAGTCGCCAACACAAGGCGAATTACTCCCTAAGTCCTACCCAGACCTAGTCGCCAACACAAGGCGAATTCTCTAAACAGTTACAAAGAAAGTATGGAATGAAAAATAAAGATAACAATAATAAACACTCCCTATATGAGATTTCTGAAGATGAGGATGAAGGATCGCTGTAGTATGAGCGAGGTCGAAGCGATCGTCCTTCGGATGTAGCGTGACGTAGTCCTCCTCCAGAATTCTCCTTAAGCTTTTAGTGGGAGATCCATCTTCGGCGGCATAACAACAATAGAATTGTGGCACTTGCAACCTTTCTGGGATGGATAGCCAAAACGAGAAAGAACACATCAATTTATAGAACTTGAAGATAGCGCATGCGGTAGTGTTTGTGTGGAGCGGTTGCGAAACCGTCGATGGCATGGCGATGTGCATGAATTTGAGATTGCGCCTAGCGCCTGCGGTAGTGTTTGTGTGGAGCGGTTGCGAAACCGTCGATGGCATGGCGATGTGCATGAATTTGAGATTGCGCCAGACGATAGCGCTAGCGGTAGCGTTCGTGTGGAGCGGTTGCGAAACCGTCGGCTGCGTGACAGAACAATATTTAGTCGAACAAAACAGAATTCGTCGAACGCGCCTTCGTCGAATGCATCCTTCGTCGAATGAAACTTCAAGTTCGTCGAACCCAGTTGTCGGCCGCATTATCGTCGAGGGCAGGCTCAGTTCGTCGAACGGAGCTTCTCGTTCGTCGAACGCAACTTGTCGAGCATTAATTCGTCGAGCGCAGCAACATTCATCGAACGGAGCTCCTCGTTCGTCGAACGCAGCTTGTTGATCACAAATTCGTCGAACGCAGGAATATTCATCGAACGACCTTCACATTTCGTCAAACGAAATATTCGTCGAACGAAATTTTCGTCGAACCTAGGCAAATTCGTCGAACGGAACCTGAGCTAGCGCCTGGCAGTAGCTCTAACGCTGACGGTAGTGCATTCTTCCAGATGTTTGAATTCAGCTGCTTTCTACCTATGGAGTATTGCATATATAGTTCCTGCACACTATAAACACACAAAATACAAGATCAAATACAATTCGGGATTTGTTATTCTCAAATAAAGGGATGTGACACACATGTCCAACAATCTCCACCTTTTGATAATAACAAATCCTCTTAGCAAGAAATCAACAATAGTGTTTATAGTATATGATAAGCAAGATGATAGTGCAACTATAGTATATGATAAGCATGATAATGTGCATACTCCCCCTATCTTAATGCTCCCCCTAGAAAAATGCAATTTATGTTTTACTCCCCCTAAATGATAGATTAAATGAATTGGTCTCCCCTTAATCTTCTATATTTCTCCTATATAGATTTCTTCAGTTAATCTCCCCCTTTTGGTATTATCAAAAGAAGGTAGAGTGAGGGTAGTAAAGGAGGCATTTTGTAGGCTAGTTATAAATCATGATCGAGCTTTTGTAATATATGAAATGATAAAGAGTTTAATTAAGCATAGTATATATAAGAGATTTCAAATAAAAAGATAGGAGTTGTAAGAAAGCGGAAGATTATAAGAAACATCTTTTTGTAAGCATGAAAAGCATAAGTAAAAATATGAGTTTTAGTTCAAAATTGAAAGATGTTTTAACCTTTTTTGAAATCTCAAAGTTTTTCATAAAGATACCAAGCATGAAATGAACATATCAAAGAGAGATTATAATACAATGTTACTTAATTTTAAGTTCAAGAGATATCAAAACATTGTAGAGATCATACTAGGTTATCTAGTGCATTTCTTATATAAAGAGTAGTATAGATAAAGCATTAGAATCCAATACTCATGAGAAGAAGTGTTATGAAAGATAATGATGTGGACATAAGTGTATTTTGGGCAATGTTACCAATTGTTTTAAATCACAAAATACAAGACATTTGTAGAGTAAAGTGCACAATAAAACACAAGTATATTACTTTCACACACTTTAATGCACACTATTTTTATAAAAAGTGGTGTATTAATCAAGGGTTGCACAAGATACTTTACTATTCTTTCCAAGGTGCTCAACCTCACAATGCTTATGAAGACTTATCGGGAGATTCAAGTAGTGCTTGGTGGAGTTATAGTTGTCTACATATATAATTTTTTGTTCACATTTGTGAGACAACATTCTCCGAATACACTTGTTTTGCAAACCCAAAATTTTTTAACTTAACCACTTTTCAAAATTTCAAAAGTGCAATTCAAATGTAGTGTAGGTAATAAACTTATGCAAGTTTTAATTCATTGTACAAATACAATACACAAGCAAACATTTTTAGATTTAAACACACATGTTGATTACCAAAATAAGTGAGCGAAAGGTATCATTATCAATCATAATACATTTACTCATACTTTGAGGCATGCTAAGCTTGGTTCTACACATATTTTTCAATACAATTGATGCACTTTAAATAGATATATCAAAGCATGATAAAGAAAACAATGTTCATAGTAATTTGAAGGAATAAATTTTAACATTATAAATAATTCTAAATAATAGAATTCATTCATGCTTGATATTAGCAATAAAGATCATACAGTTATTTTGTTGTTTTATCATTTTTTATATGAGATAAAAACAGAAAAATCACAAAAACATATATTTTTGTATTTTTGTATTTTGAACTTTTGTAGTTGATTTTTCATAAGATAAAAAAAATCTATAAAACATATTTTTTTGTATTTTTGAATTTTTGAATTTTGAACTTTTATAGTTGTTTTTTTTATAATATGAATAAAAAAAAACAAAAGTCAGAAACACAACAAATTAGTAGTACATATGAACTAAAATATTTGTATAGATTTTTAGAAATTTTAAACACAGAAAAATCAGACACCCACGATAGCGTCGGCGCTAACGCTAGAGCTGGAAACAGTACACGATTTCTTAAGAATTTTAAAATCTGATTTTTGATATTGATTAGGGGTCTTAAGAGTAGTCTTATGCAGAAGTTTTGTAATTTTCAGAGATGTCTTGATTGCTCAAATTGCATAAAACATAAGCGTTTTATATGTTATTATTCCAAAGATGTCTAAGACTCCTAATTCCGACCTTAACATTTGAAACCTTGCATCGAGAAGAGGTTTAGTAAATATATCAACAAGTTGAGAGTCCGTACCAATGAAACTAATCCTAACATTTTCCTTCTTAATGTGATCCCTTATGAAATGATGACGTACATCTATATGTTTGGATCTAGAATGGTGTACTGGATTATTTGTGAGATCAATGACACTTTTGTTGTCACATTTTAATTCAAAAAGTTTTAGATGAAAACCAAAGTCCTCTAATGTTTGGCTCATCCATAAAGCTTGTGCACAACAACTCCCTAATGCAATGTACTCGGCCTCCGTGGTGGAGAGTGCAACCGAATTTTGTTTCCTACTAGACCATGCAACTAATGAAGGTCCTAGAAAATGACAAGTACCGCTAGTGCTTTTTCTATCAAGTGAACAACCAGCTTAATCCGAATCGGAGTAGCCGTGAAGTGTAAATGAATTATTATGCGGGTACCATAATCCTAATCTAGATGACCCAATAAGATATCTAAAAATTTGTTTTACCGCTTTTAAATGAGATTCTTTTGGATTGGCTTAAAATCAAGCACATAAGTATAATACAAACATAATATCGGGTCTAGTTGCACTAAGATAAAGTAAGGATCCTATCATACCTCTATATAAGGTTTGATCAATTGAAATTCCCGATTCATCTTTTCCTAATTTAAGTGATGCACTAATTGGTGTAGAAGCATGTTTAAGGTTTTCAAATTCAAAACGTTTAAACATATCATGGCCATATTTAGTTTGATATACAAAGATACCATCAATTCTTTGTGATATTTGAAAACTAAGGAAATAAGAAAGTTCTCCTACAAGACTCATTTCAAATTCATTTTTCATCACTAAAATAACTTCTTTACACATCTCTTCATTAGTAGATCTAAAAATAATATCATCAACATATATTTGTAAAATAATTATATCATCATTGTTGTGCTTAATGAAGAGAGTATTATCCACACTTCCCATAATATAACCGTGCTTTAATAAAAATGATGTAAGTCTTTCATACCATGCACGGAGCGCTTGTTTTAAACCATAAAGCGCTTTCTCTAGTTTATAAACATGATTTGGAAAATTTTCATTAATAAAGCCGGGGGTTGTTCAACATAAACTTCTTCTTTTACAAACCTGTTTAGAAAAGCACTTTTTACATCCATTTGAAATAATTTTATTCTTTTAAAGCTTGCAAATGCTAGAAAAATTCTAATGGATTCCAACCTAGCAACGGGTGCAAAAGTTTCATCAAAATCTATCCCCTCGATTTGTGAATATCCTTGTGCTACTAAGCGTGCTTTATTCCTAGTGATTCTAGATTCACCATCTAATTTATTTTTAAAAATTCATTTTACACCTACAACCGGGTGATTAGATGGTCTTTCTACTAATTTCCAAACATTATGTCGCTCAAATTGTTCTAACTCTTCATTCATAGCCAAAAACCAAAATTCATTATTCAAAGCGGTAGAAACGGTTTTTGGTTCAATTTCGGAAACAAAGCAGATATTTGAATATGATTCATGAAGAGAAGAGCGAGTTCTTACCCCGATGGATGGTTCACCAATTATTAATTCCCGTGGATGATCCTTTGTGAATTTCAAGGAACTTGGAGGTACATATTCATCTTCCTTGGCCTCCTTTTCTTCTTCTTTGGAAGGTTCCTCATCACCATGCTCCAAAGGTTGTAAGAGATCATTCTCGTTGCCTGCGAAAAGTTTTTCTACACAATGAACAAACTCATCAAATTTTACATTTATTGACTCTTCAACTCTACTAGTTCTTTTATTAAAAATTCTATAAGCTTTACTAGTTGAAGAGTACCCAAGAACAGTTCCTTCATCACATTTTTCATCAAACTTTCCCAAGTTATCTTTTGTATTCAAAATAAAACATTTACAACCAAAAACTTTGAAATAGGATACATTAGGCTTCTTTTGAAAATAGAGTTCATATGGTGTGAGATTAAGAGATGGGCGAAACATGATTCTATTCAAAACATAACACGATGTACTTACGGCTTCGACCCAAAAGGACTTAGGTAATTTATATTCATATAACATAGTGCGTGCTAGTTCTTGAATTGTCCTATTCTTTCTTTCTACAACACCATTTTGTTGTGGTGTGCGTGGAGCAGAGAAATCATGTTTAATGCCTAACATATCACAAAAGGATGTAAAAATTTCAATATTTTAATAAAAGAAATCAAAGGGATAACCAATATTTTAGAGATAACGCCGAAGGAGAGAAATCAAGTAAACACAAATAGAGACATGATTGTATTTTTATAAAAGAAAGGTGTTTACATAAATTTGATTTCAATATCGCTAGAAATCAGAGGCGTACAAAAGTAAATATCTTTTCCTTTTCTATTCTGACTTGTATCCCCACAAACCGGTTGGCTTTAGCCTATCCTTCCCCGGATAAGGCCTCAAGCCGCTCTAGCCAATCCTTCCACGGATATGGCCTCGAGCCCCCTAGATCTAATCACCTAGAACTAGTCACCAACACAAGGCAAATTACTCCCTAAGTCCTACCCAGACCTAGTCGCCAACATAAGGCGAATTCTCTAAACGGTTACAAAGAAAGTATGGAATGAAAAATAAATATAACAATAATAAAAACTCCCTATATGAGATTTCAGAAGATGAGGATGAAGGATCGCTGTAGTATGAACGAGGTCGAAGCGATCGTCCTTCAGATGTAGCGTGACGTAGTCCTCCTCCAGAATTCTCCTTAAGCTTTTAGTGGGAGATCCATCTTCGGCGGCATAACAACAATAGAATTGTGGCACTTGCAACCTTTCTGGGATGGATAGCCAAAACGAGAAAGAGCACATCAATTTATAGAACTTGAAGATAGCGCATGCGGTAGCTCCTAGCGCCTGCGGTAGTGTTTGTGTGGAGCGGTTGCGAAACTGTCGATGGCTTGGCGATGTGCATGAATTTGAGATTGCGCCAGACGATAGCGCTAGCGGTAGCGTTCGTGTGGAGCGATTGCGAAACCGTCGGCTGCGTGATAGAACAATATTTCGTCGAACGAAACAAAATTCGTCGAACGCGCCTTCGTCGAACGCATCCTTCGTCGAACGGAACTACAAGTTCGCCGAACCTAGTTGCCGGCCGCAATGTTGTCGATGGCAGGCTCAGTTCGTCGAACGGAGCTTCTCGTTTGTCGAACGCAACTTGTCGAGAATCAATTCGTCGAGCGCAGCAACATTCATCGAACGGAGCTCCTCGTTCGTCGAACGCAGCTTGTTGATCACAAATTCGTCGAACGCAGGAATATTTGTCAAATGGCCTTCACATTTCGTCAAACAAAATATTCGTCGAACGGAATTTTCATCGAACGCAGGCAAATTCGTCGAACGGAACCTGAGCTAGCGCCTGGCGATAGCTCTAACGCTGGCGGTAGTGCATTCTTCCAGATGTTTGAATTCAGCTGCTTTCTACCTGTGGAGTATTGCACCTATAGTTCCTGCACACTATAAACACACAAAATACAAGATCAAATATAATTTGGGATTTGTTATTCTCAAACAAAGGGATGTGACACACATGTCCAACAGTATATTCCTTGGATACTCTCTTTCTAGTAAGGCATATAAAGTTTACAACAAATCAACTCTTAAGATAGAAGAGTCCATGCATGTATCTTTAGATGAAACTAACATATTGAATGAGGAGAGGAATACCACCTCTACCAAAGATATTTTGCAGGTACCAACTCTATGTGAAGAGCTTAATGGATTGAATCTACAGAATGAAGACTCTCTACTCCCATCAACTCAAACTATTGAAGACAGTGAAGAAGAAGATCATCCATAAGATCTTGCTGATAATTCAAATCAAGTGACAGCTGAACAAATCCCTCAAGAGGAAACTCTTGCTGAAACAATTCCAACTGTTGATCACATCAGAGTTAGAGATCACCCAATATCTCAAATTATTGGATACATCTCAGCAGGTGTTCAAACAAGGCATCAACTCAACCAAAATCAGATGCATACTTGTTTCCTATCACAGATTGAACCTCAGTCCATAAAAGATGCAGAACAAGATCCAAACTGGATTCTTGCAATGCAAGAGGAACTCAATCAATTTGAAAGGAACAATGTTTGGGATTTGGTTCCAAGACCAAAGGGTCATCCAGTTATTGGCACCAAATGGGTCTTTAGGAATAAGCTAGATGATCAAGGCTTCATAATCAGAAATAAAGCAAGATTGGTAGCCCAAGGATACTCTCAGGAAGAAGGAATTGATTATAATCAAACCTTTGCTCCTGTTGCTAGACTTGAAGCTATCAGGATATTTCTTGCCTTTGCTGCTTTCAAGAAATTCAAAGTATATCAGATGGATGTGAAGAGTGCATTCTTAAATGGAGATATTAAAGAAGAAGTATATGTGGAACAACCACCAGGTTTTATCTCTACAACTCACTATTCTTATGTCTTTAAGCTTAATAAAGCTCTCTATGGTCTCAAGCAAGCTCCTAGAGCATGGTGTGAGACCCTATCTAATTTCTTTTAGAGAACAAATTCTGTAGAGGCAATGTTGATAAAACTTATTTTTCAGGATACATAAAAATCAAAATTTACTAGTTCAAATATATGTAGATGATATCATATTTGGCTCTACTAATTCAAATTTATGCAAAAGGTTTTCTGACCTAATGCAATCAAAATTTGAAATGAGTAGTATGGGTGAGTTATCTTACTTCCTTGGCCTTCAAGTGAAGTAAACTCCTAATAGGATATTCATATCACAATCCAAGTATGCTAAGGAATTGGTGAAAAGATTTGGTATGTCTGATTCCTCTTCCATGAAAACACCCATGCCCTCCAATGCTATTGTAGACAATGACGAATCAGGGAAACCTGTTGATCAAAAAGTATATAGAGCAATTGTTAACTCCTTACTTTAATTAACAACTAGTAGACCAGACATAATGTTTGCTACATGCATTTGTGCTAGGTTTCAAGTTAACCCCAAAGAATCTCACCTTATTTTATTAAAAAGAATTTTGAGATATATAAAAGGTTGTCCAAATCTAGGACTTTGGTATCCAACTACATCAGAATTTGAATTAACTGGATTCTCAGATTCTGATTATGCTGGATGTAGAGTAGACAGGAAAAGCACATCAGGAACTTGCCAGTTCCTTGGTGATAAGCTTGTGTCTTAGTTTTGTAAGAAGCAGACATATGTGTCTACATCAATAGCTGAAGCAGAATATATTGCTGCTGGCAGTTGCTGCTCACAGATTCTGTGGATACAAAATCAACTTCTAGATTATGGAATCAACTTAAATAAGTCAATCATATTTTGTGACAATACTAGTGCAGTATCTATAGCACAAAATCTAGTGCTCCATAGTAGGACTACACACATATAAATTAGGCACTACTTTATCAGAGATAATTTGGATAAAAATAAAATTTGCCTACAATTTTTTCCTACTGACTTACAAAGGGCTGATATTTTCACCAAACCCTTGGATGAAAAGAAGCATATTTTCTTTATAAATCAGCTAGGAATGATAGATGGAGATTCAATCAACTAAAAAATTATATTTTCTACTTAACCCCTCATTTCGTCGAACGGAGATCGACGAAATTTAGTTGTTCGTTGAACAGAGATCGACGATGCCTATTAGCTTCAGAGATCGACGAAGCCAGCTCGATCGTTGAACTGAGATCGACAAAAATTTATTTTTCATCGAACGCAGTTTGACGAAGCCTAAGACTCTTCGACTTCTGATTTTATTAGGTTTAGCCGAACTCAGTTCCACGAAATTTTTGTGCCTTCTCCGATCTCTTTTCTTATAATCAAATTTTAATTCTTTTTCGTCTTTGCGCCTAAAGAACTTGCTTTTGCTCTTCCCTCCAGTTCTCTTGCACTTGATCTCTTTTTCTCTGGCAGGTAGCAATGGCAATCTCTCAGGCAATAATTTCTTCCATGAAGTTTGATGCAGGTTTCGATATTGACATGGAGTCGTTCGCGCATTCAGACCAAGTTTTCTAGTATATTCTTCGACTTTTCAAAGAACAGCAGTTAAGAAAGTTCATGACCACCAGAATAAAACTCCCAATGGCAGAGATAAAGGAATGGGTGCACACCATACAGTCAGAGAATGCAACTTCAATTTCAGGAACAATTTCAGGAAATCTAGTTCCTCTTACCCCAGATATTTTAACAGAAGTTTTTGGTTTGTTGAATGGTGATGATGAGTTAGATATCACATCTGATGAGTTTAATGCTGAACTGAACAAAATGGGTCACTCTAGTGGAAACCCCAATCACCTTCTGAAGAAAAATTTATCCATTGAATACAAGTTCTTAGCAGATATAGTTGGAAAAGTTTTGCTAGGCAAAACTTCTGCTCATGATTATATTACCAGGCACCAATTTCTATTGATGGTGGCCTTGGTGGAAAAGAAACAAATCAATTGGGGATTGATTCTCTTTGAATCAATCAAGAAGAAAATAAGCAAAATGAATGTTTGTCATAGCAGAGTGTTAGGGATTATTCTTCAAGAAAAATGCCCAGACCTGTTGGTGTCTCCAAAGTTCTTTATTAATGCAAGTAAGAGGTTTACCTCAGCTCTCTTTGGGAAATGGGAAAGGGTGATTCCTAAGAAGACTCTAAGGGCAGAAGCCTCCAGGCAAGCTTCTGAAAGCACAAGGACTGACCCAGCCACTCCCCTCACCCTACCAGAAGTTACTCCCCTTGAATCTTCAACTACTCTCCCCTCTCAACCTCTTCAGCACAACTCTCCTGAAGAAGTTCCTCCTTTTCATTCTCCCATAGACCCTCCATCCTCATTGCTTACTTCTCCTCCTCTCTAGACAAACCTGTCTGCAGATCTTCCCTCATCATCCTCTATTCCAGATGATGATTCCCTTCCCCCTCTTGACTCTCTTCCTCTATTCACCCCCACATTCATTCCCCCTTCATCTTTTGACCTATTGTCTCCTCCACATTCTCCACCTCAATCTCCCATTCATCCAGATAATATTCAACCCCTTTCAGATGCCACCAACATCTTCATCCCATCATCTGTGTGCACCAGTCAGGCTCACACTTCTATTCCATCTTCTTCTATCCCAGCACCATCATCTTCTCAGCATACACATGATTTTGTGTATGTTGATTTCTCCTCTATATATAGCTGATCAGATATTTAATCATATCTCTCCCAAGCTAACTACTCTTCTTGATGAGAAGCTAGCTCCTGTTCTGCAAGCCATATCTGATCTATCTTCTAAGTTGCATCCTTCCCTACCTCCTCTACACCTGTCCCTTCTTCTAGGTGCCTAGCTTCAGGTCTCCCTAAAACTAGGCAGGGGGAGATGCTTGATGAAGAAGCTCCAGATTTTGTAGGTTCAGGTATGATCATTGAGTTTGAAGCAACTCCAGGTTCAGATTTAGTTATTGCTGAAGAAGTTACAGTTACAGATTCAGTTCCAGTTATAGCTCCAGTAAATAATATTTCTATTCATCCCTCAATAGATATTATTTATTTGTTATCAAAGTTCAATTCAGTTTTCAGCAGTTTGCCTAAGCCTCAAGTTCATTCAAAAGCTATAGTTCCATATACATCTCCAGTAAAAGTTCCAGCTCCAGTTCAGATTCCAGTTCAAGTTGCAGTAACAAAAGAAGTTTGCTTGGTGAATTCACCTCCAACATTTGTTTTTGATAAATCCCACCTTTCTCCTCCAACATTTGTGTTTGGTGATTCTCCTCTTCCAGAGGATATTAATTTTGATGATATTGCTCCTCAAGAACTACAAGATGTTGTTAAGGTCATTCAAGAGATTGATGAATTGTATAATGCTCCTGTACAGTCTGATAATGATAGTGATGATAGTGATGATTCAGATGCCAAATCTCCAAAGAAAAGAAAGTTAAGAAGCAAAGCAAAGGCTGTTGCTGTTCCTAAACCTCCCTCTTCAACAAATGATACTCCATATTATATTTTACATAATATAACCCTCACAAAGGATTCACCAGCATGGATGAGATTTTCTAGAAATGATAATAACAGAAGAAAGAAAATGAATAAGACAGGCTTCTACTCAAATAAGCCAGTAAAGTATAATCACCCTCCTCGTCCTCCTCGTCCTCCTCCAGCAGAAGGATCAGCAGGGATGTAATCTTCTTCCTCTCAGAAATCTGTCTCTCATCCTTCAAAAAGATCTGAAGGAAGTCATAGAAGCTCAAGTGGCTCCCATAGTTCTAAATCATCCAGAGCTCCTCCTTCAGGATCTGCCATATCTTCTTCCTCTGTATATAAGTATCATGTTTCTGATGGCTCCTCTCATAGGAAAAGAAATTCTGATGCACATTCTTCATATCAGGCCAGTGATATTGATGAAAGGCCTCCATCTCCAGTAAATCCAGAATCAGATAAGATATCTCACATGGCTAGATTCAAAGGATCAATTGCTACAGCTCAGATCAACAAAGCCAAAGCAGAAGGCAAGGATTTCTCTCAGTTCACTACAATGTCTGATTTTAGAAGACAAGAATTTGAAAAATACAGCTCAAGGCACCTCTTTAATGCTGAAGATTATCTAAGGTTGCACCCAGCTGCAGTGGTTCCTCATGCCTCATCTCAAACCCTGCTGGTAGCTAATGATCTCTATATGAGCAAAAGAGAGTCAGAAAACCCAAATAGAGAAATCATCTTCAAGCCCTCTTCAAAGTGAAAGAGTAAAGCTTCAGTTCATTTGGTTTTGATTAATTCCATTTTCAGTGTAAATATTCCTAAACTCAGAGTTCTATATATTTTATCGGCTGAAGTGAAATTTAATTTCTGTCAGATATATATGCTCTGTGTTTGCTATTTGTTTGTTTTGTTATTATTTGTCAAATAGTATCCTAACCGAAATAGGGGGAGATTGTTGGAACAACCCTATTACTATTTTGGGCTAGGATCACTATTTGTGACTAGGACTCAAGTTGACCTCATTGTATAGTCTAAGGGTCAAGGTCTAAGTGTGTCTGAGTTAGCTAGAACTTAGGAAAAATTCCAAGTTTCTATGTTCGATGAACTTCATTCTGCATTCGACGAAATCCTTTCTGAGTTCGACGAACGTCATGTTTTTGATCGACGAACTTGCTCTCCAGCTCGACGAATTCAGTCCTCTATCCAGTTCAACAGATTCTATCCTTCAGTTCGACGAACTCTAGATTGAGATCGACAAACTCAGCTCTGTGTTCGACGAATAATTAACTAAATGTTCAGTTCGACGAACTCAGCTCTCAGTTCGACGAACTCAGATCTCAGCTCGATGAACTCTGTCTTGATAGCTCACATGGCTAGACCCAAGAATTTTTCAGATTGTTGATGAAGGCCCTTATATTCCCATGAAACCATCTTCAATAAATTCAAATATTCAAATTGCAAAGAAGATGCTAGATCTCACCAAAGATGAGATTGTTATTGTAGCCTTGGAAAAGAAAGCAAAGAACATCATAGGTAGTGCAGTAGATGATTCCATGCTACAAAATTTGTTTTAATGCAAGTCCGCTAAAGAGATGTGCGATTCTCTCGTAGTCTTAATGGAGGGCACTGAAGAAGTTAGAGATGATCGTAGATCTCTACTGAATCAAGAATACGAAGACTTCAAGCAAGACCCAACAGATAGCATATCAGATACTTATGAGAAGTGTTGGAGCATGCGTTTCGCACTCCTCCGGTTTGATAATAACAAAGTCCCTTTTGTATTTGATTCTACTTTAATTAATGGTGTGCAGATAACAGGTATGAGATGTTCACATTTCTGCTGGAGCTAAAATTGAATGTGGGAAAATTTCACTGTCGGAAAATTCCGACAGCCACTGTCGCCCAGGCGACAGCAGAGAAGTTACAACTACTCCCCTCCACGACAGATCGACGAAAGGCAGTTTTGAGCTGTCGGAAATCTGACATTGATATCGCCCAGGCGACAGCTCGGCGGTTACAATAACTGCCCACGTCTCCACCTACGACCGGCAGTTTTGCGCTGTCGGAAATCCGACATCGATGTCGCCCAGGCGACAGCTCGGCGGTTACAACAACTGCCCACGACTCCACCCACGACGGCACTCCAGCGGCAGTTTAGCGCTGTCGGAAAATTCCGACAGCCACTCTCGCCCAGGCGACAGTGAATTTCTATAAATTGGTTCCTTTGGTTCGTTCATTCCAAGCTTTTGAGAATTCCAGTCCCTTCCTGAGTGCATACGAACCAGAGAGCTCCAGAACCTCCTCAACTCCCATTTGTGCAAAGAAGGATTGAAGATTAAAGACGAGATCGGGCGCGCTTCTACATCATCAATCATCTCGAGGCTTCAATAATCCGTTCAGAGATCTGATTTTCTAGGGAGTTGTTCTTTTCATATTGTATTTTCATTCACATATTTTTCATTTTGTATTGGTAGAGAAATCGTCGTCTTGCGTGCGGCGTCTAAGTCCTTGCGCGGCTTAGGGGAAAATCGCTTCCTTGTGCGGAGCGTCCAAGTCCTTGCGTGGCTTGGTGGGAAATCGTGGCCTTGTGTGCTACGTCTAGATCTTGGGAAGATCTAGAGGATAGGCTTGGGCTTGGTCTTGGGAGAGACAAGCGATAGCCTTACGATCCTTGAGAGAAGGATTGGTAAGCCAAAATTGTAGAATTTTTAGTAAATATAATTGTGCCTTGATCTTAAGCATTGTTAAGATCATTTTTATTGTACTCAAATTTCATGATTAATATAATTATGTCTCTTTCTTTAATTACATATTTGATGGCATAATCTTTATCTTAGAAATTTGTGTTTTGGTTTAATACTAAAATTGCATTGTTTTAAAAGTATTTAGAAGTAATTTTTTAGTAAAGTAAAATCTCTTTTAAAAATTACTAAGTAAAAATTTAATTTTTAAACACACCCTTATTCACCCCCCCCCCCCCCCTCTAAGGGCGTTATACGATCCAACAAGTGGTATCAGAGGCAGGTTACTCCAAAATGGTTTTACCACCGGGAGTAATGGCGCACAACGATCACGCGTTCGTTGAGGGGCAAGGAATAAGTAGGCCACCACTTTTTACGGGCACATACTATAATTATTGGAAAACACGTATGCGTTGTTTTCTAATTGCGCTAGATATAGAAGTCTGTAATATGGTAGAATCTAGTTACACTTCTCCAACAATTGTTGTAGGAGATGTAATTATGGATAAGCCCAAAGATAAGTGGGATGATAATGATAAATTAAGATGTAAGAACAATGCAAAAGCCATGAATGCTTTATTTTGCGCACTAGATCGCACTGAATTTAATAGAGTTTGTGCTTGTAATTCTGCATTTGAAATTTGGAATTTATTAGAAATCACTCATGAAGGTACTTCGCAGGTAAAGGACTCAAAGCTATTTCAACTGGAATCTGAATTTGAAAGGTTCAAAATGGAGGTAGATGAAGAGATTGATACAATGTACACACGGTTTACAAAAATCGTGAACGACTCAAAGGTGCTAGGAAAGGTGTTCTCAAATGGAGATTTGGTAAGGAAAATCTTAAGATCACTTCCCCCGAAGTTCAATCCTAAAGTGACTGCAATCTCCGAGTCACATGATCTTAAGACCTTACAATTGGAGAGCCTCATTGGGAACTTGAAAACTCATGAAGTTGAATTGAAAATTCAACAACAAGAGTATATGGAGCCAAGGAAGAAGGGATTGGCTCTAAGATCAAAAAAGGAAGAAACTAGTGATTCTGAGGAGGATGAAGAAGATGAGGAAAGTTTATTTGTTAAAAAATTTAGAAAATTTATGAAAAATCTGGAGAGAAGAAATTCGTTTAAGAAGTATTTTAAGAAGGAAAACTTTAGGAAGAAAAAAGGAAAGGAAGGCGATGAGGAGGAAGAGAGACCGCCACCGGAGTGCTATCACTGCAAGAAGTTAGGACACATTCGAAGCAAGTGTCCAAAGTACTTGAAAGAACTTAAAGAAAAGAAGCACAAAGGGTCGAAGAAGGTGTTGAAGGCGGAATCCTGGGATGATACTACGTCTGAGGATGCAAGCAGTTCCGACTCAAGTAAAGAAGAGGAGGCCAACATATGCTTAATGGGAAAGAGCGTCATATCTGATGATGAATGCAGTGTCCAAAGCGACACTGAGGTAACTCCTCCAACCTATGATGAATTATTTTCTGAATTTTTAAAGACTTGCAAATTTTTTGAAAAAAGCTTAAAAGACAATGATCTTCTTAAATCTGAAAATGACATTTTACTTAAGGAAAACAAAAAATTGTTAAGGGAAATTAAGACTATTGGAAAAAGAGATATTTCTTGCCAAGAGTGTGATCACTCTTTGGGAAAAATTAAAGAACTTGAAGAATCTCTTTCCAAATCTCATTCTACAATAAAAGTTCTTACTAAAAAGAATGAGATTTTAGAGAGAGATCTGAAATCTTCAATTTCCATAGTCCATGAGAGAAAGAAATCTTTTGAACGGAGATGCGTAATTCTAGTATCCGAGAATACAAAAATGAGACACTAGATTCATGACTTAACATTAGCCATGAAAAAATTTGGAATGGGCCGAAGATCACTGGATATGATCTTAGGATACCAACGCCATGGATCTGGAAGGTTTGGGCTCGGATACACATCTGGAAGCTTTCGCCCGGCGACAACCACTGTCGCCGGCGATAGTGAAAAGTCCAGAAAATTCACTTTTAAAAATTCTAAAATTAATGAACTGATAAATACTGCATCCTCATCCAGTAAAAGTCCAGAAAAGTTATACTCTTCTAAATACATTACTTGTGCCAAATGCAATAGATTTGGTCACACTACGGACTCTTGCTGGAAGGAAGGAAAAAGCAAAATTAAACAAATCTGGGTGCCTAAGGCTTCTACCTATACTATGGGTGGAACCACTTGGGTAACCAGATCTTTACTCACCTCTTCTTTCTAGGTGTGTTGGCAGGCTAAGGACAAAGAAGACATGTGGTACTTGGACTCGGGTTGTTCAAAGCACATGACGGGCAATAAAGAGAAGTTCCTTAGCCTGGAGATGAAGAAAGGAGGAGTTGTTACATTTGGTGACAATGGAAAAGGAAAAATCATCGGCATCGGTGTTGTGGGTAACGAAATTTTTTCAATTTCAAATGTTTTATTTGTAGAAGGATTAAAGCATAATTTGATTTCCATTAGTCAATTATGTGATAAGGGTTTAAATGTTTTATTTGAATCTTCTACAAATTTGTGCAAAATTATTAATTCCAAAACAAATGAAATTGTTTTTACCGCACCTAGATGTCATAATGTATATATGATTAAATTTCTTGATTTTTCAAATTCTACTTTGAAATGTTTTCTATCAAAAAATGATGAATTAGATTTATGGCATAGGCGACTTGGACATGCTAGTGCCAAGTTAATTTCAAAACTTTCAAAAGATAAATTAATTAAAGGTTTACCTTTGCTAAATGGAAATTTATCTTCTTCACTATGTGTGCCTTGCCAAAAAGGAAAATTTTCAAAATCATCTTTCAAAAGTAAAAACATTATTTCTACCACTAGGCCACTTCAATTAATACATATGGACTTATTTGGGCCAATTGGAATTTCTATCTTAGGAGGTAGAAAATACACATTTGTTTTGATTGATGATTATTCTCGTTTTTGTTGGACTTTATTTCTAACCTCCAAATCCGAAGCATTTTCAGAATTTTCAAAATTATGTTTGCGTATTCAAAATGAATTGCAGTTAAAAATTAAACGCATACGATCAGATCATGGAGGAGAATTTGAAAATGAAAAGTTTATTTCTTTTTGTACGAAGTTAGGAATTAAACATGAATTTTCCGCTCCACGCACACCACAGCAAAATGGTGTAGTGGAAAGGAAAAATAGAACTCTTCAAGAGTTAGCCCGTACAATGTTATCTGAATTTAAATTACCAAAATCTTTTTGGGCTGAAGCGGTTAACACGGCTTGTTATGTAATTAATAGAGTAATGCTTCGCCCTATTTTAAAATTAACTCCTTATGAATTAATATTTAGTAAACAACCAAATGCTTCTTATTTCAAAGTTTTTGGTTGTAAATGTTTTATTTTGAATTCTAAAGATTCCTTAGGAAAATTTGATGAAAAATGTGATGAAGGTATTTTTATTGGCTATTCTTCAACTAGTAGAGCTTATAGAATTTTTAATAAAAGAACAAAAATAGTTGAAGAATCTATTCATGTTAGGTTTGATGAGTTTGCTTCATGTGTAGAAAAGAAAATTACAGGAAAAGAAGATGAACTCCTTCCCACGGTGGAGAATGATGAAGAAGAACTTGGAGAAAATGAAGAAGAAAAAGGAGAAGAAAGAGAAGAAGAAAGAGGAGAAGAAGATAGAGAAGAAGAAGAAGAAAGAGAAGGATATGTGCCTCCAAGTGATTTGAAATTCTCAAAGGATCATCCAAAGGAGCTTATCATTGGAGATCCGCAAAAAGGGGTTAGTACTCGTTCATCGCTACATGTTTTATTTTCAAACCTTTGTTTTGTTTCTGAAATAGAACCAAAAGATGTTTCCACCGTTTAAATGATGAATTTTGGTTTTTAGCTATGAATGAAGAACTTAATCAATTTGAACGTAATAAGGTTTGGAATCTTGTAGAACGACCCAAAAATCATCCTGTAGTTGGTGTTAAGTGGATTTTCAAAAATAAAATGGATAATGAATCTAGAATTGTTAGAAATAAAGCCAGATTAGTTGCAAAAGGTTATGCACAAATTGAAGGGGTAGATTTTGATGAAACTTTTGCACCCGTAGCAAGATTAGAAGCGGTTAGAATATTTCTTGCATTTGCTTGTTTTAAAAGATTTAAATTGTATCAAATGGATGTCAAAACCGCATTTTTAAACGGGTATATAAAAGAAGAGGTTTATGTAGAACAACCCCCTGGCTTTATAAATGAGAAATATCCAAATTATGTTTATAAATTAGATAAAGCGCTTTATGGATTAAAACAAGCGCCTCGTGCTTGGTATGATCGATTAACTCAATATTTGTTAAAGCACGATTATAAAATAGGAAGTGCTGATTCTACACTCTTCATTAAGCAAATTGATCATGATTTAGTTATTTTACAAATTTATGTTGATGATATTATTTTTGGAGCCACTAATGAAGAGTTGTGTAATGAAGTAGTTGAAATTATGAAAAATGAATTTGAAATGAGTATGGTTGGAGAACTTTCATATTTTTTAGGTTTTCAAATTACACAAAAACATGATGGTATTTTTATATGTCAAACCAAATATATTCATGATATGTTAAAAATATTTGGATTTGAAAACCTTAAGCATGCAAACACTCCTATGAGTACTTCACTAAAATTAGGAAAAGATGAAAGTGGTGTTTCAATTGAACAAACCCTTTATAGAAGTATGATAGGGTCTTTATTGTATTTAACCGCATCTAGACCTGATATTATGTTTGCCGTTTGTTTATGTGCTAGATTTCAAGCTAATCCTAAAGAGTCACATTTAAAAGCGGTGAAACGTATCTTTAGATATCTCATAGGCACATCAAAATTAGGTTTATGGTATCCTCATAATGATTCTTTTATTTTACATGGTTTTTCGGATTCGGATTATGCGGGATGTTCCTTAGATAGGAAAAGCACTAGTGGCACTTGTCACTTTATCGACCCTTCACTTATTTCATGGTCGAGTAGGAAACAGAATTCTGTTGCCCTCTCTACTACCGAGGCCGAATATATTGCACTAGGTAGTTGTTGTGCCCAAGCTCTTTGGATGTCACAAACATTAGACGATTTTGGCATGCAACAAAGTAGTGTAGAATTGAAGTGTGACAATAAAAGTGCTATAGACTTAACTAACAATCCCGTATTACATTCTAGATCTAAGCATATAGATGTCCGACATCATTTTATAAGGGATCATATTAAGAAGGGTAATATAAAAATTAACTTTATAGGCACGGAAAATCAAATAGCGGATATATTCACTAAGCCGTTACCGGATTCCCGTTTTTCTATGCTTAGGCTAGAATTGGGAATTCTAGACATTTCACAATGAATATATCACTATTTAAAGCCTATAAAATTAAAAAAATTATTATCACAAAACATAAACAATGTACAAAGAAAAAGCCAAAATCTTAAAAATCAAAACATAAAATTTCAAAAGACTTAACAAAAATTCAACATCATTAATATTACATCAATATTGTTCAAATAAAAATAGTAGAAACAACTTAAGGATCTAGTTCATTAAACAAAAGCAGAAATCTAAAGAATTTCACTGTCGCCCAGGCGACAGTGGATGTCGGAAATTTCCGACATCGCCCAGCTGCAGCAGCAACATAAAACTACTCTGAATCTTCATAACCAGCCCCGCTGCTCTCTGGACAATCTTCTGGAGGTCCTTGTCTCACAGCTTTGCCATGGCGAGTCCGCCTCACCGATTGGCGTGGCGGTTCTTCGTCCGGAACTTGCCATTCGGCCTCTTCCTCCGGAGTTGGCTTTAACTTCAGACCTTTGACGAGAAACTTCATAAATTTCTGCATTCGACTACGGTCCTTCTTCACTTCCCTCTTGTGATCCTCTAATGAATCACGCAAATCATCAATGGACTCTCGTAGTGATCCTGCCCTAGAAATGGTCGGCTCTCTAATCTCAATCCCCGGATGAGCTTTTCTCTGCGGCTTCTTCACCTTCATTGAACCCGTATAATATATTTCCGGATAACAATCATCCAAATAAGCACCTTGCACTATCCATCCATACTTCTTATAGAGTACACACTGTATTACCGCCCCCATTGGTAGCGTATGAACCTTCACCCATCTTGGATGCTTTAATCTATACGCATACCTAATCTGGGAGAGAATGAAGTCCGCCACATCAAAAAGCTCATCCTCCATAATATAGTATGTAAAGAGGGTCAACTGAGCCGTAATACTTCTTGTGTCTCCACTCTTCAACATCACTGAATTCCTTAATATATCTTGGACTAAGAAAGCATCCGGAGTAAGTGACGTAACTTCAGTGGTAAGAGTCTTCTTTTGATTCCCATGTAAACTCATGTTTACAAGGGTCCAATCTCTATCCTTTCGATAATTCTCCACTATATCAGGCATATTCTCACTCATCACTAGTCCGAATTCCTCTCGTAGATCAACATGTGTTATTTCCACATGTTGACCTTGGATCCTTGATCTCACTCCTCCATCCAATTTAGTGAAATTTGGGTCTTCCAAATGGTTATAAAATTCACGAATGAAAAAGGAAGAAAACCCCTCTGGTGTGATTATTGAAATTATACCTGCGTTCGCAAGCCGATCATAGATATGATCGTGCTTTGGCGACTCAAATTCCACATACTTCGCTATTCCAACAATAGCCTTCTCCACCCCAGGAAAAACTTGATATGAACTACGTGCATCTTCCGAAGTACTCTTTCGAGCTTTGGAACTGGAAGCCATTCTGCAAATAACATACAAAATTTTTTGATTAAACATGGTATCATATTGTGCACTGGCACACTGTCGCCCAGGCGACAGTGACTGTCGGAAATTTCCGACAGCTCACCAAGTGATTTCTCTCAAAATTTTTTACATATCCTTCCATATCTACTCAAAATCAATGTTATTTCAACATCACGTTTTAAAAAAAAATTATGTTTGTCAAATCAACATATTCTACAAATCCTTTACTATTCATCATCTTCAACACTCTACACTAAACTAGATCTACAAAAACCCTTTAGAGAATGAACAAATGGAACCCTTCATCCCAAAAATCACAAAATCAAAAATTTTAACAAAGATCCAACAAGATCCACTTGTTTTTAAACTAGATATACATTAAAAAAAAAAAAAAAACTAAACTTCAAAAACCTACACCATTCATCAAAAATCAACATGAAAACTACATTTTCCTTCTTCTCTACTTTCAAAATCAAAAATCCAACAAAAAAAAAGAGTCAAAACCATAAAAAGCAAACTCCCATACCTTAGATCTTGAGTTGTCGCCGAATTCCGACAGCCCTCTCTCTCTCAACAGTCCAGAAAAATGAAGCACAATAGGGTTTGACTCGGTCTGATGCCCTATTTATACTTTTGGCTGTCGCCCAGGCGACAGTGGGTGTCAGAATTTTCCGACAGCTCCCATTTTGACAAAACTTCAATTTTGGGTCCCTTTGATGATTTACAATAGTTATATGTCATTATTAATGCTTCACCTCATGACTTGATGACAAACCATGTGCTATTTATTTAAAAACAAAATGACTTACATGTTTATATGATTTCATTTCCAAGCTATCATCGTATTGACACTTCTACTTAGTTGTTTAGACCATTGGAAATTGTTTTCGCATGCCTCTAAGTATGAGAAATTGTTTATCTATCATAATGAACTATCACGTTCACTTCTTTTGATCAATACATATGTCTACTTCTTTAATATATACATGGATCATATTTGCTTTAACATAATAAAATAGCACTTCTTAAATACAACTTTCACCCTTGATTTGTTAGCACAACAAAATTACACCATCTTTTGCGATTCAAGTGAATTCAGAGATCCTTGGTCAATTACAAAAAAAAAATATCAATATATCAAAATTAAGATATCACATCTGTGATCAAAAATTTTAAAATAAAGGCAAGGATACTCCACCAAGCACTACTTACCCTCCTGATAAGTCTTAATGAGCATTGTGAGGTTAAGCACCTTGGACAGAATTGTAAAGTGTCTTGTGCAAAAGAAAAATGGTTTTCTAATCATCTTGTGCTATATCTTCAAAGTCAAAGTTGACTTTATATGCTTTTATTATGTTCTACATTTCAATGATCATGTAAATTAAATAACTTCATATGTTTGATCTAAGTATCACATGTACACATCATTATGTTATATAAATATTCATCTCATGAGAATTGGACCGAAAATATTCCATAATTCTATACACTATTGTGTCTTTCTATGATACTTTCAAATGATCTTAGTCATGTTTCAGTTATTTTCTTTCATTACTTCATATGGCTTTATCGTCACTTCATGAGTTTATTCATACTATGACATATTCCTATTATTTCATGGACTTCAAACATTTCCACAAAAAGTGCTTCCGCTTACTCTTTCTTTCTATATCCTATATCCATTCCATTAAGAACAACTCTTTTCTCTAATATTAACTTTTGCTAATATCAAAAGGGGGAGAATTAAAAATATAAAAAGAATAATCACAAATCTATTACACCTAAATATTCCACCTACACCATACATCATATATTTAGGGGGAGCATATATTTAGGGGGAGCATTCATTTAGGGGGAGCTTTCATCTAGAGGTAGATTATTTATTTTTAAGAAAAATATATCATGTTATTTATTTTTAAGAAAAATATATCATGTTATTTTTTGTGCACACACCAAAGGTTAAAATCAAATCTAAATAGACATGATTTCTTTTTATACGGATTTGTTATTATCAAAAGGGGGAGATTGTTGGAGCATGCGTTTCGCACTCCTCCGGTTTGATAATAACAAAGTCCCTTTTGTATTTGATTCTACTTTCATTAATGGTGTGCAGATAACATGTATGAGATGTTCACATTTCTGCTGGAGCTAAAATTGAATGTGGGAAAATTTCACTGTCGGAAAATTCCGACAGCCACTGTCGCCCAGGCGACAGCATAGAAGTTACAACTACTCCCCTCCACGGCAGATCGACGAAAGGCAGTTTTGAGCTGTCGGAAATCCGACATCGATGTCGCCTAGGCGACAGCTCGGCGGTTACAATAACTGCCCACGTCTCCACCTACGACCGGCAGTTTTGCGCTGTCGGAAATCCGACATCGATGTCGCCCAGGCGACAGCTCAGCGGTTACAACAACTGCCCACGACTCCACCCACGACGGCACTCCAGCGGTAGTTTAGCGCTGTCGGAAAATTCCGACAGTCACTGTCGCCCAGGCGACAGTGAATTTCTATAAATTGGTTCCTTTGGTTCGTGCATTCCAAGCTTTTGAGAATTCCAGTCCCTTCCTGAGTGCATACGAACCAGAGAGCTCCAGAACCTCCTCAACTCCCATTTGTGCAAAGAAGGATTGAAGATTGAAGACGAGATCGGGCGCGCTTCTACATCATCAATCATCTCGAGGCTTCAACAATCCGTTCAGAGATCTGATTTTCTAGGGAGTTGTTCTTTTCATATTGTATTTTCATTCACATATTTTTCATTTTGTATTGGTAGAGAAATCGTTGTCTTGCGTGCGGCGTCTAAGTCCTTGCGCGGCTTAGGGGAAAATCGCTTCCTTGTGCGGAGCGTCCAAGTCCTTGCGTGGCTTGGTGGGAAATCGTGGCCTTGTGTGCTACGTCTAGATCTTGGGAAGATCTAGAGGATAGGCTTGGGCTTGGTCTTGGGAGAGACAAGCGATAGCCTTCCGATCCTTGAGAGAAGGATTGGTAAACCAAAATTGTAGAATTTTTAGTAAATATAATTGTGCCTTGATCTTAAGCATTGTTAAGATCATTTTTATTGTACTCAAATTTCATGATTAATATAATTATGTCTCTTTCTTTAATTACATATTTGATGACATACTCTTTATCTTAGAAATTTGTGTTTTGGTTTAATACTAAAATTGCATTGGTTTAAAAGTATTTAGAAGTAATTTTTTAGTAAAGTAAAATCTCTTTTAAAAATTACTAAGTAAAAATTTAATTTTTAAACACACCCTTATTCACCCCCCCCCCTCTGAGGGCGTTATACGATCCAACAAGAAGTTCTGTAAAATCATTAACGGTCTAAGAAAGTATGATCGGGAATTTACTGTTGGAGAACTAAACGACAAGTTCTTGAGATCCCTAATGAAAGAATGGGATACCAAGGCTATCGCCATAAGAGAGTTTGGAAAGCTGGCTATAATGGAGCCTCAAATATTATTTGGGAAACACCACTCCCATGAACTAAAGCTCAGCATCAGGAAAGCTGAGGAAGATGGAAACAGGACTTCTGGAAAGGAGAGGTCCGTAGCTCTGAAGGCCGAAGGGTCAAAGAAAAGCAAGATCACGGTACTGGTAAGGACACGGTCGTCAGAAGAAGATGTTGAGTCTATGTCTTTCTCTTTAAGCTCAGACATGTATGATGGAGAGTTCTCCCTACTTTCCAAGCAATTCAAAAGATTGCTGAACAAGAGAAAGCAGAGGAGAGGTCAACTCTCTACATTAGATCACAGAAGATCAAGACGTGATGATGAACATCACAAGAAAGAATACAATAATGACAGGTATAAATCTAAACTGAACAAACACGCTTCGACTGACATTATTTGCTATTGCTGCAACAAGCCAGGTCTTGTGATTGCGGAGTGCCCATACAAAAAGAAAGAAGGATCAAGAAAGGAAGAAAGGAAATCCTTCAAAAGTAAGAAGAAGGAGGAAAAGAGCTTCTTAGCGAAGAAGTCAAAAACTCTGAGCGACAGCGACTCAGAAGAGTCAAGCTCAGATGAAGAGGCCTACTTTGGACTAATGGCTCAGACTGACGAGGAAAACTACTATACCCCATATGAAGGGAAAGTAAATTCTCATACTACTCTCTCTAAATCTGAGACAGATTCCATTGTGGATGAAGGCTACTCCTCAGAGGAAGACTCCGCTATATTAGTACAGTACAAGGCTTTATTAAAAGAATTTGATAAGTGCCGAAAGGTAGTCAAATATCAGACAAAGGAGATTGAGTCTCTCAAGACTGTGGAATCGGATCAGAGAGAAGAAACTGAGAAATTACTTCCTCTCAGAGATGAAGTCCAACCCTTGAAGGATGAACTCCTAAGCAATACTGAACTACTAAAGCAAAAGGAGTAATTCATAACTGAGCTGGAGGAAAAGCTGTTGGTAGAGAGAAAGCTAGTTGAAAGCTTCTCTAAACCAAAGACCATCGTCCCTCTCATTGATGGTTTTTCTGCTACTGCGAAGGGTAGTGGTATCGGTCATCAGACCAGAAAAGTGAGGCGATGAAGAAAAGAGCCGTTAAGGGCAAGGAAAAGGCTGATCAGAGTCAACCTTCTTTCAAGAGGGTAGTGTTTCCCACTAACACATATGACTTTGAAACAATGTATGGTCACTTCACGAGACCAACTCATGTTGAGTCAAGTAAGGGTAACCAGGGATGGAGCCGTCCTCACAACTTTGGAACGACTGCTTTCAAAGCAACTCACAAAGAGATAGTCCTCAAGGACTATGGTTCTTTCGTGCATGGACCGTCTGCTAGGAGAGCACTAAAAGTCAAGACTGTTGCGACAAAACCAAATGAGAAGGAGCCCTGTGTTTGCTGTAATCACGAGGCTTTTACCTCTAAGTCGGTAGCCCCTGCTAGACCCCCCGTTCAAAAAGTCAAGTAGGAGGGTAAGAGAAGGTACAACATGTTTGATTGTTGGTGTTGTGGTAAAGTTGGTCACTTCGCCATAGATTGCTGGTTTAATCAAAGAATGCTAGAATTCCACTAGTTAACAATGCAAGGCCGACCACTCGCAATGTTAATAATACAATTGGAAGTCGTCTAACAAAAAGCCAAGGTACCAAATCCTTTTGGGTTCCTAAGGGGAATTGATTGTTGATTGCAGGTATGTACAAAGGCCAACATCACGCTTATTGGTATTTGGACAGTGGATGTTCACGACACGTGACCGGAACAAGAAGCCTTCTACAAAAGTTCACCCCATCAATGATGGTCCAAAGGTTATCTTTGGAGGATCTGATAGGGGAATCACAAAAGGCTATGGTATGATTACCAATGGTATAGTCTCTTTCACAGATGTAGCTTATGTTAAGGGATCACAACATAATCTTATTAGTATAAGCCAACTTTGTGACAAAGGCTATATGGTTGAGTTCTACAAGGATAAGTGCCTGATAAAGTTGTCTGATATGTTAGAAACTATTTTAACAGGCACTCAGAGTAGAAATATCTTTTGTTTAAATTTTCTTTGTTTAGATTCATCTACACCAATTTATTTTTTGCAAAAGATAGTGCATCTCTTTGTGATCAATGTCACAAGAGATTAGCATATATTAATTTCAAAACTATTAATATGTTATTTTTCTCTCAGCTTAGTGCGTAACGCTCCTGATGTTAAGTGCTTTAAAGAGAGACCTTGTCATGCATGCCAAATGGGCAAGCAGACTCGAGCTAAATTTATGAGCATACTTGACAATGATTCTACCAGATGCATATATCAGTTACATATGGATCTATTTGACTACTCACATTTTGCTTTGGTGTTCTTTCTAAAACACAAGTCAGATACATTTGATTCTTTCACTAATTTTGTCAGGCAAATACAGAATGAATTAAACTGCTCCGTAGTCAAAATCAGAAGTGACCACAGAATAGAATTCAAATCTGGGGCTATGACAGAGTTTGTAAAAGCTTAGGTATCTTTCATGACTTTTCATCTCCTCGTACTCCATAACAAAATGGAGTTGCCGAGAGAAAGAATAGAACACTCATAGAGGCAAGAAGGACAATGTTGAAGGATTCTTCTCTTCCGAAATACTTCTGGGCAGAAGCCATCAACACTGCTTGTCACGTGCAAAATAGAGCATTAATCAACAAGAATCATCATAAGATACCTTATGAACTTCTAAAGGACCGGAAACCAACTATATATTATTTTAGAATTTTTGGCAGTAAATGCTTCGTTCCTAACAACGGGAATTATTACAAAACTAAGTTTAGTGAAAAATATTTTGAAGCTATTTTCGTTGGATATAGTAGTCATAGTAAGGCATATAAAATTTTCAACAAGAAAACACTGGTCGTAGAAGAATCAATTAATGTTGATTTTGATGAGACGAGTATGCTTCACATCAACTCTTTTAGTGTTTTTGTTGAAGATGCAGATGTCTGGATGAAACTAAAAGAACTGAACTTGGAGGATGTTATCAAGGAGGATGCTCCTGGGACAGTCTCTATCAGTGATCCAATCACTCCTGAAGAAGAAGAACTTCAAGAAGTTGAAGATATATCTCAAGTAGAACTACCTGGTATCAATGAAGATGCAAGAAATCTGGTGATTAGACACCAAAGAGATCATCCGATTGATCAAATCATCGGAGAAACCAGTGTTGGAGTAAGGACAAGAAGAGGTACAGCTAATCAAATTTTGCATTTGAGTTTTCTTTCGCAGGTTGAACCAAAGAAATTTGATGAAGCCAAATAGGATGGTTCGTGGATCATTGCAATGCAAGAGGAGCTCAATCAGTTCAAACGAAGCAAAGTTTGGAAGTTGGTGCCAAGACCCAAAGGTAAGAATGTTATCAGAATGAAATTGGTTTACAGAAACAAGCTGGACGAAGATGGGGTAATCATCAAGAACAAAGCCAGACTTGTTTCCCAAGGTTACCGACAAGAAGAAGGGATCGACTTCGATCAAACCTATGCTCCAGTGGCAAGGCTCGAAGCGATCAAGTTGTTTCTAGCGTATGCGGATCACAAAAGATTTATGGTCTATCAAATGGATGAGAAGTCAGCCTTCCTTAATGGTAACTTAAAGGAAGAAGTATTCATTGAACAACCCCTAGGTTTTGTTGATTCAACCCTCCCCGACTAGGTTTACTTTTTACGTAAAGCATTATATGGTCTAAAACAAGCATCCCGAGCTTGGTATGAGACCCTCTCTAGCTTTCTTCTTGAGAACAAATTCACAAGAGGAAAGATAGATAAGCCATTATTTCTTAGGGAAGTGAAAGGCAAGATTTTGCTAGTGCAAATCTATGTTGACGACATTATTTTTTGATCTATGGATGATAACCTTTGCAAAAAGTTCTCGAACTTAATGCAAGGGAAATTTGAAATGAGTAGTATGGGTGAGATGAAGTATTTCTTAGGACTTCGGGTGAAACAATCTGAAGATAGAATCTTCATCTCTCAGACGAAGTTCACCAAAGAGTTAATTAAGAAATTCGGAATGGAGAACGCAACCTCAATGAAGACTCCAATGGGCTCAAATATGACTCTGGACAAGGATGAGAAAGGGAAACCTTTTGATGAAACCAAATACAGGAGCATAATTGGATCCTTGCTCTACCTTACTGTCAGTAGGCCAGACATAATATTTTCAACATGTGTTTGTGCTAGATTTCAGGTAAACTCTAAGGAATCTCACTATGCCATTGCAAAGAGGATTTTGAGATATCTTAAAGGCACACGAAATCTTGGCTTATGGTACCCAAGAATTAATGACTTCGAACTAACAAGATTTTCAGATGTTGATTTTGCAGGTAGCCACCTTCGTGTGATTAGGGGAGCCCTCTGCTATGCTCTGGCAAGCCCAATGCCACGACATTAGGGTAGATAAAGTCTACACCTTGTTCGTCGCTACCGCGGTCTAAAGACTCTTAGCCTTAAGGTTCAGTGGCCGCTCCCCCTCGCCTTACGCGGTCTTCATACCAATGGTTGTACAAAGAAGGATAACATGAGACTAAATTCGTACAAGAAGAGTTGCAAGCACGCACACTGAATTCTTTTATTCAAAGACGTACGAAAAAGAGAACGAGAAAAAACCCTATTTTCACCTGGGTGATTATGAAAAGCACGTACTACCCCTAAATACACTGCAGAGTACGAGGAAGCTATACGCGCGTATATTGTGTTAGGATGCCTAGTATATGAAAGAATGAATATGGCTCCAAGTTCCAAGTGAGGTCTCGAAGAGCATCGGAACCTCGTTAGTTAGTCTTTTGAGAAATGAGTTTCAGTGAAATCGGTCAGCGTCCCAACATGGGTTGATGATAGGAAAAACACTTCTGGGACATGCCAATTCCTTGGAAGAAGGCTAGTCTCGTAGAGTAGCAAGAAACAGAATTATGTGTCTATCTCAACTGCTAAATCGAAATATATCTCCGCAGGCAGTTGCTGTGCACAACTTCTGTAAATCAGGAATCAGCTTGAAGACTACAACTTGAAGCTGAAGGAGATCCCAATATTCTGCGACTCATCAAGTGCCATAGCTATTGCAAATAATCCATTCTCCCACAGCCGGACAAAACATATAGAGATACGCTACCACTTCATCTGGGAGCATGTGGAGAACAAGGACATAAACCTCAGTTATGTCCCGACTGATAAGCAAGTTGCAGAAATTTTCACAAAGCCGCTTGATGAGACCAAATTCAACTTCTTTAAGCAAGAACTTGGTATGCTGAACAAGGAATCTTGAAGAGAAGGCAGTAGGATCAAGACCAAAAATCAGAAAATCAAACTTATTCGAGAAAACAAGTAAATTTCACGATTCATTGTGAAAATTCTTCGGGTAAAATCTTTACCTTCGACGAACTGGACTTATTCTCAAAAATTTGTCGAGTAACAAGTCCTTCGACGAATTGAGTCTCTCCACAATTAATTTCGTCAAATCAGTATTTCTTTCTTTAATTCAACTTATTGGATCCGAAGAGTCTCTTATATTAACCTAAGGTACGTGCCCTCTCTTACTTCAAAATGTTAATACTATATAAAGACTTTAAGGGTTTCACGAGTCACACACGCCACTCTCTTCGTTATTTCTCAAACTCTCTGACGATTAGTCTCCCAATCGCCGCTCTCCTCTCTAACTTCTCGCAATGTCTCAAAAAAGCCAAAGATTCCTTCATGTAGGGGGAGAGCTGGTCCGTGCAGGATTCGCAAATGCTTCAGATGAATTCCGTAATATCATGCTTTGTTTAGAAGCGGTCGGGCTGTCATTTGTTCTCGAACACCCCTGCCGTGTTCTAGATAAGGAAGTGATAGAGTTCTGTAAGAATGCCTCCCTTCGACACCATAACAAGGTTATCAAATCATCTGTCAAGGACAAGGTAATCAAGGTGAAGCCATCCCGTCTAACCAAATTCCTGAGGTTGCCAATAGTGGAAGAGGAAGACTGCCTGTTTGAAGAAGATCACATATGAACATTGTTATTCTGTGGGTTGACTAGGAGCACCACTTCATTCAGAAGAAAGAATATGAATGAAAAGGGAGACTTCTCTTAGAAATTTTGGGAAAAGTTCTTTTGTGCAATGTAGGCTCTCATGACTAACTCTCTAATGACATGTTCAAGTTGCGGGCAGGATGTTGGAACAACCCTATTACTGATTTGGGATAGGATCACTATCTGTTGACTTGGACTAAGTTGACCCCAATGTGTAGTCTAAGGGTCAAGGTTTTTTCATTCTCTGAGAACATCAACAAGATCATTCTCTCAGTTTTCAGTTGCAAGTTCTAATCTTCAAAGAGCAACAACAAATCTGAGAAAATTTGTCTCTCAGATTCATCAGCTATCAAGGAAGATATCTCTTTCAAGTGAAAGCTCCATCCTCTTACTGTCAACCATTTCTATCAGACAGGGGGAGCTTTACAACAACAAATCCACTAGTCTTCTCTCAGCTTTTTGATAGAGAAGAATTTCATAACTCTTTTATTTACTCTTTATTCCATCTTGTACAGGGTTCTAACCCCCTTCAAAAGTTAACCCTTTGGTGGCAGGGCACCTGATCAAAAACCTATAGTTGGTGTTTGGGCACCTGATCAAAAATCCATTGGTGTTTGGGCTCCTGATCAAAAACCCATTGGTGATAGGGCACCTGATCAAAACCCTAATGGATTCCTACTAAGGGTGGTAGAAGAGTAGATGTACCCAGGTTGATTGGGGAAGTACTATAGATCCTTGTGTCTTCTGTGTTTGTGTTTATTTACTGTGTCGTGCTATGATTTGTATTTAGCTTTTACACTCACTCTGTTATACACACACACATATATATATATATCAATATTTTAATTCCGCTATAAAAATAAGTTAAAAACTTTTAATACTCTATTCACCCCCCCCCCCCCCTCTAGAGTAAATCTAAGATCTAAACCTCACTTTCAATTAGTATCAGAGGAACTTTCAATTGGTATCAGAGATTGGTTGATTGTTTACAGTCTAACACCTGAATCAAAAGATCAATTAGATCTTATGTTTTTCTAGAGTTTTATTTTTCTAAAAACTCATGGCACAGAACAAAGAATACTCAAGCACAAGACCTCCTATGTGCAATCTTAATAAGTTTGCATTATGGAAGGCACAGATCAGATTATATATGAACTCTATTGATGAAGAAATTTTTAATAAAATTTTGACAGGGCCTCCTACTCCTACAGCAACCAACAATAATCTTGTTCCACCTCCTGAGTGGACAGAAGTTCAAAAGAAAATGATTCAAATGACCAATCTCGATGAACACCCCTGCAGAACTCTATTGATGATGCATCATCAAAAGAAATGCATCATCAATAGCCATCAAGTAGTAATATTATTACCTCCTGAGTGGACAGAAGTATTTTCGTCAGGTAATAATATTACTTCATTGAGTAATACTGAACTTCACGTGGAATTTTGACTGAAGACTTTTCCAGCTTTATCTTCGTTTATCCAAATTATCTCGTCGTGTGCGAATTCGTCGTGTGCGAATTCATCGTGTAAGATTTCGTCGAATAATTTCACTACTCGACGAATTAATTCTGCGCATTTTCTATTTCAAATTTGCATACGACTTTACATTAGGGCTTCCGCCATGTACAGTACACATGGTGCTTATCCCATAAGTTTCGTTTCTAGTCGTTAGAGAAGATTGGTATAAATTGTTAAGGGTTATTTTGTTTAACCCTAATCGTGCAAATCAAAAAGGACATTGAGATTTCCGTCACCTTTCTTCTCATTCTCGCAGAAATCGATCTACAACCGCCGATCAGCTTGGTGCTCGATTCTTCTACAAGTTTCCATTCAACAAGATCCCTGTGCTTGGAATGATTCTATATTACTCTAGATCTTGTTGAGTTGATAAGTGTTCAGATCAAAGCTTTCAAGAGAAAGAGTTTTCTTTTCCCTTACTCAAGTTCAGGATTTCATTTCTCAAGGACGAAGAAGACTTAGGGGCAATTTGGTTCAACTGATTGGCTGCTGTGCGGTTGGGAGAAAACTCCATTTAGGCAATAAGTAGTGTTTGGGTTGGCTTATTTGTGAATCTACATTTATTAATAAACGCTACTTTACCCTATCATCTAACCACGACTTTGAATCACGTCTCACCGCAGCCTCTGCGGTTTCCTCCTCCCGATTCCTCTTTGTAGAAGCAGGGGACAACGATCTTCCTCCCTCCTGATGGTGAGCAGGCCGGCGACGACCTTGATCTTGCTCATTTTAAGGTTCGATTTTCTTCTCCACCTCTCGTCTAGGGTTCTACCCGAGTTATTATGTGTATGTGTGTGTTTTGTTTGTGTGTGTGTGTGTTGTTTGTGTGTGTGTGTGTTGTTTGTGTGTGTGTTGTTTGTGTGTGTGTTGTTTGTGTGTGTGTTGTTTGTGTGTGAGTGTTGTTATGTTGTTATGTGTGTGTGTTATGTTATTTATGTGTGTGTGTGTGTGTTTATGTGTATGTTTATGTGTGTGTTATGTGTGTGTGTGTTCTTTTTTATTGTGTATGTGTATGTATGTTATGTGTGTGTGTATGTGTTGTGTTTTCTTAAAATGTTGTTTGGTTCAAATTTTGTTTAATTTTTAAGGATGAGCAAAACAAAAGATGGTGGTGTGGCCGCTATGTGGGACAATAATGATGTGATGCTCTTCTGTGATATCTGCATAAAAGAGATAGAGCTTGGGAATTGTTCAACATCGCATTTTAATAAGGGCAATGATAATCATACCTAATTTTTGGCTATTTGTAACCATTTATTTTTTCTCGGTCTGCTCTATTTGACAAATGTTATGAAAAAATTTGAAGAGCAGGCCGAGAAAAAATATGATAAAATCCAACTTAAGAATAAATGGGATCATTTGAAAAAAGAGTGGAAATTATGGACAGAGTTGAAACGTGGTGAGACAGGTTTGGGTTGGAATCCAAAAAGAAAAACTATAGACGCCTCAGACGAGTGGTGGGACGAAAGATTGGAGGTATTTAGTAATCAAAATCATTGGTATTTTTAAAATTTTCAATCTCTAATTTTAAAACTCTTTATTTTTTAGGTTGTCCCGCTGGCAAAGAAATTCCAGTATGCAGGAATCCCTCCAAAGTTAAAGGATAAACTAAACTTGATGTTCAGTTCGGTTGTCGCTATAGGACATAATCCTTCCACTCCTCACTCCAGGAATATTACTATAGAGTCTATTGATGAAAGAGCAATGTCAGAGGATGAACATGATGACATTGAGGCTAGTGGAGTTCCTCATCGAGCTGAGATCACAAATA
This sequence comes from Dactylorhiza incarnata, assembly GCA_033032865.1. Classification (NCBI taxonomy): domain Eukaryota; kingdom Viridiplantae; phylum Streptophyta; class Magnoliopsida; order Asparagales; family Orchidaceae; genus Dactylorhiza; species Dactylorhiza incarnata. The sequence goes on from JAWHQI010000016.1 coordinate 3,990,419, forward strand.
TACCAGAAACAAGCAAAAAAGGGAAGAAAGAAAAGAAGAAAGTTGCTAGCTTGGTGTTAGAAGATTTGGTCGAGTCCTTGAAGATCATAAGTCCATGCATCCAGGAGCCACCCCAGTTTTCATTTTCTTCTTTTACTATTGGACGTGCACTATAAAAATTAAGCACGTACTCCGAAGTGCAATCAGATGAAGACTTCTATGATTTTGCCATCACATATTTGATGGAAACAAAACATAGAGAGACTTTCATGTGCCTTCCGGAAGGCATGAACATAAAGTGGCTGAAAAACCGATATACTCGTGGGGCGTAGTAGGAGACATCATTTTTACTTGTATTATGGGATGTTTATGAACTATGGATGTTATATTTTTTGTTATGATGCAGACACTTTTATGTTTTTTTTGGTTGTGGTGATAACGCTAGTTCATTGCATTATGTTAATTACTTGATGTGGACATTATGAACATTATGAGATTTTAACTTGCAATCACATATTTATGATGTTATAATTCCTTGTATTGCATTTTTTTAATAGAAAATGTCTAGTGATGAATCAGAGAATACCAGAGTAGCGCACGAGGAGCACGAGATCATTAGAAGAAATTATGCTATCGCCCATAATCAAAATGTGGTGGCAGCAATATGTTTTATCTCCGAACACACCTCACTGTTAAACAATCCAGTTCCGTCCATGACTTCAAAACAAACAGGCGATAAATGGGTCGGAGAGCTACTTCGTGGTACTCGAGTGAGATTTCATGACTCATTCATGATGAGTCAAGAAATTTTTATGGATCTATTGCATTCTTTGGAAGAGAAGTATGGTTTTGAGGGAACAAGAAGAACTGCATCCAGGAAGTCCTAGCATTGACAGTATATATATTGTGTCATAATGAATCATTAAGAAAAACACGCGAGCGATTTCTGCACTCAACGGAGACAACTAGCAAATTTTTTGCTCAATGTGTCCGCGCTTTCTTGAAGTTAGCCGAGGAAGTGATTCAACCATTAGATAGGTCTTTTGGTTGCACTCTGCCAAATATTATGTATGACAGATGTTATATGCCTTTTTTAAAGATTGCGTTAGGGCAATAGATGGAACACATGTCGACATGTGCATACCAGTAGGAGGTCAAGTTCCATATATTGGGAGAAAGGGTAGACCGACACAAAATGTCATGGCGGCTTGTGATTTCAATATGTGCTTCACTTTCGTTATGGCAGGTTGGGAGGGATCTGCGCACGATAGTCGCATATTCAATTATGCCATTACTGATCCTCGTTATAAGTTCCCTCATCCACCTCAAGGTAAATAGTAAAAATTCAGTTCATCTAATTATTACTTTAAAATATATTCCATTGTTAAACATTTTATAATATTTTGCAGGAAAATGTTACTTGGTTGATGCTGGCTATCCTCTACAAAAAGGATATTTAAAACCATATCAAGATACAAGGTATCATCTGCTAGACTTTGCCCATGGTGAACATCGCACAGAAGGACGTCGAGAGATGTTCAATCATGCGCACTCATCGCTTAGCATTGTGATAGAACGATCGTTTGGCATTTGGAAGAAGAAGTGGGCCATACTACGGGACATGCCAAGCTATCGCTTTGAAAAATAGGCGGATATTGTGATGGCCATGATAACTTTAAATAATTTGATTCGCCGGCACCCTTCGCTTATGGATTTTGATTTCAGTGAGTCCAAGCAGAGGGGTCAAGATGATGGATTTGCCACACAAGAGCGGCAAGATACATGCTCTGACACTGCAGGTGGTATAGAGGAGATGATCGCGCTATGTGATAGTATAGCGGATCAGTTGTATGAATCTAGATCGTAGAAGGAGATATCATGGCAAATGGTTCATGTAGACATTATTTTTTGTGCTTGCTATTATATTATGGAAAAATATATTTTTTTTCTAATATTTGGTGAGAAAAAAAAATCGCTCAAAACTCCGTTTTGTTTCCAAACAACTTTTTCAAAACTCCGTTTTACAAACTCCATTTCACCCAAACAGTTTTTAACAAAACTCTGTTTTCCAGAATCAGCAATTTTCCTATTAGCAGTTTTTCATCAGCAGCTTTCCACGACCAACAACCCAACCAAACAGAGCCTTATTGTTTTAAATCTGAAGGAGTTGAATCTCTTGGAGATTCTTAGAGTTTGGATTTTTCTATCCAAAGTATTTGTAATACCTTGTACATATTCTTGTAGGAAGTTTCATCTTCTTGTAGATCCTAGTTTAAAGGATTGAGTGTGTAGGAGAGTTTGTTCTCCGAGTTTGTAAGGGACATGGTCTTCGAGTCTATAGGAGTTGTGAACTCCGTGTTGTAAGATTACGTTTAATCTGAGATTAATGAAGTAGCCTAGTCTAGCCGGGCATGCTAGATAGGTGAGGCGGGAATGTGGATGTACCCATTTCGGGGAACCACTATAAATCCTTGTGTCTGTGTGTGCACTTTTGATTTTTGTGCATTTTTCTTTCTAGATTTTAATTCCGCTTAAAAACCATAGAAGTCACCTATTCACCCCCGTCTAGGTGATTTAGGGAGCAACTGGATACTCTTAATATGGTTTTCTGATAAGTTATGGCCTCGCTAAAATTTGTACAACTATATAACAGTAAAATAACAACCATATATGAATTTCACAAATTTCCAGAAAGGTTTTGACCTCCAAATAAAATATTAACTAATTAATCAAATTCAAGGATTTACAAAGAAAGTACTAGAAATTCTTATTCAAAAATAACAAGAAAATTAGTTGGTGTCCAAGATGGCCAGAAAAGTTCACTAATGGAGTCCCACAATTTTCTAAATCCATTTGACCACAAAATTCCATTATTTACACAAATCAGTCTAAGGCACTTTGTGAAGGAGACCATACATAAATTACTCCAAATATTATACTAAAATTAACACACCATATAATTGCCCTAAAAAATCCTCTGGCAAAGTTTCATGATTTTCCAGTGAGTGTTGAACTCATAATTATTTTTTATACATCTAGGGAAATGTTTGCCCGGAATTCCCGCGACCTCTTCTCCAGTCAGAAACGACCCCTCCAGCGGTCTCAGATTTGAGAGACCGCCCAGATCACCTGCTATCCCTCCAGTATTTTCTCCCAAGGCATAGGCGGTCAAGTTTCTCCCAGATCGCCAGACCGCGCGGTCTGGCCTCTTTTTCTTTTTTTGTTATTAGCACCCTTTACTCTGCCCCGTTTCTCCTATACCTTGGGCAGCCCGTAATTTTTAGATCTGCCCATTTGGGCAGCCTCCGCGTCTATAAATAGATGGGTATAGGTACCTGAAAAGGGACTTTTGCTTTGAGCCTCTAGCTTACAAACTTGTGTAAGCGGTCTCGAATTCTGTCGCTTTTCTACCTCTCCCCATGGCCTGTTTTAGACCCCTCTTTATAATCCTTTTTTGAGATAAATCAAAGAAGTTTCCCTCAGAGATCTCTCATCTGGCATTCTTTGTCCTAAGTAATCTGCACTCTGAAGTCCCTTCCCTCTTCTTTTAGTGTGAGTCTTGCAAGTATATTTTTTGTACCAATAGAACGAACACGCGACCTTCAAATCCAGAATGTCTAGGTGAAATCAAGGGACTTTCCAGATGTCAGACAACAGGCATCATTCTCGCCGGTCCCCAAGCGGTTGCCCCTCGAACAATCCGACCTCTTTAGAACATTTGGAGCGCCGCTTCGAGCTTCGCGTCGAGCAAGCACTTCGAGAGGCCACCCGAGCTCGCTGAGAGACCGCTCAGGCTCAGCAAGAGTCTGCCAGGCAATTTGAAGTTCTGAGTCAGACCCTGGTCGTGATCTCTCAGAAGCTTCTTCCCCAACCTAGTCAACCCGCTACCCCTGACCACTTGGCAGGCGGTCACCCTCTTGATCATGCGACCTTCCAGCCCGCAGTTCCTATGCGACCTCAAGCCGGAGAGTTTGTAGCTCGCCAAGATTTCTTCAGAATAGTAGCTCAGGGACCTCCTGCTCAAGCCCTAAATTTCCAAGAGGATTATGCCTATCCTCCAGCCCCGGTTGTTGCCTTTCCTGCTCCTTTCGACGCTGTTGAAGAGAAGGAGCCTTCCCCCTTTACTGATAGAGTTTGTTGGGAGTCAATTCCCAACTTCTTCAGGGAACCCCGTCTACCCATGTTCACGGGGGAGAGTGACCCAATCTCCCATCTCCAGGCCTTCGAGTCCGCTATGGATCTAAGGACTCTCTTCGATGCAGTGAAGTGTAAGCTGTTGATCACTTCCTTCGATGGGCAAGCTCGAGAGTGTTTTATAAGCTGCCTTCCCAATCCATCACGAGCTTTGCCATCCTGAGGCACAAGCTTCTTTTGAGGTTTGCAACCTCTAAGAAGAAAAAGAGTGGCCCTGCAACCCTATTCAAGATCAAGCAAGAAGAAGGAGAGACTTTAGCTCGCTTTATTGATCGGTTTCAGAAGGAAATTCTCGTAATAAGTGATGTAGATTCCTCTCTCTATATGGAAGCTCTGATCAACGACCTGCAAGAGGGACCTCTCAAGTTTGAGGTCACGACCAGGGAGCCCAGCTCGTATCAAGAGCTGATTAGCATTGCCAACCGCCACATAGAGGGGGAGATCAATAACCCTGTCTATGTTTCTAATATGACGAGCAAAGCCATCCAGAAAGGCTCAGCAGGTTTCTATCCAGCCCAACCATCATCCAAACTTCCTCGCCAAGAGTTCCAGCCCTCTTATCAAAAGGGAAGGAATTCCCATCATTACCGCCCTCGTCATGGGAATCAACAGTTCTAGCCTGAAGGGTCTTCGCTGCCAACCCCGGCTGCTTCAATTCAACAATCCGCACTAGTCCTTAAGATCCAATATCCTCAGCCACATTTTCCAACCCCTCCTCAGCCATCCTTCAACAATTCTCAAGAATCATTCACTAACCTCTACATCTCTATGAGTGAGGTGGTTTAGGTTCTTCAAAAGCAGCCCTTTTACAAAAGGCCTGCCCCGATCAGCTCTGACCCGAGAACCAGAAATCCGGCTCTTTACTGTGAACATCATGGGGAAAGAGGCCATCTGACCGAGAATTGCAGAGCTCTCCGCTAGCTGGTAGAGATGCTCCTAAAGGAGGGCAAAATTCAAAGATCTATTCTAGAAGGGAGTTCCTTCCAAAGACTTAACCTCCAAGTGCAAGGAGGTAGCGGATGTTGGGAATGCGAGGAAGTGGACGATGTTTGCTCTCTCGGCAACATCGGATATCCAGGTGAATGCATAGACGCAAATGAAGAAGGTACTTTAGGTAATCTATTTTTCATTCATGGAGGTGGAGGACTTGAATCTTCCAGGAAGGCTAGCCTCGTAAGTGTCTATCAATCTGAGGTCCCAACTACCTCCTCCTCTGCTCCAGTTCGAGGAACGGTCACCTTCGGGCAAGAAGACCTCTCTCCGACCGCCAATCCTTTCAGCGATGAAGTCGTAATCAAAGTGGTAATCGAAGATTTTATCGTGGATAAGATCCTGGTAGATACCGGAAGCTCAGTGAATGTCCTCTTCAAACCTGCTTTCGAGGCACTGAAAATCGGGAAAGTTCTTCTCTCAACTGAAGGGCTGCTCTATGGTTTCTCAGGGGAGAAAAAAGTGGAAGGACTTGTCACCCTGTCAGTGACGTTAGCAGGAATAGTAAAACTTGTAAAATTCATAGTCATTGAAGCCTCGAGCAGCTACAACGCAATTTTCGGAAGGCAGTTCTGAACGAGTACAAGGCAATAATTTCAACCTATCATCAGGACGTGAAGTTTTCTTTGAATGGTAAACAATACAGGATTAGGAGAGATCTAAGGAAGGCTAGAGAACGTTATGTCAGGGCGGTTAATGTGATCAAATCATCTCCTCTCCAGCTAATGGATATCTCCTCAGCACCTCAAATTCCTGATCAAGTCAAAGTGGCAGAAGAGATGGAAGAGGAAGATGCAAGAGATGGAGCTCGCTTGGAACCTGCCCAAGCGATTCAAACCGTGCCAATCAGTGAAGAAGATAAGATCAAGAAGCTTTCGATCAACACTGAATTTCCCAAAGCTGATAAGGATCAACTTATCTCTTTTTTTTATAAGGAGCAGCTTATCAGAAAATAATGGACACTATTTTTAAAACCTAGAAAGTGAGAAATCTAAAAGTTGTTGGGCATGCGTGTCACATCCCTTTCTTTGAGAATAACAAATCCCATATTGTATTTGATCTTGCTTATTGTGTGTTTATACTATGTAGGAGCTATTGGTGCAATACTCCACAGATAGAAAGCAGCATGGAACCACATTTCTGAACTGAAGCACTACCGCCAGCGCTAGTGGATACCGCAGTAGTTAGCGCTAGCACATGCGCTATTGCTACCGCCTGGCGCTAGCTCCAGTTCATGTCGCGACGATTTCATAACTGCCTCTACACGACCTCTACCGCATGCACTATCTCGAGGATCTATAAATTGGAGCTTTCTCTCTCATTTTGGCATAACATCCTAGAGAGAATTCCAGTGCCAAAATTCCATAGTTGTTACTCTGCCGAAAAGTCTTCTCCCACTCAAAGCTAAAGAAGATTTCTGGAGAAGGAAGCCATCACGCTGCATCCGAAGAACGATCGCTTCAACCTTACTTATGCTACATCGGTCCTTCATCATCAACTCCAAAAAATCTCATAGAGGGAGTTTTTATTTGTGTTATTTCTTTATTGTGAATATGTATAGGTAAATCGCCTTGTGTTGGTGACTAGTTCCTTGCGTGGCTTAGGTGGAATTCGCCGCGTGTATTGGCAACTAGGTCTAGTGGGTGCTCAAGGCCATATTCGGGGAAGGATTGGATAGAGTGGCTTGAGGAAATATCCGAGGAGTTAGATTGAACATTCTTTTCTGTTGAGTCCAGCTCAGAGAGAGCATTCTTTTCTGTTGAGTCCAGGAATGCTGGGACAATGAGTTGGAGTTAGATTGAACTACTTATAGGTTCTAAGGATAGTAATGTAAGATTTACCTAAATATTCATCTTTCTCTGCAGGAGGAGCATTCTGCACCTCCTCCTCAGATAAATCAACTTGAATGGATGAATCTAGGAATTCTAGAACAAGAATTGTAAAGTTAGATTTTTTGATTCTGAATGTTTAGGCTGGGTTTTTAGGGCTTACCTATAACCTGATCTTTATCAGCTAATGGATCTTGTGGCTTCTCCCCCTCAGATGGGGCATCAGATGAACCTTGTGAAGATAATGACCACAGGGCTGGTGCATTTTTAGGAATGTTTCATATTCTTTCTTCAAGACTGAAGATAATTGTGTCAATCTGACCTTGTAAATTTTGAGGTGATGGTCTTGTATTCACATCACCATCATTGATTTTTGTAATATAAATGGGTGATGGTTCTTATTGATACTCCCCCTCAGATGAAGCATACCCCAGTTCTTTAGGATCTGGGGTCCACATTAATTAAATGTCATATTTGACTAACTATTTTGTATAACTATGATTAATGAGTTAGGAGGAGTTGAATTAGTTACCAGAAGTTATGAATTTGTCCAGCTGCTGTGGATGGACAGGCTCAGTTGGCAGGTCATTTGGTGTAGCCTCTTTGTCAAGAATGTTGTGTGACCCAATGTCAGCACCAGCATCTTCATCTTTGTCTGAATGATCAGACTCAGAACTGGACATGATCAGCCTTGTTTTCTTAGAAGATGAGGGGATTGTCTTCTATTTTCCTTTAGTTTCAGAGGGCTGACTCATAGGCAATACCCTGGTGATTCTTTCTAAAGTCTTGATGTCCATCCTCTTGAGAAAGTGAAGATTTGCTCCTTTGGATGTTTTGAACTTGTCAGGGTGCGTTTGCAGGAGGCATAAGGAGAGAATTCTTCCCATATTGGGTGCCTGAAGGCATTCCTTTATTCTTTGAAAGATGACCTCTCCCCAAGAGTTTTTCTTTTTCAGGATTATTCTTGTCATGAGGTCAAACATGTACTGTAAGATTGTATCATGGGACCCTGGTTTGCAAAGAATGGCTTTTCCCACAATATCTGATAAAAGTTCCCTTTTGGTTGAAAAATTTCCTCTTCAATGAGCCAATTTTGGCATCATTGTACTCAGTCCATTTTAGAGCCTTTTTCATGTCTTTTTCAGAGATGTCATCCTCCTCAGTTGGACTGCAGGATGGAAGATGTAATGCTTTCGATAGTTTTGTTTGGGTTATCTTGATTCTATCTTCTCCAATCTTTGACTTGAGGGAGCATTTTGAGGTTGACATCTTGACATTACCAAACCATTCCAGAATTTCAGTTCTTAGAATGACACGGGGTTCAGATAGTAGAAATTCTAGGCCTTGGTCTTCTAGGAGTTGAATCACTCCCTTAATTTCTTCTGGAGCATGGGCCAACCCATGCCCTACTATCTCATATCCTTCAAGAAGTTCTTTAGAGCTTTTGGGAGCCATTGCAGTGGTGGAGGAATGTGCTGGGATGGAAGAGTAGGCGATTCGTCTCGGTGGCTGGAAGAGAAGGGTCGTGTGCTTTTCCCTAATCAGATTGGCTATTCATATGGCTTAAGACTTAGGTAAAATTAAACCTAGTAATTGAATTTGATTGCTCTTATAACTACATCAGAAAGCTGAGTTCGTCGAACTCAAACTAGAGTTCGTCGAACACAAAGCTGAGTTCGTCGAACACAAACTGAGTTCGTCAAACACAAAGCTGAGTTCATCTGAAACTACATCATAAAGCTGAGTTCGTCGAACTCAAATTGAGTTCGTCGAACATAAAGCTGAGTACGTCGAACTCAAACTGGAGTTCGTTGAACTGAAGACAAAATCTGCTGAACTGGCTGAAGGCTGAATTCGTCGAGCTGAGGAGCAATTTTGTCGAACTGAAACACGACGTTCGTCGAACCCAGGAAAGAGTTCGTCGAACTGAGACTTTTCCCAGCTGCCTAAGTGCAACCTGAAGCTCAGCTGAAATAGATTGTTCTGGTTAAGCTGATCATACTACTTTAAAATCATTAGAGATAAGATTACTTGAATGCCTAATCATGTCTCTCATAGGGTTGATGTGTCAACATTTTAAGTTATATCAAATCAAGATTGGAAGAATGAAGTGTTATACACTATTCTATATTTAACATTCCTAGTTCAATCTTGAAGGCATTAAACTTGGCCTCATCCAATGGCTTGGTGAAGATATCATCCACTTGACTGTCAGTGGGGACAAATTCAAGGCAGATTTATTGAGATTCTACATGTTCTCTTATAAAATGATATCTTATTTCTATATGCTTAGTCCTGCTGTGAGAGACAGGATTCTTAGCAATAGAGATAACACTGGATGAGTCACAATAAAGAGGAGAGTTACTTACCTTGAGGTTGTAGTCCCCTAGCTGGTGTTGAATCCACAATTGTTGTGCACAACAGCTCCCTGCAGCAATGTATTCAGACTTAGCAGTGGAGATAGCCACACTTGTCTGCTTTTTGCTGCTCCATGAAATCAACCTTCTTCCTAGGAATTGACAAGTGCCACTTGTGCTTTTCCTGTCTTCTTTGCATCCTGCAAAATCTGCATCTGAAAATCCAGTTAGTTCAAAATCATTGTTCTTAGGGTACCAAAGGCCAAAATTTAGGCTGCCTTTAAGGTATCTCAGAATCCTCTTTGCAGCTGTGTAGTGAGATTCCTTAGGACATGCCTGGTACCTAGCACAAACATGTAACATACATAATATCTGGTCTACTAGCAGTTAAATATAACAGGGATCCAATGATGCACCTGTACATGGATTCATCAAAGGCCTTGCCCTTCTCATCCTTGTACAGGGAAATGTTGGACCCCATGGGAGTTTTCATGGTGGAAGCTGATTCCATCCCAAACTTCTTGATAAGCTCCCTAGTATACTTGGTCTGACAGATGAATATACGTTCATCAGACTGTTTTACTTGGAGGCCTAAAAAGTACTTGAGCTCTCCCATATTGCTCATCTCAAACTCCCCCTGCATTAGGTTGGCAAACCTTTTGCAGAGGTTGTCATCAGTAGACCCAAATATTATGTCATCAACATATATTTGGACTAGGAGACACTTTCCCCTTGTTTCCCTAAGAAACAATGTGCTATCTATCTTTCCCCTTAAGAACTTATTCTTGATGAGAAAGCTAGACAATGTCTCATACCAAGCCTTAGGGGCTTGCTTAAGACCATAAAGAGCTTTCCTAAGTAAGTAAACATGACTAAAGAGGGTAGGATGTACAAAACCTGATGGTTGCTCAACATATACCTCTTCCTTCAAGTCACCATTGAGGAAGGCTGATTTGGCATCCATTTGATACACTTTGAACCCCTTGTGGGCAACATAGGAAAGGAATAGCCTAATTGCTTCCAACCTTGCAACAGGGGCAAAGGTTTGATCAAAGTCTATCCCTTCTTCCTGTCTATACCCCTTGGCTACCAGCCTTGCCTTGTTTTTTTATGATTGTGCCATTTTCATCTAACTTGTTCCTATAAATCCATTTGGTACCTATGATATTGTGTCCTTGTGGTTTTGGCACCAATTTCCATACATTGCATCTCTTGAATTGTAGAAGTTCTTCTTGCATAGCTTGAATCCAAAAGGTGTCTTGGTTAGCTTCTTCAAATTTCTTGGGCTCCATTTGTGATAGGAAGCTCAAGAATAGGGCTTCATTATGAGCCCTGCTTCTGGTTAGTACACCTTTATTCTGATCTCCAATTATTTGTTCTCTTGGATGATCCCGAGCTTGAGTCCGCGGTAGATCTTGTATCATTACCAACAACATACTAGCTTCAACTCACTTCATCAGCATTCCCTTCAATATCAACATCTTCTTCCTCTTCTTCTCCCTCATCGACGGCCTCACCAGTCGTGATCGACTATTCGTCTATTACTCTCGCGACGTTAGGGAAAAGTTTGGCAAATTTGATATCTTTAAATTCTTCAGTAAGACCGTCGCGGTCGTGAAGCTCTGAGATCACCTGTTCTGTAGTCTCTTTTATATGTTGCATTAGAGCATTCTGGAATTCAGGATTGTCTAGATCATATGCTGCTTCTTTTGATTGCTACAAAAGAAAATTATTAGTTCACGTGGTCACATAAAAGAAGCTAGATACCTCAAGTAAAAGTTATCTTACTCTTCTCTCCTCGTGCAGGATCTTGATCTCTTTCAGGGCTCTTCGCAGAGACCGCCCCATGTGGTGATTCAAGACCATGCTCCTGGCGGTCGCTTGAACGCAGGCGTCGGGAAACATCCCGGTCTCGAAATTGTATACTTCTTAGAGATTTTTCTTTCCATAAAGTGCCGAGGTGACCACAAAAGCATGGAGCGATAATTTCCCGCTCCAAAGAGGGAGATCGGTGGACACCTTCACGGCCTTCTCTTTTGCACCCCATCTAGGAAGGGGTTTTCCCTTTATATCCTTTTGTTTCTTCATGAAACCAACCATATGGAACTGATCACCGGCGGTCTCCGATGTTTCACCAACCCCAACGGTCTCACGCTCTTCTTCCATTCTTTTTCTTCTTTCCCTATGGGTGAGCACCTTTTTAGCTGGTGCCATCGGGTCGGTTGTAGGGATCGCAAAGGTAGCTGAAAAAGGAAAAAGTTAGAAAAATCAAGAAGGTATGGAAAGGACACATAAGACCGAAGGGAAAATACTCACTTTCTTCCGGAGGAATCTCATCAATCTCAGGCCAGATCGCTAGATAATGAACGAGACCTAGTCGTTTGCCCGCTAGAAAGGCCAAAATGTTCAGCTCTTATTTTGAGATCATCTTGCCTTTTCTGAAGACGCCTTCTGCTCTCGGAGATGGCCGGCTACTGAGACCATCGAGGTCGCCTTCAAAAATAAGGAACCTTTCTGTCCAGAACGGAACTTTATTTGGCAGATTTAAAAATTTTACTCCTTCACATGAAAAATAAACTAACACCTTGAACTCTTCTTTCTTTGGCACAAACCCGTAATACTCCATCACCTCGAGAATTTCCCAAGGGAGAGTAAGCTTCAGCCCATGTTTGAAGTGATCATTGGGAATGACAAACTTGTTCTCCTATCCAAAATTTAATCCTTCATTTTCTCTTGGCGGTCTCACAACGATCTGGTTTTGGATCATATCTATTGCAAGAAAAGTGAGGTATTAGTCTTTGGAAAGACGATTGGGTTTATGATCGGCCTCCAGGAAGAATTTGGCAGAATAAGCTCGCGTGGACACCATAAATGAAGTTCGCTGAGACCGGTGGTTAGGGCACATTCAAAATGTATGAAATGAAAATTCAAAGGCCATCTATTTATAGGAATCCAAGGATATTTTTGTAATAATGACCTTTTCAGCAAAATCGCTCATACTGATGGTACACCTGCATAACATTAGAGATATCGCTATATATTCGGTCTCGTTAAAGTGAGACCGCGAAATATCAGAGCACGACACATATATGAATAATAGGAAAACAAGCAACACACAATAATAAGAGATCGACATCATGACATCACAGAGATCGCATAAATAAAAATTATTGTCGGCATATATATTACAACACATTCAAATTGTTCAGGCTTACGAAAGTTCAAGACCGCATGAAGAAATGATCTATCTCCTATTCGGATGCTTTCTCCCTACAAAAACCGCAAAATCATGCATCTCATTTACGGCGGTCAGAACAGACGCCAGGCTATGATTAACAGACATCTCTCTGTCCACCTGCTCCATAGGGATGACCATAATTTCTGAAGCCGGTCTCTCCTTCGCTTGATCGCCAGAAGTTACTGGTCTCATTGTCATCTTTGCAGGACCACCCCTCAGGATGGCGACCTCAGCGGACAAAGCTGCAGCTTTTCCTTTGTATTATTTAGCATCCTTCTCAGCTTTCTGAAGAGCCTGAACGAGCTCGACATTCTTCTGATTGCACTCCTCGCGGACTTGTTTCTCATTGGCTCGCAGTCTTTCTTTAAAGTCGGCGATCTGAACCCGGAGCTGATCGTCTCGAGCACGGAGTTGATCATTTTGCGATCGCTTTCGAATTAGCATGGAGCGGACATCCTCGAACATTGGCTTAAGGATGTCAGCGAGCTGGGGTGGAACCACCATCTCTTGCGGAAGGAGCTCTCTTTTCTCTGGAACCTCCGCGACCTCATCACCTGCGATCAGAAAAGTTTGATAGTTAGCTCAACTACATATAGTTCAAAGAAGTTTTCGCGTAAAAGAGAATACATGGAAAGAGATCAAGACCGCAGTCATATAAGGTACTTTTGATATCTTTTGTGACCATGGATTCTGTGGTCAGCAAAAGGCGGTCTGATCTCCTTAGGCGCTCAAGGTTCATTCTTTCCAATTCTCTCTTTTGCAATTTCTCGCCCGCTTTTCTCCTCCTTTTTAGCTCTGCGTTGCTAACAAAAATGTCATCTGTTTCAATAATGACGATCTTACGCCTCCTCTCTGGAGATCTAGGTCGAACAACAGGCATGGGAAGGAATTTCAATGATTTTGCAACCATCGTTGTCTTACCAGTCCACAAGGCAGAGACCGCTGATGTGCGATCTGCCGCGGCTTTGTTTATCTTGTCAATCTGAGCAGCAGAGGAGTTCGCCAGACCGCCAGAAAGTACAATTTTCTCCTTTTCAATCTGGCGAGCTCTCTCCTCATCAGAAGTCTTTTTCTTTTCTTTCTCTACGGCGAGCAGAGCAGCCTTCCTATCCTCTTCCTTCTGCTCTGTAATGAGTAGAGCGGCCTTCCTCTCCTCTTCCTTCTTCTTCTCTACAGCGAGCTAAGCAGCCTTCTTCTTTTCTTCTTTCCTCTCTACGGCAGGCAAAGAAGTTTTCTTTCTTCTTCCTTCTTTCAGCAACTCACACTTCCCTCTCTTCCTTCTCGGCTTCCGCCTTTAATTTGGCTGCCTCTGCAGTGGCCTCCTTCTCACTTTCGGCGATCTCCTTCTCTGCGCCAGCCTCCCAGAGACGTTCAAATTCAAAAGGGTTCAGCACCTACAAGATCGAACAAGAGAGGTCATTAGAAGAATCTTCATAAAGATAAGCAATCAGCTCGGAGTCCGCTTCTCTTGAAGAAACTAAGATCGTAGAAGGGAAATGGAGACCAACCCCACTACTTGTCTTCTCAGGAACATCCTCAGGATGTTTAAGACCGCTGCTTTTAGGAAGAATGATCACCTCTAGAGCGGTCATACCTTTGCTTTCTTCGCTTTTCTTCTTCTTGGCAGCTCTGGCAGAAGAGCTTGATTTCTTTCTCTTTTTTGTTTTTGCAGCTTCTTGAGAATCAACGATCTTCTGCATAATCCTCTCAGCCTCAACTTTCTTCTCGTGCATTCCAGCTAGGATAGCTTCGGTCTAAGCGGTCTCTCCAGATGGGATTTTGGTCTGGCTCAGCAATTTTCTGACAATAAAAAGAAATATAGAGATCAGGAAAGTTCAGCACGCGAGGACCCGAAGAACTACTCGACAAATCAACAACGGTAGAGACTGGCAAAACTATACTCTCCGACAAGTCGGGCTTTTTCTTTGGAGAAGATCGAGCGGTCTCTTTCGATGTGCCCACCTTAACCAGAGTTTGGGGAGCCTTATCCATTTTCTTCTTCAAGCTGGCAGTCTTCTTTTTCTTTGGAGAAGCGGCTCCTGGAGATCGTTTGTTCAGCTGAGATAGAAGTCACCATTGCAAGAGATGGTTTTTATAGGATTTCTGGTGATCGCTTGAAGTTCAAGCTCGCAGTTCCTTTCAGAAGGTTATGAATTTTGAGGCACTGAAGCCATATTTATAGAGCCTAGCGCATTTATGATGGTCGTGGTCTCAGCGGTCAAAGTGAACATTTCTGAAGTTCCAGCGCAACTTGAAAATGTGCGGGGATCATGTTTGCCCGGAATTCCCGCGACCTCTTCTCCAGTCCGAAAGGACCGCTACAATGATCTCAGCTTTGAGAGACCGCCCAGATCGCGTGCTCTCCCTCAAGTATTTTCTCCCAAGGCATATGCGGTCAAGCATCTCCCAGATCGCCAGACCGCACGGTCTAGACTCTTTTTCCTTTTTTGTTATTAGCATCACTTTGCTCTGCCCCGGTTTTCCTGTACCCCGGGCAGCCCGTAATTTTTGGATCTGCCTGTTTGGGCAGCCTCCGCGTCTATAAATAGAGCGGTATGGGTACGAGAAAAGGTACTTTTGCTTCGAGCCTCCAGCTTACAACCTTTGTAAGCGGTCTCGAATTCTGTCGCTTTTCTACCTCTCCCCCTGGCCTATTTTAGACCCCTCTCTGTAATCCATTTTTGAGATAAATCAAAGAAGTTTCCCTCATCGATCTCTCCTCTAGCATTCTTCGTCCTAAGTAACCTGCACAACGCAGTCCCTTCCCTCTTCTTTTAGTGTGAGTCTTGGAGGTATATTTTTTGTACCAACAGGAAAATATTGGGGGTTGTGAATGAAGTACAATATATAACACTTCAAAATTCCTAGTAAAATTATCAGAGAATGATATCATCAATATAAACTCACTGCCAAAGTCTCATAAAAAGCCTAGGATATATGAGCATGTAATTCCTTATAGTTAGAGAGTTCCCTAAATGACTCTTAACTAATTCAGAGAGATTAAATGTCTCTAAAAATTCCAAATAAATTATGTAGGGCTTAATACCACCCTATGAACTTCTCTACCAAATTTCAAGTCAATCCAAGGCCATATGACCCTATGTTCTTCAATGGGTTCAAAATTCAACCCTAAGGTTTGAACTAGGGTCTTAGGGCACATCCTCCCAAAATCTGCCAAATCTTTGTGGAGGTGTTTTATGTGACAATAAATTAGTGGCCAAGATTTAATCACTTTTGGATGAGGATTGGCCACTCAAACCCAACATGTGCACTTTTGACCTAATAACCCATAGTTTGACCAATCTTGGGTTAATTAATTATCCAACCAAATAAATCTCAAATGGGATGAAATTTTTACCAGAGTCATATCATGACACTAAGGACCTCCCACCAACAATTGGTGGTGTTTGGATGTAACTAGACCCTATAATTAAATAATGCATGAATTATTAAATGTTTACAAAAACTTTAGAAAAAGTTCCTCCAAAAATTCTCCTTTTTGGATATGTTGAGGGTGTGGGTATATGCAGGCAATGTTCCAAATTTCAGAACATTTGGATGGCTAGTTTAGTGTGGGCACACAAACAAAGCTCTGGTCAACCCTTTATATATGTTGCACCATTTTGAGTGTTGTGTTCCGACCACTGACCCAAATTGCAAAAAGTCAATTTTAAATTAAAGTAGACGTCAGGGGCTACAAGTTTGATATTGATCATTTTTCCATCATGGGCCTCTAAATAAATTTAATAATTATTTCTAGGTACAACTTTAAGTGTAATAAATACTAACACATAATATATATATATATATGATGGTGCACGAATCTTGGCGTAAGATGAGCGGCCCCTGCTCATCATCTTCCTCCAGCCAACGAAAGAGATTTCCCGCACCTGGATTGCCTTCATCCCTATTTTTCCAGCCACCTAAGAGCCACCCCGACTGAACAATGCCACCACCACCTTCGTTGAGGTGGTGGTTGACGATTAGCGGTGGTTGGTCGGCCGGAGGTGGCCGGAATAGCGATTTTTTGTCAGAAATAAAAGCCACAAAAATGGAGCTTTCAGTGAGCCTGGTCTACGACCATTTGGCCACGAACCGAGCCACCCATGATTGAGGAGCTATCTACAGAGAGAGAGGATGTGGGGAGCTCTGTGTGGAGGGGAGATTCCATGCTGATCTCCTATTGGCCATGGCCGGATTCAACCTATTTGGTGCCATGCTAATATCTGTAACAGAGGCTCGGGTTTTTCAGGGGAATGGTGGAAAATGACTCCTCTGAGTCCAGTGAGGGGTTTAAGATGGCTAATTGGGGGAGAAGAAGGGACATGACAACAATTGCCATGAAGGCCATTAATGGCCAATTTCGGCAAACTAAAAACTCCTCAAATTCCCCCCTCTGTGTGGCTGGGAATGGCCATTAAACTCATCCAAATTGATTGTGGAAACTGAATGGTGACATTAGAGGAGGAATTGGTGGCTATTGGTCTCCCTAAACCATGAATGCAATTTCTCCTTCTCTTTCTCTCTCCTCCATTTTTGGGGGAAATGAGATTTCTCTCTCCTAGACATCATTTACAGAAATTGAGTGACAATTCTTGGTAATTATTATCCACCGCTATTGGGCTACTCCAGTTGAGCCTAGCCCAAGTGGATTGGGCTTGAATTGGGCAAAATGGGGCATTTTGACCGAAAATTAGGGTTCAGTTGACTTTGGTCAAATTGACCACTTGGGTTGACCCCAATGGGTGGGTAGTGACCCATTGGACTCTCTTAAGGGTTAGGAAGGTCTAGGTAGGGTCAATTTGGCTAGGTGGAGGCCAATTGACCTTGCATAGATCACTTTGACCAAAATAGGGCTAGAGTTGACTTATGTCAAATTGGCCAAATTGGTGGCCCCATGATGGGGCTTTTTGGTCCATTGGGTCCCCAATATCCTTATAAGGGTAAGGCTAAGGTCAATTTGGCAAGGTGGAGGCCAATTGACCCTCCATAGGCTACTTTGACTAGTTTAAGGTTAGGGTTGACTTTGGTCAACTTGGCCAATTTGGTTGACCCCAATGGGTCCTTGGTGTTCCAAGGGACCCCTTAATGGGCTAGGGATGTTGTGGTGGGGTCAAAGGGTCAAGGTGAGGCCCTAAAATCCAACCCTAGGCTTGTTAATTGGAAATTGCTATTTGCAGACCACTATGGTTTCCTTCTTCTTGCCTAAGCTCTTATGATCTTTTATGCTTCCTAGGGTTTTGTCATGACCTAGTCATGCCAAAACAATCTTAGGGGTCTAGTTGTTTGAGGGATGTTACACCTCCTCTCTCTTCAAAATTTTAAAAATATATAAAGGTTTTTATGAGTTTCACGAGTCACACACCCATTTCTCGAAACCCTCTGACAATTCATCTCCTAGTCGCTGAATCACTAGTTGCTCACAATGTCTCGCAAAAGCGCAGGGTTCCTTCAGGTAGTGGGAGAATTGGTTCCCACAGAATTCACTAGTGCTACAAATGATTTCAGAAATGTCGTGCTCTGTCTCGAGGAAGCTGGGCTCTCATTCATTCTTGAACATCCATGTTGTGTGCTAGACAGAGAGGTGCTGGAATTAATTAAGAATGAAAAGCTTATCCACCATGGAAATGTGATTAAGTTGACTGTCAAGAATAGAGTAATAAAGATGAAGCCATCTCGATTATCCAGACATCTAAAGATGCCAGCAGTAGATAAAGAAGACTGTCTATTTGAACAAGATTATAAGAAAGCCTATTGTTCTGTGGTTTGCCTAGGGGCACAACTTCAATCAGAAGTAGGAATATGAATGGTGAAGGCAAGCTCCTCTCAAATATTCTAGGAAAAGTCTTATTGTGCAAGGTAGGTTCACATGACTACCTCTCAAATGATATGTTCAAACTTTTAGCCGGTGCAATATGCAGAAAGAAGGTAAACTGGGTACTGATTTTGTTTGAAAAGATAAAGTCCAGTTTGATGGTTCCTAACTTTGGAAGGATCATCTCACTATATCTCAATCAACTTGATGTAAGCCAGTTTGATATGTCCTCCATAAGTCCTATTCATCACTTAAAAAGATTGACTCATCTATTCTTCATAGATGGGAAAGGAAGATAGTAAGGCCTAGTCTGAAGAGGCCTGATGATGAGGAAGAAGAGTATGAAGAAGAGCAAAGGTATCAACCCACTCCATCAAGGGTTATTTCTCAGACAGTTGTATCACTTGTGCAGGGGAGAGCTCTTAAGCTCCAGAATCAGTTGTTCAAAAAGAGATCTCTGCAGCTCAGTCCCCTTTGTTCCTCAGTCCATCTACTCCTATTAATGATGAAGCTCAGGATCTACCTGCTGATTTGGGAAGTCATGAGGAAGAGCAGGTGGACCCCTCTAGTTTGTAAAGAAAGATTGATCAGTTCATATTCAATTAAGAAAAGAGAATCAGTCTTATCCTTGGTGACTCTCCGAAAAAATAAGAGTTGATCCTTCTGAGGGGGAGCAAGAGAAGTTTTCAGATGATGATGATGTTGGTGATGATGATGATGGTGATGCCCCTAAAAATGAGGCAGTTCAAGTAAGTTGTGTTGCTAAGAAGACAGTTCCTAGTGCTCAACAGTCTGGTGAAGAAGAAGTTGTCAAAGAGAAAGAATCCACACCTGGTGTAAGACCCCCCTCCCAGAACACAAGACACAGCTGAGGGGAGTCCTATGCCCAGAACAGCCGCATTGCGGTAGCGCCAGCACACGGGCTAACCTGTACCACAAGACGTTTATCCTGCCGGCTAAACCAATATTATCATGTCAACCCATCAATAATAGAAAAACAATAGAAGTCATAAATTGACAATTATGTAAAGATGTCCCATCAAGTACAAAAGGACTTCTATCTACAAAGTTCCTTCAAAATACCAGAGTACAAAATTTGCTCTAAGGCTACATTTCAAAACACTCGCTCACATCTATCACTGGTGGTAGCGAAGGTATCGTAGTCTTAGGCCCTGTCGCCCTGGCCTGGCTGTCCTCCTGCATCGTACGCTGCCGCTCCACCTACCATTGGGTATCTTCCTACAAATAGTGGTGTAGCAACTGTTAGTCATAAAGACTAAGTGACTTCACATCCTCTCCCCCGACGACTCTTAGGCACCGGGCGGAAGGAAGGAGGGAGAATGCTGCAATATAACAGTAACATACAATATAGCAAGTGGCAAGGACATATAAATCCCAGTAGGGAGTCAAAAGTATAATAGTACATCTACTCTAGCAATATAGTCAGCAATTGAGTATAATAGAGCAAGTATATACAAAACTGAATTAAACTTAACTTATAAGAATGCCCATACAAGCTTATAAGTTAAGGGTATTTTGTAATAAGAAGTAACTCATCGAATAAAGGTGTCCATACAACTTTATATGATGATGATTTTTATGGCGGGAAATGCAATGAATGTATGTATGAAGACTCACCAATGATTTACGCACGCACTCTGATTTGCTATGTCGACATAGACTTTTACTTCCCACCTTTTGAGGGTAGCTAATCTCTCAGGAATCTCCCGTCGTGGCCAGATGGTGACAATGGATAAGACTCTCCACTACTAGGTGGGTATGCACACTACCAGACCTAGGCCTTACGTATACCTTGATGCTATGAACACAATAGCGGAGCATATGCGTACTGTACATGGAAGGGGTCTTGGGAAGTAAACATCAAGAGCCCAGCCCAACCGGTCAATATCATGGAAGGGGTCTTTGGAAGTAAACACAAAGAGCCCAACCCTACCAGCCAAGTGTTGGACATGTGTCTCACATCCCATAATTTGAGAATAACAAATCCCATATTGTATTTGATCTTACTTGTCGTGTGTTTATAGTGTGCAAGAACTATAAGTGCAATACTCCACAAGTAGAAAGCATCTGAAATCAATTTTTTGAAAGAAACACAACCGCCAGCGCTAGGGATACCTCCTGGCGCTAGAGCTACCCCAGGCGCTAGCGCTAGCTCGAGTTTGTGCACACAACGCCATGACATGACTGTTTCGTAACCGCTTCTACACGAATGCTACCGCAGGCACTAGGAGCTAAAGCAGGAGCAATCTCCAAGTTCTATAAATTAATGCCTTCTTTCTCGTTTTGGTTAGAGATTCCAGAGAGATTAGTTGTGCCAAAATTCTAGAGCTGTTACTCTGCCGAAAGTTCATCTCCCACTCAAAGCCAAAGAAGAATTCTGGAGAAGGAAGTCGTCATGCTGCATCCGAAGAATGATCACTTCAACCTCGCTTATGCTACAACGATCCTTCATACTCATCATCAGAAATCTCATAGAGGGAGTTTTTGTTATTTGCTTTATTTCATTATTGTGAATTTTTGTTGTAAAATCGCCTTGTGTTGGCGACTTGGTCCTTGCGCAGCTTAGAGGGTAATTCGTCATGTGAGTTGGCGACTAGGTCTAGGAGATTAGATCTAAGGGGTGCTCGAGGCCATATCTGGGGTTAGGATTGGCTAGAGCGGATTGAGGCTATATTCGGGGTAGGATAGGCTAAAGCTAACCGGTTTGTGGGGATACAAGTCGGTATAGAAAATGAGAAGATATTTACATTTGTAAGCCTCCGATTTCTAGCGATATTGAAATCAAATTTATGTAAACACTTTTTTATATAATACAATCAGGTCTCGATTTGTGTTTACATGATTTCTTTCATTGGGCGTACATTTTATTATTGCAAATTACTTTTTGCTAAATTGTTATTTTGCTCTCATTTATTCCTAAACAATTTAGTAATTTCCTTAAAATTATAAAAAGAATTTTTATTCCCTTATTCACCCCCCTCTAAGGGCACCTGTCGATCCAACAAGTGGTATCTGAGATAGTTTTTTCCAAACGGTTTAAAAACCATGAATAATGGTGTCTTATGATCTCGCTCTTTCCGAGAGACAAGGAATTAGTAGACCTCCACTATTTACCGGGTCAGATTATAATTATTGGAATAATATGATGAGATGTTTTCTTATGACCCTAGATATTGAGGTATGAAATATGGTAGAAGAGGAATACTCTCCTCCTACAATTGTAGTTGGAGAAGTAACATTAGAAAAACCTAAGGATAAGTGGGATCATAGGGATAAACTTAAATGAAAAAATAATGCCAAGACCATTGTTGTTAATGGAACGTTCACCTTGAGGGGGGTGTTAGGTGATCTGGGTTCTTTTTGAAATATTAGTGAGAGTTACGAATATTCAAGCGTAGCACAAAACTATCGCACAAATAAATCACAACAGACGACACAAGATCTATAGAGGTTCCTTAAGACAGGGTGTCTTGAGTAGTCCTCTTTCCCTCTATGCCTACCTAGCAGTGTGCTAGGCTCGGCAAACTCTGCCAAATCTTCAGGCTCGCAAGCCTTACAACACGGACCCGCAAGTCCTACACCCTAGGCCCGCAAGCCCCTAATGCACCCGAGCCCGCAAGCTCGACACTCAGGCCCTCAAGCCCTACACAACACAAACCTGCAAGTCCTGTGCCTACAGCCTAGGCCCGCAATCCCTTACTGCACCTAATCCCTCAAGCTCAACAATATCGGACCCGCAAGTCCACTGCCCTGGCCCTCAAGCCTCACAGCTCTCCAGCCCTCAAGATAGACACTTATGCCCTCAAGCCTTACAACAATAAAAGGTTTACAGTGATGAAAACTGTTTCTCCTGCCTGATGAAGATCGATAACTTAGCCTGATGAAGATCGACAACTTGAGGTTGAAGAAGATGTTTCTGATTCAGATCTTGAAAGCACAGTTCTTCTTCAATCTCTTCTCTTAGCCTGATGAGTAATGGATTCTTATCAGTCGATCAGATGACTGATTCTTGCGAGAACATTTTAAGAATCCTTGTTTTTCTCTTTCTTTCTTTATGCATCTTTTACTGTTCTATTTGTTGTATGTGTAAGTTCTTTTTTTGATTGATTATTGCTTTAGTGCAACCTCTTATCTCTTTTATAAGACATCGAGGCTCCCAATGGTCTTCTGAAAAAGTTCCTTAAGTGTCAGACGCCCCATTCCTTAAGAGCGCGCGCTGATTGGACAATCAGGCGGCGGAATTAATTGCTGACAGCGCATCCGCAATATTTGAATTCCGTCTCGACGATATTTCCAGCTTCATACTGATACTGACAGCTTTACGATGATATGGATAATATCTCAACGACAGGTCTTTGTCAATGCCTTAGGCCTTGGTGGATCTTCAAGTCTTCTAGCTAATGCCTCTGACGCTGATGTCTCAACGATACGAGATATTCTGGCGTTTCTGCATATACATCGATATGCTATCTCTGACTGTGTCGTCGTGATCTTTTTTCTTGTAGTCTGTCGTCATAATCACTTTGTTCTTTTGACTACATGAGCGATATCATGTCGACAGACTATGCTTTAGCAACTGCTTGTCTTCAGCTGTCCTTCTTCAGTCTTCTCGACGTCACGCCTTCTTTACGACGATGTCATTTACATCAGTCTTTGATGATGTCGACAATACTGCATCTTCTTGACGACATTCCTTCCTTTTGAATCTGTCTCAGCGGTTGGGCTGAGATGGCTTCCTCTTCTCAGCGGATTCTGTCAATCTGTAGAGAAGTTTCTGCGTTCGACGAACTGCATTCTTCGTTCGACGAACTTCATTCTGCGTTCGACAAACTTCATTCTTCATTCGACGAACTCGCCAAGTCTCAGTGTTTGCTTCTGTCTCATCTCTACATTCGACGAACTCGCCAAGTCTCAACGTTTGCTTCTGTCCCATCTTTGCGTTCGATGAACTTCGTTCATCGTTCGACGAACTCCATTCTTTTAACTTCCAGAGATTATGAGCTAGAGAAGTGATCAAATACAAAGTGAAGTTTTCTTGACTTGGTGACTTCTTCAAATCAGGAATCATGTGGGCAAGATTCCCAACAATCTCCCCCTATTTGAAGAAGTCCGAATCTCAATTGAAGACTACTTTCACTTGACAATAAATGTTATAATCTTAAATGGAAGGCATGAGCAGTTAAGATTTTACTTATCTTTTGCTGAACTTATGAGTACATCAAGCTTGTAGCTCCCCCTTGATTTGATGTCTCTTCTTTTGTGGCTTCCCCTTGATTTGATGTTTCTTCTTTTGCTCCCCCGATCTTTGAGGTCTTCTTGAGCATCTTGTCTTGAACATATTGATACCATTTCTCCCCCTTTCTGACTTCTTTCCTGCAGCTCTCCTTTAGGTAGACAATAGTCCAAGCTCCCCCTTGCTCAGTCATAGTTCATCCAAATCCTGAGAGATTTTCTATCCAATCATCTAGAAAGGGGTTCATGAAGAATAAGTTAAGGGTTACTCTAAGTTTAACATCCCCAATTGGAATTTGAAGAAGTTAATCTTAGCTTCATCTAGGGGCTTTGTAAATATATCAGCCACTTGTTTTTCTGTTGGGACAAACTCAAGGGTGATATCTTCATTTTCCACATGCTCCTTGATGAAGTGATACCTAATCTCAATATGCTTAGTCCTGCTGTGAGAGACAGAGTTCTTAGCAATTGAGATTGCACTTGAAGAGTCACAAAACATGGGTGTTTTGGTCATCTTTAGATTGTAGTCTTCAAGTTGATGCTGAATCCATAGCAGTTGGGAACAACAGCTCCCAGCAGAGATGTACTCTAATTCTGCTGTTGAGATTGCCACATTGGTCTGCTTCTTACTGCTCCAAGAGATCAGTCTTTCACCAGGGAATTGACATGTCCCTGAGGTACTCTTCCTATCTTCCTTGCACCCTGCATAATCTGCATCTGAGTAGCCAGTCAATTCACATCCATTATTCATAGGGTACCATAGGCCAAGATTTGATGCACCCTTTAGGTATCTTAAGATTCTCTTGACTGAGACATGATGAGATTCCTTAGGATTCACCTGATATCTAGCACAAACTGATGTAGCAAACATTATGTCAGGCCTACTTATAGTGAGATAGTGCAAACATCCAATCATGCATCTGTACTTGGTTTCATCAAAGGGATGCCCTTCTCATCCTTGTCCAGAGAAACATTGGTTCCTATTGGAGTCTTCATTGAAGAAGCACTCTCCAATCTAAATTTCTTGACTAGCTCCCTAATGAATTTGGTCTGGGAGATGAAAATACCATCTTCAGATTGTTTTACTTGGAGACCTAGGAAGTATTTGAGCTCACCCATACTGCTCATCTCAAACTTTCCCTACATCAAGTTGGCAAACTTTTTGCAGAGATAGTTATCTGTAAAGCCAAAGATGATGTCATCCACATAGATCTGCACTAGCAAGATCTTGCCCTTTACTTCCCTTAGGAACAATGTCTTATCAATCTTTCCCCTTTAGAATTTGTTCTCAATTAGAAAGCTTGACAGAGTCTCATACCAGGCCCTAGGTGCCTGTTTTAAGCCATAAAGTGCTTTTCTAAGAAAGTAAACATAATCAGGGTGAGTAGGGTCTACAAAACCCGAGGGCTGCTCTATATATACCTCCTCTTTGAGGTCACCATTTAGGAAGGCTGACTTCATATCCATCTGGTAGACCTTGAAACCTTGGTAGGCTGCATGGGACAGAAATAGTCTTATTGCTTTCAGTCTGGCTACTGGAGCAAATGTCTAATCAAAATCTATCCCTTCCTCTTGTCTGTAGCCTTTTGCCACCAACCTTGCTTTATTCTTGGTGATGATTCCATTTTCATCCAATTTGTTTCTGTAGACCCATTTAGTTCCTATGATGTTCTGTCCTTGGGGTCTTAGAACCAGTTTCCAAACTTTGCATCTCCTAAATTGGTTCAGTTCCTCCTGCATTGCTGCAATCCAAAATGGATCCTGATTTGCTTCCTCAAATTTCTTGGGTTCAATTTGAGAGAGAAAACTCAGGTACAATGCTTCATTTGCAGCTCTACTCCTTGTCAGCACACCCTGGTTGATAGCTCCTATAATTTGCTCCCGAGGATGATCTCTTACTTGTTTCAAGGTGGCTGGCAGTATTATGGGAATTTCTTCAGTTGTAGGTCTTTCAGGTTGCACTTCTTCTGCTGTTTTTGTGTCTTCCACAACATCTGTTTCAAGCTCAACATCTATTGATTGATCTTTACTTTTAACTGAGGTTCCAGCTTGGTCATCGATGAATAATTTTTCCATCTTCTCATTAGTACCTGCATTCACTAGAGAACTAGACCATCCTTTGTGAATGAGTCTGGTCTCATCAAATGCAACATGTACAAATTCTTCCACTATTTGGGTATTGATGGTGTACACTCTATATGCCTTGCTATGAGAGTTGTAGCCAACAAAAATACCCTCACTGCTTTTCTCAGCAAACTTGGTTAGTTTGGATTTCCCATTATTAAGGACATAACATTTACTACCAAAGATCCTAAAGTAGGATATGCTTGGTTTTTTGCCCTTCATTAACTCATAGGGAGTTTTCTTGTGGTCTTTGATGATTGAAGCCCTGTTTATCACATGACAAGCAGTGTTGACAGCCTCTGCCCAGAAGTATTCTGGTAGAGAGGAGTCACTTAGCATTGTCCTACTTGCCTCTATCAAGGTTTTGTTCTTCCTTTCAGCAACCCCATTCTGTTGAGGGGTTCTGGGTGAGGAAAATTCTTGGGAGATACCTAGTTCTTGGCAGAATTCTGTCATGGCCCCTGACTGAAATTCTGTCCCATGGTCACTTCTGAGTTTGACCATAGTACAGACCATCTCATTCTGGATCTGCCTGACAAAATTTCTCAAGATATCTAGGGTATCTGATTTCTTTTTGAGGAAGAATACCCAAGTGAATCTTGAGTAATCATCAATAACTACAAGGGTGTAGGCCTTCCCTCCTAAGCTATGAACTGGCATAGGACCAAACAAATCCATATGCAGAAAAAATAAGCACCTAGAGGACTCTTTGTTAGATATGCTTTTAAAGCTGTTCCTAGTCTGCTTTCCTAGTTGGCAAGCTTGACAAGGACCATCTTTGATGCACTTAATATTAGGTCCATTCCTAACTAGGTCTTGTGAGAAAATCTTGCTTATTGTCTTATAGTTGATGTGTCCAAGTCTCTTGTGTCATTATACACATAGAGCCTCTTTATCATCAACCACAAGACATATAGGCTTGGAAGAATTTGTATTAAGAAAGTTCAAGCAGTAAATATTGCAACTCCGAGTGCTAGTTAAGGTAGCTTAAGAATCTAAGGACTTCTTAATTAGGCACTTATCCTTGTGGAAAGTAATAACAAAGCCTAAGTCACAAAGTTGACTTATGCTTTTGAGATTGTGTTTCAACCCCTCCACATAAGCAACCTTTGTGATAGTAACTAACCCATTAGAGATGTTGCCATAACCTCTGGTCACTCCCTTTTCTGGACCTCCAAAGATCACGGTTGGTCCATTCTCCACAGGGATGAACTCTCTTAAGTACTTTCTGACTCCAGTCATGATACTGGAGCTGCCACTGTCCAAATACCAAATTGGAGATTGGTTGGCATTTGGACATACCTGCAAAACAAATCACATCCCCTTAGGTAACCAATATGGATTGGGTCCTTGGTTTCTGTTAGGGTGATATAAAGGAACAACAAACCTCTGGGGGTTCTGCACTCTCTTTGCATTGAGCCCTGTTGGGTTCAACCAACAGTCCAAAGCAAAGTGGTCTACTTTCCCACAGCACCAGCATTCATATCTATTGTATCTTCTCTTCTGCTTCATCATCTGAATGACGTGGCAGTGCTGATGAGCAGGAGAGAAGGCTTCTTGCCTACCAGATTGAAAGTGAGGTTAGATCTTAAAGTCACTCTAGAGGGGGGGGGGGGGGGGTGAATAGAGTATTAAAAAGTTCTTCACTTATTTTATAGCGGAATTAAAATAGTGATATATATATATATGTGTGTACTGAGTGAGTAATAAAAACAAACACAAAGAGAGCACACAGCATAATACAGAAAAATAAACAATAACACAGAGGACACAAGGATTTTATTGTAGTTCACCAACAAACCTGGGTATGTCTACTCTTCTACCACCCTTGGTAGGATTCCACTAGGTTTTTGTTCAGGTGCCCTATCACCAATGGGGTTTTGTTGGGTATTGTGTCCACAATCAGCTAGATTTGAAGATGTCCCCTAGTGAACTAAAATGAATTGAGTATGTATTTGATGATTTCTGTTTAGATGTGTTATGACAGGTCTTAAATCTAAGTGCACACCAAAGTCAGGTTGCAATGGATCACCAAACACAGTTCTAGACAATGTAATCCCTCATTGTATAGAACAAAGTGTTGGTCCATGTGTAATCTCTCTCTTGGGGTGCACTTCATATACTCATAACTGAAGGCTTTCAATGTTGAGGAGTGGAGCAGGTTTTCAGAAGAAAAGAAAAATTCTGCTGAGTCAATTCGTCGAGATGACTCGGGTCATTCCGACGAATCCCGACGAATCCAGACAGAAGACCTTTGTCTTGGTTTAGAAGAAAAACCTGCAGCTAAGTCCATTCGTCGAGATGACTCGGGTCATTCCGACGAATCCCGACGAATGCTGACAGAGGTCATTTTGGCTGGGTTGTGAAGAAAATTCTGCAGCTAAGTCAATTCGTCGGATGTTCTCGTGAACTCCCGACGAATCCCGATGAATGGTAACAGAAAGTGTTTTTCACGGGTTGTTCAGTGTTTCCCTGTGGCCAAGTCAATTCGTCGGATGTTCACGTGAAGTCTCGACGAATGACGGACAGACGGATTTCAAATCTTCATTTCGTTTTCAAAAATTAGGGTTAGCCACCATGAACAGTACACGTGTCGCCTCTCCCTTCATTGTCGCACGAGCCGTTGAAGTCCTCCCTATAAATAAATCCTTATTTTAGGTCAAGGGCATCAATCTTAAAAAAAAAATCGATCTAAAAATCTCTCTTCAGCCGACAGTTCAGAAAAGATAAAGCTAAAAGTCGATCTCCTTTCTCTTTTGCTGAACAAGAATTCTGAGACCTAACATTTGCTGCTCAATGATCCTTTCTCTATTGTTGTTAGAGATTTCTCAGAAGAAGGCCTTTGATCTTATTGCTACTCTCATTATTGAAGATTCTTTCAAGTAAGTCAAAGGGCCTATTCAGATCTGGTTATCCAAGTCTTCTCTCTTCCACATCTTTCAAGTGCCAAGCTTTCTTTCAAGGTTGAGAAGAAGACTCAGTATTCAAGATCTGAAGTTAATCTCTTTAGAGGTTAAGAAGATGTATTTTGTTTCAATATCTTTTCTTTTGTAGGAGTTTTCACTCCGAGATTATTTGTAGGAGTTGTTTACTCCGAGGTGTAGGAGTTGTTATACTCCGAGTTGTAGGAGTGGTATACTCCGAGTTGTAGGAGTTTTGACTCCGAGGTGTAAGATTAGTTATAATCTGAGATTGGTGAAGTAGCCGAGTCTAGCCTCGAAGTGCTAGATAGGCGAGGCGGGAAAGAGGACTACCCACATCGGGGAACCTCTATAAAATCCTTGTGTCTGTGCTGTGTTTGATTGTTTGTTTTTCTGTGTTAAATTTTTAATTCCGCATAAAGACATAGAATCCACATATTCACCCCCTCTAGGTGATTTAGGCCGCAACTAGATACTTTCAATTGGTATCAGAGGCAGGTTGTTCGCTATAAGGCTAACACCTTGAACAAGACTCCTCATCTAGTTGCTAAAGCAAATATGTCTGGAATGGATAAGGCCAAGGATTCCGTCAAGTTGCCAGTCTACACCAAAGAGAACTTTCCTATGTGGAAGGAAAGAGTAAGATTCTACATGGAAGCTGCTGACCCAAGAATCTTTCAGATCGTGGAAGAAGGTCCCCATATTCCGATGAAACCATCTTCAATAAACTCCACCATCATGATCCCGAAGAAGATGTTGGAACTGAACAAAGATGAGATCGCTCTAGTGGCCCTAGACAAGAAAGCAAAGAATATCATAGCAGGTGCAGTTGATGATTCAATGTTGCAAAATCTTCTTCACTGCAAATCTGCTAAAGAAATGTGGGATTCACTAGTCGTTCTGATGGAAGGGACCGAAGAAGTGAGGGATGACCGAAGATCGTTGCTGAATCAAGAATACGAAGCTTTCAAGCAAGATCCAAGAGACTCCATTTCTGACACCTACGAGAAGTTCTTCAAGATTGTAAATGGTCTTAGAAACTATGATCGAGAATTCACAACTGGCGAACTAAATGACAAATTCCTGAGATCCCTGACGAAAGAATGGGACACCAAGGTTATAGCCATCAGAGAATTCGGAAAGCTAGGAACCACGGAGCCACAAATGCTGTTTGGTAAGCTCTTGTCCCATGAGTTGAAGTTGAACTCCCGCAAAGCTGAAGAAGAGGGGATCAAGTCCTCTGGAAGGGAGAAGTCCTCCGCTCTGAAAGCTGAAAGCTCAAGAAAGAGCAAGACTCTCCCACCTATCAGGAGATCATCTTCTGATGAGGATGAATCTGATGCCAGCCCCTCTGGCTCAGAGTTGTCTGATGGAGAATTTTCTCTGCTCTCCAAGCAATTCAAAAGACTTCTGAATAAAAGAAAGCAGAAGAGAGGCCAATCCACTGCATTTGATCACAGAAGATCAAGACGTGATGGTGATCATCACAAGAAGGACTACAATAATGACAGGTATAAATCTAAACCGAACAAATATGATTCCACTGACATTATTTGCTATTGCTGCAATAAGCCAGGACACGTGATAGCCGAGTGTCCATACAAAAAGAAAGAAGGATCAAAGAAGGAAGAAAAGAGAACCTTTAAAGGAAAGAAAAAGAAAAAGAGCCTCCTCGCCAAAAAGGCCAAGACTTTGAGCGACAGTGACTCTGATGCGTCAAGCTCAGATGAAGAAGCCTACTTTGGGCTAATGGCACATCTAGACGAAGAAATAGGCGACTCCTCTTATAAGGGGAAGGTAAACTCTCATACCCCTCTGTCAGCTTCTGAAGATGAGACTGCATCCGAAGCAAATGAAGGATACTCCTCAGAGGAGGACTCTAAGTTAATAACTCAGTATGAAGCCCTTGTGAAAGGATTTGACAAGTGCCGAAAGGTCGTCAAATCCAAGTCAAATGAAATTGAATCTCTCAAGACAGTGAAATTAGCTTTAAGGGAGGAAGTTGAACAATTAACTCCTCTCAAAGATGAAATCCAACTCTTGAAAGACGAACTGAAAAGCTCCACTGAGTTGTTGAATCTAAAGGAGAAAACTATAAATGAACTAGAAGATAAGTTGAAGGCAGAAAGGAAGCTCGTAGAAAGCTTCTCGAAGCCTAAGACTATTCTTCCACTCATTGATAGGTTTTCTGCTCCTGCGAAGGGTAGTGGAATTGGTCATAAGGCCGAAAGTAGTAAGGCTGCTGAGAAAAGAGCCGTGAAAGGGAAGGGAACTGCTTATCAAAGTCAACCTTCATTCAGGAAGGTCATTTTTCCATCAAACCCGTTTGACCTTGATTCATCCTACGGTCATTTTGCTAGACCAACACACGTTGAACCTAGTAATAAATATCAAGGATGGAGCTTTCCCCGAAACTTTGACGTCTCTCCATTCAAAGCTCCTCATGAAGAAATAATTCTCAAAGATCATGGTCCGTTTGTTCACGGATCAGCTCATAAGAAGGCACCAAAAATTAAAACGATTGCACCCAAATCTGTTGAGAAGAAGTTGGAGCCTTGTGTGTGCTGTCACCATGAGGCCCCCACTTCTAATAAAGCTCCTACTAAGAAAGTCACCCCTGTTGCACCTCACGTTCAAAAAGTAAAACAGGAGACAAAGAGAAGGTACAATCGGTTCGATTGTTGGTGTTGTGGCAAGGTTGGTCACTTTGCCATAGGTTGTTGGTTTAATCCGAGAAATGTCATGACTCCACGGATTAACAATGCAAGAATGACCCCTCGCAATGTTAACATTCCAAGTGGCGGTCATCTAACAAGAAGCCAAGGACCCAAATCGGTTTGGGTTCCTAAGGGCAATTGATTGTTGATTGCAGGTATGTCCAAAGGCCAATACAAATCCAATATGGTACTTGGACAATGGTTGTTCACGGCACATGACCGGAACAAGAAGCCTACTACAAGAGTATACCCCGGTGAAAGATGGTCCAAAAGTTATTTTTGGCGGATCTGATCGGGGAATCACAAAAGGCTACGGTATGATCACAAATGGTATAGTCTCTTTCACAGACGTGGCTTATGTTAAAAGATTACAACATAATCTCATTAGCATAAGTCAACTTTGTGACAAAGGCTATATGGTAGAATTCTACAAGGACAAGTGCTTGATAAAGTCGTCTGATACGTCAGAAACTATTTTAACAGGCACTCGGAGTAGAAATATTTTTTGTTTAAATTTTCTATGTTTAGACTCTTCTACACCAGTGTGCTTTTTAGCAAAAGATAGTGCATCTCTTTGTGACCAGTGGCACAAGAGACTAGCACATATTAATTTCAAAACTATAAGTATGTTATTTTCTCAAAATTTAGTTCGCGATGCTCCTGATGTTAAGTGCATTAAAGAGAGACCGTGTCATGCATGCCAAATGGGTAAGCAGACTCGGGCAACCTTTAAAAGCATTATTGGCAAAGACTCTAACAGATGTTTATATCTGCTCCATATGGACTTGTTTGGTCCCATGCCAATCAGAAGTATAGGAGGTAAGTCTTATACGTTGGTTGTTGTTGATGACTACTCACGCTTTGCTTGGGTATTCTTTCTGAAACACAAGTCAGACACCTTTGCTTCTTTCACCACATTCGTCAAGCAAATCCAGAATGAATTAGAATGTTCTGTGGTCAAAATCAGAAGTGATCATGGTACAGAGTTCAAGTCTGGAGCTATGACTGAATTTTGTGAAAGCCTAGGTATCTTTCATGAGTTTTCCTCTCCCCGTACTCCACAACAGAATGGAGTAGCTGAAAGAAAGAATAGAACGCTTATAGAGGCCTGCAGAACAATGTTGAGTGATTCTTCACTACCAGAGTACTTCTGGGCTGAAGGCATCAACACTGCTTGCCACTTGCAAAACAGAGCACTAATCAACAAGAACCATCATAAGACTCCTTATGAACTTTTGAAGGGCAAGAAACCAACCCTGTCTTATTTTAGAATCTTTGGTAGTAAGTGTTTTGTACTTAATAACTGGAAATATTACAAAACTAAATTTAGTGAAAAATGTTTTGAAGGTATTTTTGTAGGTTATAGTAGCCATAGTAAGGCATATAGGATTTTCAACAAGAAAAACCTGGTTGTAGAAGAAACTTACAATGTCATATTTGATGAGACGAGTATGCTTCAAAGCAACTCTTCTAGTGTTTTTGTTGAAGATGTAGATGCAAGGTTCAAGGAACTACACCTAGAAGAAACTGTAAAGGAAGACGCTCCAAAAGCTATTGAAGTAAATGCTACTTCTACATGTGAGGATGATGACCCTCAGGAAGATGAAGATGTATCTGAAGTGCAGGAACCTCATGGTCATCTAAATGTTGGAATGATCAGACATTTGAGAGATCATCCAGCTGATCAAATCATCGGAGATCCTTCAAGCAGAGTTCTAACTAGAAGAGGTACAACTAACGAAGTTTTACATTTAAGTTTTCTTTCATAGATTGAGCCGAAGAAGTTTGAAGAAGCAAACACCGATCCTCTTGGATCCTTGCTATGCAAGAGGAGCTCAACCAATTCAAGAGATGTAAAGTTTGGAAGTTGGTACCTAGACCCAAAGGACAGAATGTGATTGGAACCAAATGGATTTACCAGAACAAGCTTGATGAAAAGGGCATCATCACCAAGAACAAAGCAAGACTGGTTGCTCAAGGATACAGGCAAGAAGAAGGGATTGACTTTGATCAGACCTTCGCACCAGTAGCAAGACTTGAAGCCATCAGATTATTTCTGGCTTATGCTGCATATAAGGGCTTTAAGGTTTTCCAGATGGATGTAAAGTCCGCCTTTCTGAATGGAGACCTTAAAGAGGAAGTTTATGTAGCTCAGCCTCCAGGTTTTGTAGATCCTAACTTTTTTGATCATGTATATTATTTACATAAAGCCTTG
This sequence comes from Dactylorhiza incarnata, assembly GCA_033032865.1. NCBI lineage: Eukaryota > Viridiplantae > Streptophyta > Magnoliopsida > Asparagales > Orchidaceae > Dactylorhiza > Dactylorhiza incarnata. The sequence goes on from JAWHQI010000016.1 coordinate 4,024,051, forward strand.
TATGGTCTCAAACAGGCACCTCGTGCCTGGTATGAGACATTGTCTAAGTTTCTCCTTGAGAACAAATTCACAAGAGGAACAATAGACAATACATTGTTTCTTAGGGAAGTAAAAGGTGAGATTTTACTAGTGCAAATCTATGTCGACGATATTATATTTGACTCTACTGATGACAAACTCTGCAAAAAGTTTTCTAACTTGATGCAAGGTAAGTTTGAAATGAGCAGTATAGGAGAGCTGAAATATTTCTTAGGACTCCAGGTGCACCAATCTGAAGATGGAATTTTCATCTCTCAGACGAAGTTCACCAAAGAGCTTCTTAAGAAATTTGGAATGGAGAGTGCAACCTCAATGAGAACTCCAATGGGCTCAAGTATGTCTCTGGACAAGGATGAGAAAGGGAAACCTTTTGATGAAACCAAGTACAGAAGCATAATTGGGTCCTTGCTCTATCTCACTGCTACTAGGCCTGATATAATGTTCTCAACATGTGTTTGTGCCAGGTATAAGGTAAACTGTAAGGAATCTCATTATGCCGCTGCAAAGAGGATTTTGAGATACCTTAAGGGCACACCGAATCTCGGCTTATGGTACCCAAGAAGCAATGATTTTGAACTAATTGGTTTTTCAGACGCTGATTTTGCAGGAAGCAAAGATGATAGGAAGAGCACTTCGGGAACTTGCCAGTTCTTAGGAAAGCGGCTCGTCTCCTGGAGCAGCAAGAAGCAAAATTGCATTGCAATATCGACTGCTGAATCGGAGTATATCTCTGCCGGCAGTTCCTGTGCACAACTTTTGTGGATGAAAAATCAGCTTGAGGACTATAATTTAAAGCTTTCAGAAATCCCCATGTTCTGTGACTCCTCAAGTGCTATTGCCATAGCAAATAATCCCGTCTCTTACAGCAGAACGAAGCATATTGAGCTTCGCTACCACTTCATCCGGGAACATGTTGAGAGTAAGGACATAAATTTGTTATATGTTAATACTGACAAACAAATTGCAGATATTTTTACGAAGCCTCTGGACGAAACCAAATTCAATTTCTTCAAAATGGAACTTGGAATGCTTAACAAGGAATCTTGAAGTTGGGACTGTTGAGATTTCACGAAATTGCACGAGATTTCACTTGTTAACTCAGAAAATTTCATGGGTTTTCACGGGACAAATATTACTCTTCTCAATTCATCTCCCGTGGAATCATCTCCCTATTAAATACGGTTTTATCATCCTACAGGTACGCACTCTACTTCAATTTATATATATATAAAAATCAAAGAAAACATCACGATTTCACGAGAACTTCCGTGAAACCCTACCCGACCGTTCGTCTCCTTCTATCGCGATTCCTCTGTTTCTCTTCCGCGGCTTCGACGACATCAATGGCGCCCAAAGCCTCTGGAGGTTTGCATTCAAGGGGAGAGTTGGTGAGAGGCGCCTTCCGCTCAACTTCAGATGAGTTTCGGAACGTGATTATGATGATCGATGTCGCCGGGCTCAGTTTTGTCTTAGAAGAGCCGGCTAAAATCCTAGAACAGGACATTCTGGAGTTCTATCGCAATGCCAAAATCTCAAGTCAAGGTAAGAAGATCAAAAGCTCTATTAGGTCTTGCAAAATCATTTTGAAGGCTAGTGGTATCAACCGATTGTTGAGGATGCCTGAAGTTGAATCAGAAGAGTTGTTTGTTGAAGATATTTTCAGATCCTGAAGATTCTGTGGCATTCTTGATTAAAGCTCCAAAATCAGAAGAAAGTTCATGAATGAAGGAGGTAAGCTTCTGTGTGATATTCTAGGAAAAGTATTATTATGCAAGGTAGGCTCTCATGACTACCTCTCTGAAGAAGCTTTCAAAATTCACACCGCTATAACATGTCGGAAGAATTTCAATTTTGTTGAAGTAATCTTTGAGAAGATTAAAGAAAGTTTTCTTACTCCAAATTTTGGAAGAATTATCAGTCTGCTTCTGAATAGTAGTAATCCAGATTTTTTCAATCTTGGAAGAGGCATCCCCATCCACCACACAAAGAAGATCAACTCAACTATTTTCTCCAAATGGGAAAGGGTAATTCCCAAGGGCTTAGGGAATGCTGGAGTTAGGGCTGCTGTAAGTGATGATGAGGCCCCTCTGCTTGATGAGCATAGGTCTATTGAAGCAGGGCAATCCTCCAGGGGGAGTGGACTTAGTCCAGCTCCTGCACAGGGCAGAGATGCACATGTTGAGGGGGAGTTTCCAACCCCAAGAGACATTGATGCAGGAAGTGGTGCTGCAGAAGATGTTCCTCCAAGTGATGCTGATCAAGTACCTCTTGATCCTGTTGATATTGTTGTCCCTGATGCTGATCTTGACATGGAGGGCCCAGAGGATGCTGCTGATTTTGATGAGGCTCCTCAGCTGGAAGATTCAAGGAGATCACCTGCCATGGTTGATTCTCATTCTGAAGATCATGAAATCTTGCCAGACTCTCCTAATGAGCAATCTGAATATGTGGAGAGGGGCAGCTTTGGTGCCAGGCTGGAGTTGGCTAAGGAGATGTCTCTACTTGAGGGGGAGAAAGACCAGGAAGATATCTTCATGGCTGAATCTGTTCTTCCTGAAGTCTTTCCTTCTGTGCTGCTTTTGCCTCCTCCAGAAGTTCTTGTGGCTAGGAGCACTTCTCCAAGGGCAACTGTGCTTGACAAGCAAGCACAGTCCTCAAGTTTTGTAACTGATAGAATTTCTCCTGAAGAGGTTGAGACTGGTGATAGCTCTCACTCTTCTTTGCTGAAGTCCATAGCAGGGCTGCTAAAGGTTCAGACTGATCACTTTGATCAGTCTATCAAGCAAGTCTATAAGAAGATTGACTCTGTTGATAGTTCTCTGAAGAAGGAAATGGCTGAGATCAAGCATGAAATGGGAAGATTCAAGAGTGATCAAGAAGCCTGGATGCTAACTGCAGGGAAAGCTTTGAATCATACAAATACAGCAGTTGGGCATGCTCTTACCAACTTGCATCAGGTCAGTGAAGATGTTCTTCATCTCACCTCTGCTCATAAAGTTCTTAATTCTGCTCATGATCAAGGGATCTCTTACTTGGATGATTAAGTTGAAACTCAGCTGAAGAGATTATATACCCTCCTGCATGAAGATGTCATAAAGGGGGAGGAGAGTGTGGTATCCAGGTTAGAAGAAAGTGCAAGCAAAATGAATGATTTGAATGAAAGTGTAGCTACTCAAATGCAAGATCTCAAGGAAAACATCTTACAAAATGTTAAGGATGTGAATTGGTATACTCATGAAGCCCAAAGCTGGCTGTTCAAGGAAGTGGCTGGAATGCTTGGGTTTGCTGTTGTGGATAAAGGGTCAGATTTTCCCTCATCATGTGCTCCAGGACCCAGGGCTCCTAGTTTCTCTCCAAATCCTGTTGAGGATTCTGTTTTTGCTGATGAAGTCATCCCTGCTTCATCTTATCAAGAATTTTGGGATGATCCATTCCCTGTTCAAGATCCTGACAGCTCCTATTTTGCTAAACCCTCTGAGAAGTCATTAAAAAGGAAGCTATTTGCTGATAAGCCATCTGCTTAGAGGTCTAATCCACATAAGAAGATCAGAGAATTTTATGATAGGCCTCCTCCTAGAAACTTCCAAGAAAGTTGGAGCCCCATCTCCAAAAGTATTGTTCTCTCTGTTTTTGATAGAGTCAGCAATCAGAATGAAAAAGTCAGTGACCATTATAGTTCAGAAGAATGGAGCAAGTTTGAGAAGAGGACAACTGAAAGAAGAATTCACTTCAAGAATGGTGGATCTAAAGAGTGTGCTCCTGATAAATATTGGCCTAAGCCAAAGGCATTCTTTGAGAGAATGGATTCAGAACTGAAGAAGAAAGCTGAGGCAGTGGACAGAATGTTTGCAAAGAAGAAAGGCAAATGTCATGAATAAGCTGTGCTTATCTGGAATCATGATGTTTTCTTTGCTTATATATATATACACATTTCTTTTGTGTTAAGTTAAAACATTCAGTCCTATTCTGTTTTTCCTTATATATTACTGCCTGGGTTGTGCATTCTTATTTAGTATACTTTCTGTGCAATTCAAGTTAGTGCCTAGGGTTATGACATCTTCAAATAGGGGGAGATTGTTGGGTATTGTGTCCACAATCACCTAGATTTGAAGATGTCCCCTAGTGAACTAAAATGAATTGAGTATGTATTTGATGATTTCTGTTTAGATGTGTTATGACAGGTCTTAATGCTAAGTGCACACCAAAGTCAGGTTGCAATGGATCACCAAACACAGTTCTAGACAATGTAATCCCTCATTGTATAGAACAAAGTGTTGGTCCATGTGTAATCTCTCTCTTGGGGTGCACTTCATATACTCATAACTGAAGGCTTTCAAGGTTGAGGAGTGGAGCAGGTTTTCAGAAGAAAAGAAAAATTCTGCTGAGTCAATCGTCGAGATGACTCGGGTCATTCCGACGAATCCCGACGAATCCAGACAGAAGACCTTTGTCTTGGTTTAGAAGAAAAATCTGCAGCTAAGTCCATTCATCGAGATGACTCGGGTCATTCCGACGAATCCCGACGAATGCTGACAAAGGTCATTTTGGCTGGGTTGTGAAGAAAATTCTGCAGCTAAGTCAATTCGTCGGATGTTCTCGTGAACTCCCGATGAATCTCGACGAATGGTAACAGAAAGTGTTTTTCACGGGCTGTTCAGTGTTTCCCTGTGGCCAAGTCAATTCGTCGGATGTTCACGTGAAGTCTAGACGAATGACGGACAGACGGATTTCAAATCTTCGTTTCGTTTTCGAAAATTAGGGTTAGCCACCATGAACAGTACACGTGTCGCCTCTCCCTTCATTGTCGCACGAGCCGTTGAAGTCCTCCCTATAAATAAATCCTTATTTTAGGGCAAGGGCATCAATCTTAAAAAAAAATCGATCTAAAAATCTCTCTTCAGCCGACAGTTCAGAAAAGATAAAGCTAAAAGTCGATCTCCTTTCTCTTTTGCTGAACAAGAATTCTGAGACCTAACATTTGCTGCTCAAAGATCCTTTCTCTATTGTTGTTAGAGATTTCTCAGAAGAAGGCCTTTGATCTTATTGCTGCTCTCATTATTGAAGATTCTTTCAAGTAAGTCAAAGGGCCTATTCAGATCTGGTTAGCCAAGTCTTCTCTCTTCCACATCTTTCAAGTGCCAAGCTTTCTTTCAAGGTTGAGAAGAAGACTCAGTATTCAAGATTTGAAGTTAATCACTTTAGAGGTTAAGAAGAAGTATTTTGTTTCAATATCTTTTCTTTTGTAGGAGTTTTCACTCCGAGATTATTTGTAGGAGTTGTTTACTCCGAGGTGTAGGAGTTGTTATACTCTGAGTTGTAGGAGTGGTATACTCCGAGTTGTAGGAGTTTTGACTCTGAGGTGTAAGATTAGTTATAATCTGAGATTGGTGAAGTAGCCGAGTCTAGCCTCGAAGTGCTAGATAGGTGAGGCGGGAAAGAGGACTACCCACATCGGGGAACCTCTATAAAATCCTTGTGTCTGTGCTGTGTTTGATTGTTTGTTTTTCTGTGTTAAATTTTTAATTCCGCATAAAGACATAGAATCCACCTATTCACCCCCCTCTAGGTGATTTAGGCCGCAACTAGATACTTTCATTGATCAGGTGCCCAAAACACCAACTGAGCTTTTGATCAGGTGCTCAAACCAAACTACAAGTTTTTGTTCAGGTGCCCTGCCACCAAGAGGTTAACTTTTGAAGGGAGTTATAACCCTATACAAGATTGGATAAAGAGGGTTTAGATGTTCTTCTCTGTCAATAATCTGAGAGAAGACTAGTGGAATATGTTGATCTAAAGCTCCTCCTGTCTGATAGAAAAGAGTTGACAGTTGAGGATGGAGCTTTCTCTTGAATGTAGATCTTCCTTGATAGCTGATGAATCTGAGAGTCCAAGATTTCTCAGATTATTTGTTGCTCTTGAAGATCTTGAAACTTGCAGCAGAAATCTGAGATAAGATCTGTAATGTTGTTCTCAGAGATTGAGAAGTGCTGCTACTTGAGGAAGAAGAAGATCTGAAAACTTTTTGGCTTTCTGCTTTCTATATTTCTCTCCACAGTTTCTTCCATTTACTATATATCTTTTTTCCCGACTGTATCTTGTTATCTTTTTCCTATCTTGCTATTCTGTAATAATAATGTCCTGTAAATCTTCTTACTTATTCCTTTTTGAAATCTCTAACTGATTTGAAATTCAAATCCCTTAGTTTAAGGAATAAAATATTCAGAAGATATATATTTTGAACAGCAAATCTGATAAGCTTTATATCTTTTTCCTTTTCCATGAAAGTGTCCTTTTCAGCTATATGTCAACGGCTATATTCTCGAAATAATAAAAGGAAAGATATAATCCTTACTTATCTGATATAATAGAGCCATTGCTGAAAGATCTTGAAAGTGAGTTTAGTTCTTATTATAAGTTTAAAGCTCATGCTTAAGTTTTAGTTTCAAAATAATGATATATATATATAAGTGTTTGCTGAGTAATAAACACAAACAGCTAGAGTGCATAAATAAACACAGCACAGGAAATAAAACAAAGCATAAACAAGAAGCATTCCAGGTGACACAAAGAAATATAGTAGTTCCCCAAAAAATCTGGGTAGTCTACTCTTCTACCACCCTTGGTAGGAATCCACTAGGAGAGTTGATCAGGTGCCCTTACACCAATGGAGGTTTGATCAGGTACCCAATTCACCACAGTCAGGTTTTTGCTAAGGTGACCTGTCACCGAGAGTTCACTTTTGAAGGGAGTAATAACCCTGTACAAGATGGGAGAAAGGGAAAGGAAAAATATAATGTTCTTCTCTGTATAGGAAGACTCTTGAAGATCCTGATATGGTGTTGAAAGGATCTGATTATGATGTTGAAGAAGACTCCCCCTGTCTGATAGAGCTTGGTGACAGTTCTGAAGGCTCCTTCTCTTGATTGAACAAGCACCTCTTCTTATGCAGTGATGATCCTGAGCAAATGATTGTGATTGTTGTCTCAGGATGTGTATGATCTGCAAGAAGATGTTAGGCAAAAAGAGAGGTTTCTTGTAGTGTTGTATCTCCGTTGTATATGCCTGTCTATTTCTTGTCTATCTCATATTTTCTGCTCTATATATAATCTGGAGAAGGCATTTGAATTCTTGCCCGGGAAAAAGGAAAGAGATAAAGTCTCTTTAATTAGATTCCTTGGGAAGATAAGTTTTCCGTCTCTTACTCTTCTGAAAATGGCTATAATCTTTATTGCCTGCAACGGCTATATCAGAAAAGCATGAATATATTAATGTTAGTCCAGCTGTATAATAATAATAATAATAAAAGTATTGCTAATAACATATTTGTCGAGCTCTTCTGGATTCGTCGAGCGCCGTTTAGAGAACGCATAGCCGCTGAGATCTATTCTGACTGGAATTTGTCGACCGCTGTTTTGATAGAGATTTGTCGAGCGCTGGCAACAAAACTGTCGAACGCTGGCTGGCTTTCGTCGAGCGCTGGCAACAAAACTGTCGAACGCTGGCTGGCTTTCGTTGAGCGCTGGCAACAAAATTGTCGAACGCTGGCTGGCTTTCGTCGAGCGCTGGCAACAAAACTGTCGAACGCTGCTGGCTTTCGTCGAGCACCGATCGACATTTGTCGATCGCAGAGAATATATATAAATTTTAATTCCTTTTCTTTATTTCTCTCAGCCAAATGTATATATTAATTTCTTAGTATGTTTTATATATATTATTTTTATCAGCTTTCTTATCTTAATGAGATTTGGTCTGAGTAATTAAATGGTCTATGACCAAAGGGATGGATCCTAACTCAAATCAAAAACTAAGGTTCCAACAGATCTGAGTTCGGAGAATAGAATGAAAATAATCTGTCTGAAATACTGAACTGAAATAAGAAATTTTGTTGATCTGAACATCTTATTACTTATTCTTCGAGCGCAGAGCTGAGTTTGTCGAACGTAGAATGAAGTTTGTCGAACTAAAGAGATAAACTGCTGGACTGGCTTGAGAACTGAGTGCGTTGAGCTGGAGAGCAAGTTCGTCGAACGCAGAGAGGAGTTCGTCGAACGCAGTATGGAGTTCGTCGAACGCAGAAAACTTATCTTTTCCTTAGTTCTAACAACCTAAAACCTTGACCCTTTAGACTATACATTGGGGTCAACTTAGTCCTAGTAAACAGATAGTGATCCTAGACCAAATCAGTAATAGGGTTGTTCCAACAATCTCCCCCTATTTAGGTTAGGACACTATTTGACAAAAATTGAATAATAAAACAAACAACAAAACAATAGAGCATATATATCTGATAGATTTTAAATATTTCAGCAGATATAAAATATGATACTCTGAGTTTTGAAATTTTACATTTAAAACAAATAATAAGAACAAATAATCAAAACCTTTTGCTTTTTGAATTTTGACATTGCCTTCAGCTTTCTGAATTTGATTATCTGAGCTGTATCTGCTATATCAATCAATATTTCTGAATCTGCATTTGCATCTTTTTCTTTGCTTAGAAATCCTTGCCTTCAGCATTTTTCTTTGTTTATCTGAACTGAATTTTGCTTTCTGAAAAATTAAGGAACTTAAATTGGAGGTGACTTCACCAAATCAACTTGAACTGGAACTGAAAAGCTTAATAATCTGAATCTGCATTTTTCAGCTTTAGCTTTTGTTGATCTGAACTATAGCAATAACTGAATCTGCTTTGCTACCAATCTGCATTTGAATCTGTCATATCTGAATTACTGAATCAAAACTGATGTGAGCTTCTTCATCAAGAACTGATTTTTCTTTTTCATTACAACATCTTCTCTTGAAACTTGAGCTTCTACAAAGAGCATCTCCCCCAATAAAAAGGAGCTTCTTCAAAACATCTCCCCCTATCAAAAGGAGCTTCTTCATGAAACTTCTCCCCCTGCCTAGTTTTAGGAAGGCCTGAAGCTAGGCCCCTAGAAGAAGGGACAGTTGAATAGGAGGTAGGGAAGAATGCAATTATTTTGAAGAAATATTGCCATTGTTCCTGCAAAATAAAAATAGAGATTAAGTGCAAAGGAACTGGAAAGAAAAGCAATTCTGTAGGCATACGTTAAAATGAAATAAAAGGTTTGATTATAAGGAAAGATTCAGAAATAATAGACTTCATCGAAACTGGGTTCGACGAAAAATAAATTTTCGTCGAGCTCAGTTCGACGATCTAGATGACTTCGTCGATCTCCGTTCGACGAACGGCTAGATTTCGTCGATCTCAGTTCGATGAAATGATGGGATAAGTAGAATATTTAATTTTTTCAATTGATTGAATCTCCATCTATCATTCCTAGCTTATTTATAATGAAGATATGTTTCTTTTCATCCAATGGTTTGGTGAAAATATCAGCTCTTTGTAAGTCAGTAGGAATAAATTGTAGGCAAATTTTATTTTTATCCACATTATCTCTGATAAAGTGGTGCCTAATTTCTATGTGTTTAGTCCTACTATGGAGTACTGGATTTTGTGCTATAGGTATTACACTAGTGTTGTCACAAAATATAATTGAATTATTTAAGTTGATACCATTGTCTAGAAGTTGATTTTGTATCCACAATATTTGTGATCAGCAACTGCCTGCAGCAATATATTCTGCTTCAGCTGTTGATGTTGACACAGATGTTTGTTTCTTACAAAACCAAGAAACAAGCCTATCACCAAGAAACTGACAAGTTCCTGATGTGATTTTCCTGTCTACTCTGCATCCAGCATAATCAGAATCTGAGAATCCAGTTAATTCAAATTTTAATGTTGTTGGATACCAGAGTCCTAGATTTGGACAACCCTTTATATATCTCAAAATTCTTTTTAGTAAAATTAGGTGAGATTCTTTGGGGTTAACTTGGAACCTAACACAAATTCATGTAGCAAACATTATGTCTGTCTACTAGCTGTTAGGTAAAGTAGTGAGCCAACAATTGCTCTATATACTTTCTGTTCAACAGGTTTCCCTGATTCATCAGTATCAACAACATCATTGGAGGGCATGGGTGTTTTCATAGTGGAAGCATCAGACATACCAAATCTTTTCACTAATTCCTTAGCATACTTGGATTGTGATATGAATATGCCATTTGGAGTTTGCTTCACTTGAAGACCAAGGAAGTAAGATAACTCACCCATACTACTCATTTCAAATTTAGATTGCATTAGGTTAGAAAACCTTTTACATAGATTTGAATCAGTAGAGCCAAAAATAATATCATCTACATAAATTTGAACTAGTAATGATTTATTTTTATGTATCCTGAAAAATAAGGTTTTATCAACAATGCCTCTACAAAAATTGTTCTCCAAAGGAAAATTAGCTAAGGTCTCATACCATGCTATGGGAGCTTACTTGAGACCATAGAGAGCTTTATTAAGCTTAAATACATAAGAGGAGTGAGTTGGAGAGATGAAACCTGGTGGTTGTTCCATATAGACTTCTTCTTTGATGTCTCCATTCAAGAATGCACTCTTCACATCCATCTGGTATACTTTGAATTTCTTGAATGCAACAAAGGCCAGAAAAATCCTGATAGCTTCAAGTCTTGCAACAGGAGCAAAGGTCTGATCATAGTCAATTCCTTCTTCCTGTGAATATCCTTGGGCTACCAATCTTGATTTGTTTCTGACTATGTTGCCTTGATCATCTAGCTTGTTCCTGAAGACCCACTTGGTGCCAATGACTGGATGGTCTTTTGGTCTTGGAACCAAATCCCATACCTTGTTCCTTTCAAATTGATTGAGCTCCTCTTGCATTGCAAGATTCCAATTTGGATCTTGTTCTGCATTTCTTATGGATTGAGGTTCAATCTGGGATAGGAAAAAAGTGTGCATCTGATTTTGGTGTAGTTGATGCCTTGTTTGAACACCTGCTGAAATATCACCAATGACTTGAGATATTGGATGATCTCTAACTGTGATGTGATCAACAATTGGAGTTTGTTCAGCAATAGTATCCACTTGGGGAATTTGTTCAGCAGTCACTTGATTTGAACTGTCAGCAAGATCTGGATTATCCCTTTCTTCACTGACTTCAATTTATTCATTTGATGGAAGTAGAGAATCTTCATTCTGTAGATTTAGTCCATTGAGCTCTTCACTTAGAGCTGGTACCTGCAAAGTATTTTTGGTAGAGGTGGTGTTCCTCTCCTCATTTAACATGTTAGTCTCATAAAAAGATACATGCATGGACTTTTCTATCTTAAGAGTAGATTTGTTAAAACTCTATATGCTTTACTAGAAAGAGAATATCCAAGGAATATACCTTCAACAGATTTTGCTTCAAATTTCCTCAGATACTTCTTATCATTGTTATGCACATAACATTTACATCCAATTATCTTAAAATAGTTAACCTTAGGCTTTTTATTCTTAAGTAATTCATAGGTTGTTTTACCCTTAAGTTTATGTATCAGGCTTCTGTTCAACACATAATTTGCTGTGTTCACTGCCTTTGCCCAAAAAGAGAGTGGCAAGTGAGCATCAGCAAGTAATGTAGTTGCTGATTCAATTAAGGTTCTATTTTTCCTTTCAGCTACCCCATTTTGTTGAGGAGTTTTAGGAGCAGAGAAACACTGCCTGATCCCTTCTTTTCCACAGAATTCTCTCATCAGAAGAGATTCAAATTCAGTGCCATGATCACTTCTGATCAATGCAACTAGAGTAGAGTACTCAATCTTGATGTACCTGAGAAAGTCTGTCAGAACACTGAATATGTCAGACTTGTTCCTAAGAAAGAACACCCAAGTGAATCTTGAGAAGTCATCTACAATAACTAGAGAGTAATGCTTCCCTCCTAGACTCTGTATTGCAGCGGGTCCAAAAAGGTCCAAATGCAGTAAATACAAAATCCTAGGTGAATCACTCTTGGATAAAGATTTAAAACTACTTCTAGTTTGCTTACCTAATTGACAAGCCCTGCAGAGTCCTTCCTTCTTGTATGAACCAGAACGCAGTCCTCTAGCAAGATTGTCCTTAGAAAGCTTAGATATAGTTCTAAGGTTAATGTGTCCAAGCCTTTTAGGCCATAATTCATTTGTTTTACTTATAGAATTAAATAATCAAATATCTGAATTGGCAGAGTCAAAGTTGACTAAATAAATGTTTCCATGTCTAATACCAGATAATACATTTATGTTTTTATTATTGGTAATAAGACATAAGGAATTATTAAAAGTTACCTGATAACCTTCATCACATAACTGGCTTATGCTGATGAGGTTGTGCTTCAGACCCTTGACATAAGCTACCTCTTTGAAGGTGACTGCTCCAACTTTGATCTGTCCATAGCCTTTGGTTTGTCCACAGTTGGAGTCTCCAAAGATCACTTTGGGTCCAAGCTTTGCCTTAAAGTTTGTTAGATTGGCCTCATTTCCTGTCATGTGCTTTGAACAGCCACTATCCAGATACCAATATTCTTTTATGTTTGGATAGCCGTGTACCTGCAAAAACAGAAAACAGTCTAGTTGTTCTTGACCCAGACTACCTTGGGTACTTTTGTTTTTCCACAAAATTCTGAAATGAAAGACATCTCAGGCTGATCCTTATAACCTTGTGGATGATATCTCCTTGGAGGAATTATCCACTCAGTGAAAGGATTGAAAGTATGTGAAGAACAAGAATTCTTTTGATATTCAGTAAATTTTCCGTTCGACGAATTTGGATGAATTCATCGATCGCCATTCGACGAAGTGAAGTGCTTTCGTCGAGCGCCGTTCGAATAATGACTATACTGAATATCTAGCTTAAGAGTTCGTCGATCTCCGTTCGACGAAATGAATTGATTTCGTCGAGCTCCGTTCGACGAATTCTGCTGAATTTCTTTATTCCTAACAGCCTTGCTTGAAATGTTTTCATCTATTTCTACAACCTCTTTGCCCTTGGCAGAAATGAATTTTACTTGTGTAGATAAGATGTTTTTCTTAATCAGATGTAGCTCACTTGATGCTGCACCTAAGCTCAGTTTGCCACTTAGTCTGGCATTCACTGTGCTTGTGATGTCCATCAGTTTGATACTTCTTCCATTGAGGGATTCTTCAAACTTCTTAGCTTCAGACAACTTGCTCTCAATGAGAACAATGTGTTCTCTGGAGGCAGCCAAATCTTTCTTAAGATTGACATTTTCTTCACTTAGTTGGTTCATTTCAGCCAACTGATTTCTGAGAGAGATTATTTCCTTCTCAGATTTGAGCAAATAACTTTGAATTCATCTTTGAATTCATTTGAATTGAAATCAAAGTTTGAGATTACCTGATCATCCATCATCATTGTCAGACTCTGATTCATCTGAGTTATTTGCTGAGGCATTGATAGCCATCATGCAGAAGCTTCTTTCTTCTTCATCATCCTCATCATCACTGGAGCTGGATGAAGATGCATTTTCTGACTCACTGCTTGAGTCTTAAATAGCCATCAAGCATTGGTCTTTTTCCTTTGATTCTTCTTCATCTTCAGAAGAACTGGATGAAGACTCTGAATCAGTTTCACTCCATGATTCTGCTACAAACCCTCTTCCCTTATGCTTGTGTTTGTGGGATGATGGCTTGCTGGAGTGTCTTTTATCTTCTTTGCCTTTTCTTTTATCCTTCTTTTGGTTCTCTGGACACTCTGGTAGAATGTGTCCAGGTTTCCTGTAGCCATAACAAATAATTTCTTTAGAACTTGGCTTGTCATACCTTGGATTTTATCTTGATCTTGAGTCCTTCTTTCGGATGTCCTTCTTAGCCATCTTGTAGAACCTTTTGGCTAGAAGGCTCATGAACTCCACATCTCTTGGAGCTTTTTCTTCTTCTTCAGTAGCTTGTAAAGCTATGCTTCTCTCCTTCTTGGATGCTGGAGATGAGGCAGATTGATCAGCTTCTCTAGTTTTGATAAGCTGCTCATATAATTTAAGTTTGCCTAACAAGATCTAAGTGGAGATCTCATTAAGGCTTTTTGCTTCCTTGATTGGCCAGATCCTAGAGTCCCATGTGTTTGGGAAGCACATAAGGATCTTATCATTCACTTCTGTGATAGAGATCACTTTGTCTAAAGATTTCAGCTCATTGATTATGAGACTGAGTCTATTGTACATATCAGCCACTGTCTTAGTTTCTCCTTTCTTGAAGTTTTCATACTGAGAAATAAGGTGGGATCTTCTATCTTTTTTTCATCTGCTGATCCTTCAACCATAATGTTGAGTGAGATCCAGATTTCCCTTGCTGAAGTACATTCCAACTTTTTGGAAAATGTCATCTGACATTGTTTGTGCCAAAATATTCCTTGCCTTGGCATCTGCACTTCTCTGCTTCTTTTGAGCATCTGTCCACTCAGGAGGTGGAACAACATTATTGTTTGTTGTTGTTTCAGCACTTGTTGTTGTTGTAGGAGTAGGAGGTCCTGTCAAAATAACATTGAAGATATCCTCATCAATAGAATTCATATATAATCTGATCCTTGCCTTCCATAGTGCAAACTTATTTAGATTGCACATAGGAGGTCTTGTGCTTGAGTATTCTTTATTCTGTGCCATGAGTTTTTAGAAAAATAAAACTCTAGATAAACTTAAGATCTAATTGATCTTTTGATTCAGGTGTTAGCCTGTAAAGAATCAACCAACCTCTGATACCAATTGAAAGTGAGGTTAGATCTTAAAGTCACTATATAGGGGGGGTGAATAGAGTATTAAAATTTTTTTCACATATTTTTATAGCGGAATTAAAATAGTGATATATATATGTACTGAGTGAGTAATAAGAACAAACACAAAAAGAGCACCCAACACAATACAGAAAAATAAACAAGAACATAGAGGACACATAGATTTTATAGTAGTTCTCCAATAAACCTGGGTACGTCTACTCTTCTACCACCCTTGGTAGGAGTCCACTAGGTTTTTGTTTAGGTGCCCTATCACCAATGGGGTTTTGATCAGGTGCCCAAAACACCAACTGAGCTTTTGATCAGGTCCTCAAACCAAACTATAGGTTTTTGTTCAGGTGCCCTACCACCAAAGGGTTAAATTTTGAAGGGAGTTATAACCCTATACAAGATGGGATAAAGAGGGTTTAGATGTTCTTCTCTGTAAATAATCTGAGAGAAGACTAGTGGAATATATTGTGTAAAGCTCCCCCTGTCTGATAGAAAATAGTTGAGAGTTGAGGATGGAGCTTTCTCTTGAATGTAGATCTTCCTTGATAGCTGATGAACCTGAGAGACCAAGATTTCTCAGATTATTTGTTGCTCTTGAAGATCTTGAAACTTGCAGCAGAAATCTGAGATAAGATCTGTAATGTTATTCTCAGAGATTGAGAGGTGCTGCTGCTTGAGGAAGAAGAAGATCTGAAAACCTTTTGGCTTTCTGCTTTATATATTTCTCTCTACAGTTTCTTCCTTTTTCTGTATATCTTTTTTCCATACTGTATCTTGTTCTCTTTTTCCTGTCTTACTATTCTGTAATAATAATGTCCTGTAAATCTTCTTCATTATTCCTTTTTGAAATCTCTAACTGATTTGAAATTCAAATCCCTTTGTTTAAGGAATAAAATATTCAGAAGATATATATTTTGAACAGCAAATCTGATAAGCTTTATATCTTTTTCCTTTTCCATGAAAGTGTCCTTTTCAGCTATATGTCAACAGCTATATTCTCGAAATAATAAAAGGAAAGATATAATCCTTACTTATTTGATATAATAGAGTCGTTGCTGAAAGATCTGAGTTCAGAGAATAGAATGAAAATAATCTGTCTGAAATACTGAACTGAAATAAGAAATTTCGTCGATCTGAACATCTAATTACTTATTCTTCGAGCGCAGAGCTGAGTTCGTCGAACGTAGAATAATGTTCATCGAACTGAAGAGATAAACTGCTGGACTGGCTTGAGAACTCTGTGCGTCGAGCTGGAGAGCAAGTTCGTCGAACGCAGAGAGGAGTTCGTCGAACGCAGTATGGAGTTCATCGAACGCAGAAAATTTATCTTTTCCTTAGTTCTAACAGCCGAAAACCTTGACCCTTTAGACTATGCATTGGGGTCAACTTAGTCCTAGTAAACAGATAGTCATCCTAGCCGAAATCAGTAATAGGGTTGTTCCACACAAATCTTTGGTGAACCTCATATGTGAGAGTCTGGGGAGGAATTGGTCTCACCACTTTTTGGTTCACCTTCTTGGGAACAGGCTTTGTAGGAACAGCCTTTCCCTTGCCCTTGACTGCTATTGCTGCAGGTCTGTGGGCTGAAGGACTTGACACCAACACCTTCTTATAGGAAGGTGTAGCTTCAAGATATTTGACCGTATCTGTCTCCTGATTGAAACCGATACCAGCTCTGAACTGTCCAGAGAAGGTGTCGATGATGGGCATGATAGTTTTGGGCATAGAGAAGATGGATGCAAGTTTCTTCTCAGCCAACAACATTTCCTCAAGGTCCTTGATGACCTTGTTCTTCTGTCCTAATTCAGCATTCTTAAGCCTTGTGGCTTCCTTGAATTTATCCACTTCTTTGCTCATAGCAGCCAGCTTCTCAGCTGTCTCCTGGAGCTTAGATTGAACGGGCTTCAAGGAATCTTGCTCCTTGGTCTAGACTTTGAGGAGTTTCTTACAGCCTTTGAAGGCTTTCCACAAGGCTTTATATTGCCTAATCAGTTCAGACTCAACCTCATATTGGGATCTTGAGGCTGTGCTGTTGGTAGTAGACACACCCTCATCATCATGCAACGAATCTGCTATTGATTCAGAATCAGAGTCAGATAGAGAAGTTTTGTTAGTTACCTTCCCAGGAGAAATGTCATCCTAGTTGTCTTCACTGATGGCCATCAAGCCAATAAGTGCATCTTCCTCAGTCCCAGAGGAGTTTGAGTCAGAATCACTCAGTGTTCTGATCTTCTTGGCCATGAATCCATTTTCAGATTTCCTCTTGCTCCTTGAGCTTCTTCTTTCTTCATGGTTCCTCGACTCCTTCTTCTTAGAGGGGCAGTCAGCAGCCATGTGACCTGTCTTGCTGCAAGAATAGCAAATAGTATTATTTAAATCATATTTGCCAGGGTTAGATCTATAACTTTCCGCACTGGGGGCTCTGGATCTGTCATGATAATCAGATCTTCTGGAGCTTGAGGAGGGGTTTCTGTGATTGTCCCTCCTCCTTCTGTGTAACAGCTTCTTGAACTGTTTTGAGAGAAGGGCCACCTCTCTGTCAGTATCATCAGAATCTAAAGGGATGACTTCTGATTCTTCACTGCTCTCAGATCTGTTCTGAGTTGTAGAGATCTTGCTCTTGGATCTTCTAGTGCTCTTAGCTTTTAGAGCCACATATCTGTCTCTTGAGCTCCCCTTTGAGCTTTCTTCTTCAGTCTTCCTGGTGTTGAGCTGAAGTTCATGGGACAGCAACTTCCCATACAGATTCTTGGGCTCTATGATGCCCAGCTGACCCATCTCTCTGATGGCACATATTTTGATGTCCCATTCCTTTGTGAGGGATCTAAGAAATTTGTCATTAAGATCAAAGTTGGTGAACTCTCTTTCATAGTTTCTTAGTCCATTCACTACCTTGAAGAATCTCTCATAATAGTTAGAGATTGTTTCATTCTTGCCTTGTTTGAAGGCCTCATACTCCTGGTTGAGAAGGGATTTCCTATCATCCCTTACCTCATCAGTACCCTCCATATACACGATCAGGGAGTCCCACATCTCCTTGGCCGTTTTACAGTGAATCAGGTTTTGGAGGGTTGAGTCATCTATGGCACTCACAATGACATTTTGGGCCCTCTTATCTAGGCCTGCCAGGATTAGCTCATCCTTGTTCATGTCCTCATAATTTTTTATCACCTTCCTTGTTGGATATATGGTGGAGGGAGTTGTAGGAATAAAGGGACCCTGTTGGACTATTAAGTAAATTCTTGGATCAGCCGCCTCTATGAAAAGCCTTACCCTTTCCTTCCAGATGGGAAAGTTCTCCTTTTTGCTGATTAGGAGTTTCATGGCTCTCATTTCCTGATTCAGATCTCCACCTGCCATGGTGATTCGTTCCACGATCTAAATCAGACGGTTAAGTCTTCTTTTGATCAACCTCGCTTTAATACCACTTGTTGTTAATGGAACGTTTACCTAGAGGGGGGGGGGGGGTGTTAGGTGATCTGGGTTCTTTTCGAAATATTAGCACGAGTTACGAATATTTAAGCGTAGCACAAAAGTATCGCACAAATAAATCACAACAGACGACACAAGATCTATAGAGGTTCCTCATGACAGGGTGTCTTGAGTAGTCCTCTTTCCCTCTGCGCCTACCTAGCAGTGTGCTAGGATCAGCAAACTTTGCCAAATCTTCAGGCTCGCAAGCCTTACAACACGGACCCACAAGTCCTATAGCCTAGGCCCACACGCCCCTCCTACACCCGAGCCCGCATGCTCGACACTCATGCACTCAAGCCCTACACAACACAGACACGCAAGTCCTGTGCCTACAGCCTAGGCCCGCAAGCCCTTACTGCACCCAATCCCTCAAGCTCGACAATATCAGACCCGCAAGTCCACTGCCCTGGCCCTCAAGCCTCACAGCTCTCCAGCCCTCAAGCTAGAAAAAACCGGACCCGCAAGTCCACTGCCCTGGCCCTCAAGCCTCGCAGCTCTCCAGCCCTCAAGCTAGACACTTAGGCCCTCAAGCCTTACAACAATAAAAGGTTTACAATGATGAAAACTATTTTTTCTGCCTGATGAAGATCGACAACTTAGCCTGATGGAGATCGGCAACTTGAGGTTGAAGAAGATGTTTCTGATTCAGATCTTGAAAGCACAGTTCTTCTTCAATCTCTTCTCTAAGCCCGATGAGGAACGACTTCTTATCAGTCGATCAGATGACTGATTCTTGCGAGAACACTTTGAGAATCCTTGTTTTTCTCTTTCTTTCTTTACGCCGCTTTTACTGTTCTATTTGTTGTATGCGTAAGTTCTTTTTTTGATTGATTCTTGCTTTAGGGCAACCTCTTATCTCTTTTATAAGACTGCGAGGCTCCTAACGGTCTTCTAAAAAAGTTCCTTAAGTGTCAGACGCCACATTCCTTAAGATCACGCGCTGATTGGACAATCAGGCGGCGACATTAATTGCTGACAGCGCGTCTGCAATATTTGAATTTCGTCTCGATGATATTTCTAGCTTCATGCCGATACTGACAACTTTACGACGATATGGATAATATATCGATGACAGGACTTTGTCAATGCCTTAGGCCTTGGTGGATCTTCAAGTCTTCTAGCTACTGCCACTGACGCTGATGTCTCGACGATACGAGATATTCTGGTGTTTCTGCATATACATCGATATGTTATCTCTGACTGTGACGTCGTGATCTTCTTTCTTGTAGTCTGTCGTTGTAATCACTTTATTCTTTCAACAGCATGAGCGATATTATGTTGACAGAATATGCTTTAGCAACTGCTTGTCTTCAGCTGTCCTTCTTCAGTCTTCTCGACGTCACGCCTTCTTTACGATGATGCCATTGGCATCAGTCTTACTTAGCCTTTCCGACGACACGACTTCTTTGATGATGTCGATGATACTGCATCTTCTCGACGACATTCCTTCCTTTTGAATCTATCTCATCGGTTGGGCTGAGATGGCTTCCTCTTCTCAGCGGATTCTGTCAATCTGTAGAGAAGTTTCTGTGTTCGACGAACTGCATTAAAAAATTTGAAATAGGCCAAAAATCACTGGATATGATTCTAGGGAACCGGTGCTACGGATCTGGAAAATTTGGGCTCGGATATCAAGGAGAGAGCTACCGCCCGGTGCTAGCCACTAACGTCGACGCTAGCACCTCATACAAAAATCTAGTATTTTCTTTTACAAAATCTTTTTCTTCTGTAAATCCAATTCCTTCCAGCAAGAAAAATTTCCAGAAAAGGGTCTCAACCCCCTTTATTTCATGTGCAAACTATTATAGGTTAGGTCACACATCTAGTTCTTGTAGGAAAGTAAAAAATAATACTTTAAAGCAAATCTGGGTACATAAGGCTTCCACTTATTCTATGGGTGGTACCACTTGGGTATTCGAATCTTTACTCTCATCTTCTTTCTAGACGTGCAGGAAGGCTAAGGACAATGAAGATGTGTGGTACTTGGATTCTGGATGCTCCAAGCATATGACGGGCAATAAAGCAAAGTTCCTTAGCCTAGAAAAGAAGAAGGGAGGGATCGTGACGTTTGGCGATAACGAAAAATGAAGGATCATGGGAATTGGTACAGTTGGTAACGAATCCTTTACGATATCCAATGTTCTTTATGTGAAAAGGCTAAAACATAATCTAATTTCTATTAGCCAATTATGCGATAAAGGATAAAATGTTTTATTTGAATCTTCCACTAATCTATGCAAAATATCTAATCCTGCTACAAAAGATATTTTACTAACTGCACCAAGAATAAATAATGTTTATATAGTTTCTTTTCATGATCTTTCTAAATCATCTATAAAATGTTTTATCACTAAAAACGATGAATTAGAACTTTGGCATAGACGGCTAGGACATGCTAGCACAAAGCTTATTGTAAAACTTGCCAAAAGAGATTTAATTAGAGGATAGCCTAGGTTAAATGGAACTTTACCTTCACTTTGTTCACCATGTCAAAAAGGTAAATTTACTAGATCCTCTTTCAAAAGTAAATATTTTATTTCTACTACAAGACCCTTGCAATTAATACATATGGATCTTTTTGGTCCAGTTAGCACCGTAAGTCTTGGTGGTAGATTATATACATATGTTCTAATAGATGATTTTTCAAGATATTATTGGACATTTTTCTCTCATCCAAATCGGATGCGTTTTGCGAATTTGCAAAATTATGTACTCGTATTCTAAATGAAAGTGATTTAAGAACTAAATGCATTCGTTCGGATCATGGAGGAGAATTTGAAAATGAAAAGTTTACATCTTTTTGTAATATGTTAGGCATTAAACATGAGTTCTCCACACCACGCACAACACAACAAAATTGTGTTGTAGAAAGAAAGAATAGGGCACTTCAAGAACTAGCACGCACTATGCTAAGTGAATATAAATTGCCTAAGTCCTTTTGGGCCGAAGCCATAAATACATCATGTTATGTTATGAATAGAATCATGCTTCGCCCATCTCTTAATCACACAGCTTATGAACTCTATTTTCAAAAGAAGCCTAACATAGCCTATTTCAAAGTTTTTGGTTGTAAATGTTTTACTTTGAATTCTAAAGATAGCTTGGGAAAGTTTGATGAAAAATGCGATGAAGGAACTTTTCTTGGATACTCTTCAACTAGTAAAGCTTATAGATTTTTTAATAAAAGAACCAGTAAAGTTGAAGAGTCGATTAATGTGAAATTTGATGAGCTTGTTCCATGTGTAGAAAGACTTTCCGCAGGCAAAGAGGATGATCTCTTACCACCTTAGGAGCATGGTGACGAGGAACCTTCCAAAGAAGAGGAAGAGGAGGCCAAGGAAGATGATTATGTACCTCCAAGCGCCTTGAAATTTACAAAGGATCATCCACGGGAACTAATAATTGGTGAACCATCTATTGGGGTAAGAACTCGCTCTTCTCTTCATGAATCTTACTCAAATATATGTTTTGTTTCCAAAATAGAACCAAAAACCATTTCTACCGTTTTAAATGATGAATTTTGGTTTTTGGCTATGAATGAAGAGTTAGAATAATTTAAGCGACATAATGTTTGGAAATTAGTAGAAAAACCATCTAATCACCCGGTTGTAGGTGTAAAATGGATTTTTAAAAATAAATTAGATGGTGAGTCTAGAATCATTAGAAATAAGACACGCTTAGTAGCACAAAGATATTCTCAAATTGAGGGGATAGATTTTGATGAAACTTTTGCACCCGTTGCTAGATTGGAATCTATACGAATTTTTCTAGCATTTGTAAGCTTTAAAAGAATAAAATTATTTCAAATGGATGTAAAAAGTGCTTTTTTAAACGGGTTTGTAAAAGAAGAAGTTTATGTTGAACAACCCCCCGGTTTTATTAGTGAAATTTTTCCCAATCATGTTTATTAATTAGAAAAAGCGCCTTATGCTTTAAAACAAGCGTCCCGTGCATGGCATGAAAGACTTACATCATTTTTATTAAAGCACGTTTATATTATGGGAAGTGCCGATAATACTCTCTTCATTAAGCACAATAATGATGATTTGATTATTTTGAAAAGATATGTTGATGATATAATCTTTGGATCTACTAATGAAGAGTTGTGTAATGAAGTTATTTTAGTGATGAAAAATGAATTTGAAATGAGTATAGTAGGAGAACTTTCTTATTTTCATGGCTTTCAAATATCCCAAAGAAATGATGGTATTTTTATATGTCAAACTAAATATGTCTTTGATATGCTTAAACGCTTTCGATTTGAAAACTTTAAACAAGCTTCTACTCCAATGAGTGCATCACTAAAATTAGGAAAAGATGAATCGAGAATTTCAATTGATCAAACTTTATATAGAGGTATGATAGGATCTCTACTCTATCTAAGTGCAACTAGACCCGATATTATGTTTGCTGTATGTTTATGTGCTCGATTTCAAGCTAATCTAAAAGAATCTCAATTAAAAGCGGTTAAATGAATTTTTAGATATCTAATTGGGTCATCTAGATTAGGATTATGGTACCCGCATAATAACTCATTTACACTTCACAGCTATTCCGATTCGGTGTACGCCGGTTGCTCACTTGATAGAAAAAGCACTAGAGGTACTTGCCATTTTCTAGGACCTTCATTAGTTGCATGGTCTAGTAGAAAGCAAAATTCGGTTGCACTCTCCACAATGAAGGCCGAATACATTACATTAGGGAGTTGTTGTGCACAAGCACTAGGGATGAGCAAAACTCTAGAGGACTTTGGTTTTCATCTAAAACATATTGAATTAAAATGTGACAACAAAAGTGCCATTGATCTTACAAATATTCTGGTACATCATTATAGATCCAAACATATATATATACGTCATCATTTCATAAGGGATCACATTAAAAAGGAAAATGTTAGGATAAGTTTATTGGCACAGTGTAACACCTCCCCTAAAAATGACCATATAATATGGGTTCGGCCGGGACCCGACAGCATATAACCGCCACAGCTTTAGTATTAAAAGATGATATTAACTACCCAATCTTCAAAACTCAGACAACACAGCCGAAACAAACTAAAACCACAGAGATTGTCCACAATACATAGGAGTCCAACTGGCCTTAAGGCCTTACAAAACCAAAGTCCAAGTCATCAAACATTCGATACTAAAAAGACATCCCAACAAAAGGGGAAAGATAGTTTTTCCCTAAACTACCTCGGCATGCAAGCCGGTTACAACATAATATAAAGAAAGTAATGCAGGAAAACAAACTAAGCACTTCATGAGGCTTTATGCCTTTTTGGCCGGCGCGCTGGGTCCAGCCTGCGATTCTTTCCCTGCAACCAAATCACAAAGAGCGGTAAATGAGGGTTAGCTATCGCTGACCACAAACGGTGTAACAACATCCCTCCTCCCGGCCGTCCTAGCGGACCCCAGGGAACTACTTCACCCTGCAAGTCAGCACTTCGTATGTAAGTGTACATAAAGAAAAGCAACATAAATACAGGCATGAGTGTCACAAACATCATCCACGTTTCTATGTTGAGCAGATAATAAAAAGGGGCCTACCAATGCAAAATGAATGCAAACCCGGGTTTCACCCAAGGCACCCTAAAGCGTATGAATCTAGCACGTCATCATACATCATCATCACATCACAAACATAAGGGTACCCATTAATTCCCCACAAGGGCATCGTAGCCCAAGGCCAAGAGCTCTCGCTGAGACCCACCTCGCCTGGCTCACCATGCCATCGGGCTTGTCTAACAGCTCACATGCTTGGGCCGCTAACCGCACACCAAACCGATGCTAAGAATTCTGGCTTAAGCAAAACGCCCCAAGGCCCTGGACTTACACTCGGGAAAACGTCCACCGACTGCCTCGCCTGGCGACCGTTACCGGACTCATCCGTAGCACAGACATTCTCGTCAGTCAACACCGAAGGAACTAATCTTGCTGGGACACTCTCCACACGTGAATCTCAGTCTTCGCGGGATAGCCAGCCGACCACAAAGACCAATCGCACCTTCGCACAACCTTAGGCATCACAAGCCCCATAATCCACACATTATTTCCCCGCCCAAAACCCAACATTCGTTACCACACAAAACTAGAAGGGCACCACAACGACGAGTTCGCCGTAATCGGATTTCTAACAAAACCCCTAATATGCGCGTCAATCAACATCACCGAATCGGACCAACGGTCGCAAATCCGGCTTCACCCACCATGCCTAATCCGCTAACAGAGCGGATCACTAGTGCAAATCATGTCGGGGACGGACTCAATCAACCCGATGGTTCCTTTTGAACCAAGGCAACCCGGATCCCTCTCACTCGACGGATCCGGTGCCAAAAATGCAGAAAATAAGGGATGCCATGCACGCATCCTAAAGACCGGGAGGAGAAATGTCGTTACCTTTTGAGATATTCTTCTAGCCATGGAAACTTGAAAAGAAACGGAGAAGAAGAAGCGTCTCGACGTTCTCTACGCGCTGCCGGTCTCAGATCGGCGAACGGAGCTCCGAAGCTCCAACAATGGCGGATTCTACTTCTTCTTCCTCCTTACCCCCCTTCTCCTTTGTCCAACCTAAGAGAGAGAAAGGACTTGAAAGAATGAGGGAATAACCCCTCATCCACGCCCTAATTCCCCCCCAACGAAACATTTGGGTCGTCCGATCAAGATCTGATCCAATCGGACGCCCAAAAATTGCTGTTTTACGGACCTGTTACCGAACGCACGACCGTGCGTTAAAACGCACGACTAACGACAGAGACACCATTTTTGCCCGTCGGAGAGCACGCACGGTCGGATCGATTGTGCGTTAAGAAAACGCACGATTGTGCGTCAAGAAAAATTTGCCCTCTCGACGTTAACTCTCAGCTCCGCAAAACTGGGGTGTTACAACTCCACCCTCCTTAAAAGAATTTCGTCCTCGAAATTTCAAAACTAAAATAGAAAGCTGCGATGCATACCTGATGCAAAAAGTTCTGGGAAATCCTCCCGCATCGCTTGCTCGCGCTCCCAAGAGAATTCGTCTCGCCCGCAGTTGTCCCATCGCACCTTTACAAGCTTGACTTCCTTGTTACGCAACTGCCGGACTTTCGAATCCTCCAAGCAAACCGGGCGAACCCTCGCCCCCAAATCCTCCATCACCGACACCGCCGCCGCTTCGACCACGACGCTCGGCTCCACCAAAGCTTTCCTCAGCACAGAGACATGGAAAACCTCATGTAATCCACTCAACTCTGCGGACAACGCCAAACGATAGGCTGCTTCACCTATACGTTCCGTAACCTCGAACGGGCCCAAATACCTCGGACTCAACTTCTTGAGTCGCCGCACCCGCGAAACACCCTTGAACGGCTTGATCTTCAAGTAGACCATGTCGCCCACTGCAAACTCCACATTTCTGTGGCGTGCATTAAAATACTTCGCTTGTCGATCCTGAGCAACCTTCATGCGCTCCTGAATCGTCCGCACAATCTCGCAAGCATCTTCCACCACTTGCTTTCCCAAAAGCTTAGTGTCTCCCACCTCTGCCCAAGACATCGGCGTTCGACACTTCCTTCCATACAAAGCTTCGTATGGCGCCATCTTGATGCTCGCCTGGAAGCTATTATTATAGGCGAACTCCACCATGAAAAGGTGGTCTTCCCAACCTTTGCCAAAGTCGAGAGCACACATCCTCAACATGTCCTTCATCGTACGGTTCGTTCGCTCCGTCTGACCATCGGTCTGCGGATGGAACGCGGTACTAAACTTGAGCTTTGTGCATAAACTTTTCTGTACTAACCTTCAGTCCTTCGAAGTGAAACGCCCATCGCGATCACTAACGATGCTCTTCGGAATCCCGTGCAACCGCACAATGTTTCGGACATAAAGCTCCACGGGTTTCTCCACGCCATCGCCCTTCTGATTCGGAATGAAGTGAGCCACCTTGGTCAGGCGATCCACTATCACCCAAATCGCATAGTTACCCTGCCGCGACCGAGGCAAACCATGCACAAAATCCATAGAGATGTCATCGAACTTCCATTCGGGGATGCGAAGAGGCTTCAAGAACCCACCGGGCCTTTGGCACTCCGCCTTCACCAAGGAACATGTCTGACATCGGCTTACGTACTCAGCTACATCCCGCTTCATCCCAGGCCACCAAAAGGATTTCTTCATATCCACGTATATTTTTGTACTTCCTGGATGAACGGAGTACTTCGTAAAATGAGCCTCAAACATTAACTCCTCGCGAAGCTTGCCAAAGCGCGGAACACAAACCCTTCCGTCTCTTTTCAAAATCCCACCAACCATCTCCAAAGCGGTGCCTTCGCTTTGCTGATCCTCCAACACCAACCGTTGGCATTCCTCGTCCGCACTGGCCGCCTCTCAGATTCGATCCGTTATATCAAACTGCGTTTCAATCAAGTTCAACCGAGCCACGCTAGACTCACCCCTAGCCACACAAGCAATGTCAAGAGACTCCAAGTCTCATATCAAACGCTCGTCATGCGCCTCCATCCAATTCCCTTGCTTGGAGTACTTCCTACTCAAGGCATCCGCCACCACGTTGGCTTTACCCGATGTATACTGAATCTCCACGTCGTAGTCCCCAAGGAACTCGACCCACCTACGCTGCCGCATATTCAGATCCTTTTGGTCTAGGAGATACCTCAGGCTTTTGTGATCCGTGAAGATCTCCACCTTCGCACCATAAATATAGTGCCGCCACAATTTTAGCGCAAAGATTACCGCCACCAACTCCAGATCATGGACGGGATAATTCCTCTCATGAGTCTTTAACTGCCTTGACCCATAAGCGATCACTTTGCCGTGCTACACCAGCACGCAACCCAACCCGCAACCTGACGCGTCGCTGAAAATCTGAAATCCTTCCGTCCCACTAGGAAGACTAAGGATTGGAGCAGACATCAACCTTTCCTTCAAATTCTCAAATGCACGGGCACACTCCGGTGTCCATATGAACCTTTGGTCCTTGCGAGTGAGAGTGGTGAGGGGCAACACCATCCGCGAAAAGTTCTCCATGAACCTTCTGTAATAACCGGCTAGTCCAAGGAAGCTCCGGACTTCCGCCACGGTTCTCAATACAGACCAATCTCTAATGGCTTCAATCTTCGCTGGATCTACCGCCACCCCATCTCCACTAATTACGTGACCCAAGAAAGCCACCTTCTCGATCCAAAACTCGCATTTTGAGAACTTAGCATAAAACTGATTCTCCCTTAGAGTCTGCAATACTTGCCTCAAGTGAGACTCATGCTCTGCCTCCGATTTTGAATACACCAAAATATCGTCTATGAAAACCACCACGAACGAATCTAAGAACGGGCGAAAAACCCTGTTCATCAAATCCATGAACACAGATGGCGCGTTCGTCAGTCCGAACGGCATCATCGAAAACTCGTAGTGGCCATACCGAGTCCCAAACGCTGTCTTGGTAAAGCCACCTTCTCGAATCTTCAACTGGTAGTACCCTGATTTTAAATCCAACTTGGAGTACACCACCAACCCCACTAACTGGCCGAACAAATCATCGATTCGGGGAATCGGATATTTATTCTTGACGGTCAACTTATTTAGCTCACGGTAGTCAATGCACAACCTCATACTTCCGTCCTTTTTCTTCACAAAAAATACCGGCGCGCTCCACGGCGAAGAGCTGGGCCTAATGTACCCTTGCTCTAACAACTCTTGCAACTGAACCTTTAGCTCGGCCAGTTCCTTCGGTGCCATCCTAAACAGAGGACGCGACACCGGTCTCGCACCCGGTACCAATTCGATCGAGAAATCGATCTAACGCTGAGGAGGTGCTCCCGGAAGCTCCTCGGGGAATACATCCTCAAATTCTTCCACCACTGGAACATCCCCAATTGCCAACCTTGTAGAGTGAGTCTCCAACAAGTCTATAAATGCCTCGCCTCCTTGGTTTACCGCACGCCTCATTTGCATAGCGGAAATCAGGGAGCAAGCCACTCCGCTTAGGCCTTCGAACTTGACCTCTGCTCTACCTTCACCTCTTAGGGTTACCACCTTCAACTGGCAGTCGATACTAGCTCGCTGCGCTGCAAGCCAGTCCATCCCCAAGATAACGTCAAATTCGGCTAGTGGCAGAATCGCTGCTACCAACTCGAAATCACAATTACCAAATTGCAACACAATGCGTCCTTTCCTCATGGTAGTCATGAAAGACCCATTCGGCATACGCACGCTCAGCTCCACCTCTGCCTTTACGGACTCAGCACCAATCTTCCGGACAAAACTTTCCGCAAGAAAAGAGTGTGACGCTCCCGTGTCGAACAACACTCGAGAGGGGTAGCCTGAAACTAGCACGAAACCTAACCACGTGCAAAACAAACATGAAAGGCTGCAATCTACATTATTGCAACAAACAAAAACTTAAACTTTTTGTACCTGTCACCACGTCGGGTTGACTTATCGCTTCCTGCTGCCCAAGATTATAGGCTCTAGGCTGCACTGGAGGGAACCGCGAAGCACTTGACTCCGCCGCTTTCCCTTTCTCTCCAACACTAGGGCCTGAACGCACCGATTGTTCCTGCCTCGGCTCTGGCTCAGCTCCGGCCTCGGTACAAAACCGACTTATGTGACCCACCTTGCCACACTTATAACAAGTCAACGGACCTCTGGAGCGAAAATCTCCCGAAGGTGCGCCACTTCTCTCCCCTGGAGCGAAAATCTCCCGAAGGTGCGCCACTTCTCTCCCCAGGCCTACTAGGACGGGGCTTCTTCTTCCATCGGTTGCCCTCAGACTTCCACTGTGATTGAGACTGAGAAGGCTTTCCTTCTCCCTGCTTTGCCGCAAAACCCTTTCACCGTTAGGTTCGCTCCATGTCGCTCTCTAGTGTGCGAGCGACTTTGACCAACTCATTAAATCCCGCATTCTTCAAGGCAATGAGTGGCTGCCTTAAATTTCCCCTCAACTCTTGATAGAAGAGATTATCCCTCTCTTCATCATCTGCCATAGTCGTTCCCGCATAACGACCCAACTGAGTGAACTCTTGCAGATATTCATCCACTGTCTTCTCCCGCTGCACCAAATTCAAAAACTGCCGCTGTAGTGCTAACCTTGTCGAGCCCGAAATATACTGCTTGAGGAAAGCATTCCCGAACTCCTCCATGGACGGAACACGCCCAACAAAATGGCGACCGTTATGGTTCACCCACCACAACTTCGCATCTCCCTCTAACATGAAACTCGCATAGTGAGACTGCCTCTCCTCTGGGCTCTCAGCTGCCTTCAAGAGTTCCTGGATCCTCAAAAGCCAATCTTTGGCATCCGTTGGAGTGCCCACTCCCTTGAATATCGGAGGGTGGAAACTCAAGAAGTACTTCATGAATCGATCCCCCATCGGATTAGCTCTCTCCGCTAAAGGCTCTGCTTGCCTTACTTCGACATCCGGTGTATCAGGCGTAGCCGCCGGAGTGACAGGACTCGCAACTTGCACCACCGGCGTAGGAACCCGTGGCATCGCTCCAGCTTGAGCCGCTACCATTGCTTCCGCTAGCATGCGACAGAAATCAGCCAGGGACATGCCCACATTCATGAGGCCCGGAGCAGTGGCACTGCTTCCCGAAGGATCCTCTTGCCTCCTCGACGTCCCCGCATCGTCGCCAACATCCTAGCATAAGCAAGGAAAAAGACTCATCAATCTCTATTCGCAAGACTCAAACACAGGGATACTCATGATCCCGCACAATACTCCTATGTGGACAATCTATTACGCGATCAAAATACACTAGACCTCGCAAGAATACTAAACCTACCTTTGATACCAAAATGTAACACCTCCCCTGTAATGACCATATAATATGGGTCCGGCCGGGACCCCACAGCATATAACCACCACAGCTTTAGTATTAAAAGATGATATTAACTACCCAATCTTCAAAACTCAGACAACACAGTGGAAACAAACTTAAACCACAGAGATTGTCCACAATACATAGGAGTCCAACTGGCCTTAAGGCCTTACAAAACCAAAGTCCAAATCATCAAACATTCGATACTAAAAAGACATCCCAACAAAAGGGGAAAGATAGTTTTTCCCTAAACTACCTCGGCATGCAAGCCGGTTACAACATAATATAAAGAAAGTAATGCAGGAAAACAAACTAAGCACTTCATGAGGCTTTAGGCCTTTTTGGCCGGCGCGCTGGGTCCAGCCTGCGATTCTTGCTCTGCAACCAAATCACAAAGAGCGGTAAACGAGGGTCAGCTATGGCTGACCATAAACGGAGTAACAACATCCCTCCTCCCGGCCGTCCTAGCGGACCCCGGGGAACTACTTCACCCTGCAAGTCAGCACTTCGTATGCAAGTGTACATAAGGAAAAGCAACATAAATACATGCATGAGTGTCACAAACATCATACACGTTTCTATGTTTAGCAGATAATAAAAAGGGGCCTACCAATGCAAAATGAATGCAAACCCGGGTTTCACCCAAGGCACCCTAAAGCGTATGAATCTAGCACGTCATCATACATCATCATCACATCACAAACACAAGGGTACCCATTAATTCCCCACAAGGGCATCGTAGCCCAAGGCCAAGAGCTCTCGCTGAGACCCACATCGCCTGGCTCACCATGCCATCGGGCTTGTCTAACAGCTCACATGCTCGGGCCGCTAACCGCACACCAAACCGATGCTAAGAATTCTGGCTTAAGCAAAACTCCCCAAGGCCCTGGACTTACACTCGGGACAACGTCCTCCAACTACCTCGCCTCGCGACCGTTACCGGACTCATCCGTAGCACAAACATTCTCGTTAGTCAACACCGAAGGGACTAATCTTGGCGGGACACTCTCCACGCGTGAATCTCTATCTTCGCGGGATAGCCAGCCGACCACAAAGACCAATCGCGCCTTCGCACAACCCTAGGCATCACAAGCCCCATAATCCACACATTATTTCCCCGCCAAAAACCCAACATTCGTTACCACAAGAAACTAGAAGGGCACTACAACGTCGAGTTCACCGTAATCGGATTTCTAACAAAACCCCTAATATGCGCGTCAATCAACATCACCGAATCGGACCAACGGTCGTAAATCCGGCTTCACCCACCATGCCTAATCCGCTAACGGAGCGGATCACTAGTGCAAATCATGTCGGGGACGGACTCAATCAACCTGATGGTTCCTTTTGAACCAAGGCTACCCGGATCCCTCTCACCCGACGGATCCAGTGCCAAAAATGCAGAAAATAAGGGATGCCATGCACGCATCCTAAAGACCAGGAGGAGAAATGTCGTTACCTTTTGAGATCTCCTCCTAGCCATGGAAACTTGAAAAGAAACGGAGAAGAAGAAGCGTCTCGACGTCCTCTACGCGCTGCCGGTCTCGGATCGGCGAACGGAGCTCCGAAGCTCCAACAATGGCGAATTCTACTTCTTCTTCCTCCTTACCCCCCTTCTCCTTTCTCCAACCTAAGAGAGAGAAAGAACTTGAAAGAATGAGGGAATAAACCCTCATCCACACCCTAAGTCCCCCCAGCGAAACATTTGGGTCGTCCGATCAAGATCTGATCCAATCGGACGCCCAAAAATCGCTGTTTTACGGACCTGTTACCGAACGCACGGTCGAACGCACGACCGTGCGTTAAAACGCACGACTAACGACAGAGACACCATTTTTGCCCATCGGAGAGCACGCACGGTCGGATCGATCGTGCGTTAAGAAAACACACGATCGTGCGTCAAGAAAAATTCGCCCTCTCGACGTTAACTCTCAGCTCCGCAAAACTGGGGTGTTACACACAGACTCTCAACTTGCTGATATATTCACTAAACCTCTTCCCGATGCAAGGTTTCAAATGTTTAGGTTGTAATTAGGAGTCTTAGACATCTTAGGATGAGTTATTTGAAAAATGCAAAAGTATTATGCAATTTGAGGAATCAAGACATCTCCAAAAATTACAAAATTTTTGCATAAGACTACTCTAAGGACTCTTAATCAAGATCGAAAAGTGAAAATTTAAAATTCTCAAAAAATCACTTACTGTTTTCTGCGCTAGCACTAGCGGCGGCGCTAGCGTGGGTGTTTGATTTTTCTATTTTTCAAAATTTCTAAAAATCAATAAAAATATGTTAGTTTATATGTACAACTTAGTTTTTGTGTTTCTGACCTTTGTTATTTTTGTTTTATTTATATTATGAAACATCAACTACAAAACTTT
Source organism: Dactylorhiza incarnata (assembly GCA_033032865.1). NCBI lineage: Eukaryota > Viridiplantae > Streptophyta > Magnoliopsida > Asparagales > Orchidaceae > Dactylorhiza > Dactylorhiza incarnata. The sequence goes on from JAWHQI010000016.1 coordinate 4,056,385, forward strand.
AAAATTCAAAAATACAAAAATATATTTTTGTGGTTTTCTGTTTTTCTTTCATTAAAATTTTTCAAAAAAACAAAAAAACTGTAAGATCTTTATTGCTAATATCAAGCATGTATGAATTCTATTATTTAGAATTATCTACAATGTTAAAACTTGTTTCTTCATATTACTATGAACATTGTTTTGTTTATCATGCTTTGATATATCTAATTAAGTGCATCAATTATATTGAAAAATATGTGTAGAACCAAGCTTAGCATGCCTCTAAGTATGAGTAAAAGTTTTGTGATTGATAATGATACCTTTCACTCACTTATTTTGGTAATCAACAAGTGTGTTTAAATCTAACAATGCTTGCTTGTGTATTGTAATTATGCAATGAATTAAAACTTGCATAAGTTTATTACCTACACTACATTTGAATTGCACTTAAGAAATTAAGAAAAGTGGTCGTTTTAAAAAAAAAATTTGTTGGGTTTGCAAAACAAGTGTATTCGGAGATTGTTGTCTCACAAAAGTGAACAAAACAATATAGACAAATATAACTCCACCAAGTACTACTTGGAAAGAATAGTAAAGTGTCTTATGCAAACCTTGTCTATTACAACACTTTGTTAAAAATTATGTGCATTAAAGTGTGTGAAAGTTAATATACTTTTGTTTTATTGTGCACTTTACTCTACATATGTCTTGTACTTTGTGATTTAAATCAATTGATAAGATTGCTCAAAATACACTTATGTGCACTTCATTATCTTTCATAACACTTCTTCTCATGAGTATTGGATTCTAATGCTTTATCTATACTACTCTTTATATAAGAAATTCACTAGATAACCTAGCATGATCTCTACAATGTTTGGTATCTCTTAAACTTAAAATTATGTAACATTGTAGTGTAATATCTGATTGATATGTTCATTTCATGCTTGGTAACTTTATGTAAAACTTTGAGATTTCAAAAAGGTTAAAACATCTTTACAATTTGAACCTAAACTCATATTTATATTTAGGCTTCTCATGCTTACAAAAAGATGTTTCTTATAATCTTCCGCTTGCTTACAACTCTTATCTTTTTATTTGAAATCTCTTATATACTATGCTTAAACTCTTTATCATTTCATATATTACAAAAGCTCGATCATGATTTATAATTCCTAAGGAATGCTTCCTTACTTTTCTTACCCCAACTTATTTTGATAATACCAAAAGGGGGAGATTAATTAAAGAAATCTATATAGGAGAAATATAGAAGATTAAGTGGAGAATAATTTATGTAATCTATCATTTAGGGGGAGTACAACATTAATTGCCTTTATGTAGGGGGAGCATTAAGATAGGGAGAGTATGCACTATTCTCATGCTTATCATATACTATAGTTGCACTATTATCTCGCTTATCATATTCTATAAACACTATTGTTGATTTCTTGTTTAAAGGATTTGTTATTATCAAAAGGGGGAGATTGTTGGACATGTGTGACACATCCCTTTGTTTGAGAATAACAAATCCCATATTGTATTTGATCTTTCTTGTCGTGTGTTTATTGTGTGCAGGAACTATATGAGCAATACTCCATAGGTAGAACGCAGCTGAAATCAATTTTCTGAAAGAAACACTACCACCAGCGCTAGGGATACCTCCTGGCGCTAGCGCTACCGCAGGCGCTAGTGCTATCGCCTGGCGCTAGCACAAGTTCGTGCACACAATGCCACGCCACGACAGTTTTGTAACCACTTCTATATGAATGCTACCGCAGGCGCTAGGAGCTACCGCAGGCGCTATCTCCAAGTTCTATAAATTGATGCCTTCTCGCTCATTTTGGTTAGAGATTCCAGAGAGATTACTTGTGGCAAAATTCTAGAGTTGTTACTCTGCTGAAAGTTCATCTCCCACTCAAAGCCAAAGAAGATTTTTGGAGAAGGAAGCCGTCACGCTGCATCCGAAGAATGATCGCTTCAACCTCGCTTATGCTACAACGATCCTTCATCCTCATCTTCAAAAACCTCATAGAGGGAGTTTTTGTTATTTGATTTATTTCAATATTGTGAAGTTTTGTAGTAAAATTGCCTTGTATTGGCGACTAGGTCCTTGCGTGGCTTAGGGGGTAATTCACCGCGTGAGTTGGCGACTAGGTCTAGGAGATTAGATCTAGGGGGTGATCGAGGCCATATCTGGGGTTAGGATTGGCTAGAGCGGCTTGAGGTCATTTTCGGGGTAGGATAGGCTAAAGCCAACCGGTTTGTGGAAATACAAGTTGGTAAAGAAAAGGAAAAGATATTTACATTTGTACGCCTCCGATTTCTAGCGACATTGAAATCAAATTTATGTAAACACTTTTTTATATAATACAATCATGTCTCTATTTGTGTTTACTTGATTTCTTTCATTTGGCGTAAATTTTATTATTGCAAATTACTTTTTGCTAAATTGTTATTTTGCTCTCATTTATTCCTAAACAATTTAGTAATTTCCTTCAAATTATAAAAAGAATTTTGATTCCCTTATTCACCCCCCTCTAATGGCACATATCGATCCAACACCAAGATCTATCTGCCAGCTCCCGTCAGTGGGATGACTGGCGAGCCCGTAGATCTGCCATAAGTAATCCTCCAATAAGGAACTTTCTGCAATCGTGTGAAGACTACACTCGCCCAAGTAATTCTCATGCTCAACCCGTGTTATCAAACACCCAAGGACTCCTAACCAAGTCCATAACATATTTACTATTATTAGTTCAATCGATGCTAATTAGCATACAAGGACCTACCAACCGGTTCCTTAACATAACACCATAGGATATAACCATATCCTATAATCCACACCAACCATCACTGCTACCCATGCCGAGTTGTCATAACCCTTGTGCAGTGGCATGTGTATGTAAGGAAAATACTCTCCTTGAACCTATAGGACTATTGTGTGTTTAATGTCATGTTCAAGTTTACTATATAAATCTGCCCAATGTGTAAACCATACCAATCCTCATGCTCATTTCACAACATGCTTTGAACGCAATTGAATTCATATGCATTATTCGATCACGCTTAGTCAGTGCCAATCATCTCGAACCCGTTCTCCTAAAAGGTCATCAATCGTAATCTCTACTAAGTGGTTATCGCAAATCTAACTCTCTGATAGATTATCAAGTGATATAGATACAGATTTATGCATGTTTCCAAAATCCTTGTCTAAATGAGCATCTTAATATTTCAATTCAACATAATAAATTATAACAACATATTTAATTAAGGACTCATTTCAAAGCTAAATCTGCTGAAACTTCTACCATAGGTCCGAATTAATGGTAGAATCATTCCCACCAAATTTCGACCTCATTGTATAACATAATACTTATTTATTATACTTTACATTTATATGATACGACAGCCAATTTCATGTCAAATATGTATCCAAAAATTTTGAAACTAAACATGGGTGATCAAAATATCATCAGGCACATCTCTACAAAATTTTGTAAGCATCCGATAAATATTTTAGGAGAAATCAATAAAATATTTGAACTTAGTGCATAATCATTAATGTTTACTAAAACATGGTTTCTTGGAGCTACAGAGCACCAAAAATAATGTGCCACCCCATTCCGAAAAGGTATCGCCAATGGCTACAACTTTTGTGTTTAGCCCAAGGTCAATATCTAAGCATAACCTATCTAAAAATGGGTTTGAACCCAGCAGAGTAAATCTGGACAGCAAGTTGTCCTGTACATAAACCGGATCATTTTCTGCATAGCAATTTTTTATTTCACTTTGTCGGAGTTACAGAGATCCCCTGAAAACGCACAACCACTCGTTGGAAAGGTCTTTCCGAGTGATACAACTTTCGTGCTGAGTGCAAGACCTGAATGAGGCCGGATCATGGCTAAAATTAGGCTTGAAGTCTGTCACGTGCATAAAAAGATTTTTGCCTCAATATTATAAAACCTGCGCGGATCTTAAGACAGATGAACATCATCTGTTCATCTTCTTCCTCCAGCACACACATATATTATTTCGCCTTCTCTCCTCTAATACTCCCTCAATAGACCACCGTTCTTCATGAAATCAAGTCCTACAACTTCGTATTGAAGAGAGGAATTGATTGAAGATATTTCTCGACGAACGACGACCTAGAACAGAAGTTCTAGCGTGGTCTCTTCCTAGAAAACTCCATTAATCTCGCTGAAATTAAGCTCTCTTGAGCCCAATATCTCTCCTATTTCAAATATTAAGATCTAGCACCAAGGGAGAGGGGACGGAAGTCACCTGATTTGCGGCCATGGATCGAGTTTGTCTTCTTGGAGGCATGGTGGCGGTTGGCCAAGCTTCAATTCTCCTTCGAAGATTGATCTCCTTCAGGAAAATTACTGGTCTCAGTGCTTGAGGTGTGGGGAAGAGGAAGAAACTTGATCAGCTCTTGGATGAGGAAATGAAGTTTAAGGTTTTGGGAGGAGAGAGAAAATGGAGGTTGATTTGACTAGAATTAATGGGAAAAATATTTCCCATGCTTTGGATTTGACAATCCATCCATGTGTCACTGTCTTATTAACCTAAGCCACCTCCCAGCCTTGAAATGAGCAAGGATAACGTATGTGTATAATAAAAAGAGTCGCATCGCATTTTGTCTATCCTATTTTGAGTCTGTCTAGTCTATATGGAGTCTGACCAGTCGATTTTGACACTATCTAGTTGATTTTACCACTGTCCAGTTAATTTTGAGTCAGTCCAGTCAATTTTTAGTCTGTCTAGTTAATTTTGACATTGTCTAGTCAATTTTGACACTGTCAGTCGAATTTTAGTCTGTCCAGTCGATTTTGATACTATCTAGTCGATTTTTAGTCTGTCTAGTCGATTTTGACACAGTTCAGTCGATTTTGAGTCAGTCTAGTCAATTTTTAGTCTGTCCAGTCAATTTTGAAACTGTCTATTAAATTTTTAGTCTCTCCAGTCGATTTTGATAATGTCTAGTCGATTTTGAAGGCTACCGTCGGCGGTATCACTACCACCCTGCGTTAGCTCTCTTCTACAAGTTTTCCCTTATTTCTTATCTTTAGGAAGTGGGAGCGCTACACCCACCCTTATTGACGGTGACTCAAACCTAACCACCTCAGGGTCTTAAGGCATCTACCGAGCCTGAGTAAACTCTCAGTGACACAAAACACTCAAGAGGGCCTAGCGCGAACTGGATGTTACAAATCCAATAAACAAATAAAAAATATTTCGTCCCCGAAATTTAAGTTTGGGGCTACGGGTGTTGAATTGTGAGGTATGATAAACTAGTTTAGGACACACCTTGGGGAAATAACCCTGGGTAACGTTGTTGCATGAGGTACATAGGCACCCAAGTGTATTCCTCCTTCAAATGGTTGGACCACAGGACCTTTACCAACGGGACACTCTTTTGTTGCAGCTTTCGGATCTCGGTATCTATCCTCTGTACGATCTCCAGCTCAACATATCTATTAGTTGCAACCAGATGTAGTTACGCCGTACTGATCAGTGCGAAGTAATGCTCTTCGCAGGGAGGATATATGGAAGACATCGTACAAATTCTCCAATTCCGGTGGTAGCTCCAACTGATAAGCTAAGGGACTGATCCACTCTAGGATAGTATAAGGCCCCATATAACGAGGGCTGAGCTTCTTCTTTCCCCGGACACGAAATATGTCATGTATTGGTCTGATCTTCAAGAAAACCTTATCTCCTACCTGAAACTCCACCATCTGGTGTTTCACATCATAGTATATTGCCTGCCGACTTTGTGCCTCGAGCATACGATCCCAAATCTGCTGAATCATCACATTTGTATCATCATTGTATTCCACCCCAAGTGCCTTCAGATTTCAGCCTGGATCCAAGATAGAGGCGTCCGACACCTCCTTCCGTATAGCGCCTTATAAGGAGCCATGCTGATGTGTGCCCGATGATTATTATTGTAGGAAAACTCCACCAAAGGTAGAAGTCTCTCCCACGGCTCTCCCTGTTCCAAGACACATAGCCGCAATAGGTCATTGTAATATCTAGTTGCCAACCAAAGTCACCTAGAGGGGGTGAATAGGTGATAACTGCGTCTTTTGCGGAATTGAAAATCTTGAAAACAAAGAACGCACAGAATGCAAATCACAATCACAGACGAAGCAAGAAATTTATAGTGGTTCCCCGTTCTTGGGTACTCCACTTGCCGGCCTCGCCAATCTAGCACCACAGCTAGACTTGACTACTTCACTAAATCTCGGATCAAGAACGATCCTACAATTCTCAGAGTCAAAACTCTTACAACTCGGAGATCAATCTCCTACAAACTCAGAGAGAATCCTCTCTTACAACTCGGAGAATACCTCTCCTACAACTCGGAGAACAATCTCTCCTACAATCAAATGTAAAATTTAGATTGAAACAATACTTAACGAATTACGATCAGATCTGAATAATTTGATGATGATCGTCTTCCTTCTTGAGATAGAAATGTCTTCGACTTGATGTTGAAGAAGAAGAATTGAATCGGCACAAATCAGATCTTCTAAGGTCTTGATCGATCCAATGAAAACAGAACGAGTGAGGGGATGATCGATCGACCTTTTTCTTCCACTTGGAGACGAAATCAGATAACACACAATCGAACTCCAACAATGGTGATGTGCGGCACTAGAAGACGATCTTGGATCAGATTAGGAGAAAGTACGAACTCTGATCTTCTACTTCGAATCTTATTTCTTTCTTAAGGAGCAATCATTATATAGATGAAGACCTAACAGTTTAACCTTAAAACGAGAAAAGACGTCACGTCAATTTGACAGAAAAGACTTGTCGTCAAAAAGGAAAACAAAGTTTACGAGAAACACTTTATCAGACTTCTCGAGAAATGCAAGACTTCTCGAGAGATGACTGCAAGTTCTCGAAAACAGCTTTAGAAGAGAATATAGAAAGATTACGACAAGGCTTCTCGAGAGATGCAAGACTTCTCGAAAACAAAAATACTTCTCAAGAGTGGAAGGATTTCTCGAAAGCTACCGCTGAGACAGATTTCTCGAAAGCAACTGAAAAGAGGTTTTCTCGAAAGCTAAGGGGACTTTCCGAGACATCATTGATTTCTCGAGAAATCATAACAGCTACTAGAAAACTTTTAACTTTTCGAGAAAAGACCTCTGAAACAACCCTTCTCAAAAAATCACAAGGACTTCTCGAGAGCATAGAAGGACTTCTCGAAAAGTTCCTTTACATCTCGAAAAATCTACTTAGGAAAAATTTCTTCCTTTTTCTCTAGACCACTAGCTGCACACCAAGCTTTGAATCTTTAACGTCTTGATCATAAAGTGTATCCCAATTGAGAGACCACACATGAGTCAACCCCATACCCCACACAATGAAGAATTATATTGCATGAGACTGTGCTTATTGACCCATTGTGACCTGACATTGGTCTACACTTAGCAATGTGAACCTGCAAGAACAATACTAGAAAAGTATATCAAATACACAAACAATTCAATCTTGGTTCAAAGTTGACTTTCTACAAATCAAGGTTATTGTGGATACAATACCCAACAATCTCCCCCTATTTGTAGAAGTCAGAACCCTACTCACTAAGATGAATTGTATCAATATAAAATAATAAAAAATATACTGGAAGGAACATTAAAAACAATATCTAAATATAAGAACATGATTGTCACATCAAAACCAAAAACTATATTTAGATGTAAGATTATCTAATGAATTAATGTTCACACAGGCATATAAAAATAAAGTTTTAAAGATCTTCAAAAACTTGACTTAGATATTTGCATTTCTCTTTCTCAACATCTCTTGCCTTTCAAAGTAAGCATATGGCTTTGGATGATACTTGGGAGGAGCTTCTGGAGCTGTTGGATTGTTGTACCCATAATTCTTGAAATGGATTCTTCTCTTGATTTGGCTTGTCTCATACTTCTTCCATTCAGAAGTGCTGTACAGTTCAGAAGCTTTCACATTTCCTTCTTCTACAAGCTTGAGAGAGTCAAGAATGATAATCTTTGAAAATGAACTCCAAAGTTCTGGATAAACCTTTGTTTCATCTACAACTGCTTTGCCAGAACCTGCTGAGCTGTAACCAGGAACAGACCTGCTTGCAGAAGGTCCATCACCATACTTCCTTTTCCTAGAATAGTGTATTGAGGAGTGAGTCTCTACTGAAGGAATATCATCAAACAGCCCTGCTGACCTTGGAGAAAATTGAGGAATTGAAGGAGCATCAGATTGAACTTGATCAAAGTGAGGAGGAGGTTGAGCAGGGTCAATACCCAAATCAGGAAAGATTTCATGGTGAAGCCAAACAGCAGTATTAGAGGTGAAATCTTTTATCTCATTTACCTGCTTTTGGACACCTTGGGACAACTGCTCAAACCAATTAATCAAGTGTCTATGAAAGTCAAAAAGAGTTTGATCCAATAACCCAGTCATCTTATCAGTTATACTGTCCTCCCCTTTTCTGACTTCTATAGATAGGGTTTGGAGAATAGAATCCTTAAACTGTCCAACCTCATCAATAACTTTGAAAGTATTCTCCTCAGCCTTTGAAGCCATGTTTTCTTGAGTTTTTTGACCTGAATAACCTCTGCAAGAACTGTGGCTACACCCTCTATGGTGTGATCAATGGCCTTGCCTCCCTTAATAACAACTTCTTTTAGTTGATCTGAACTGGTCTTGAACTCTTTCAACTTCTTAGCCATTTCCTTTTCAATATCTGACAGTCTTGCATGAACTTCTTTGAAGGAGTAATCTATTTTGGCACTTTGTCTTTGAAGCATTAATTCAACTTTACCAAGAATTGTACTTTCATCAAAAAGGGATGGAGGAATAGGGGCTGGCTGAACTTCTTCTGGTATATCTTCAAGAATAACTGAACTTTGGAGCTTGACAGGAGATATGTTGATTCTCTGATTTTCTTCATCAACAGGCTTTTCCTGATCATCCTTGTTTGTTTCTAAGGAAGGCTCTTGCTCCCCCTCAATATGTACTGGGGGAGGAGATGAGTCATGCACTGAAGCATCATCTACTTCCTGATTAAAATCATAGTCAGCACCTGACCCAGCCATATGGTCACTAGTGCTAAGCACATCATCAGCACCTTTTAGAATTTCACTAACAACATTTTCTATTGTAGAATCAACTCTGTCTTTATCCATAACTGGAGGAGGTGAGAAGTGATCAACTTGTTCTTGAGAAAGAAAAGTGTCTTCCATAGGAGTATCTGACAAAACTTGAGCATCTGGGATGGATGGAGTGTTGGAAGGAACTTGATCTGAAGGAACTTGTTCTGATGGATCCTGAGCTGATGGAGGAAGAACTGTGTCTATTGGAGGAGGAAGACATGGCTCTGCTGAGGGAATGGTGTCTTGTGGAGCTGAAGATGAAGCTGGAATTGTGGAGACATCTGGAGGAGGAGCAGGAGCTTCATACTCTAGTGCTGAGTGACTTGAAGATATAGGATCCCCCTGGAGACCTGCATCTGCAGTTGGCTTAGTAATCCTGATGTTCCACCTCTTCATTGTGACAACATCTACCTTCTTCAAATGATGAATAATAGCTCCTATAGACATGTCAAACATATCTGGATTAAACTGATTCAGATAGAGTGACAGGATTCTTGCAAAATTGGGGCTCATAATGCTTTCTTTAATCTTATTGAATAGAAAATCTGCCCAACTGAATCTTTTTCCACAAATCACAATTGCTACCAAGCTGAAATCATCTAAAGAGACATGACCCAGGCTGCCAGTATGACATAGTAAGACTTTTGAAATTATGTCCACTAGCAATTTTCCAACATCATTCATCTTTTGTCTACGAATAGTTGATGTTCCTTTATCTAACCAACTAAAGATTAGGGCATGAGCCCAATCCTCATTACTTAGAGTATCCTCAATTTCTACCAATGGAACCTTCAAATGCTTAGAAAGAGATTTTGGATTTATCTTGATTTTGAAATCTCCAACACTAGATTTCATCCTATTTCCATTTTTGTGTACTTTTATATTGATAAACAGATCCTCTACCTCTTTAAACAGAATTCGACATTGATGTTCTAGTAAGAAAGACAGGCCAGCTACGTCTAGAAGATAAAAGAGGTTTCGAAACTCATCTGAAATCGATTGGAGACCTTCTCGCACGAGTTCACTGCCGACACCGATCTTAGGTTTTCCTGAAGGAGCCATCGAATGAGAGGAGTACTTGAAATGTGAGCTAGAATGAGAGAAGATCCGTCTGAAAGCGAAATGGAACGTCGATTTTGCGAAAGAGGAAGATGAACCGTCGACACTTTTCGAGAGGGGAAAGAAATAACCTCGCGTGATCTTTTAATTCATTTCGAGAGTCTATATATAGTTTGGTTCGATGTGAAAATTAATTTGGTTTTAATTAATATTAAGAAAATGAAATACGCGCCTACCTGGCTTTTCATATTCTCGAAATTTGAAATTAGAGTTTTCGAAAAGTATAAGACATTTCTCGAGAGGTTGTTAAAGTTCTCGAGAAGTCCCAGAACTCTACCGATCTTCTTTCGAAAGAGCATTTCTTGAGGGATAACCCATTTCTCGAGAAGTATAAACTTATTTTTCGAAAAGTGTCTTCAGTTTTCCGAAAAGTTTTAGCTCTATCCATATTCATAAAAAGCAAGTCATTTCTCGAGATATTAACTACATTTCTCGAGAAGTTTAATGATGACTTGGATTTTTCTTCTTTGATTTTGATAAACCTGTACTTCATTTTAGAACATAAAATAAGATAAAACTTTAAGAAAATTCACTTATCTTCTTCTCTTCTCCTTTGCTTGACCATTATTCCATTTTGAGTATTCCAAGTTCTGTCTTGAAGAAAGAGAACTTAGTCTCATCCAGCGGCTTCGTGAATATATCTCCAATTTGCTTATCCGTAGGGACATAGCTTAAGTTGATATCCCCATTCTCCACATGTTCTCGGATGAAATGATATCTTAACTCGATATGCTTTGTCCGACTGTGTGAGACTGCATTATTTGCTATAGCAATTGCACTGGAGGAGTCACAAAACATTGGAATATTCTTTATCTTCAAATTATAATCTTGAAGCTGATTTCTTATCCAAAGAAGTTGTGCGCAACAACTGCCTGCAGAAATATATTCTGATTCGGCTGTTGAAATTGCAACACAATTTTGCTTCTTGCTGCTCCAGGAGATAAGCCTTCTTCCGAGAAATTGGCATGTTCCGGAAGTGCTTTTCCTGTCGTCTCTACTACCTGCAAAATCTGCATCTGAATAACCAATTAGCTCGCTATCATTACTTCTTGGGTACCATAAGCCAAGATTCGGTGTACCTTTAAGATATCTCAAAATTCGCTTTGCAGCGGTATAGTGAGATTCCTTAGAGTTCACTTGATATCTGGCACATACACATGTAGAAAACATTATATCAGGCCTACTAGCAGTAAGGTAGAGCGGAGAGCCAATTATGCTTCTGTACTTGGGTTCATCAAAAGGTTTCCCTTTCTCATCCTTGTCCAGAGACATAGCTGAGCTCATTGGAGTCCTCATAGAGGTTGCATTCTCCATTCCAAATTTCTTAATCAGCTCCTTGGTGAATTTCGTCTGTGAGATGAAAATTCCATCTTCAGATTGTTTCACTTGAAGTCCTAAGAAATATTTTATCTCTCCCATACTGCTCATTTCAAACTTTCCTTGCATAAGTTTTGAAAATTTTTTGCAAAGATTGTCGTCCGTAGAGCCAAAAATAATGTCATCGACATAGATTTGCACTAGCAAAATCTTGCTTTTTTACTTCCCTAAGAAATAATGTTTTATCTATCTTTCCTCTTGTGAACTTGTTCTCAAGAAGAAAATTAGACAGCGTCTCATACCAAGCTCGAGGAGCTTGTTTTAACCCATACAAAGCTTTTTGCAGTAAGTAAACATAATTAGGATGTTCAGAATCTACAAAACCTGGAGGTTGTTCAACATATACTTCTTCTTTTATGTTACCATTTAGAAAAGTTGACTTAACGTCCATTTGGTATACGGTGAAACCTTTGAATGCAGCATAGGCTAAGAACATTCTGATCGCTTCAAGTCTTGCTACCGGAGCATAAGTTTAATCGAAGTCGATCCCTTCTTCCTGTATGTAACCTTTTGCTACAAGTCTGGCTTTATTCTTTATGATTGTTCCATCTTCATCCAACTTGTTCCTGTACACCCACTTTGTTCCAATAATATTTTTATCCTTGGGTTTTGGAACTAGTTTCCACACCTTGCAACGCTTGAATTGATTTAACTCTTCTTCCATTGCAATTATGCAGTGGGGGTCTTCATTTGCTTCTTGAAACTTCTTCGGTTCAACCTGTGAGAGAAAACTTAAATGCATATTTTCGTTAGCAGTACCTCTTCTTGTTCTAATTCCGACTTAAGGATCTCCTATGATTTGATCAATAGGATGGTCTCTCATGTGTCTGAACTCTAGGTTCCTTGCATCAGTTTGAACATCTGGTGCATCATCTGCTACTTGAATGTCTTCTTCCACTTGTACTAGTTCTTCATCAATATGATCTTCTTCTTCATTTGTGATTGGGGAAGAGATCTTGACGAAGGTTTGAGCATCAAGTTTGACTGGCTCATCCAAGCTTATATCTTGTGTCTTTGAACCTGTACCTTCAATAGAAGCACTAGAAGAGCTGCTATATAGCATGCTCGTTTCATCAAATACAACATTGATAGATTCTTCTATAATCAGGGTTTTCTTATTAAATATTCTATAAGCTCTACTATGGCTGCTATTGCCTACAAAAATACCTTCAAAACTCTTTTCGCTAAACTTGGTTTTGTAATGCTTTCCATTATTAAGTACAAAGCATTTGCAACCAAAGATTCTAAAATAAGAGATGGTTGGTCTATTGCCTTTTAGTAGTTCATAAGGAGTCTTTTCATGGTTTTTGTTTATGAGTGCTCTGTTTTGCACGTGGCATGCAGTGTTGACTGCTTCAGCCCAAAGGTATTCGGGTAGTGAAGTGTCACTCAACATTGTTCTGCAAGCCTCAATGAGTGTTCTATTCCTTCTCTCAGCTACCCCATTTTGTTGTGGAGTTCGAGGAGAGGAAAACTCTTGAAGGATACCTAGACTTTCACAAAAATCTGTCATGGCCCCAGATTCAAATTCTGTTCCATGGTCACTTCTGATTTTGACCACCGAACATTCAAATTCATTCTGGGTTTGCTTGACAAACTTAGTGAAAATGTCAAATGTATCTGATTTGTGCTTTAGAAAGAATACACATGCAAAACGTGAGTAACATCTACAATAACTAATGTGTAAGACTTACCTCCTAAACTTCTAATTTGCAACGGACCAAACAAGTCCATATGAAGTAGGTATAAACACCTAGTTGAATCTTTGCCTATAATGCTCTTAAAAGTAGCTCTTGTTTGCTTGCCTTTTACACACGCATGACAAGGTCTATCCTTAATGCACTTAATATTTGGCGCATCACGTACTAAGTTTTGAGAAAATAATTTATTTATAGTTTTGAAATTTATATGTGCTAATCTCTTATGTCATTGATCAGCAAGAGATGCACTATCTTTTGCTAAAAGACACACTGGTGTAGAGGATGATAAACAAAGAAAATTTAAACAGAACATATTTCTACAACGAGTGCCTGATAAAATCGTTTCTAGATTATCAGCCGATTTTATCAAACACTTATCTCTACGAAAATCAACTATGTATCCTTTATCACAAAGTTGACTTATGCTTATCAGATTATGTTCTAATCCTTCCACATAAGCTACATCTGAAAAGGATACATTACCGTTAGAAATCATACCATAGCCTTTTGTTATTCCTCTGTCAGATCTGCCAAAAATAACTTTTGGACCGTTCTCAACTGGAATGAAATTTTGCAAAAGGATTCTTGTTCCGGTCATATGCCGAGAACAACCACTGTCCAAATACCAGATAGGATTATTGTTGGCCTTTGGACATACCTGCAAAAACAAATTATTTTGCCTTAGGAGCCCAAACAACTTTGGGTCCTTGGTCCCTTGTTAGTTGAGCACCACGAGGAACATTAACATTGCGAGCGGTCTTTATTGCATTGTTAACTTGTGGTCTCTTGGAATATGTAGAATTGAACCAACAGTCGACGACAAAGTGACCTATTTTGCCGCAAAACCAACAATTAAACCTGTTGTATCTTTTCTTAATATTTTCCTGCTTAACTCTTTGAACGTTGATTTTAGCAGGAGCAATCCTTCTTGATGAGGATGCTTCATGAGTACAGCATACATAGGGTAATGCTTTCTCCTTTGGCTTAGGTACAACAGTCTTTACTATTGGTTCTTTAACAACACTTGGACCATGAACATAAGGACCATAATCTCTCAGATTTACTTCTTCATAAGGTGCTTTGAAAGCACTTTGACCGAGGTATTGAGGACGAGCCCACCCCTTATAGTCATTGACAGGCGCAAAATTAATTGGTCGTGTCAAGTGACCATAAGAGCTTTCCATGTCATAAACATTCGTGGGAAGTAGAACTTTCTTAAATTCTACTTGTTCTAGATGGGCTTTCCCTTTTTCTTCGATAGTAGCTTTCTTAGCATTTTTGTTTTTCTTCTTGGCAAGGGTGCCCTTAGAAGAGTTACTTGGCCCAACGACATGACCTATGCCACTGCTATTTGCTTTAGTAGAGAAAGTATCAATGATTGGAAGAATGGTTTTCGGTTGTGAAAACTTTTCAACTAGCTTCTTCTCAGCGGCTAGCTGTTCTTCCAGAACTTTGATAGAGTTCTCTTTCCGATCAAGGAGCTCATCTGAGCTTTTGATTTTGTCTTTCAAGATTTTGTTTTCCTCTTTGAAGGAAGAAAGTTGTTCAACTTCCTTTCTCAAATTAGATTACACTTCTTTAAGAGACATGATCTCCTTGGCCTGTGTTTTGACTACCTTTCGGGATTTGTCAAAGCTTTTAAGCATTTCAGTATATTGGGTCATGAGGTTTGAGTCATCATCTGAAAGGTAATCCTTTTGTTCAGCTGAAGCATATTCAGAATCAGATAAGATGGTGTGAGAATTTACCTTCCCGGTATATGGAGGTTCTTCTTCTTCATCAGTCATAGCCATTAGCCCGAAGTAGGCTTCTTCTTCACTACTTGATTTCTCCGAGTCACTATCGCTTAAAGTTTTGTTCTTTTAGCGACTAGACTCTTTTCAGTCTTCCTTTTTCCGTGGGTGGATTTCTTTTCTTCTTTTCTTCCACCCTCTTTCTTTTTATAAGGGCATTCAACAATCATGTGCCCTGGCTTATTGCAACAATAGCAAACTATGTCAGAAGAAATATGTTTACCAGTTTTAGATTTATACCTGTCATGATTGCTAGAACCCTTTCTGTGATGATCACCATCACGTCGAGAATGTCTATATTCAGAGGAAGACTTATTCTTCATGTGTCTTCTTTTGTTTAGCAGTTTCTTAAACTGACGAGAGATTAGAGAAAACTCCCCATCAGACATTTCAGATCTGGAGGAGCCGACTTCAGATTCTTTTTCATCATCAGATTCTTGTGTTCTAACTGGAGATAAAGCTCTGCTTTTTCTAGAGCTCTCGGCTTTCATAGCCAAGGTCCTTTCCTTGCTAGAAATTCTATTCCCATCTTCTTCTGTTTTGCGAATATTCATTTGCAGCTCATGGGATAATTATTTCCCAAACAGATTCTGTGGGTCTAGGTTTGGTAACTTTCCAAACTCTCTGATTGCAACTATCTTGCTATCCCAGTCTTTCGTTAGAGATCGCAGGAATTTGTCATTTAGTTCACCATTAGTAAATTCCCGACCATAATTCCTTAGGCCGTTTACTATTTTAAAGAATCTTTCATATGCATCGGCAATGCACTCCTTTTTATTCTGCTTGAAAGCCTCGTACTCTTGATTCAAAAGTGATCTTCTATCATCTCTTACTTCTTCAGTACCTTCAATAAGGACTATTAAAGACGTCCACATTTCTTTGGCAGAATTACAGTGAATTAAGTTTTGCAACATTGAATCATCCACTGCACTGACAATTATGTTCTTTGCCTTTTTGTCTAAAGCAACGAGAGCGATCTCATCCTTTGTTAAGTCCATCATTTTCTTTGGTACTTTTAAGGTTGGATCAATAGTAGAAGCTGTCATAGGCACATGAGGTCCTTCTTCCATGACTTGGAAGATTCTTGGGTCAGCGGCTTCCATATAAAATCTGACTCTTTCTTTCCACATAGGAAAGTTAGCCTTAGTGCATATTGGCAATTTCAACGAAGACGATTCCTTGCACTTTTCCATGATTTGTTGGCAATTAGAATGGAGAGATACTATTCAAGGTGTTAACCTTTTAAGAACAAACTACCTCTGATACCAATTGTATTATCTAGTTGCCAACCAAAATCACCTAGAGGGGGGTGAATAGGTGATAACTGCGTCTTTTGTGGAATTGAAAATCTTGAAAATAAAGAACGCACAGAATGCAAATCACAATCACAGACGACGCAAGAAATTTATAGTGGTTCCCCGTTCTTGGGTACTCCACTTGCCGGCCACGCCAATCTAGCACCACAGCTAGACTTGACTACTTCACTAAATCTCGGATCAAGAACGATCCTACAATTCTCAGAGTCAAAACTCTTACAACTCGGAGATCAATCTCCTACAAACTCAGAGAGAATCCTCTCTTACAACTCGGAGAATACCTCTCCTACAACTCGGAGAAAAATCTCTCCTACAATCAAATGTAAAATTTAGATTGAAACAATACTTAACGAATCACGATCAGATCTGAATAATTTGATGATGATCTTCTTCCTTCTTGAGATAGAAATGGCTTCGACTTGATGTTGAAGAAGAAGAATCGAATCGGCACAAATCAGATCTTCTAAGGTCTCGATCGATCCAATGAAAACAGAATGAGTGAGGCGATGATCGATCGACCTTTATCTTCCACTTGGAGACGAAATCAGATAACACACAATCGAACTCCAACAATGGTGATGCGCGACACTAGAAGACGATCTTGGATCAGATTAGGTTTTGGAGAAAGTACGAACTCTGATCTTCTACTTCGAATCTTATTTCTTTCTTAAGGAGCAATCATTATATAGATGAAGACCTAACGGTTTAACCTTAAAACGAGGAAAGACGTCACGTCAATTTGATGGAAAAAACTTGTCGTCAAATAGGAAAACAAAGTTTACGAGAAACACTTAATCAGACTTCTCGAGAAATGCAAGACTTCTCGAGAGATGACTGCAAGTTCTCGAAAACAGCTTTAGAAGAGAATATAGAAAGATTACGACAAGGCTTCTCGAGAGATGCAAGACTTCTCGATAACAAAAATACTTCTCGAGAGTGGAAGGATTTCTCGAAAGCTACCGCTGAGACAGACTTCTCGAAAGCAACTGAAAAGAGATTTTCTCGAAAGCTAAGGGGACTTTCCGAGACATCATTGATTTCTCGAGAACTCATAACATCTACTCGAAAACTTTTAACTTTTCGAGAAAAGACCTCTGAAACAACCCTTCTCGAAAAATCACAAGGACTTCTCGAGAGCATAGAAGGACTTCTCGAAAAGTTCCTTTGCATCTCGGAAAATCTACTTAGGAAAAATTTAATGTCTTGATCATAAAGTGTATCCCAATTGAGAGACCCCACATGAGTCAACCCCATACCCCACACAATGAAGAATTACATTGCATGAGACTGTGCTTATTGACCCATTGTGACCTGACATTGGTCTACACTTAGCAATGTGAACCTGCAAGAACAATACTAGAAAAGTATATCAAATACACAAACAATTCAATCTTAGTTCAAAGTTGACTTTCTACAAATCAAGGTTATTGTGGATACAATACCCAACAGTCATCCATCGTCCTGATAGTCCTTTCTGACTGGCCATCGGTCTGAGGATGGAAGGAAGTGTTGAACGTTAACCGAGAGCCCAAATATGCATGTACTACCCTCCACACCTTGGAGCTAAAATGACCATCTCGATCTGAAATGATAGTTTTGGGCACCCCGTGATATTGGACAAATTGCTCCACAAAGAGGCCCACCAAAACATCGACATATGTATCTTTCCTGATTGGAATGAACCTGGCGACCTTCGTCAACTAATCTATAATCACCCATATAGAGTCAATCCTGGAGCGGGATCGAGGTAGACCGTGTACATTGTAAGATCTCTTTTTCCAAAACCTGTTCGGGTACTTGAAAACTCAAACCTCTCCCGCATCGCACAGTTGAGGTGGATCTTCGCCCAGAATCGCTGCCTTGCGGTGTCACCGACACTCGGGTCGACCAACACCGCTCAGCACCAACCCTGCCGGCTTTACGATCATAAGTAAATAATGCCAAAAAGTAAGTACATAAAAGAAGGCATGTCCACAATCACAGCATCATATATAAGTACATAATGAGAACAGAAAGTCCAAAAGAGAAGTACGAGTAAGAAAGGGGGCTTATGCCCGATACATATCCAAAATAAGGTACTATCTCTCTCTCACTACAACATGCGGAAGACTACCTCAAAACTCTCAAAAAAAGTGGAAATCTAACTATCTAATCATCAACCTGTGGCATCGTGGTAGTGCGCTGCATCTGCTGCTCAGGTCCTGCCATCTCGTCCTGCTACGCGCGGGACAACTCCTCCTCCTCGGACTCCTGCAGTCACACAGACCGTTAGTCATAAGGACTAAGCCGTTTTGTCCTCGCCTCCCTCCACGACTCCTAGGCACCGAGCGGGAGGAAGAAGCGGAGGACAAACAAGGGGTAAACAAGAAGGTGGTGACATGGCCCTACTCTAGCAGGTATAAGTAAAGCAGTAAAATCTAGCTAGCAGTATAGTGCAGGTATAAGGCAGTAAAGTAGAGCAATGAAGTAAGCAGTAAGTTAAAAAGAAATGCAGTGCAGTAAGTAAATCTAAACTACCATCACAGATTCGTACATTAACTTATATGAACGCCCATACGACATATAAGTTAAGATATCCAGGTAACCCATCATATAAAAGAGCTCATACTAATTTATATGATGGGGGTATGCTATGTGTATGTTATGTTATGCTATGGTTATGAGGTTTTAATGAATTTATGAAATGTGACTTACCCACACGACTCTATGCGTACAGACCTTTATAGTTATGATTTTGTTTGAAAGGAAGCCAACCTTTCGGGTACCGACCGTTATGGATCACAGTGGTAGTGGATCGGGCACTCCACATCCTAGGCGGGTATAGTCACTACCAAGACTAGACCTCATGTACGCCTCAATGCTAAGAACACAACATCGGAGCTCCTACGTACTCTTGCTGGAATCCACCAGACTTTAAGGTCGGGGTGGGTTATTAGGGATCATCTTCCAGACCGCGGTACTCAAACTTACCGTCCCTCTAAACCTCACCCTCACCTGAGTCAACGTACTACCGTCGATGACACGACTAGCCTAGTACCGAAGACTCGCCACTATTTGAATAAGTAATAGGTGTTAACATGTCCACCCGAGCTTCCAGCTCAGGGACTAACACACAAGCTGATCCAACCCATCTCCTTCCCGGAGGAGATCCATACCAGTCTGCATACCCACTTAGGCTACTCTTGCCTACAATTTAGTTCGTGTTATATTTAGGGTGAATCTTGGACTTCCCGCGGTGTACTCCGTAAGGGGCCCCTAACGGTACTCCAGATCAATGGGCTCAACCGCACAATCCTCTTCAAGACAATTACTTTAGTTGGTGATTAATTTTTGGTTCACCCTTCATCATTTCATATAGTTAAGGTGACTTAGCTCATCTCCCGTCCCACCCAATCGGGTTGGACGTACCTTCATTCCTTCTACATTAACTCTAGCACCACCCCACAAGTAACCCTAGGATTGACCCTCCATGAATGATGGTGTGCTACAACCCATTTTCTGATTGTATATACCTCCTAAACACTGCTTAGGGGTCTGAATTGTCTAAAACTCAAAATTCTGTTTTTACTAAACGCAGACTACCAATTTGAACTATCCATCAACCCCATAAGGGAACCCTTCTAAATACTCATCACCAAGGTCTCTAATAATTATCCAAGGTTCCCACTGACCTTAATAGGGTATGTTCCAATTTCCATAATTTTCCATATTAAATTGGTATTTAATATAATTTAAAGTAGTTAAGGCCTTAAGGCAAATTACACATGAACTACCCTCAAAATGATGCTACATGCTACATGAAAATTATCAGTAGGGTAATATCCCATATCAAGGTGGTTCACTGAGTATCATGACCCTAGGATGTCATTTGGCCTACTATATCATCATAATTGTATAATTACCAAAATGCCACTTTAATTAGGAAAAATAGTATTTCACTTCTGAAAATTCTCCAAAAATTACCAAGTGTCCAAATGAGGAACTAGAGTCCTCTGCCAATTTATTGTGTCATTACCCTGTGATTTGATATTTTACAATGATTAAACATTCAAAGGTAGCAATTACCAATTTCTACACGCGGTACTTGAATTACATATCTACAAGTTTCCAAACTGTTGTCATGGGCATAACTTAACATAAAACTACATTTAACCAAGTATCATAACATTGCCCCATGATTTGATATTTTAAAAAGATTTAATACTCAAGTCTTGTAAACTCCAATTTCTACAGGAGGTATAAGAAATATAATTCTACAAGCCTACAAATAATTATCATGGGCATATATTGACCTAAAACTACAGATAACCAAGTATCACATCATTGCCCCATGATTTGATATTAAAAAGATTAAATACTCAAGTGGTGTAAATTCCAATTTCTACATGAGGTATAATAAATATAATTCTACAAGCCTCCAAATAATTATCATGGGCATATATTAACCTAAAACTACAGATAACCAAGTATCACATCATTGCCCCATGATTTGATATTTTAAAAAGATTAAATACTCAAGGTGGTGTAAATTCCAATTTCTACATGAGGTATAAGAAATATAATTCTACAAGCCTCCAAATAATTATCATGGGCATATATTAACCTAAAACTACAGATAACCAAGTATCACATCATTGCCCCATGATTTGATATTTTAAAAAGATTAAATACTCAAGGTGGTGTAAATTCCAATTTCTACATGAGGTATAAGAAATATAATTCTGCAAGCCTCCAAATAATTATCATGGGAATATAATAGCATTAAATGACAGATAACCAAGTTTCACAATTTATCCCCATGATTTGGCATTTATCAAAATTAAATTCCCTTAAGCTAGCAAGTACTTAGAATTTCCTACACAAGGAATAATACTTCAATAAATCATAGAAAAATTACTATAGTCCATTTTCATTTCTAATCAGCCACTGATGGAGTTTCAACACCATACAAGGTCCTATGACCATGCAATTCATTTTATTAAGGAAAAGGTGACAATTTCATTTATTAGGAAGAAAATACATAAACACCTCTAAAAATTCTCATTTAATTAACTATGTCATTTTATGCACCTGCAAACTTATCCACAAAGTTCTGAGCCAAGGCTAGAACATTTGGTCCTATGTCCTTCACAAATCCCCACTTTGCACCCTTAAGGATTCAACGTTAGGGTTTTAGGTCACACCACCCTAATGGCTCCAAATGGACCATTAGGGTGTGACACAAGCATTTGTATATCCATACCCACATATACACCATGATGGGAGGAGGCTAACACACTCCACTCCTCAAAATGATCTAAACCCTAATTTGACCCTTAAAGGCCCTCATTAGGATTTCCAATTTTCCATATCAAATCAACTCCAAATGGAGTGAAATTTTAGGCAAGAACTACCCATGTGCTAAAGAGTATGCCACCAAAGTTTGGTGTCATTTGGACATCAAATGTTCCAAAAAGAAACTTACTTTAAATATCATAACTACCACAAAAACCCTAAGTAAAAGTGTCCACCAATGGCTACCCCTTTGGAAGGGGGTGACCCTAGTGTATACCCACCCATGGCCAAAAGCACAACTCCAAAGATTGAAGGGTTTGACCTAGGGAATTATTTTAGTGGACTAACCTAGTGTAGGACCAGTCCTAGTAAAACAGCTCCCTAGGGAGCTGTAGGTCACCAAATGACCTAAACTTATGGCCAAATGAAAGTTAAGACCAAGGCCTACAACTTTCATGTTGGGCACTTTTTATAATTCATCCCTTAAGAGACCCAAATTGTTAATAGAAGAGGACTGATTATTGAAGGCAGAATAACTAATAAAAGGGATTAATTAATTACAGAAAATATAGATCTGCACAGATCTTGAAGCGCATCGAGTGTCAGCCACGTCGTCTTCCTCCTCCAGCCAACGGTTGAGATTCAACCGCGCTGGGCGATGTTGCGGGGGAGATTGCTGGCGATCCAGCCACCACCACCACCACCGGCCAACACCACCGACACCTTCGTGGTGGTCGGGCTATCTTCCACCGGCGACTGGCTGCCGGTGGAGGCGGTTTCCGGCGATCCCAGGTGTCCCGATTTGCGGCGAAATCCATGGATTTCAGAGGTAGATCCGGGCTCAATTGAGCCCGATCCTTCCTCGTTTTGTGATGGGAAGCTAGCATGAGGGGAGGGTAGGAGAAACGAACAGTTGTTGGTCCGTGGCGGTGGCTGCGGCGGCGGTTTGCCATGGAAAAGCTGAGCTCCGGCGATCCTGCTCCCTAACTTGATTATCCAGCAAAAGCTTTGCTCCAGGTGTCGTTCTCGACTGCTTTCTACCTCCTGAAGCTAATGGCGAGGTTGGATTGGGAGGGGGAGGCCTCTATAGGGGGTTTTGAAATCAAGTTCCTCGGTTGTGCCCCCCTTGCTGCCACCCTCCTATAGCTTCTGGCCTCCTGCTTCCATCTGGGTCAAGCTCAGACCCCCAACAATCAGGGAAGGCCCCTAGGCTGATTGGAGGAGGAGTGTGGAGGAGGGGGTGATTGCTTTTAGCTTTATGCCTTTTGCTTTTGTCTTTTTGATCAACTTTTGGTCCCCCTCCATTTGATTAATCAAGTCATGTTTGGGTTCAGTCAAAGGGCTGATTGGGCATGTCTTAGGTCCATGAGTAAGATTTAATTGATTGGTGTTGGGTTACATTCAATTTAAGCTTGGAATTCACTTTAAAGGGCAAGGTTGACCATGGTTGACTTTGGTCAAACAAGGTGAGGGGGTTGACCCCACTCGGGGGTCATGGGTCTCTTATCATCACCCAACATTGGTTGGTCCATGGTGGGGCTCCAATTGGTTCAATTTAATCAAAGGGTGTAGATTTGACCAAAATTGGGTAAAGTTTGACTTTGGTCAATTGAGGTCAAGTGGTCCCACCATGATGGGGCTTTTTGGTCCATTGGGTTCCTTAAGGTGTTTAGAGTGTGGTGGTATGGTCAATTTGAACAATTGAGGGTCAATTGAACCCTAATAGACTTAGTTTGGTTAATGTTGACCTATTGTTGACTTTGGTCAATTTCATGCAATTGGGTCCCACCCAATTGCAATTCTCAAGGTAATGGTCTTCCTTAGTGGTTAGGGTGGTATGGGGTGAGGGCAATTTGGTGAATTGAGGGTCAATTGGCCTAAGGGAGTGGTATTGGGCTTTGTTGATTTTTTTGTGCCCTTGGTGTGCACTTAGCACACTCCACTTGGCCCAAGGGCCTTAGTGGCCACTCTGCACACCACCCATGCCCTAACACCATCTAGGGGTCTAGAAGGATTGGGATGTTACAAATCCCAATAAACAAAAGAAATATTTTATCCTCGAAATTTAGGTTTGGGTCTACGGGTTGCAAGTACTTATAAGAGTAAAGGATTTCAAAGACGATTAATTTGCACCTGAGGTGAAGAGCTCCGGGAAACATTGTTGCATGAAGTCCAAGGGCACCCATCTGTGCTCCTCTTGCTCATGATTGAACTATAATAATCGGACCTCAGAATCTCCTTCCACGGAAGAACTCAGACCTCTACTATAAGAGAACTCAAACCGGAGCAACATTCTTTACCAAAATTTCTCATTGCACTTCTACTATTACTTGCTAAGATTGTCGACAATATTCCCACTAGGGGTTAATTGAAGGTTTACCCCGCCGCTCAGACCATCGTGCCATTAATCACAATGTGGGTTCTACTTGCTCCACCCCGGTAATAAATAGGAGATAGACACTTCAAAAAAAATCAAAACAAGCTAACCAGGCGTGGGTGTTATCAAAATCACTACACTCCCCGAAGGAGGATCTACCTGAAATGCATAAGAACTTACCGAGTTAATTTATACTATCATGCCGTGCTAGATGGCACCAAAAACCTTCGAGTTCAACTTAACTTCACAAGGTTATATTCACGCACCATGTTTACTTTAAAACTCTGCTCATAAATCGATTAGCCAGGACGTGATCATTTAGCCATCCGTCATTGCCTATTCTGATTCTTCACTATACGACTCTCTTACACGTAGGTGTTCACCATCACCTACACCAAGTGACCTTATCCCTTAACATATGAGGTCTCGGCTGATAAACCATTTCCGACTCCGCGGATACAAGGTCAGGTTTATCAGCTACAAAACAATAACATAAACCTTGGTTACACTTGGACCAGTGTCTCTTACGACTTACGAATGCTTCATGAGGTTAACACTTCCTCACGTTAAATAAATGTAGATATCTTCCAAGTTTTTCTGTGGAACATACGTCTGTAGTTTAATATGATGTTCGCGAAATGACTCCCATCTACTTTTCATATCCATTGGTTCATAACTCACGAGGGTAAAACCCCTTTTTATCATGACAAGTTTTGGCACAAAAAGATTTCAACATGAAGGGTGACTCATTAAAACCCATTAATCTTCGAGAAATTCAACCATTTATATCTGAAAATCAAACTTGTCTCCCTTATTCCTGAATCTTCCTAACTGCGGTTATAAATTTTGGAGAAATCGTAAATTTCTGGTTCTTAAGATCGGAGGATTGTATGTAGATTATATATCTTCAATATATCATTCGACAAATTTCACTTTAGATTTCCAATAACGGGTGGGCTAAACTTTCAAAGACAATAGGTCTCATCTCACTTATGCTATAAATTATGAATTAAAGATTTCATCATAACGACCCTTCTCATAGCCATGTCATCCAAAAATTACATCGCTACGTATCATCAAGTAAAGTTGACAATCTTAAGCGGGAGTTGATAGTAACGGCACTAATCAATCGTTTTAACTCCCCATTCCTCAATATTTCAACACATGACGGTCATTGTCATCTTTCCCGAGATCCGAACATAGTAAGATTCTCCATCTTAGCCCTAATAGATTATACCATCGTATTACAAGATCCAAAGGGTCACCTTCCTAAGCTATCTGGCGGTACATAAACCAACTCTAAGATCTTAACTAAACTTTCACCACGGAGAGGGCTTGAATTTTAATTAAAAATACTATCTGAAAATTACCCATGAAAGTCCGGGAGTGCAAGAAACTCTAGTTGTAATCTTTACTTGCGAAAACTTGACTCCAAACTTCAAAATTTCCATGATGTGACGCATTTATCCCAAGCTTTTGAACCTGGCATTCCTTCTTGTTTTCAATACTTGACTAAATCGAGACATTTGTTCGGACGTTAATGATTGTAAATTGGTTGGATAACTCTACAAATCGATGTCTCGAGGTTAAGAAGGTGTATCTACAACCATACACTTGCATGTTTGTTACGATAAACTGATTATTTCTTATGGTCATGCGGACTTAAAGCCCAGTCTTACTTCTATCCATTCTAAATTTTACTTGGTCTTGCACTGGATTCGCCGTTTATGACGTTCTTCCCTTGTGATTGGTAAGAGCTTGATGACCAAACATCCTTATAAAAGACAAGACCACATTGCTTGGATCCGGAAGTTAGTGAAATTCCCTAAATTCTTGACCTGACTTTCTTGATTCCGAGAGTCTTATGCCCATACATTGGGCAACCCTTTACGTATAATCAATTGATTAGCAAGTTGATCACTTTTGCCGACTTAGAATCATCCTTGGAGCAATAAGATGAGTATACGCTCACTCTTGAAGTGTACCATTTACTTAACTTGTCAATAAAACTATAGCGATCCCAACTTGGTATAAACAATCCCTGCTTTTTAAGGTAAAGTAATTCTCCTAGGGTCTCAAACTTCTAAGGAGGGTTGATCCATAACTCAAAAGTGTGTGAATAAGATCTCGTCATCACTTGAGTATCATTGAATACTCCAAACCTCGAGATTACTACGAAAATGTCATAACCTTTTCTAAACAAAGTCTAAGGGGTAATCCAAGTTGGTATTTTATTGACCCAATAAACAAAAGGATAAGCCCCTACCGATTTGGGCTAAGTCTCTTCAATACTTCTACGGTATATTCATCTTACATACGTGCAAAAACTTTGGGGCATATAATCTCTGACTTGGTGTTCCACCCTGATACATATTGTTATGATAAGACTCAGGCTCCCAATGCTATAAATTATGCTAACTTTTCCGAGTTCCCTATATGATTAACTAGGAAAGGGGCCTTTTCAAAATAAAATATTCAAATTCTAATTCGACCTCTGGTATTTTATGGTGGTTGTCTCAACGTACTGTAATGGGAAGTATCAAGTTATGGTAAGGGGGTTATGCTTATGGGTCTTCTTGTACTCTAAAGAAGACTACAGACACCCGATCTCCTCGAGATAGTCCTACCACTTGATAGTAAAGCATAACCCTCAGCGTGAAAGTCTCCACGTCAAGACTTATACTAACTTCTTCCCTTAGCTACGTTGGGTAACCTTAACCTTCAACCAAATCTAGACCCGAGGTCGCTATTTAGACTAGGGTGCATCACTAAATTGTCTAAGTAAGTCAAAATTTGACCAAACTTGCTGTTTAATGGACTGTTTTATGTGATTTCATACATGGGCACACCACAGTTTCCGCTGCATAGTTTGTCCGCAAACTACACTCGAGCGGGGTGACCCAATATGTTGTGGACTGTTCTCGTATGATCGTTCGTTCAGTGATACCATTTGTAAGATCTCTTTTTCCAAAACCAGTTCGGCTACTTGAAAACTCGAATCTCTCCCACATCGCACGGTTGAGGTGGATCATCGCCCAGAATCGCTGCCTTGCGGTGTCACTGACACTCGGGTAGACCAACACCGCTCAGCACCAACCCTGCCGGCTTTACGATCATAAGTAAATAATGCCAAAAAGTAAGTACATAAAAGAAGGCATGTCCACAATCAAGCATCATATATAAGTATATAATGAGAATAGAAATTCCAAAAGAGAAGTACGAGTAAGAAAGGGGGCTTATGCCCGATACATATCCAAAATAAGGTACTATCTCTCTCTCACTACAACATGTGGAAGACTACCTCAAAACTCTCAAAAAAAGCAAAAATCTAACTATCTAATCATCAACCTGTGGCATCGTGGTAGTGCGCTGCATCTGCTGCTCACGTCCTGCCATCTCGTCCTGCTGCGCGCGGGACAACTCCGCCTCCTCGGACTCCTGTGGTCACACCGACCGTTAGTCATAAAGACTAAGCCATTTTGTCCTCGCCTCCCTCCACGACTCCTAGGCACCGAGCGGGAGGAAGAAGCAGAGGACAAACAAGGGGTAAACAAGAAGGTGGTGACATGGCACTACTCTAGCAGGTATAAGTAAAGCAGTAAAATCTAGCTAGCAGTATAGTGCAGGTATAAGGCAGTAAAGTAGAGCAATGAAGTAAGTAGTAAGTAGAAAGGAAATGCAGTGCAGTAAGTAAATCTAAACTACCATCACAGATTCATACCTTAACTTATATGAACGCCCATACGACATATAAGTTAAGAAGTCCAGGTAACCCATCATATAAAAGAGCCCATACTAATTTATATGATGGGGATATGCTATGTGTATGTTATGTTATGCTATGGTTATGATGTTTTAATGAATTTATGCAATGTGACTCACCCACACGACTCTATGCGCACAGACCTTTATAGTTCCCATTTTGTTTGAAAGGAAGCCAACCTTTCGTGTACCGACCGTCGTGGCTCACGGTGGTAGTGGATCGGGCACTCCACATCCAAGGCGGGTATAGTCACTACCAAGCCTAGACCTCATGTACGCCTCAACGCTAAGAACACAACATCGGAGCTCCTACATACTCTTGCTGGAATCCACCAGACTTTACGGTCGGGGTGGGTTATTAGGGATCGTCCTCCAGACCGCGGTACTACAACTTACCGGCCCTTTAAACCTCACCCTCACCTGAGTCAACGCACTACCGTCGGTGACACGACTAGCCTGGTACTGAAGACTCGCCACTATTTGAATAAGTAATAGGTGTTAACATGTCCACCCGAGCTTCCAGCTCAGGGACTAACACACAAGCTGATCCAACCCATCTCCTTCCCGGAGGAGATCCATACCAGTCTGCATACCCACTTAGGCTACTCTTGCCTACAATTTAGTTCGTGTTATATTTAGGGTGAATCCTTGACTTCCCGCGGTGTACTCCGTAAGGGGCCCCTAAAGGTACTACAGATCAATGGGCTCAACCCCACAATCCTCTTCAAGACAATTACTTTAGTTGGTGATTAATGTTTGGTTCACCCTTTATCATTTCATATAGTTAAGGTGACTTAGCTCATCTCCCGTCCCACCCAATCGGGTTGGACGTACCTTCATTCCTTCTACATTAACTCTAGCACCACACCACAAGTAACCCTACTGAAAGTGCACAGTTAACCTCACTAGAATTCTCTAGAGGGGGGGGGGGGTGAATAGAGATTAAAAATATTTTGTGAAAAGTTAATATATATATATGTGTATAATCACAGATTAGAGCTTCCCACACACCAACAAGAATTAAGCAAGAAAATAATGTAAATGCAAGAAAATAAATCACAGCACAACACAAGAAAATATAGTGGTTCCCCAAACTTTGGGTAGTCCACTCTTCTACCCCCTTGGTAGGAATTCACTATCTTGTACTGAGTCTTTTGATAAGGAGACTCTTAAAACCACCCTGAGTCTTTTGACAAGGAGACTCTTAGAACCAACTGAGTCTTTTGACAAGGAGACTCTTAGAACCAGTACACTGAATTTTTTGAAGAGAGATTCTAAAAACTCTTTTACAATGTTAGATGTAAGAAAGAAAGCAGGAAAGATATAAGGACAAGAATGAATCTTCTTCCTAGCAAGAAGATTGGAAGCACAAGAAGTGAATTGAATCTTTCTTCTATAGAGAGAAGAAGATTTGCAGACTTTCTCTCTTTGTGAGAGCTATCAGATTTTGCAGCAGTGTGATTTCAGAAGCAGAAGAAGAAGAAGTGGTTGAATGTTGTTGCAGAGCTTTTTCTCAATTTCTCTCTTTTCTCTTGGGAGCTTTTCCTCTATTTCAAAATGTATGTGGTGGATCACTCAACTGTCATTTTCTGCCGACCTCCTCTTTATTTATAGATCTGTGTATTCAAAATAATGCTATAGGAGGATAATTAATTAACAGTCAGAAAAATAGAAAGATGAAAATGTTTCCATAATATTTATTTCTGTAGAAGGAAAGAACCAATTCAGATTTCAAATAATATCCAAATAAGTTAAATCAAATTAGCCAAGAATCAGATATAAGGAAAGAATGATTCAGAACGGCTATAAAATATTGACACTTATTCCATATAAATCAGATCTATTGAAAGAAGGAAAGAGATCTGGCGCATATTTAAATTCTGTCATGGAAATCGACGTGCGTCGATTACTATTCGACGCAAGCGTCGAGAGCCTCCTTTCTGGACGTCGAGAGAAGAATAAGGAAGGTGCGTCCACTGATGTGCGTCGACTTCACTAGATGCGTCGACTAGAAATCAGAGTGGCGTCGACAAGACTTACGTCGATATCTTCCTAGAGTTACTTCGACTCAACCTGAAGGAAACGTCGAGTACTATTCGACGCATATTTACTTAGCCTTGTTTTTTCATTCTTAGAATTCATTTCTAGGGGTTAAGAGAAATCATTTTCCCAACAATCTCCCCCTATTTGTCTTAACCCTATTTAGAGGGAAATTGTACTAGCATATAATTAACCCAGCACAGCATTTGTAAAGATAAGAAATATATTGAGTAGAAGGAAAGAGATTAGGAAAAGAAAGCACATGTCAAGTATTTGTCTTTCACAAGAATTAAACTAGAAACATCTTTTTGTACATGAAGTTGACAAAAGCAGAATAAAGTTTCCTAGATAAGTCATGAATGGCATCAAAAATGTATCCCCTGGCTCTATCAGGTCTTTCCTGAACATTCCTGATGATTGTATGCAGTTTTTCCAAGAGTTTATCACCATCAGGAATAGTGTCATTTATGGAGTAGCCTTTGCTGATGATGATTGCTGCCTTTTCATCAATCATCTCAATGGTAATGTTGTGAGATTCTTTTTGTGCAGGCTTGGGCTCAGGAGGTCCTTTGTTATCAACCTTTGGCATAAACTTTGTTTTCTTCTCTGATTCCTGTTTCATAGGACTCTCAGTCATTTTTCCTTTCCCTTTCCAGGAATCTAACTTTGCAGGTCTTGATGGCTTTTTATAGGGAATGTATGTATCTTCTGTACATCCTATACCCTTCTTGTCCTTTTGACCCTTATCTAGGATAGTCCCTGCCTGAGGATTTTTCTTTTGATAAGCTTCAATATCAAACAACTTATTTGGAATTTTGATAGAAGATTCAGCAAGGATTTGTTCCTTAGTCATTCCCTTGTTAATCTTTTCCATCCAAGCTTTCCTTTTATCTTCCACTTCTTTTCTAGCTGCTTCATATTCATACAGTTCTCTTTCTCTTATCTCTTCATGCCTCTTTTCCATGTCAGGATCATGGTACTCCTTGACAGGACTGTTAGGACAGATACTAGGCATCTTTTCAAATCTTTTTATTTGCTCACATGCTTTTCTATACTTCTTTTCTTTTGCAAACTCCTTCCTTTCTTCTTTAGAAAAATTTTGCCAGTGGGGAGTGACTTCCCTTTTTCTCTTTATCTGTCCTCCTGGACTTTGCCTAGATATGATCTGTTTAGGGAGTCTTGCTGCTTGTGGAGGTAGAGGTAGCAGAGGAGGTAGAGAAGAAGGAGGAGTTTTCTCTTTGGGTGGAGAGGGAGCTATTTTAAGAAGAGTTCTTAGATGTTCTGTAGTAGAGGAAGGAAAGATTTCTGATAGAGTGTTTTCTGTGAAGGGATGATTGTCTTCTCCAAGCTCTGTTGCAGGGATGTCCTCAAGCAGAGGTGTCTTTAGCTTGATGTAACTGGAAGAGAAGCCAGGAGAATGATGCTGCTGTTCCTCATCACAGGAGGGTGCATTAATCCATACCTGGCCATTCCAATCATCTGAGGTGGCTGCTTCTTCCTCCCCCTGGATTACTGGGTCCTTTACTACAGGAATCTCCCCCTGGTTATAAGGATCATCGGTTCTGAATGCTGAATCCACAGCATGCTCCCCTTCAGTGTTGTAAGAGGAGGATTCACCAAAATGTTTGATGAAAGTGTAGTCAGAGTGATTTGAGAGGAGTGGAGCCTATAAAAGAGTTAGAGGAAATACTTAGTGTTGGAGAGAAGAGATTTAAACCTGAGCTTTTAGTTGAGATCAAAAACCTGGCAAGAGGGGTTTCTGGAGCAACTCTCCCCCTAGTTTATATCCTTTAGGAAGGATGTAAACCTTTGTGGCGACAGAGGTTCTTCTCGAATAAGGGTATGAAGCTCAGGAAGAGATGCAGATAGGGTGGCCAATTTGGCTTCACAGGTGGTGATCATATTGGCACATTCATTGGAGAAGTTTTGTAGACGTGTCTGGAAGTCGTTGAGGAGATTTTCCAGAGCATCGTTCATTGCTTTGATAAGGTCAGTTTGAACAGGAATAGGCGCTATTGATGCAGGAAGAGAGAGAGGTAGAAGACGCAGTTTTGGCGGGTCCAGAGAGGTATTTGTTATGAAATACGAGATGAAACGTCGAGAAAGGAAACAGAAATCAAGGTAATCCAATCGTCAAAAGAGGAAGTAAGGATTCGATTCTAATTTTGTCTTGAAATCGACGTTACGTCGAATGAATGTCGACGTTTGTGTGGAGAGTGGCCAGCTGATGAGTCCTGATTATATACACCTTCATGGACTCATCCGGGCCATTATTTAGTCAATATCACGCACTTTAGCCTTATTATAGTTTATAATTGATAACCCATGCTAGGTGCACATTTTGGCCCACTTTGGTGTGTTTTCGTGTTTATTTCCTTTCATAGTACTCATATGTTGTTAAGTGCCACTTTCGGTGGCTAGATCTGTGTTTGTGCTGGAATAGGAGGCGTGCAAGTGTTTCCGGTGCAATTCTGCACAGGAACACTGCGCACGATCACTTGTTCTAGTGCGCACGACCACTGGTCGTGCGCCACTGATCGTGCGCACTTAGCCCCTTTTTACGAGTTCTGTCTGGTGCAGTGCGCACGCCCATCAACTCCAGTGCGCACGACCACCGGTCGTGCGCCACTGTCCGTGCGCACTTAATAGTAATTTTATGAGTTCTGTCTCACCTATTGCGCACGACCACCGACGCTAGTGCGCACGATCAACGGTCGTGCGCCACTGGTCGTGCGAGCATTTTATTTTATAATTTCATCTCTTGCAGGTTCTGTCCAGGCAGTGCGCACGATCGCAGGATTCCAGTGCGCACGACCACTGGTCGTGCGCCAATGATCGTGCGCAGTGTTTAATCCAGCGCCTATTTAAGCGCCTGTTGCGATTTTAGGGCGGATTATTCATTCCGGGAGCGGGATTTCTGTTCCGTACGCCGCTGACCGCCCCCTTGGATCGCCCCTACTTCATCTCCTACGCAAGGGGAAGCTTCCTCGGTCCATTCCTAGACATCCTCCATCGTCCGTGAGTGTTCTCCATCATCCGCAAGCCTCCAAGCAATCATTTTCGCTTTCCGCCCGGTGAGAAGAAGAAGAGACCTTGAGTCGAAGACGACGGAGCACGTAGGGAGATTGTGACAGCCCTCTACGCCGGAAGCATCGTCCGCCCGAGTCCGGAGGTAGCCCGACAACCTACCATTCCGGCCGTGAACGGCCGCTAGTCTTCACCGCCGGTTATCTCCTTCCTCTTTCCTTGATTGTACCCCTTTGAATCTTTTACTAAATGAATATTGTGATATTTACTTGATGAGAATGAATGTTTCTGTGTTCTTATTCATGGGTTGGTTGTGATTCACCACGTTCAAGCGCACTCACTCACACACGCACGCAAGGCGTTTGCTCCGTGTTGGCAAGAGCTAATGACGGTTGTGAAGAGGTGTTTGCGACCCTCACTCTCTCGCGCCTGAGTCCACTTCATTCGCCTCACGAAGCACGGCATCGCGGCCGTTGCATCCACCTCACGTTGCGAAGCGGTGTTCTCGACCCGCATCTCTTTTATTGTTGTTAAAATTAGGAAAACCAACCAAAAACCCCTTGTTGTGTTTGTGAAACGCTTGTGTAACAATATTCACTGCACGATTCGATCACCCACCCTGCATTCCTCAAGAGATCGACATCCGGGGAATTTATTCTCCACAATTATTACTTGACAGCGACCGGTGCACTTGCCGACGCGCATCAAGTTTTTGGCGCCGTTGCCGGGGAATGCAGACGTGATGAATTCGTCTGTGTGAAGCTTTGTTGCACAAGAATTTCCCTTTCTTTCACCTCTTTTGTTCACCTCTGTATTCGCAGCATGACCTCCATTCAGGAATGCATCTACCATGGAAGCTTAAACGATTTAAGGGATCAAGCAAAAAGGAACAATCATGACTTTGGGATCTCCGCCGACGTCATTGAGTACATGTATGGGAACTGCAAGTTCAGCGGAGATGAGCATGAAGATGCGGGGCAACACATGCGGGATTTCTTAGACATCTATTACACTTGTATTTTCAGTGGAGTTGAAAATGACCCACAGAAGATTCTGGCATTTTCATTCTCCCTGCACAAAAAAGCCAAGAGCTGGTATTGGGATACCCGGAAATGAGAGGTGATCACATGGAAACAACTCGAAGGGAGATTTTTACAAGAGTTTCAACATCGTACTCAAGCCTTGGATAAGTACAGGGAACTCATGACCTTTGAACAAGGGAAGGAGGAGACGTTAGACAATGCTTGGGAACGTTTCCAGTCCCTGCATAGGGGTTGTTACCGTGGTGATCTATCGGAAGCTTTCTTAATTCAGATTTTTTATTTTGGAGTGCGGGAGAAATTCCGTCTTCTATTTGATGTGGCAGCCGGTGGGGCCCTGTTTAATAAATCGGGGAAGGACGCATGGGAAGTGGTCGTGAATATTGTTCACACCAGTCAGCATTGGAGTCATGTCATTTGCTCCACAAGTACTGCTGCAGTTAATGCCGTGACGCTCAAGGGAGCAGCGGATTTGGTGCCGCCTGATCAACCAGAACAGTTAGCAACCTTGGTGGTTGGGGTATTGAACAAAATGAATGACCAATCAGTCGCAATCCAACAGCTTCGCTCTACTATTGGGACTCTTTCTGATGTTGTTTCTGGACTTGCAATTCAGCATCCTGAGTCAGTAAATACCATGCGATTGAGAAGTGGGAGAAGTGTAGACAATCCCCCTCGACCGAAACCGCTTGCGGTTTCCACTGACAAGCCTAATGAAGACATCCACGAGAAGCCGACTCAGATTCATTTCGAGCCACACCCCGTGAGTGAGGCACAACCCTCGAAAAGCGCTGCTCACCCCCCATTTCCCCACAGGCTGCGCAACGAGAAATCCGAGAAGCAATTCCACAGATTCTTGGAAGTAATGAAAGGAGTGCAAGTGAGCATACCACTCATTGAAGCTATCTCTCAAATGCCGGGTTACTCCAAGTTTTTGAAAGACTTGATCTCGAAGCAGAAGCAGTTGGAGGGTCTCAAAACTATCGACCTCACCGAGGAGTGCTCCGCCATTGTTTCCAATTTACCCACAAAGTGCAAGGATCCGGGCAGCTTCACGATCCCTTGCAGGATTGGCCAGCACCGTTTCAGCCAGGCACTCTGTGACTTGGGGGCATCAATCAACTTGATGCCACTCTCTATCTTTCGTGAACTTGGTGCTGGTATCTTGAAGCCAACACAGGTAATGCTGCAACTCGCTGATCGGTCGATCAAGAAGCCATCTGGAATTGTCGAGGACCTCACAATCATTGTAAACGGTCTCGCTTTCCCAGCTGATTTTATCATTCTCGACATGAAGGTCGATACAAATGTACCCATTATCTTGGGGCGGCCCTTTCTGGCTACTGCTCGTGCTATTATTAATGTGGAGCAGGGGGAGCTCACTCTAAGACTGGGGGAGGATGCTATATCGTTCAATGTCCATAGCCCTTCGCAACTCTTTGAAATAACGGAGTGTGAGCCAGCAGAGGCACTTGAAGAATTCGATGGTCAGAACGATGTGGAGTTGGATGACCGCGAGGTGTGTTGGCAGCACAAAGACAAGGAGGAGGAGGGTGTTCACTCAAACCAGCTCGATTTGGCACATTCAATTGGAGAGCCCTCCAACGTTTCTGCTGATCCAGACCCTTGTTCGGCTCTCAAACAACTTCCGGACTCTCTCAAGTATGTCTTTCTTGGAGAAACAAACACGCATCCGGTGATTATCTCGGCAGCCCTCTCCGCTGCCAACGAAACTGCACTAGTGGGCGTGCTGAGAAGGTACCACAAGGTCTTCGGACGTTCTCTAGCTGACATCAAGGGAATCAGCCCCACGGTCTGCATGCATAAGATCCTCCTTGAAGATCAGTACAAACCGACAGCACAACCCCAAAGGCGGCTGAACCCGAAAATGCAAGAGGTTGTGAAGGCTGAAGTGATAAAGCTTTTAGATGCTGGCATCATTTACCCAATCAGCGACAGCAAATGGGTCAGTCCAGTCCAGGTGGTCCCAAAGAAGGGCGGGATCACTGTCGTTGCCAACGAGAAGAATGAGCTGCTACCGACCCGAATGATCACTGGGTGGAGAGTCTGCATTGATTACCGCAAGCTGAACGATGCGACGCGCAAGGACCATTTCCCACTCCCCTTCATTGATCAGATGCTAGAAAAGTTAGCAGGGCAGGATTACTACTGTTTCTTGGATGGGTACTCAGGGTACAATCAGATTTTAATTGACCCTTCTGATCAAGACAAGACTACATTCACATGTCCATCCGGTACCTTCGCGTTCAAAAGAATGCCATTCGGACTGTGTAATGCCCCCGCAACTTTCCAACGTTGTATGCTCGCTATTTTTGCTGACATGGTAGGGGATTTCCTCGAAGTCTTTATGGACGATTTCACTCTATTTGGCAGTAGTTTTGACAGTTGCCTCGCAAATTTGGCCAAGACATTGAAGCGGTGTGAAGACACCAATCTTATCTTAAACTGGGAGAAATGCCACTTCATGGTGCGCGAAGGAATCGTCTTGGGGCATAAAGTTTCCTGCGAAGGGCTTGAAGTGGATCAAGCGAAAGTTAGTGTCATCAGAAACCTCCCTCCACCCATGTCAGTGAAGGGCATTCGAAGTTTTCTTGGCCATGTGGGCTTCTATCGAAGGTTCATCAAGGACTTCTCCTCCATCTCAAAGCCTTTATCTCGCCTGCTGGTTAAGGACGTCCCATTCCATTTCGATGAAGCATGCATGCACGCCTTCGAAACTTTACGGGGGCAACTCATCTCAGCCCCAATTCTGGTGGCACCCGACTGGACTCTACCTTTCATTATCATGTGCGACGCAAGTGATGTGGCCGTAGGTGCTGTTCTCGGTCAAAAGAAAGACAAGACTTTTCACACTATCGCGTATGCCAGTCGAACTCTCAACAGTGCACAAGCCAATTATACCACCACGGAGAAAGAAATGCTAGCTGTGGTCTTCGCTTTTGAAAAGTTTCACTCATACTTGGTACTCTCCGAAGTGATCGTGTATACGGACCACGCCGCTCTCAGGTATCTTTTCAGTAAGAAAGAATCCAAATCGCGTCTGATTCGTTGGATTTTACTCTTGCAGGAATACAATCTGGAAATCAAAGATAAGAAAGGGGTGGAGAACGTGATTGCTGATCATCTCTCACGTTTGGAGTACGACACTCCTAATTGCGTTGTGGAGGAAACTGACGACTATTTCCCGGATGAAAAGTTATTTGCAATCACTACATCCTCCCCGACCGCACCTTGGTATGCAGATATTGCTAATTACTTGGCTTGTAGAACACTCTCCCCGAGTTTGTCCCCTCAGCAAAGACGGAAGCTTGTCTCCGACGCAAAATACTATTTTTGGGAAGATCCGCTCTTGTTCCACACATGCAGCGACGGGATTATTAGGCGTTGCATTCCGGAAGCTGAGTTTCAGTCTGTATTACAGCATTGTCATGACAGAGAGGCCGGCGGGCACTTCGGGGCCGTTCGAACAGCACGAAAAATCCTGCAATGTGGATTGTTCTGGCCGACCCTCTTCCGGGATGCCCATGCCTATGTCACCAAGTGCGACGAATGTCAAAGGACTGGGAATATTTCCCGGCGTGATGAGATGCCCCTTAATAACATGCTGGTTTGCGAACCCTTTGACGTCTGGGGAATAGACTTCATGGGCCCTTTCCCAATGTCTCATGGTAAGCATTACATTATTGTGGCAGTTGATTATGTCTCGAAGTGTGTGGAAGCTGAGGCGGTTGCCACGAACGATGCCAACACTGTGCTGCACTTTATCCACAAGAACATCTTCTCCAGGTTTGGGACGCCGAGAACTATCATCAGCGACGGCGGGAGTCATTTTTGCAATAGACAGTTTGTGCAGCTCATGAAAAAGTTTGGGGTCCATCATAAAATTTCTTTGGCTTACCACCCCCAAACATGCGGGCAAGTCGAAGTCTCCAACCGCGAGCTCAAGCGAATAATTGAGAAATCAATACATTCAAATAGGAAGGAGTGGGCTAAGAAGGTCGATGACGCATTATGGGCCTACCGGACTGCGTTCAAAACACCCATTGGAATGACTCCGTTTCAATTAGTCTATGGCAAGGCATGTCACCTCCCTGTAGAGCTGGAGCATAAAGCATTATGGGCTACCAAACTGTTGAACATGGACATTGGAGCCGCGGCCGAAGTGCGTCGGTCCCAACTCAACGAGTTAGAGGAGCTCCGTCATTTTGCTTATGAAAACGCTCGCATCTATAAGGAGAAAACGAAAAAATGGCATGATCAGCATATAATTCCTAAGGAGTTCAAAATTGGGGACCAGGTGCTGCTCTACAACTCCCGTCTCCGCCTCTTCCCAGGGAAGCTTAAATCGAGGTGGAGTGGTCCTTTCTCCGTGACCGATGTCTCGCCTTTTGGTGCCATTGAAATATCTGGAGATAAGGGGGACAAGTTTAAGGTCAATGGACATCGGCTGAAGTTATATGATGGCGCCACTATTAACAAGGAGCGTCAGTTGTTGACATTGGGAGATGGACTTCATACAAGCACCGGCAGCTGATTTCCTATTCTTGTCTCTTATCTTTTGTGTGAAACTCTAGTTCTGAACTTTTTCTTTTTAAATTCCTGCACTCTTTTTAAAAAACAATGCTAATACAGGTATTTGGTCCAGCTTAAGGACGTTAAATGAAAGCGCTACTGGGAGACAACCCAGATTTCCGGTTTTTTTATATTTCCTTTTATCTAACCTTTCCTAGTTCAGTTTTTGTTTTTGCTTTTGTTGTTTTGAGTTTTGCTTGCAGGTTTTGTGTTCGATGGTGGATGCTGCGGATTGTCTTGATTTTAAACGCCATTCTTCTGGTATGCTCACGTGCTGAGCATTGGGTAACTTCTTCCCTAGCTTTCAATTTTGATTTTCACTGTCATATCATTATGTTGTATGGTTTTGATTAAGTCTGGGGGAGAGCCGTTTCTTTGTCACCCACTGCACATGCTCATCTCATTTGCATACTAGAAGTATTTTAATTTCAGTTATTTAGTATCGTTCATCTTCACACACCACTTCACCCACTTGAGTGCGTGCTTTCTTTTGTGTTGTTCCGTTTAAACTAGTTTGGTTGGAATGTGAAATAGGCTATTAACACAGGAATTATTATTTGGAGCGCGGTGTCGACTCATGTAGTGTTCTAGTCGCTTCGCATGCTATAGTAGAACCTGAGTAGAATTAGATTTTCTTTATGCATTTAATTTATGTGTAGTATCTCTGCGTAAATTTAGATTTAATGTACTCAAGTGGTGAATTCGAATGAAATTGATGATAACCCGGTGTTGTGTGTGTGCGGTCGCTAAACGTGTGTTGCTCGAGTCGGGAGGAAGGTTTATCTTTCTCGTGGGCTAAGAACTTGCCCCAAGCGACTCTTGAAGCATGGGTGAGAGCTACTTGTTGAGTCAAGCACGATGTAGGCCACCATTTGGCTAGTTTGAGCTTTGCTATTCCATGCCCCTTTCATTCACCTTTGCAAGCCAAATTTGTGCCTACCATTTTTATGTTCAGCTCCTCCTCATCCACCAAAGCCTGAAGCCTATCCTACGCCCGCAACCAAAAAAATGTTTTAACTGTGCTCATAATTTCCAACTTGTGTGGTGTGTGGTGTCATTGTGTTTTGAAGAGAAAATAATGTCTATCCGCTGATTTTGAACCAACTGGAGGTTGCTTGAAAGAAGAAAAATATATAAAAGAAAAAAAGAAGAGTATCCTGAAAATAATCCTCCCAAGCTAAAGAGAAAAATCTGTTGGTATTTGTAAAGTAGGCTGTGTGCACACCTGGTTTTCATGATAGGTCTGGGGGTGTGTCACACGAGCATAGTTGTTTGGTTTTGTAAGGTGCAGTGTGCCGTTGGCTCATTTGGGTTGCGTAGCCGTCATGTTTATCTTTGCATATCATTCCGTAACCTAAGCCCCGTTTTAATCCTATAAGTCCTACTGATTTGATTTGCGAGTTTGCTAGCGCCGTGGAGAGAGTGTGACCGGGCAAGCGTATGGTTCACGACGTTGATGGATTTCAGCGGAGTTATTCCTAAGCCCCGATCTTTTGCAACACCCGCCTCAGCGTCTCGTCACTTCCATACCGGGCATGATCGTCAAATTCTTCATAATTCACCCACTGAGTACAATTAAATCTTTGAGTACGCTTTAGTACTTACGTAAATTAGTTAGCATAGCTAGAATCTTCTTCTACTAGAATTCCTACTCGCATGCGTATGTTACTTCGCACTGTACTCCCCTGCGTAATTCGCTATTTTAATTATCTTTTTCAACTTCCGCCGGATTCATTTGCTCGGGACGCGCAAACAGTTAAGTCTGGGGGTGTGATGAGTCCTGATTATATACACCTTCATGGACTCATCCGGGCCATTATTTAGTCAATATCACGCACTTTAGCCTTATTATAGTTTATAATTGATAACCCATGCTAGGTGCACATTTTGGCCCACTTTGGTGTGTTTTCGTGTTTATTTCCTTTCATAGTACTCATATGTTGTTAAGTGCCACTTTCGGTGGCTAGATCTGTGTTTGTGCTGGAATAGGAGGCGTGCAAGTGTTTCCGGTGCAATTCTGCACAGGAACATTGCGCACGATCACTTGTTCTAGTGCGCACGACCACTGGTCGTGCGCCACTGATCGTGCGCACTTAGCCCCTTTTTACGAGTTCTGTCTGGTGCAGTGCGCACGCCCATCAACTCCAGTGCGCACGACCACCGGTCGTGCGCCACTGTCCGTGCGCACTTAATAGTAATTTTATGAGTTCTGTCTCACCTATTGCGCACGACCACCGACGCTAGTGCGCACGATCAACGGTCGTGCGCCACTGGTCGTGCGAGCATTTTATTTTATAATTTCATCTCTTGCAGGTTCTGTCCAGGCAGTGCGCACGATCGCAGGATTCCAGTGCGCACGACCACTGGTCGTGCGCCAATGATCGTGCGCAGTGTTTAATCCAGCGCCTATTTAAGCGCCTGTTGCGATTTTAGGGCGGATTATTCATTCCGGGAGCGGGATTTCTATTCCGTACGCCGCTGACCGCCCCCTTGGATCGCCCCTACTTCATCTCCTACGCAAGGGGAAGCTTCCTCGGTCCATTCCTAGACATCCTCCATCGTCCGTGAGTGTTCTCCATCATCCGCAAGCCTCCAAGCAATCATTTTCGCTTTCCGCCCGGTGAGAAGAAGAAGAGACCTTGAGTCGAAGACGACGGAGCACGTAGGGAGATTGTGACAGCCCTCTACGCCGGAAGCATCGTCCGCCCGAGTCCGGAGGTAGCCCGACAACCTACCATTCCGGCCGTGAACGGCCGCTAGTCTTCACCGCCGGTTATCTCCTTCCTCTTTCCTTGATTGTACCCCTTTGAATCTTTTACTAAATGAATATTGTGATATTTACTTGATGAGAATGAATGTTTCTGTGTTCTTATTCATGGGTTGGTTGTGATTCACCACGTTCAAGCGCACTCACTCACACACGCACGCAAGGCGTTTGCTCCGTGTTGGCAAGAGCTAATGACGGTTGTGAAGAGGTGTTTGCGACCCTCACTCTCTCGCGCCTGAGTCCACTTCATTCGCCTCACGAAGCACGGCATCGCGGCCGTTGCATCCACCTCACGTTGCGAAGCGGTGTTCTCGACCCGCATCTCTTTTATTGTTGTTAAAATTAGGAAAACCAACCAAAAACCCCTTGTTGTGTTTGTGAAACGCTTGTGTAACAATATTCACTGCACGATTCGATCACCCACCCTGCATTCCTCAAGAGATCGACATCCGGGGAATTTATTCTCCACAATTATTACTTGACAGCGACCGGTGCACTTGCCGACGCGCATCACCAGCCTGGTGTTCAATCGACGTGTTCATAGTCTTGCGTCGATATTAACTCGACGGTACGTCGATAAAGGATCGACGTAGCATTATCTGGTGGAAGTCGATGTCAACGTCGATTTTGTCTCGACGGAGCGTCGATATGTATTCGACGTATCTTCAAGAGATTTTCTTAGATTGTCTGATTTCTTTAGAGTTCCCTATCAGTGGTGTTTACAAGCTTCCATCAAGCATTCCTAAGGTGTTTATGAAATAGTTATGCTTAGTTTCATCTAAGGGTTTTGTGAAGATGTTTGCTCTTTGATTGTCTGTGGAAATATATTCTAAAGTTATTTTACCCTTCTCAACATTGTCTCTAAGGAAGTGATGTCTAATCTCTATATGTTTGGTCCTACTATGAAGGACTGGGTTGGATGCTATGGATATAGCACTAGAGCTATCACAATATATCTTAGAGTTATGTATTTCCAATTTGTAGTCAAGTAGCTGATTTTGCATCCACAGGATTTGTGAACAACAGCTCCCAGCAGCTATGTATTCAGCTTCAGCTGTTGAGGTTGAGACTGAGGTTTGTTTCTTACTAAACCATGAGATCAATCTGTCTCCTAGGAATTGGCAGGTACCAGATGTGCTTTTTCTATCAACCCTACAACCAGCATAATCTGCATCTGAGAAACCTATTAATTCAAAGTTAGTTTCTGCTGAGTACCATAGTCCTAGGTCAGGGGTTCCCTTTAGGTATCTAAGAATCCTTTTTACAGAGGTGAGATGAGATTCCTTTGGATCAACCTGAAATCTAGCACATATGCAAGTTGCAAACATGATGTCAAGTCTGCTAGCTGTTAGATATAGAAGGGATCCTATGATGGCCCTATAAGTCTTTTGATCTACTGATTTTCCTTTATCATCTTTTTCTATAATGGCATTGGTTGTCATGGGTGTTTTCATGGTAGATGCTGATTCCATACCAAACTTTTTGATTAGCTCTTTAGTATATTTTGATTGTGAGATAAAGATTCCTTCACTACTTTGTTTTACTTGTAGTCCTAGGAAGTAGGAGAGTTCACCCATACTACTCATCTCAAATTTAGATTGCATAAGATTAGCAAATCTTTTACATAGTTTAGGATGGGTTGAGCTAAAGATGATGTCATCTACATATATTTGAACAAGAAGGAGTTGGTTTTTATGGGTTCTAGTAAATAGTGTCTTGTCTACTTTTCCTCTTTCAAAGGAATTTTCTAAAAGAAAATTTGATAGAGTTTCATACCAAGCTCTAGGTGCTTGCTTAAGACCATATAATGCTTTATTAAGTCTATAAACAAAGTTAGGAGAAGAAGGATTAACAAAACCTGGTGGTTGCTCCACATATACCTCTTCTTGCAGATCTCCATTTAGAAAAGCACTCTTGACATCCATTTGGTAGACTTTCATCTTCATGAAGGCTGCATAGGCAAGAAAGAGCCTGATTGCCTCTAATCTGGCTACTGGAGCAAAGGTCTAGTTGTAGTCTATCCCTTCTTCTTGTTTATATCCTTGTGCTACAAGTCTTGCCTTGTTTCTCACAATTACTCCAGTGGAATCTAGTTTGTTCCTGTATACCCATTTTGTACCAATTACAGGGTAGTTTCTTGGTCTTTCAACTAGGTTCCATACTTTGTTTCTCTCAAATTGGCCTAGTTCTTCTTGCATGGCCATAATCCAGTGAGGATCACAATTTGCTTCCTCAAACTTCTTTGGTTCAAATTGTGATAGGAAGCATTGGAGCATCATCCCATTGGAGACTTGGTGTCTTGTTCTTACTCCTGCATTGGGATCTCCAATCACTTGAGCTTGTGGATGATCTTTCAAATTGATTCCTGTTCTGCCTGAATTTGTCAGTTGTACTTCATTCTCAATGGGATCATTGTTCAATTGTTCTTCCTGAACCATGTCCTCTTGTGGAGGAGGGTCTTGAGTGCTCTTTTCTGAGGTTTCTTGTTCAGACTCCTCACTTGGTTCCTCTAACTGTTTTCCTTTCCATTTTCTGTGTTCTCTAGAGCTAGTTGCTCAAGCTGGGTTTCTATGCTGTTGTTTTCCTGTGGAACAGAACTGGTGGGAGTTTCCTCTCCCTTAAGCAGCATGTTAGTTTCATCAAATACAATGTGCATGGATTCTTCAATCTTAAGAGTTCTTCTATTGTAGCACCTATAGGCTTTGCTAGATGATGAATATCCCAGAAATATTCCATCATCAGACTTCTTGTCAAATTTGGCAAGATGATCTTTCCCATTGTTTAGAATAAAGCAAGTACATCCAAAAATTTTAAAATATTTAATAGTGGGTGTTTTATTTTTCAGGAGCTCATATGGAGTCTTTGATTTAGTTTTGTGTATGAGGCTTCTATTTAGAACATAGTTTGCAGTGTTGACTGCTTCAGCCCAAAAGGTTTTTGGTAATCCTGACTCTGCAAGCAGGGTTCTACCTGATTCTATTAAGGTTCTATTCTTCCTCTCAGCAACTCCATTTTGTTGGGGAGTTCTAGGTGCTGAGAAGCTTTGTTTAATACCTTCTTCCTCACAGAAACTACAAATCATCTGATTCTCAAATTCAGTCCCATGGTCACTTCTTATAATTGAAACATTTGTGTTGAACTCAGATTGAATCTGTCTTATGAATTTTGAGAGAATTTTATGGGTTTCAGATTTAACTCCTAGAAAGAATACCCAGCTAAACCTAGAATAATCATCAACAATGACCAAGGTATAGGATTTTCCACCTAAGCTTTGAGTGGATATGGGACCAAAGAGATCCATGTGTAGTAAGTATAAATACCTGGGAGAGTCATCCTTACCAATGGGTTTGAAGGATGATTTGGTTTGCTTTCCTAGTTGGCAAGGTCTGCATGGAGAATCCTTAGAGTACCTACCCTTTGGTAAGCCT
This sequence comes from Dactylorhiza incarnata, assembly GCA_033032865.1. Taxonomy (NCBI): domain Eukaryota; kingdom Viridiplantae; phylum Streptophyta; class Magnoliopsida; order Asparagales; family Orchidaceae; genus Dactylorhiza; species Dactylorhiza incarnata. The sequence continues at coordinate 4,101,126 of JAWHQI010000016.1, forward strand.
CTGACTAGGTTATTTTTAGCTAGTTTACTGATTGTTTTGTAGTTTAGATGACCTAGTCTCCTATGCCATAATTCATTTTTATCAATAATATTGTTGAATAAGCAAACTTCTGTGGGTGAAGAGCTAAAGTCCACTACATATACTTTCCCTTTTCTAATTCCATTTAGTACTGTAGCACCAGTCTTGATATCTATAATATGGCAGAATAGTGTAGTAAATTTTACCTCATACTTACCATTCTCACATATCTGACTTATACTAATCAGATTGTGTTTTAGTCCTTTGACTACTGCCACATTCTTGAAGGTGACTTTCCCTTCTTTGAAATCTCCAAATCCCTTGGTTTGGCCACAGCTAGAGTCTCCAAAGGTTACTGATGGTCCAATTCTATCCTCAAAGTTGATTAATAGGTTTTTGCAACCTGTCATGTGCATGGAGCATCCACTGTCCAAGTACCACACCATCCTGGAGATGTGATACATCTGCACATAAAAGTTTAAACATTGGTTTAGACCCTGCTGAGCTGGGGTCTCTCTCTTTTATTAGTAAAAGATTTAATAAAGGAATAAGTGGGTTTTTCAGGATATCCTTCCTTCTTATGGGGTACTGGATTATCATACCAATCTTCTTGGATGATATCACAGAAATAATGTTCATAATAGAAGGACATGGATTGAGAGATCTGTTTGGAAACAGAAGATTTTCTGTCTGATTCATTGCGTCGATAGGGATTCGACGTATACTTATGGTTGCGTCGATATAAATTCGACGTAGGTTTCTGGTTGCGTCGATATGAAGTCGACGCTTTCTTCATTTTGAGTCTATTCTCAGTCGAAGTATGAGAGAGGTTGTGTTGAGTATAAGTCGACGCATTTTGGTGTAAGCGTCGATTAGAATTTGACGCATGTCGAATAGTATTCGACGCATGTTCAAATTCTTTGTGAGGATATTTTCCTAAGATTCCTTTATTTGTAATGGGATTTGGTTTATTAAAAACAGTGGTTATTTCTGGACTTACTTGTGATCTTACTCCTGTTAGATGATTCTCCCTAGTGGAGTGAATGGGATGTTTCCAGACAGGTTTGCTGGATGATTGAGATTTAGATGCTTCATTAGTATTCAGTTTTAGTTGTCTAAATCTATCAGTGAGATTTTCAGAAATATTCTTGAGCTTCTGGCCTCTTCCATTTAGAGAGTCCTCAAAGGCTTTAGCCTTTGCTAGCTCTTTTCTTAGTGTTAGATTGTCCGAATAGATTTTTTTTAATTTCTCTTCTGAGAGTTGTAGATTGAGCTTATAATTTTTATGGTTTGTATTTACCTGTTTTAGATTTCCTAATTCAATTCTTAATCCTTTTAATTCTTTTTCAGATTTGATTATATCTAAACATAGTTCTTTGAAATTTTGTTTGAAATCAGTAGAGGAAAAATCATTAAGTATATTTACCATAGATGTAGCATCAAGCTTCTCAGTGGCCATCAGACATGTTTCCTTTTGCTTGACCTCTTCCTGATCATTATCTGATGAGGTGCTTCCTTCAGATTCTGAATCACTCCAGGTTTGAGCAATGAATCCTTTTTCTTTCTTTTTCTTCTTTAGATCTGTTCTTTTCAGATCTTTCTTGCTGTTGTTCTCCTTAGGACATTCAGGGGCAATGTGTCCTGGTTTCCTTCAAGTGTAACAGATAATTTCTTTAGTAGGAGTCTTATTATACCTGGTTTTTGAGTCTCTTCCTCTGGATCCTTCTGTTTTGATCCACCTCTTGAACTTCCTAGCCAGCAAGCTGATTAGCTCCTCTTCATCAGTAGATGATTCACCTTCAACAGCCTTCAATGCAATACTCTTTTCTTTTGAGAGTGGAGATGCCTTTTCTTTCTCAGCTCTGGTTTTCAACAGTTGTTCATAGGATTTTAATTTACCCAAGAGAACATCTGTTGATATTTCTTTTTGACTTCTGGAGTCTTTGATTGGACAGATTCTTGAATCCCAAGAGCTGGGAAAGCAAGTCAGCAATTTATCATTTATCTCAGTGAGAGATATGTCCTTCTTAAGTGTTCTCAATTCATTGACTATGAGGCTGAATCTTGAATACATGTCAGCAACACTTTCACTTTCTTTCTTTTGGAAGTTTTCATATTGGGAGATCAGTAGTGCCTTTCTATCCTTTTTCTCATCAGCACTTCCCTCTACCATTTTGGTGAGAGCTTCCCATACTTCCTTAGCTGACTCACAATCAGCAATCTTTTGGAAAATTTCATCTGAGAGGGTTGAGACTAGGATATTCTTAGCCTTGGCATCATGTCCTTGGGCTTTCTTCTCATCTTCAGTCCATTCAGCTCTTGGAACAAGTGTTTCAGTGACTTTTCCACTTGAATCCTTCCTGAATGGCTTGGGGGGACCTGTCAAGATCACATTAAACAATTCATTATCAATAGAGTTTAAATAAATTCTAATTCTTGTTTTCCAAATTGCAAACTTTTCCAGGTTGCAAATTGGTGGTCTGGTGGAAGCATAATCTTTGATTTGTGCCATATGATAAAATAGTTTTGAAATATATATATATATATGAGAGGTAAGATCTTTTTGATCAAGGAGTTATCCTTTTTAGATCAACCTCGCTTTGATACCAATTGAAAGTGCACAGTTAACCTCACTAGAATTCTCTAGAGGGGGGGGGGGGGGGGGGGGGGGCGTGAATAGAGATTAAAAATATTTTGTGCAATGTTAATATATATATGTGTATAATCACAGATTAGAGCTTCCCGCACACCAACAAGAATTAAGCAAGAAAATAAAGTAAATGCAAGAAAATAAATCACAGCACAACACAAGAAAATATAGTGGTTCCCTAAACTTTGGGTAGTCCACTCTTCTACCCCCTTGGTAGGAATTCACTATCTTGTACTGAGTCTTTTGATAAGGAGACTCTTAGAACCTCCCTGAGTCTTTTGACAAGGAGACTCTTAGAACCAACTGAGTCTTTTGACAAGGAGACTCTTAGAACCAGTACACTGAATTTTTTGAAGAGAGATTCTAAAAACTCTTTTACAATGTTAGATGTAAGAAAGAAAGCAGGAAAGATATAAGGACAAGAATGAATCTTCTTCCTAGCAAGAAGATTGGAAGCACAAGAAGTGAATTGAATCTTTCTTCTATAGAGAGAAGAAGATTTGCAGACTTTCTCTCTTTGTGAGAGCTATCAGATTTTGCAGCAGTGTGATTTCAGAAGAAGAAGAAGAAGAAGTGGTTGAATGTTGCTGCAGAGCTTTTTCTCAATTTCTCTCTTTTCTCTTGGGAGCTTTTCCTCTATTTCAAAATGTATGTGGTGGATCACTCAACTGTCATTTTCTGCCGACCTCCTCTTTATTTATAGCTCTGTGTATTCAAAATAATGCTATAGGAGGATAATTAATTAGCAGTCAGAAAAATAGAAAGATGAAAATGTTTCCATAATATTTATTTCTGTAGAAGGAAAGAACCAATTCAGATTTCAAATAATATCCAAATAAGTTAAATCAAATTAACCAAGAATCAGATATAAGGAAAGAATGATTCAGAACGACTATAAAATATTGACACTTATTCCATATAAATCAGATCTATTGAAAGAAGGAAAGAGATCTGGCGCATATTTAAATTCTGTCATGGAAATCGACGTGCGTCGATTACTATTCGACGCAAGCGTCGAGAGCATCCTTTCTGGACGTCGAGAGAAGAATAAGGAAGGTGCGTCGACTGATGTGCGTCGACTTCACTAGATGCGTCGACTAGAAATCAGAGTGGCGTCGACTAGACTTACGTCGAAATCTTCCTAGAGTTACTTCGACTCAACCTGAAGGAAACGTCGAATACTATTCGACGCATATTTACTTAGCCTTGTTTTTTCATTCTTAGAATTCATTTCTAGGGGTTAATAGAAATCATTTTCCCAACACCTAGGATTAACCCTCCTTGAATTATGGTGTGCTACAACCCATTTACTGATTGTATATACCTCCTAAACACTACTTAGGGGTCTGAATTGTCTAAAACTCAAAATTCTTTTTTTACTAAACGCAGACCACCAATTTGAACTATCCATCAACCACATAAGGGAACCCTTCTAAATACTCATCACCAAGGTCTCTAATAATTATCCAAGGTTCCCAATGACCTTAATAGGGTATGTTCCAATTTCCATAATTTTCCATATTAAATTGGTATTTAATATAATTTAAAGTAGTTAAGGCCTTAAGGCAAATTACACATGAACTACCCTCAAAATGATTCTACATGCTACATGAAAATTACCAGTAAGGTAATATCCCATATCAAGGTGGTTCACAGAGTATCATGACCCTAGGATGTCATTTGGCCAACTATATCATCATAATTGTATAATTACCAAAATGCCACTTTAATTAGGAAAAATAGTATTTCACTTTTGAAAATTCTCCAAAAATTACCAAGTGTCCAAATGGGGACCTAGAGTACTCTGCCAAATTATTGTGTCATTACCATGTGATTTGATATTTTACAATGATTAAACATTCAAAGGTAGCAATTACCAATTTCTACATGAGGTACTTGAATTACACATCTACAAGTTTCCAAATTATTGTCATGGGAATAACTTAACATAAAACTACATTTAACCAAGTATCATAACATTGCCCCATGATTTGATATTTTAAAAAGATTTAATACTCAAGTCTTGTAAACTCCAATTTCTACATGAGGTATAAGAAATATAATTCTACAAGCCTCCAAATAATTATCATGGGCATATATTGATCTAAAACTACAGATAACCAAGTATCACATCATTTCCCCATGATTTGATATTAAAAAGATTAAATACTCAAGTGGTGTAAATTCCAATTTCTACATGAGGTATAAGAAATATAATTCTACAAGCCTCCAAATAATTATCATGGGCATATATTAACCTAAAACTACAGATAACTAAGTATCACATCATTGCCCCATGATTTAATATTTTAAAAAGATTAAATACTCAAGGTGGTGTAAATTCCAATTTCTACATGAGGTATAAGAAATATAATTCTACAAGCCTCCAAATAATTATCATGGGCATATATTAACCTAAAACTATACATAACCAAGTATCACATCATTGCCCCATGATTTGATATTTTAAAAAGATTAAATACTCAAGGTGGTGTAAATTCCAATTTCTACATGAGGTATAAGAAATATAATTCTACAAGCCTCCAAATAATTATCATGGGCATATAATAGCATTAAATGATAGATAACCAAGTTTCACAATTTATCCCCATCATTTGGCATTTATCAAAATTAAATTCCCTTAAGCTAGCAAGTACTTAGAATTTCCTACACAAGGAATAATACTTCAATAAATCATAGAAAAATTACTATAGTCCATTTTCATTCCTACTCAGCCACTGATGGAGTTTCAACACCATACAAGGTCCTATGACCATGCATTTCATTTTATTAAGGAAAAGGTGACAATTTCATTTATTAGGAAGAAAATACTTAAACACCTCTAAAAATTCTCATTTAATTAACTAGGTCATTTTATGCATCTGTAAACTTATCCACAAAGTTCTGAGCCAAGTCTAGAACATTTGGTCCTATGTCCTTCACAAATCCCCACTTTGCACCCTTAAGGATTCACCCTTAGGGTTTTAGGTCACACCACCCTAATGGCTCCAAATGGACCATTAGGGTGTGACACAAGCATTTGTATATCCATACCCACATATCCACCATGATGGGAGGAGGCTAACACACTCCACTCCTCAAAATGATCTAAACCCTAATTTGACCCTCAAAGGCCCTCATTAGGGTTTCCAATTTTCCATATCAAATCAACTCCAAATGGAGTGAAATTTTAGACAAGCACTACCCATGTGCTAAAGAGTATGTCACCAAAGTTTGGTGTCATTTGGACATCAAATGCTCCAAAAATCAACTTAATTTAAATATCATAACTACCATAAAAACCCTAAGTAAAAGTGTCCACCAATGGATGCCCCTTTGGCAGGTGGTGCCCCTAGGGTATACCCACCCATGGTCAAAAGCACAGCTCCAAAGATTGAAGGGTTTGATCTAGGGAATTATTTTAGTGGACTGACCTAGTGTAGGACCAGTCCTAGTAAAACAGCTCCCTAGGGAGCTGTAAGTCACCAAATGACCTAAACTTAAGGCCAAATGAAAGTTAAGACCAAGGCCTACAACTTTTATGTTGGGAACCTTTTCTAATTCAGCCTTTAAGAGACCCAAATTTTTAATAGAAGAGGACTGATTATTGAAGGCAGAATAACTAATAAAAGGGATTAATTAATTACAGAAAATATAGATCTGCACAGATCTTGAAGCGCATCGGGTGGCAGCCACGTCGTCTTCCTCCTCCAGCCAATGGTTGAGATTCAACCGCGCTGGGTGATGTTGCGGGGGAGATTGCCGGCGATCCAGCAACCACCACCACCGGCCAACACCACCGACACCTTCGTGGTGGTCGGGGCTATCATCCACCGGCGACTGGCGGCCGGTGGAGGTGGTTTCCGGCGATCCTAGGTGTCCCGATTAGCGGCGAAATCCATGGATTTTAGAGGTAGATCCGGGCTCAATTGAGCCCAATCCTTCCTCGTTTTGTGATGGGAAGCTAGCATGAGGGGAGGGGAGGAGAAACGAACAGTTGTTGGTCCGTGGCGGCGGCTCCGGCGGCGGTTTGCCATGGAAAAGCTGAGCTCCGACAATCCTGCTCCCTAACTTGATTCTCCAGCAAAAGCTTTGCTCCAGGTGTCGTTCTCGACTGCTTTCTACCTCCTGAAGCTAATGGTGAGGTTGGATTGGGAGGGGGAGGCCTCTATAGGGGGTTTTGAAATCAAGCTCCTCGGTTGTGCCCCCCTTGCTGCCACTCTCATGTAGCTGCCGGCCTCCTGCTTCCATCTGGGTCAAGCTCAGACCCCCAGCAATCAGGGAAGGCCCCTAGGCTGATTGGAGGAGGAGTGTGGAGGAGGGGGTGATTACTTTTAGCTTTATGCCTTTTGCTTTTGTCTTTTTGATCAACTTTTGGTCCCCCTCCATTTGATTAATCAAGTCATGTTTGGGTTCAGTCAAAGGGCTGATTGGGCATGTCTTAGGTCCATGAGTAAGGTTTAATTGATTGGTGTTGGGTTACATTCAATTTAAGCTTGGAATTCACTTTAAAGGGCAAGGTTGACCATGGTTGACTTTGGTCAACCAAGGTGAGGGGGTTGACCCCACTCGGGGGTCATGGGTCCCTTATCATCACTCAACATTGGTTGGCCCATGGTGGGGCTCCAATTGGTTCAATTTAATCAAAGGGTGTAGATTTGACCAAAATTGGGTAAAGTTTGACTTTAGTCAATTGAGGTCAAGTGGTCCCACCATGATGGGGCTTTTTGGTCTATTGGGTTCCTTAAAGTGTTTAGAGTGTGGTGGTAAGGTCAATTTGAACATTTGAGGGTCAATTGAACCCTAAAAGACTTAGTTTGGTTAATGTTGACCTATTGTTGACTTTGGTCAATTTCATGCAATTGGGTCCCACCCAAGTGCAATTCTCAAGGTAATGGTCTTCCTTAGTGGTTAGGGTGGTATGGGGGGGGGGGGGGGGGGGGGGGGGGGGGGGGGGCGGGGGCAATTTGGTGAATTGAGGGTCAATTGGCCTAAGGGAGTGGTATTGGCTATGTTGATTTTTTTGTGCCCTTGGTGTGCACTTAGCACACTCCACTTGGCCCAAGGGCCTTAGTGGCCACTCTAAACACCACCCATGCCCTAACACCATCTAGGGGTCTAGAAGGATTGGGGATGTTTCATACCTAATCCAGGGAGATATCCTCAAACTTCCACTCAGGAATAGGCAATGACTGTAACAAACCACTGGGGCTCTTACACTTCGTACAAGCCCGTGTTCGCCTTAGGGGGTAAGGCTCGAAGATGTGTGACCTAGGCTGGAAATAGTCGTCTCGCCACTAAGGAGTCACGAGAGCTGAGGGAGGTGAACCAGGGTGACCTCGCAGAGGAGCTGGCGAGACCTAACCTTGGTGGGTTGTCGTCAGAAGGCAGGCGAGCAGATCCTTCGCGGGCCGCTCTCCTAAGGAGGGTTTGCGGCCGATACTCGCAGGGAGACTCGCGAGGAGTTCCAGGAGTGGCGCTCTTATAGGCCACTTGCTCAGGGGTTGAGGAGGTGAAATTACCCTTCTGCCCTTGGTGGGCTGCCAGTAGCCCTTCAGAACAACGGAGTTTGGCTGTAAGCAGGCCAATTTGGGGTGCGTTTAGTAAAACCAAAAGGTGGAACCACACTATTAGCTGAACAGTTCAGAAAAACTATGAATAGGACCCTAAGGGCACCTTTGGAAAGGACTTCCTTTTTGATTCTCTCTCCTTATGTCATCTTTGGTTAGCTATTAAAGCTCTCCAAAGTGCCCGGCTTCAGTTCTTGGCTTAGGAGGGGAAGCGCTCTATGATCTTCCGGGTGTGTGGTGGGACCTATATGCTGTCGCCAAGTGTCTTAGTTCCAAGTATCCGGTTGGGTTGTTCCGAGGGATCAGTAAGTTTGGGCTGTACCCAATTTTGGTGTCCGAACTCCTCGTTGGGCCGAATCCCGGTTCCAACATTTTTGGTGCGGTGAGCATGGACAGCAGCTTGTGCAAGAAAGTTTCAAGGAAGCAGCATGGCGGGAGATGAAGAGCAGGGCGATGAGTTTGGCAGCTCGCAGCCGGCCGTGACGTTGGGGATGTTCGAGGACTTCAGGATAGAGGTCCTCGAGAGCATCGGTCTCCCCTTTGCCGCAGTGCGAAGCGAGTTCGCGACCCCAGCACCTCAGGTGCTCTCCCCTCCGGGGGTTGGCAAGTGTGCCCCGGGGGGAAGGGCTGGAAAGGAGGTGGCAGGAGCAGGGCGAGATCTCTTCGGGCGAGAGCTCTTTGCCAGCCCAGCGAGCGCCATACCGGCAGGTCTGGTCCTGGGGAGCGTTGTTCCGGCAAGCACAGCCCTGACGAGCGCGGCTCCAGCGAGCGTGACTCTGGTGAGCTCGGGTCCTGCGAGAGAAGTGGTGGGACGAATCGAGTAGGAGAGGACCGCAAGCGGGAGCAGTCCTTTTTACAAGCTGGTGCTTTCCGCACCAGTCCCAGAAAGGTTCAGGGAGTGGGATAAGGTCTACTACTACGGCAAGGATGACCCTGTCCAGCACTTGCAGTCGTTCGAGGACTCAGTCTCCATCTGGCCGATGCAGATGCTTTAAAGTGTCGGCTCTTCGTTGTCACTCTAAAGGAAAAGGCTAGGGACGGGTTCCATCAACTCCCACCCGGGTCGATCTACCAGTTTGAGGACTTGCGTCGAGGCTTCTTTTTGCGTTTCTCGACTTCGAAGAAAAGGAAGAGGGATACCGAGTCGCTCTTCAAGGTCAAGCAGTAACTGGGGGAGTCGCTGGCCCGCTATGCGGACAGATTCCAGGAGGAGGTTCTGCTTAACCAGGAGATGCCCGGGTTTGCGCTCCAGCTCGCCTTCACGTTAGGGCTAGGGGAGAGTTTTTTCAAAATGAGCTTGAAGAGGAAGGCCCCCGTCTCCTACGAGGAGTTGATGGAGAGGGTGGCAGAGGAGATAGAGGGAGAGGAGGCTAATCCGGAGCTTACTAAGAGGCTAGCAAAGCTTAGTGAGCCGGAAGTCAAGCAGCAGGAAGTGCGGATAAGAGAAGAGCCCAGGGCCCCGGAGGTGAGCTGGAGGTATCAAGGCAGAGGAGAGTAGGTTCAAGGGAGGGGTTACGCCCAGGGAGGGGGTAACTTCCATGGGGGTCAGGGAAGACACAACCAGCTGGGATGGAGGCAAGGTCCGAGGCAATTGCCTCCCCTGCCTCAGCAGGCCATGGCAATCAGGCGAGGAAGAGGAGGAAGAGGAAGGAGAGAAGTGGAAGGAACAGGAGCGGGAGCAGGAAGAAGAAGGGGGAATAGGGGGGCGGAGCCCGAGAGGAGGGAGGCGGCATTGCCTCATTGTAACTTCCACGATGAGGAGGATCACGCAACGACCACCTGCCCAGAATTACTGGAGATGAAGGGAGCTAGTGCACCGGCGCCGCAGGAGAAGTGGGTGGTGAGGATTGAGGAGGTACTACCTCAGGACGAGGAGGACGAGAGGTGCAAAGACCGGGCCGATGTGGGGGCCCGAGGGGGGATCGGGGTGACCCATGAGGGGGGGGGGGGGGGTAGTGTTGGATCGGTCGGCGCCCTTAGAGGGGGGGGGGGTGAATAAGGGTTTTCAAAAACTTTAGATTATATTTAAAAACTTTGAATTATTGCGAGATTAAAGACATAAATAAGTGAAGTAAAACAAAAAAGAGACAAGCTTTATTAATGATAAATAAGTTTTACAAAACTTGATCTCGATGACGCTAGAGATCGGAGGCGAATAAAAAAAACTCTTTTTGTTTTCTATCCCGACTCGCTTCCCCACGAACCGGTGTCCCTAGCCTTATCCTCCCCAGATTCGGCCTCAAGCCGCTCTAGCCAATCCTTCCCCGGATGTGGCCTCGAGCACCCCCTAGAACTAGCCTAGATCTAGTCGCCAACACGAGGCAAATTTCAGCCCTAAGTCTACCCCAGACCTAGTCGCCAACACGAGGCGATTTCACTACCGTTTACAATGATAAAAGAGAAATAAAATAATAAATACACCCTTAATATGAACTTCTGAAAGTGGAGGCGAAGATCCGCTGTAGAATCAGCGTTTGTAGAAGCGGACTTCGTTTGGATCCGGCGTGACGTAATCCTCCTTCAGAAGTTTGCAGAGTTTCGCTAGGACTTCAAGTTTTGGCCAAGATGGCCTCTGGAGTTGTAGCACTGACTCTCTCTCTGTGATGTCTATTTGAAACGAGAGGTGAGGGGTCCTTTATATAGCCCAAGCGCTACCGCCGGCGCTAGCCCGGATTAGGCAACATTTTGCGCGGCAGAATCTCCCATCCGCGACAACCTCTTGCTCTATGCCTTATGTGCGTCACGCTACCGCCAGCGCTAGTAGCTACCACCGGGCGCTAGCTCTTTCTAAAAACACTGCCGTAATCGCGCTAATCATCGCTAGCGCCGGGCGCTATCGCTACCGCCGGCGCTAGTGAGCCTTTTCAAATTTTGGCCTGAATTTTGGGGGCAGTCATCAAGAGTACTCCTTGAGTCATATGGACTATGTAAACCTGCACACTTGAACACACAAGATCAAATACACATAGGATTTGTTATTCTCAAACCTAGGAGATGCGGAAGACCATGTTCCAACAAACTCCCCCTTTTGATAATAACAAATCCATTAATGATAAATCAAAGCATTAATAAATAAGCATGATAAAAACTCTACTTGTGTGTGTGTGAGAGTGATGACTTAGGATAATTATTGATTTTAGCATTTAGAATTGCTCCCCCTAAATACATGCTCCCCCTAAGTGAATGCTCCCTTAATATGTAAGCTATCATCTTAATTTGTCATGTTGGGTTTTTGATAGCGGATTATATTTTTATCATGTTAGTTCTCCCCCTTTTGCATTTTATCATGTTAGTTCTCCCCCTTTGTTATTAACAAAAGTGGGTAGGGATGCACCATAGAAAAGTTGGATAATAAGATAAAGCATGATCGAGCTTTTGAGTGAGAAGGAAATGATAAGGAGTTGTAGATCCACTTGTTAGAATAATTTTTGTATAAATATATCATAGTTTTTAGTTTGAGCAAAAGTAATGATTTCCCCTTTATATAAGAGTTTTAAGCATAAAAATAGTGATTTCCAAGTAACCAATCTACCCAGACAATACGTCTACACCCTAGCCCCGTACTAAGCGACGGATGGGCATGAGGAGCTGCAAACAAGCCGTAGGTTGGGGTGTTAGTCCCTTATGCAAACACTAGACAAAACTCAACCTAGCACTCTTTCCCCCCAGTGCCTCGCAAGGCCCCACTGGAACCCTCACCGGTTAAGGACAAGACATGACTAGAGATAAGGTTATCTAATGTCTACAACCCTACGCCCCCGCTATGGTGAGAAATGAAGTCATGGATAACAGTTATTGGAAACATTAAGCATTTAAATCTAATGGGAAGTTTCATAGCATATGGATTTTTATTTAAAAATAAAATACACTTAGCTATATTGAAATTCATGAATGAATCAGAGTTTGAGCATTGCGGAAGATTTCGAAAAAGAAACATCATAATACTAAATAAGAGTTTATGTTCAAAAAGGAGATGTTTTTGAGTTTCAAAATGAACTTTATAAAGATAAGAGTTGAAGCATTTTCGAATAAAGAAGCAACATCCTTTTAGCAATTAGAAGAAGAGGTAAAATTTGATTTGAAATTCAATAATGAGAGGATGTTTTTATAAGCAATATTTTACTTGTTGGAGGAATGCTTAGCATGAAAGTTTTCAGAGAAATAAATCAGAGTTTTTAGCATAAGAAATGATATGTGTGTTGGAACAACCAATATAAATTCTACCAAGCAAGTCTACCATTTGTTTTTCGAAAAATTGAGATTTTAGACTTGATATAAGCATGAAAGCACAAGGTAAAAGTTATATGGTGATGATGCGGAAGACTTGTAGAAATACATGAAACATCTTACTGTAATCAAGGATAATCCATGAGTTTAATTTCAAAAAGAAGATGTTTATGTAAATCATGTTTCATTGAAAATCTTTTATGTTTGACAAAAAGTAACCAAGCATGAAATAATATTATCATAAAGAGATTACTGCAATGTTATTTCAATTCACAGTTTCAAAACAACCAAACATTTTAGAAAGCATGCTAGGTTATCTAGTGCATTTCATAAATAAAGAATAGTATAGAATTAGCGTTAGGGTCCAATACTCATGAGAAGAAGTGTTATGGAAGATAATGATGTGCGCATAGGTGTATTTTTGGATAGAGTATACAAGTATTTTAATCAAAAATACAAGAGATATGGAAAGTAGAAGCACAACGAAATACAAATAATTTTACTTCCACACACTTTAATGCACAAGGAAAATGTACAACAACCAAGGTTCTTTGCACACACAATGCTCATTAAGACTTATCAGGGTGCAAAGTAGTGCTTGGGGGATCACAGATTTTATTTTTACTGTTTGAGACTAGTGATCCGGTGCACTTAAGAGTAAGTGGTTTTTCTTATTTTGAAGGAAAGATATGGTTTGCACAAGACACTTTACTATTCATCCAAGGTGCCCAACCTCACAATGCTTATTAAGTCTTATCAGGAGGTTCAAGTAGTGCTTGGTGGAGTTATCTTTGTTAGTTATTTTATGATTTTTGTTTAGTACAAAGTTCTCCGAATACACTTGTTTTGCAAACCAATGGATTTATGAAAAAACATAACCACTTTTCTTAACTTTTACAAGTGCAAATAAAGGAGTGTAGGTAAGATACTTGTGCAATTTTAGTTCATTGTACTAATACATAAACATACACAAGCATTCTTAAATTAAACCATATGTAGACAATGCCAAAAAGTGAGTGAATATCTATCATTATCAAACATAAAACATTTCTCATACTTAGAGGCATGCTAAGCTTGATCCTACACAACATTTAACATATAATTGATGCACATATTAATAGATATATCTAAGCATGATGAAAACAATGTTCAAAGTAGTTTGAGATGATAAATCGCAACATTATAGAAGTACTAAATAATATATTAAATCATGCTTGATTTTTACAATAAAGTCCATACCGTATTTTTTGATATTTTTGAAAAATAATCTTTATTTAAAGTTTGAACTTATAAAATTGATCTTGGACTTCCCGAGGACTACCTTGTGAGAGGTTCGCCCGGTACTAGGTGATATGATGGGATGATAGCCCAAATCACCCTTTTGCAAGATACAAGTAAACAGTTAGGTTCAAAAATAACAATTTTTTTGATAATTTTTGTTTTATATTTTTGTATTTGATTTTTAAGAAAAAATAGACTTTAAGCAAATGACAAAAAAAAAAGCAAAACATATATTTTTTTTGTAATTAGGATTTTCTATTTTTGTATTTGATTTTTCAAAAATATAATAAAAGCAAAAATGCAGAAATGAATAGTACCCATAGATTAATATATTTTTAGGGATTTTTCAAAATTTTAAAATTACAGAAAAATGAACCTCGACGCTAGCGCCGGTGCTAGCGCTAGCGCTGGAAACAGTAAGTGATTTTTTTGGGTTTTGAAAATTTTGATGCTTGAACTTGATTAGGTGTCCCATTAGTAGTTTCATGCTGTATTTGCAGAATTTTTGGAAATGTTTTTGAAGGTTAAAAATGAAGAAAATTGCATTTGTAAGCATGTTTTAACATGAAAGATCTAGGACACATATCTCAAGTCGTAACAAACGAGATCTTGCATGAGCTATAATATAGATTATCATAATGTATGTGAATTCAAATTTTTCTAGACTTTTATCAATCTAATGTAGTTTGAAGAATGATAGGAAATGCAAGCACGAGAAGACATGAAGGAACAAATATGCATAATTTTAGTGATTTAGAAAATAATGTTCATACAAAAGAATATCATGCACATTCATAAGAATTTTAGTCCAATGGAAACAATTTAAAGTCACATAGTTATTTTATCGTTCAATTTTATTTTATTTTACTTCATAATTAATTCATTATGGTAATATGAGACAACTAGCATGAATAATATCTATTAGTTGATAATGCTAGAATAATGAGTTTGATTGTAATTGTTATACCACAAGATTAATTGAGATAATATTGAATGTATTCAAGAACGTGATTTAATATTTTTATATGGAATGAATTTATGATTTCATTTGATTTATTAATATAAAGTTGATTATGTGGTTTATAATCAAATGAGATACATGCAAGTCATACTTCATTAATTCATTCATGTACTTATTATGATCACCAATCAAATGTTAGAACTAAGTGGATCTTTTGTAATGTTTGAATTTAAAGATCTTTTGATATTACATAATTATGATGGTGAAGCATGTAGCACAAGTCATATTCAACATTTTTCAGAATATTTTAAAGAAAGATTGTGATGTGAATAGTGAATATGAAAGAAGTGAGAAGCTATTTTTGGTTAGTTTGAAGAGTTATTGTAAATTTTCTCAAATATAAGGGCTATCATATTCATCACACAAGATAGATAATAATCAACACATTGTGCATTTTAATTTTTTTGTTTGTCTAAGCCCTTTAAAAGGTAAAAATAAAACGGATAAGTAGATCACTAAACAAAATGATATGACTTTTCAAGATAAATAGAGTGATCATAGCATGATAGTTTAAGAAGAAACAAAAGAGAATAAACAAAAAGAAATTTAAGCAAATCATGAAGTATAATCATGATATTTCATTTTTATTAGGTTTCTACTTCATGCAAATGATGGGATACTAATGAACAAGAGATTTAGGTATCCAAAGAGGACCGGGAGTGACGGTTCCTTTGGGTACCCAAATACATCGTGTTTGCTTTTGGGGAGATGTGATTGAATGAGCCCTTTTGATTTGAGTTTATGTTTCATCTTTAACTTTTGGCCGCCATTCAAACATTGGTTTAATATTATTCTTATTTATCAAATTTCCATGATGATTTTCTTTCCTTTGAAGATTATAATTGAAATTATCATTTATAGGAAATTTGTGTAATTTCAATTTTAAGTTGGGAGAAACATGATTTTGTAAATAATGATGATTTGGTTTTTGATATGAAAAAAACATTTTGTTTCTTATTCCCATTATTAGATTTAAGTATGATATTCATATTTGTATTCAACTTGCTTTTGGATATTGTTTGATATTCTAAATTTGTATGTTTTGAATTTGTATTTATAATTTTCATAAGCAAGTTGATTTTTGATTTTAATTCATCATTCTTTATCTTTAGATTATGCCTAGCTTTATTATAAGCTGTTGTGCTATTTTTAAGAGTGGAGACAATAGCGTCAATATGATTTTGATACTCATTTCTAAACTCATCAAATGTTTCATCCATCTCTTTAATTTAAATTTTAAAATCTTTGCACTTAGCACAATCATTTTTCAAGGAAGAATTTTCTAAACATAATTTTTCATTTTGTTCTTTTACTAAAATAAAATCCTTTTCAAGTTTCATGAGTTTTTCCTTAATATTATAATAGTCAAAACAAGGTTTTGTGTTTTCAAGTAAAGGACAAGATGGTGAAACCACATCACAATTTGATTCTAAATTAACATTAGCTTTTAATCTCTTATTTTCTAAATGTAAAATTTTAATAGTGATTTTCAATTTCTTGATCTTACATTTAGCGGTTTTTAGTATATTGAAACTAGAAATGGAAGTTATCACACAAGAAGAGGATTTTGACTTTCTTACAGCGCTTTTGGTAGAGGCAAAATGTGTGCATAAAGTTCCTTCGTTATCTTTTGGTCCTTCCTCGATCACAGATGAGTTTTCATCTTCTTTTGATGTATTGTTCTCTTTCTCTATTTCAATATTCTCCATGGCTTTGCTCCGAGAGAGATCTTCTTGAAAGATAATGGATGCTTGCACGTTCTTTTCCTCCTGTGTTTGTTCCACACCTGCGAGAGGAAGATCATACATTTCTTCAAGAAAGTGCCATATTTTGTATGCACTAGAAAAACAATATATGAATTTGAAAATTTCATTAGATAGTGCACAAAATAGATAGTGTTTGGATTTGGCATTTAGCTGACGTTCTTTTTTATTTGATTCATCTGCAAGTCTTATAATTGCTAAGTTCCATACTTCGATGTCTAAAGTTTTAATAAATTTTTCAATTAAGATTTTCCATCCTTTATAATTTGTTCCTTCAAACAAGGGTGGTTTATGTGATATTTCATATTCACAGAAATTTGCCCCACTAATTGAAGCGAGATCATGAGACGCCATTATTCCCGGTTGTTAAGCCGATTGGAATAAAACCTAGCTCTGATACCACTTGTTGGATCGGTCGGCGCACTTAGAGGGGGGGGGGGGTGAATAAGGGTTTTCAAAAACTTTAGATTATATTTAAAAACTTTGAATTATTGCGAGATTAAAGACATGAAATAAGTGAAGTAAAACAAAAAAGAGACAAGCTTTATTAATGATAAATAAGTTTTACAAAACTTGATCTCGATGACGCTAGAGATCGGAGGCGAATAAAAAAAACTCTTTTTGTTTTCTATCCCGACTCGCTTCCCCACGAACCGGTGGCCCTAGCCTTATCCTCCCTGGATTCGCCCTCAAGCCGCTCTAGCCAATCCTTCGCCGGATGTGGCCTCGAGCACCCCCTAGAACTAGCCTAGATCTAGTCGCCAACACGAGGCGAATTTCAGCCCTAAGTCTACCCCATACCTAGTCGCCAACACGAGGCGATTTCACTACTGTTTACAATGATAAAAGAGAAATAAAATAATAAAAACTCCCTTAAGATGAACTTCTGAAAGTGGAGGCGATGATCCGCTGTAGAATCAGCATTTGTAGAAGCGGACTTCGTTTGGATCCGGCGTGACGTAATCCTCCTTCAGAAGTTTGCATAGCTTCGCTAGGACTTCAAGTTTCGGCCAAGATGGCCTCTAGAGTTGTAGCACTGCCTCTCTCTCCCTGATGTCTATTTGAAACGAGAGGTGAAGGGTCCTTTATATAGCCCAAGCGCTACCACCTGCGCTAGCGCTACCGCCGGCGCTAGCCCGGATTAGGCAACGTTTTGCGCGGCAGAATCTCCCATCCGCGACAACCTCTTGCTCTATGCCTTATGTGCGTCACGCTACCGCCAGCGCTAGTAGCTACCGCCGGGGGCTAGGTCTTTCTAAGAACACTGCCGGAATCGCGCTAATCATCGCTAGCGCCGGGTGCTATTTCTACCGCCGGCGCTAGTGAGCCTTTTCGAATTTTGGCCTCAATTTTGGGGGCAGTCATCAAGAGTACTCCTTGAGTCATATGGACTATGTAAACCTGCACACTTGAACACACAAGATCAAATACACATAGGATTTGTTATTCTCAAACCTAGGAGATGCGGAAGACCATGTTCCAACAGGTAGGGATTGAGGCGACCGGGAAGGCCAACCTCCATACCATGTATCGTCGTAGAGTAGCTTTGACATCCCTAACCCCGCCCCCAGCAGAGAAGATCTCATTCACTCAGAAGGATATGCCGGGTCATGAAGACCCGTTCTGCGATGCGCTGGTCATTCGGACAACGATCGAGAATTTCACCGTTTCCCGGATCCTCGTGGATAACGGGAGCTCGGTCAACATTATCTTAAAGAAGGCGTTTGACGAGATGCAGGTGGAGGCACGAAGGGTGTTGGCCTCGAATGGCCCATTGTTCAGATTCTCCGGGGAGAGGAAGGAGGTAGAGGGTGGAGTGGGACTCCATATAGTCCTGGGGGGGGGGGGGTAGTCCAGGAATTGCCATTTTGTCATAGTGGATTCCACCGACAGCTACAACGCCATCTTTGGATGGCTGCTCATCAGCACGATCCGCTGTGCCACCAGTACCTTAAGTTCAATGATGGAGGAGTCCAGGTTCGGATAAGGGGAGATCTGAAGGTGGCCCGACGGTGCTATGTGACTGTCGTGAACACCATCTCCTTGATGGCCGAGGCGGAAGAGTGGGATCGAGAAATGGGGGAGCCAGTGAGGCTCGGAGAAGAAGGAGAGGAGAGAGTAGAGGAAGGGTCGGAGGAGCCGATGGAGGAGGAGAAAGAAAGGGAGGCCCAGGAGGAAGGGGCGGAAGAGATGATGGAGGTTCGGGAAGGAAGAAGAGGGGAGAAGGTCGAAGCGCCAGCTTGCAACGAGAAGAAGGGAGAAGATTGGGGAGAGCAGTCCCGGCTGGAGGCCGTTGATGAGGTCGTGGAGCTTGGGGTCTCCATTCGGGCGGGGGTGGTGGAAAAGGTCAAAGTCAGCGACGAGCTCAGCCTGGAGGAGCAGAAGCAAATCCTGGCCTGCGTCCAGGAGAATCTGGACGTCTTCGTATGGAGTGCTGCAGAGTTGCCCAGGATTAATGTGGATGTGACCTGCCATCGCCTCAACCTCAATCCTAACACCCGCCCCATCCGACAAAAGAAGAGGGCCATAGCATACAAGCTGGAAGGGCCCATCCGAGAGGAGGTGGGTAAGCTCCTCCAGGCAGGTTTTGTATCGGAGGTTCAGTACCCATGTTGGGTCTCCAACGTGGTTATGGTGAAGAAGGGAGGAGGTAAGTGGAGGATGTGTATTGTTTTTCCTTGCTTAATAAATCTTGCCCCAAGGATTGCTACCCCTTGCCTAGAATCGACGCAGTGGTTGATTCAGTTGCCGGTTTCCCTGTAATGTCCTTTTTAGATGCTTTTTCAGGTTAGCATCAAATCCGCATGCACCCCCCCCCCCCCCCCCCCCCCCCGACATCGGGGATAGGTGCTACTGCTATAAAATGATGCCCTTTGGGCTAAAAAATGCAGGGGTAACATTCCAACAGATGTTGGACAGGGTCTTCCGAGAACAGAGAGGAAGGAACTTGGAGGTCTATGTAGATGACCTCATGATCAAAAACCGAGACCTGGGATCCCACCTCCGGGACCTCGAAGAGACTTTTGGGACTTTGCAAAAGTATACAATGAAACTCAATCCCTAGAAGTGTGTCTTCTGGGCTAGCCGAGGGAAGTTCCTAGGTCACTTGCTCACCCCAGACGGGGTGGAGCCTAATCCAGATAAGGTCAAGGGCATCATGGAACTGGGATCGCCAAGAAACGACAAGGAGGTTCAACGCCTCACGGGGAAGTTGGAAGGTCTCTGTAGATTGCTCTCCCGGGAAGGAGAAAAGTGTGCACCCTTCTTCAAGGTGCTGAGAGGGAATCAGGAATTTGAATGGACCTCGGAGTGCGAGTGATGAGTAATTTATATACTCATCTTTTTGTTGGGGTTCAGCAATTCCCCCGGTGTTGCGGCACTAGTCGAAGCAGAAGGGCGTGTCCCCAATGGGCCTAACTGGCCGCACCGTGGGTCCTGCCTTGGGATAGCCAGCTCTATAAAGGTTTGGAAGCGCCTTACCAACAATCCGAGCTTTTGGGAGAGTTGCTAGTGCTGATTCCCTACACTTTTATTATAAGTTTAATATATTTTTAATATGAAATTATATAGTTTACATGCTTTTTCTCATTTAATTTATTACCTTTTCAATTCTATAATCTAACATAGACTTATCTTATGTTTTTAGGTCTTCTGGACATTTTGAGCGAAATGTGCAAGTATACGCCCAAGGTCACGCCCGTGACCAAGGGCGTGACAGCCAAAGACATGTTCCAGACCTGATGTCGCCTCATTGGGAGCATTCCATGAAGATTCGCCTATTACATGCCCCATGTCACGGGCGTGACCTGGTGGCGTGACCAATGGTCACGGCCATGACCCACCTCCTTCAGCCAGAACAAGCCGCCACGTCAATTAAAATTACATGCCCTCGGTCATGGGCGTGACCGAGGGCATGACATCCAGTCACAGGCATGACTCGCCCCACGCTTCTTCCCGCCGATGATTCCCGCTAGCAGCCAGATTTAAAGATTACACACCCTAGGTCGCGGGCATGACCTAGGGCGTGATGCGCATGTAATGCCCACATTGAAGCCAGAATGCGCCCTTTTCTCACCAGCACCGATCACGCCCCTTACACGCCCTTGGTCCCGAGTGTGACCAAGGGCGTGTAACCTCAAATTTCAGCCTATTTAAAGCCAGCTCCTCTACAACTCAAGGAACGAATTTTGGGAGTTCAACTCTCCTTTTCTTGTTTTATTTTCTTGTTTTTAGCATTTCTTGTAGTTTTCTTTCTTCCTTGCAATTGTACTTTCAATTAAATAGTCTGTAGCTTTCAATTCCTATCTTGTAACTTTTCTTTAGCAATTTAATAAAATAGTTCCTTTGTTCTCTCATTTTCCCCTCTTATTTTATCAAGTACTCTTCTTATTTTTTGTTAATTGCTTAATCTCAATGAGTAGCTAAATTTCTATTAGTACTCGATCGAGATGATCCAAGGAATGATATAAGACATCAAATAATTCATAGTTGTAACACCCCAGATTTCCACAGCAAAAGAAAGAGGGTTGCTGTAAGGCGCTAACGCCAGGCGTTATGGTTAACTATAGGCGTTAGGTCCTACTCGAGAAATTCTTTATGCTCTTCTCAAGAAATGTTTGTAGCACCCCAGACTTTCCCAGCGGATTGTTATGAGAGCTACCGCCAGGCGTTAGCGCTAATGCCAGGCGTTAGGTCCTTCTCGAGAAATTCTTTATGTTCTTCTCGAGAAATGTTTGTAGCACCAGGCGTTAGGTCCTTCTCGAGAAATTCTTTATGTTCTTCTCGAAAAATGTTTGTAGCACCACAGACTCTCCCAGCGGATTGTTATGAGAGCTAACGCCAGGCGTTAGGTCCTTCTCGAGAAATTTTTTATGTTCTTCTCGAGAAATGTTTGTAGCACCCCAGTCTTTCCCAACGCATTGTTAAGTACGAGAGCTAGCTCCTGGCGTTAGCGTTAATGCCAGGCGTTAGCCTAGGACTTAAGCGTGTCGTCGTCTCGACGGGGCCGCAGCCCGACCGTCGGGACGGGATGTCGATTGGCGTTAGAGCTATCGCCAGCATTAGCTTCCCGTCGGCTTTCCTTAAGCGGCTGTGGATAAGTTTGGCCACCGCCTTAGGGGCTAACACTCGCATTAAGTGCTAACACCCGCGTTAGCTAAGAAACTATATAAGGCAGCCAAATCCAATTTCCCTTCAAAATTCTGATTCCAAGCTCTTTCCAAAGGCAGAGAAGTCATGACCAGAAGGAAGGAGATATCTTTTGGCTATCCGTGCGTTGTGCCGAAGGCAAATCGGTGAAGGAGATTCTATTGTGCTTGTGCTACCATCGACCCCGTAAGAAGAAAGCTGATTCGATAAAATCCAGCCGGTTCTCTCTTTTTGTTCTATGGCACCGAAACAAGCACCAAGGGTAACCATTCTCCTCCCTTCATCTTTGGACATGTGTGTCCTTTGATTTGCATGCTTAGGAAGACTTATACTAATTAGTAGATGGGTTCTTCTAGTGGGTTGATGTTATTCCCATAAAATTTGCATTTAGAGTCCAGAATGGTAGTGCGGACATAGGCATGCTGTGTGAAGCCCATCTGGATAGGTTGGTCTGGGTTAGTGATATTGCTTGCTGTTCTGTTCGTTAACGCCAGGCGTTAGAGCTAACGCTGGTGGTAGTGCCATATGTTGTGTTTTTCGGGTTCTAAGTACTGAGACGTGCTGCAGTGAGTTCTGGAGGTGTTACCCAGAAATTACACGGAAATGAGCTAACGCCCAACGTTAATAGTAACACCCAACGTTAAAGGCTAACGCACAGCGTTAAGAGGTAATGTCGGAGACAGTAATCATTGAGATTGCTTATCGTGTTTGGACCTCGCCTCTGAGGCTGGGGTAATGACCCTGTGAGGTTATAGTTCATCGAGAACAAGGGGAAACCAAACCCGTGTCAGGCTAAGTTGAATCCTGACATTTATAAGAGCGGGCATAAGCTGAACCGAACCCGGGCCAGGCATAGTTGAATCCTGACATATAGCTCATAACGATAGTGCTGGAACTTCGTGTGTATGGCCTAGCTCATTCTAATCATCCAAGTTGAAAAAGGACTTGTGGATGACGTGTCGTGAGTGCACTTTACGTGTGACTTGATGTCACCGTGTGATGAATGTTTCTATGCGGTGCTTAGATGCACCTGTGAAATATAAATTGTTGTTGCTTGACTGCAGGGAAGGAGCACTGCTGCCCCGAGCATGGGGCGGGGTCGTTATAAGCCTGGGTCAGCTAAAGCTGACTGGTTACTTATTTTCCCACAGCTTGGTGGATTTGTTTGTATAGGTCTTGGCGAGGCTAGCGGGAAATAGCTGGCTGAAGTCCCTGCTGTTGTGTTGTGCTGTGTGAAGCTGGACCTCAAAGGCCGAGTTGATTTGTTTATCGTTTTCATGTGTAGCCGGCCTGCGTGCCGATGTTTGGAAGCCACCTTTATTATAAACATGCTGTGAACAAACCTTGTAAATAACTGATGTACTTCATTCCTAGTTGCTGATGGGGACAATGTATGAACTGGTTTTATCTAAAATTAAATGCTTCCATTGTACGTCTCTTTGTGCTGAGATAGTTATATTCTTAACTATTTAATGCAAATTAAGTAACGCGCTCTTCTGTTCATTTCATATGGCGTGGGGTCCCGGCCGGACCTACTGCTATATGCTATGTAACAGGGAGGGTGTTACAAATTGGTATCAGCTACGGGTCTCGATCCCTTTCCGTCTGAATTCATGGTCGAATTCTTTTAAGGGGTGGTGAGCATGTGTGTGCGTCACCGTTAAGACATGTAAATAACCAGTAACTATCCACTTTATGAATGAAGTACCTGTATGATTGTAGCCTTATGATGGAACTTATGAGTTCCTTTGTTATTCCATGCTACCTCTTAGTTGCTAATTGTGTTTTGTGCACATCTATAGGCGGATGGGAGTATAGCGGGGCCATCTCGACCCCCGCATTTGACTGCGAGCAGTGCACCAGCTGAGGTGCCTACTCCTCCTTCTACTGAGACAGTGAGGATGATAGCTGAAGCGGTGTTTGCTATATTCACTGCACAACCTAGAGAGCATGTCCCTGGACAACCTCCTACCATACCCTCGGGGTGGCTCTGGTGCTGGCTGTAGCAGTTGAACCAATGGTTAAAAGGACAGTGCTGGTGAGGGCACGAAGAGCTCCAGACCAACAACTGCAGTACTTTCTGAGTTTCCATCCTCCTATGTTCACGGGGGCAGGAACCCCGACACAAGCTGAGGATTGGCTATCGAGGGTGCGCAAGACCTTGAAGGCCACTGATACGGAGGAAGGGCAGAAGGTTACTTTGGCAACCGTCCTACTTTATGGGGAGGCGCAGCTGTGGTGGGATGAGATAGAGTTGCATCAGCTAGCAGGAAGGCAGCTGTCGGACATCTCATTTGATGAATTCTCATGAATGTTCTTGGCACGGTACCTCCCACCTGCTCAACAGATTGAGATGGAGAATCAGTTCAACCATCTAACTCAAGGTGATCGTATGATTGATGATTACCTGCATGAGTTTACCCGGTTGGGGCGATATGTAGGAGCGACCTTTGTCGATGAAGCTCGGAAGACCAATTGGTTTTATGAAGGTCTGCGGGAAGTGTTACGGTTCCTTCTATCGGGCCAATGACACAGGGGTTTATGACCCTGGTCAATATGGCTCATTCCTTAGAAAAGGATATGAAGCGGTCCCAGAGTAGGAAGGAGTTAACGGTGGTAAAGCCAGAGTTCAAAGCGCCGAGTTCTGCGAAGTCAGGGCGAGGCAGGTGGAGGAACAGAGCGCGACCTTCTGGGTCAGCTCAATCTGCTGCTTCGGGTGTGACCACTGGGTGATGCCCACTCATCTGTTATAATTGTGGTAAGCCGGGTCATATAGCCTGAGACTGTCGTGGCGGCAAGAAGGCGGTTGCGGCTTATGCGACGGAGAAAGGGAAGGCGGTGGATTCAACTGCATCCCATGCTGCTCCAGCCCAGCCCAGAGTGTACAACCTTCGCTAGCAGGAGGCCATAAAGCAAAGCGATGTGGTGACAGGTATGCATTAGTATACAACTTTTATTGCTTTTGATACTTCATACCTTGTGCATTGCTTGTTAACCATGTGTGTATTAGGCTTTGTCCTAATATTTAACTCTCCGGCGAGAGCGTTGTTTGATATGGGAGCTTCGCATTTTTTTTCTATCCGAGGCCTTCATACAACTTCTTGGGGTGCCTTCGTCATTTAGAAAGGAACGATTAGATGTGATGCTGTCCAATGGCTGCTCGATGCGTGCGGATCGAGGATGTGCTGTCAAGGTGCGAATTGGAAGTCAAGATTTTGATTTGGAAGCATTGATACTGCCGCTTTCAGAGTTTGATGTGATCTTTGGTATGGAATGGCTATCGGCGCAGCAGGACTACATTGATTGCACTTCTAAGGAGGCCACACTAGGGCAGAATACCGAACGTGCAACTACATTTACTGGTTTGCGAGGATCGAGCAAGACGTTGATGTCTGCTGTCCAAGTAGTCAAGGCAGTTCGACAAGGTGCACAATTGTGTTTTGTGCTAGTGGGAACTGCAAAGCCTCAGCCCAGTTTGAGTGACGTTCTTATTATTGCGGAGTATCCTGATGTGTTTCCGAAAGATCTTCCTGGGGCGCCACCTCATCGAGAGATTGACTTTACAATAGAGTTGGTGCCAGGTGCCAAACCTGTGTCACGCTCTCCTTACAGAATTGCGCCAAAGGAGATGGAAGAGTTGAAGGTTCAATTATAGGAGTTGCTGGAGCAAGGCTATATATTCCCAAGTACGTCACCTTGGGGTGCTCCGGTCCTTTTTGTGAAGAAGAAGGACGGAAGCCTACGTCTCTGCATAGACTATCGTGAATTGAACAAGCTGACCGAGAAGAACAAGTATCTGATTCTGCGAATCGATGACTTATTTGATCAGCTAGTCAGATCAACGGTGTATTCAAAACTGGATCTTAAGTCTATCTACTACCATTTGTGGATTCGGGAATGCGACATTCCCAAGATGGCATTTAGTACCCGCTACAAGCACTACGAGTTCACAGTGATGCCATTTGGACTAATGAATGCGCCATCAGTGTTCATGGATTTCATGAATAGGACCTTTCGAGAATTCCTTGACCGGTTCGTGATCGTCTTTATTGATGATATTCTGGTCCACTCTCAATCTGAAGAAGATCACGCGATTCATTTACGCGTAGTTTTGGAGACCCTGCGATGGAGTCAGCTGTACGCCAAGTTCTCCAAATGTTAATTTTAGTTAGCCTCAGTTGCGTTCCATGGTCATGTGGTTAGTGGTGAGGGTATCGCAGTGGATCAAAGATAGTTGCTATCCAGGAGTGGCCCGTTTTGAAGTCGGTAGCAGAAGTCAGGAGTTTACTTGTACTTGCTGGCTACTATAGGCACTTCGTGGAGAACTTTTCATGGATTGCTCTTCCTCTCACAACTTTGACAAGGAAAGATCAGAAGTTTGTTTGGTCACCAGTGTGTGCACAAGCTTTTGAAGAGTTAAAGAGTCGTCTGACCACGACATCAATCTTTTGTTTTCCATGTGGTACAGAAGGCTATGAAATTTACAGCGATGCGTCAGGGAGCTGCTTAGGTTGCATACTTCTTCAGCATGGTTAAGTGATTGCTTATGGCTCTCGCCAGTTGAAAGTGCATGAGTGGAATTACCCGGTCCACGACCTGGAGTTGGCAGCCATGATGTACGCTCTGAAATTGTGGCGGCACTACTTGTATGGTGTGAAGGTGGATTTCTTTACAGACCATAAGAGCCTAAAGTATCTGTTAAATCAAAAAGAGCTCAATATGCGACAACGAAGGTGGATGGAGTTCCTGGGGGACTACACTTTCGAGATACACTATTCTCCTGGGAAGGGAAATGTCATCGCAGATGCTTTGAGCCGGAGGGCTCCTGCGCAGGCCAACTGGGTTCAGATGCATGACTCGCGTCTGATCAATGACTTCTAAGCTTTAGAGATCTCCTATGTGGAGAGGAGTACTAGTGTGAGTGCGTACTTAAACAGGACGGAGGTGCAATACGACCTCGCAGACAGAATACGACTGGCCTTGGAACTTGATTCGAGCATGCAACGCTACTTGGCAGAGTCTGAGGTTGGGTCTGCTACAAAGTTTGTGTTTGACGACGGTCTAATGTGGAAAGATGGTCGGATGTGCGTCACAAATATGGGTAAATTGCTGGAGGAATTGATGGACGAAGCTACAAAGTACTCAATTCACCCAGAGAGCACGAAAATGTACCAAGACATGAAAAAGTTGTTTTGGTGGCCAGGTTTGAAGAAGGACATCGCCCTTTATGTGGCAAAGTGTAAAACTTGCGCACTTGTGAAGGCCAAATGTCAGAACTGGAGGTTTTCTGAAGTCGTTGCCTGTGCCAGAATGGAAATTTGATGAAATTACGATGGATTTCGTGCACGGTTTGTCGAGATCGCAGAGTGGGAATGATGTCGTGTGGGTGATCGTGGATCGCTTGACGAAGGTAGCCCACTTTATTCCAAACCGGAGGGACGATTCAGTCGAAAAGTTAGCAAAGCTGTATGTTGATAACATCGTACGATTGCACAGTGTGCCCCGTAGCATCGTTAGTGACCGAGATGGGCGCTTTACTTCGAAAGATTGGAGGCTAATCCACCAGTTGTTGGGTACAAAGTTGAAGTTTAGTACTGCCTTCCACCCGCAAATGGATGGACAGACTGAACATTTGAACAGAACTCTGGAGGATATGCTCCGTATGTGCGTCCTGGATTTCGATAAAAAGTGGGAAGATCATCTTTTCATGATCGAGTTCGCTTATAATAACAGCTACCAATCGAGTATAAATATGGTGCCCTTCGAGGCCCTCTATGGTAGAGCTTGCCACACTCCCTTAGCTTGGGCAGAGACAGGCGAGACGAAGCTGTTTAAGCGGAAGGAAGTCGAAGATGCAAATTCGGCTATTCGAACAATCCGGGAGAGATTGTTGATTGCACAAGATAGGCGGGCAAAATACTACAACGCCAAGCTTAGAAATGCCGAGTTCGCCGTGGGAGACTGGGTTTACCTAAAGATCAAACCATTCAAGGGTGTGTCAAGGATTCATCGCTTGAAAAAGCTGAGTCCGAGATACCTTGGACCGTTTGAAATATTGGAACGTGTTGGTGAAGCTGCCTATTGGCTCGCTCTTTCGACAGAGTTGAGTGGACTGCACGATGTGTTTCACATCTCTGTGCTGCGAAAAGTTGTGCCAGAGCCTAGCCTGGTCCTGGTGAAGGATCAAGTGTTGGTCGATGATGAGCTGAAGATGTTGGACACGCCTATTTGCATTGAAGACACTGATGTCAAGTAGTTGCGGAATAAAATGATCCGAATGGTCAATGTCCGCTGGAATAACTACGGTCGTGAGGAGCTTTCATGGGAGCCTGAGCAAACTATGCATGATGAGTTCCCCGAACTATTCCGTTGAGGTACAAGTTATATGATTTATACTGTTGCTATCTTTCTTAGAAATGAAAGTTCGGGATGAACTTTCTGTAACACCCCAGATTTCCCCAGCAAAAGAAAGAGGGTTGTTGTAAGGCGCTAACACCAGGAGTTATGGTTAACGCTAGGCGTTAGTTCCTTCTCGAGAAATTCTTTATGTTCTTCTCGAGAAATGTTTGTAGCAACCCAGACTTTCCCAGCGGATTGTTATGAGAGCTAGCACAAGGTGTTAGCGCTAACGCCAAGCATTAGGTCCTTTTTGAGAAATTCTTTATGTTCTTCTCAAGAAATGATTGTAGCACCCCAGACTTTCCCAACGGATTATTATGAGATCTAGCGCCAGGCGTTAGCGCTAACGCCAGGCATTAGGTCCTTCTCGAGAAATTCTTTATGTTCTTCTCGAGAAATGTTTGTAGCACCCCAGTCTTTTCCAGCGCATTATTAAGTCTGAGAGCTAGCGCCCGGAGTTAGCGTTAACGCCAGGCATTAGCCTAGGACTTAAGCGTGTCGTCGTCTCGACGGGGCGGCAACCCGACCGTCGGGACGGGATGTCGATTGGCGTTAAAGCTAACGCCAGTGTTAGCTTCCCATAGACTTTTCTTAAGCGGTTGTGGATAAGTTCGGCCACTACCTTAGGGGCTAACGCCCGTGTTAAGTGCAAATGCACGCGTTAGCTAAGAAACTATATAAGACAGCCAAATCCAATTTCCCTTCTAAATTCTGATTCCAAGCTCTTTCCAAAGGCAAAGAAGTCGTGACCAGAAGGAAGGAGATATCTTTTGGCTAGCCGTGCGTTGTGCCGAAGGCAAATCGGTGAAGGAGATTCTTTTGTGCTTGTGCCACCATCGACCCCGTAAGAAGAAAGCTGATTCGATAAAATTCAGCCGGTTCTCTCTTTCCGTTCTATGGCACCGAAACAAGCACTAAGGGTAGCGATTCTCCTCCCTTCATCTTTGGACATGTGTGTCCTTTGATTTGCATGCTTAGGAAGACTTCTACTAATTAGTAGATGAGTTCTTCCGGTGGGTTGATGTTATCCCCACAAAATTTACATCCGGAATGATAGTACGGACATAGGCATGCTGTGTGATGCCCATCTAGACAGGTTGGTCTGGATTGGTGATGTTGCTTTCTATTCTGTTCGTTAATGCCAGGCGTTAGAGCTAACGCCGGCGGTAGCGCCATATGTTGTGTTTTTCGGGTTCTGAGTACTGAGACGTGCTGTAGTGAGTTCTGGAGGTGTTACCCAGAAATTACCCAAAAATGATCTAATGCCCAACGTTAAGGGATAACGCCCAACATTAAGAGGTAACGCAGGAGACAGTAATCATTGAGATTGCTTATCGTGTTTGGAAGTCGCCCATGAGGCTGAGGTAATGACCCTATGAGGTTATAATTCGTCGGGCACAAGGGGAAGCCAAACCCGTGTCAGGCTAAGTTGAATCCTGACATTTATGAGCGCGGGCATAAGCTGAACGAAACCTGGGCCAGGCATAGTTGAATCCTGACATCTAGCTCATAACGATAGTGCCGGAACTTTGTGTGTACAGCCTAGCTCATTTTGATCATCCAAGTTGAAGAAGGACTTGAGGATGACGTGTCGTGAGTGCACTTAACGTGTGACTTGATGTCACCATGTGATGAATGTTTCTATGCGGTGCTTAAACGCACCTGTGAAATATATACTGCTATTGCTTGCCTGCAGGGAAGGAGCACCGCTGCCCCGAGCATGGGGTGGGGTCATTATAAGCCTGGGTCATCTAAAGCTGACCAGTTTCTTGTTTTCCCACCGCTTGGTGGATTTGTTTGTATAGGTCCTGTCAAGGCTAGCGGGAAATAGAAGGCTGAAGCCCCTGCTGCTGTGTTGTGTTGTGCGGAGCTAACCCTCGAAGGCCGAGTTGATTTGTTTATCATTTTCATGTGTGGCCGGCCTGCGTGCTGATGTTTGGATGCCACCTTTATTATAAACATGTTGTGAACAAACCTTGTAAATAACTGTTGTATTTCATTCCTAGTTGCTAATGTGGACAATGTATGGACAGATTTTATCTGAAATTAAATGCTTCCGTTGTACGACTCTTTGTGCTGGGGTAGTTAAATTCTTAACTGTTCAATGCTAATTAAGTAACGCGCTCTTCTGTTCATTTCAAATGGCGTGGGGTCCCGGCCGGACCTACTCTATATGCTATGTAACAGGGAGGGTGTTATAATAGTTGCTCTTTCTCTTTTCTAAAATGCTTATGATTTATCCTTTATTTTAAGATAACGAGATTATATTTTCAATATATAATTCTTGTTCTTGTTTTCGTACTTTAGTTAGCCGAGAGGCTCGTAATGCGAATTGATCACTCAAGGATAGAAAAGAGTATAATAAAATCCTCGAGAGAGGACGACGTTACCCTTCTGTATTGGAGTAAAAGCGAATAGTGGGATTCACCTCATAGAGCAAGTACTAGGTTATCGATTATAGAATGAGAATTAGGTTGATATTTCCTAATGTTAGTTGGGTGTATCCTCGACCTAAGGTGCGTTCATAATTCAGGAATCCCCACAGTCAAAGCTATTTTATTAAGAGAATGCGATTTTGTTCTTTCTTCTTATTTTTATTTCCGAAGTGATTCAAAGATCGAGTGCTAATCGTTCTTGTTATTGTTTTAGTCATTATTTTAATTTCTCTTCTGCAAAACCAATCAAGGTTCTATTGATTAAATAATAGAGACTTTCTTGAAGTAAAAGTACTTAACCGCCCCGAGTCTAATACGACCTTGGTTTTATAAACCTATACAACTCTCGATACGGTACACTTGCCATTGTCGTTTGCGGATATTGTTTTGCGCATCAAGTTTTTGGCGCCGCTGCCGGGGAATTTAGGTTGATATTTCAAAAAAAGAAATATCTATTAATTTTATCGTCCTCTTTCTTCTCCCCATTCTCTTAAAATTTTTAAAATCTTACAAGACATAATTTAAATTCTCGGAAAGGGAGATTCGGGCTTGAACTCCCATCGTATCTCCTAGTACCTTGTGAACCCTTCACAGGGTAGACCTTGGGAAGTCCAGGACTAATTTAGCCGCTTTTTGAAAGAAAAAAATATTTTATATAAATTATTTCTCCTCTCTATTCCCCCTCTAAAAATTCCATTCATTTAAGTGAAGGTTGTTTTATTTTTATTAAATGAGGTTATCTGAATTGGCCGTAAAAGTTGTCGAGCTTCAAAACCAAGTTAATCTTTTGGAAGCCGCAAGAAATCGCCAAATTAGTTACAATCATGGTAGTGCGCCTCATCAAAGTGATTTTTATTCTTATTCTCAGAATTTATATTATGAAAATGATTTTTCTCAATCTTATGCATATAATTTTGATAATAATTACGATCATAATTTTTCTTCTTTTCAAGAGAATAATTTTTCAAACTTTGATGAAAATGTTTTTTCTAATTTTCACGAGAATAATTTTTCAGTTTTTAACAATTTCTCTTTTAGCTCTGAAGTAGATTATTCTTGGTGGCAAACTCACCCGGATAGTTTTCAGAACAATGAAGATGAATCTTTAGATCCGAATTTTTGTTCTCCCTCTTTTGCGCCGCAAGTTTCGTACTCTAATTTTGGGGAATTTCCACCAATTCAATTTGAGACTCTACCCCAAAATTTAGATAGAACATTATTTTGTCTAGTGCTTTTTCTCCATCTTTGGATAATTTAGTTATGGAGGAACATGTGGTTTCATGTTATCCCATAATTTCTTTTACCGAAAATGAAGAAAAAGTATTGTTCCAATAATTCCTTAATGTTACGGGCACCTCCGATGAAATAGAAGAAGAATAAGTTTCTTCCCCTATTCCACCCGAATCATGTTTTGCTTGTCATGAAAGTTCACAAAATTCCTCTATTCCACCGAAATTTCATGAAAACGTTGTGTCCGAAAATTTAATTCCGCTTGATATTGCACTAGATTCATCTACAGAAAAAACTTATTTTAGAAAATGAACAACCGGAGCTTAATCATATATTTCCGCAAGCGCCTTCCCCTTGCAAATTTTTGTTTGACTCATTTATTTGTGATTCTCTATACTCTAATAATTTTCAGGTTGAAATGAGTCGCTGCCACCCCAAATCATTAATGATCCATATGCCGCTCATTTTTATTTATCCAAATCACCTCAGGTATGTATAAGTGATTTAGATTTGTGTATTCAAGTCCAAAGACAAAAGGAGAATCAAATGTTAAACGGAGGAGTAGCCGGGCGACTGATATCGGCACATTCACCTAAATGTGAATTAAGGGAGTTGCCTCTGCACGTCTCTTTTCAATTTCTGTTTAGTTAACAATAACCATCTAGCTTAAAGACGGGAAAAAGAAAGCGCTCTTGGGAGGCACCCCTAGCTTATCTTTAAATGTTCATGCATTTTTATGCACTTTCCTTTCACGTATTCTTCATCCTTAGTTTTAAACATTGGGGACAATGTTTAATTTTAAGTATGGGGGTGTAGAATAGCTTTCTAGGCTTTCTTTTCAATTTATAAAAAGAAAAAAAATATTTATAAAAATCATAGAAAATCTAATATCTTGGAAAGGGAGGTTTGGGCTTGAACTCCCAGCGCACCTCCTAGTACCTTGCGAACCCTTCACCGGGTAGACCTTGGGAAGTCCAAGAATAAAAAATATATATAATAATATATTCATAGATATATCTCCCTTTTACATGTTGTTTTTATTTTTCTAGAAATCTAGTTTGAGTTCTAATTATAAGTATTCCTACATTTTTGATTTGGCTAATATTTGCTTTTATCAGAATTTGTTAAATTTAAAGTAATTTAGTGGTAAGAAACATTTTATGTTTTTAATTCGATTAGAGAATCTATTTAGCACTACTTCTCATTTTAATTTTAAATAGTTTCACTTCATGGTAAATTGGCTAAACATCTCTAGATTTTGATTATATTCTCTATTAACTTTAAGATCATAGGAAATTTTATTCCACTAAAAAAGTAGCTCTCAAAATAGTTTAATTTATAAACTAAAAGTATTTATTTACCCTTACCCTTTATTTGCAAAAAAAATGTAGAAAAAAGATCATATGTCATAGGAATAAGAGGATAAAATTCATTATTTCCTAAACATATGCACCCAAAATCATTTAAAAGATAATATGTCATGATATAAGAGGATAAAATTGTTGAAACATGGTCTTCCGCATCTCCTAGGTTTGAGAATAAGAAATCCTATGTTTATTTGATGTTGTGTGTTTAAGTGTGCAGGAAACAAGGTCCATATGACTCAAGGATGACATAAGAAGGTTGCCCCCAAATATTGGGCCAATAATTCCAACATGCCTACTAGCGCCGGCGCTAGCGATGATTAACGCAATCCCGGGAGTACATTTAGAAGATGCTAGCGCCAGGCGGTAGCGGATAGCGCAGGCGGTAGGGCGGAACATAAGAGGCAAGACGTAACTGTTTCCTCGGATTAAAGATTCCCAAACGTAGAATATGTCCTAATCTGGGATAGCGCCAGCGGTAGCGATAGCGCAGGCGCTAGCGCTGAGGCTATAAATAGGACCCCTCTTCTCTCATTTCTAACACATATTAGAGAGAGAGAGAGGTTGAGTGTTAGAATTCTAGAGCCTGATTCGGCCGAAGTTGATCTCCCGCCAAAGCTCTGCAAATTTCTGAAGGAGGACTTCTTCATGCCGAATCCAAACGACGCCCACTTCAACAATGCTTATCCTACAACGGATCATCGTCTCCAACTTCAGAAATCTTCAAGAGGGAGTTTTTATTATTATCATTTCATTTTCCTTGTAAACCGTTAGATAATTCGGCTCGTGTTGGCGACTAGGTCTGGGTAGGACTTAGGGCTGAAATTCGCCTCCTGTTGGTGACTAGATCTAAGTTAGGTCTAGGGGGTGCTCAAGGCCATATCCGGTGTTGGATTGGCTAGAGAGGCTTGAGGCCGAATCCGGGGAAGGATAGGCTAGGGCCACCGGTTCGTGGGGATGCGAGTCAGGATTGAAAACAAAAAGAGTTTATTATTATTCGCCACCGATTTCTAGCGTTATAGAAGTATACTTTTGTAAAACCATATTTCATATTAATAAAGCATGTCTCTACTTTATTTCAATTGTTTTGTTTGATTTCTCACCTTCGTAATCAATTATTATTTCAAGATATTCATAATATAAGAAAAAATTTTAAAACCCTTATTCACCCCCCCCCCCCCCCCTCTAAGGGTGCCTACCGATCCAACAAGTGGTATCAGAGCAGTTTTATTCCAATCGGCTTAACAACCGGGAATAATGGCGTCTCATGATCTCGCTTTTCCGGAGGGTCAGGGTGTTAGTCGACCACCTCTTTTTTCTGGGTCAGATTTCAACTACTGGAAAAAAAATCAAATGATGTGTTTTCTTATGACCATGGATGTGGAAGTATAGAACATGGTAGAAGTTCGGTACTATCCTCCTACAATTGTAGTGGGAGATGCGACATTACTAAAACCTAAGGATAAATGGGATGATAAAGATAAACTAAGGTGCAAAAATAATGCTAAGGCGATGAACACTTTATATTGCGCCTTAAATAGAACTGAATTTAATAGAATTACGGCATGCATAACTGCTTATGAAATTTGGAATCAATTGGAAGTTACTCATGAAGGTACATCGCAGGTGAAAGATGCAAAGCTATTTCAACTGGAATCTGAATATGAAAAATTCAGGATGGATACTGAAGAGGACATCAACTCGATGTACACTTGCTTCACCAAGATCGTCAACGCTTCAAAGGCACTTGGAAAGATCTACTCAGACGGGGACTTGGTGAGGAAAATTCTTCTCTCTTTACCTCCAAGGTTCAATCCAAAGGTGACGGCCATCTTGAAGTCGCATAACCTAAGAACGCTCCATATCGAGAACCTTATTGGGAATCTCAAAACCCATAAGGTAGAACTCCAGATTCAACACGATGAATATAACAAAGAGCCAAAAAAGGCGCTGGCACTAAAATCAAAGAAGGAAAGCATCGAAGATGATGATGAAAAAGGTCTCCTGGTGAAGAACTTTAGGAAGTTCATTAGGAATCCGCAGAGAAGGAACACCTTCCCGAAATACTTCCAAAAGGATGTTCGACGAAAAGGATCTTCCTCTTCATCAAAGAAAGGAAAAGGAAGCGAAGATGAATAAGAAAGACCACCACCGGAGTGCTACCACTGCAGAAAGACCGGTCACATTCGGAGCCAGTGCCCGAAGTATCAAAAGGAGCAAAAAGAACAATACAAAGCGAAGGAGAAAAAGAAAGTATTGAAAGCCGCAACTTGGGATGATTCTTCCTCTGAAGAATCAAACGAATTTGAGTCAAGCAGCGAGGAGGAAGCAAACTTATGCTTAATGGAAAAAAGCAATGATGACGACGCCAGTGTACTTAGAGACACTGAGGTAACTCCTCCCACCTTTGAAGAACTCTATGATGTATTTGTTCAAACTTACAAATCCTATAATCAAAGTATAAAAGATAATATTATTTTAAATCGTGAAAATGAATCTATCATCAAAGAAAATCATAAGCTTACTAAAAAATTGATTTCTTGAAAAGAGAAAGGTTTCATGTCAAGAGTGTGACCACTCCTTATGTAAGGTAAAAGAACTTCATGTTTCTATTTCTAAGGCCCTCTCACAAATCAAAACTATTGCAAAAGAAAAGGGGGACTTAGAGAGAAAACTAGAAACCTCTCTCTTACAAATTGAAAATAACAAAAAGGGTTTTGAAAATAAATGTGTTATTATTGTACAAGAAAATACATCTCTTAAAAAACAAAATCATGATCTCAATATGGCCATAAAAATTTTTGGAATAGGTCAAAAATCCCTGGATATGATTTTGGGAAACCAAAATTATGGTTCTGGAAAGTTTGGGCTCGGATATCAAAGTGAGCCCTACCGCCCGGCGCTAGCCACTAACGCCGGCGGTAGCTCAACAGTTAAAAAATCTCATGTTTTTCTAAAATTTAAACATCATCTAGCAAGAGCAATATAGAAATTCAGAAAAGGGTCTCAACCCCCTTTATTTCTTGTGCAAATTGTCTTAAGTTTGGATACACATCTAGCTCTTGCAGAAATACAAAACAACGATTTTTAAAACAAATCTGGGTACCTAAGAAATCCACTTAATCTATTTGTGGTACCTCTTGGGTATCCGGATCTTTACTCTAATCCTCTTTCTAGATTCGCAGGAAGGCTAAGGAAATGGAGGACGTGTGGTACTTGGACTCAGGCTTCTCCAAACATATGACGGGCAACAAAGCAAAGTTCCTTAGCCTAGAAAAGAAGAAAGGAGGGATCGTAACTGTGAGAACTGTAAAATAACAGAATTTCTATTTCCAAAAAATCTAAGTATTACAAGAGTATTGCCTCCTTTATATATACTAGGAGGGAAAGAGGAAAATACAAATACACAAAGAGGAAAATACAAATACACAATGTGGGACTAAATACAAATACAATATACAAAGCAAGCTGGGCGGTCAGGGAGAACAAGACCGCAGCGACCTCCGTGGTCTGGAGAGAAGACGGGCGGTCACACGACAGGAGGAAGGTCGTGTGATAGAGAAGGCCAACAGATCGTGAGACCGCTCGAACACTCCCCCATAAAGGAGATGCCGGGGTACCAGACCGCTTCTCTTAACATGAAGCGATCTGGTATACCTGAGGAGAAGCGGCGGTCTGATTCTGGGAGACCGCACAGACCGCGGTTATCAGACTGTTATTTGATTGAGCTAGGGACCGCTGATCTTCATACAACGCGATCTCGCACTTCTGAGGAGAAGGCGCAGTCTGATGCTGGGAAACCGCACAGACCGCTGGCTTGAGACCACGTGGCTTCAACTCTTTGAGATCGCATGGCTTCAACACTCCTCTGCAAGCTGGCGCATATATATCAATCATGCCTAGCTTGTTGCACACATCAGAGAAGGATGAAGATATGGGTTTGGTGAAGATATCAGCCAGCTCTTTATCTGAAGTTATGAAGGGAGTGCAGATTTGTTTCTTCAAGATTTCTTCCCTGATGAAATGACAGTCCACTTTAATGTGTTTGGTTCTCTCATTAAAGACTGGGTTTTGAGATATATAGATTGCAGCTTTATTGTCACAGAACATTGGCAAGGGATGGTTGTAAACTTCTCCAAAATCTAGAAGGAGAGTTCGTAACCACTTCAATTCACCTGTAGTTTGGGCCATGCTCCTGTACTCAGCCTCAACACTTGATCTGGATACTACTGCTTGTTTCTTGCTCTTCTAGCACACAAGATTTCCTACCACGAATGTACAAAACCCAGATGTGGATTTTCTGTCTCCTTTATCATCAGTGTAGCTAGCATCTGAGTAGGCTTCTACCTTCAAATGGTTGTTTCTTTGGAACAGAAGTCCCTTTCCTAGAGATCCCTTAACGTATTACAATATCTTTAGAGCAGCCTGAAGATGACATTCCCTTGGGGCTTGCATGAATTGGTTGACCTTCCCAACGACATAACAAATATCAAATCTTGTTACAGTTAGGTAGATGAGCTTGCCTACAAGATGACGGTATCTAGTGCTATCAGGTAGACGTGGAGAGTTGTCATTCCAGAGTTTGTCGTCTCCTATTGCCATTGGATACTTAGCAGGTTTAGCACTAAGAAGACCTGTTTGCTTCAGAAGGTCAATAGCATACTTACGTTGTGAGAGGACAACAGAGCTATGCTTTCTTGAGATCTCAATGCCCAAAAAATACTTTGGAGTCCCCATGTCTTTGGTTACAAAGTGTTGAAGGAGATGTTTCTTTGTAAGGGTGATACCTTCAATATCATTTCCAGTGAGAAGGATGTCATCAACGTAGACAGCCAGAACTACCATTCCATGAGAGGTCTTGAGAATGAAGAGAGAGTGATCTGCAGAGCTGCGGACAAATCCAATTACCTTAATTTCTTCGTTAAACTTTTCAAACTTGGCACGAGGACTTTGCTTGAGACCATAGATAGCCTTCTTTAGCTTACATACATGAGTCTCCCCCGGAGCAACATACCCTGGAGGTTGCTCCATGAAAACTATCTCTTGAAGATCACCATAAAGAAAGGCATTCTTGACGTCCAATTGAGAGAGTTGCCACCCTTTGTTGAAGACCACAGAGAAGAGGACACTAATGGTTGTAAGATGAGCAACAGGGGAGAAGGTGTCAAAGAAGTCAACTCCATATGTCTGAGTAAAACCATTGGCAACCAAGAGAGCCTTGTATCGGTCGACAGAGCCATCGACACAGTATTTGATCACAAAGACCCATCTACATCCAACAACATCTACCCCAAGAGATGGAGGAACAAGTGTCCATGTGCCACGATCCTGAAGAGTGGTTATTTCTTCATCCATGGATGCCTTCCACTGTGGGATAGCAAGAGCATCCTAATAATTAGCTGGAATGACAGTATCTGAAATAGCAATAGCAAACGCCCTAGTAGAGGGGGTGAGTTGAGCATAGGTCACAACATCATGAATAGAAAGTTGCGTACATAAGTGAACTCCCTTTCGAAGGGCAATAGGGAGGTCTTCAGTGGTGACTGTATTAGCAGGAGAGTCATCATTGGAAGAAGATAATGCTAGCCCAAGAGTTGGGAGAGGATGCCCCGGAGTGGGAGGACAAATGGTAGGAGACTCTGTAGATGGTGGAGTGAAAGGAAGAGGCAGTGGAGTTGGGAGAGGAGGTGTTGTCGGTGGGGATTGAATGAGAGGAGGTGTTGGATGAGTTGCAGGAGGTAGAGAGGTGGAAGAGTGAGAAAAGTATGGTATATTCTCAAAGCAGGTGATATCAGAGGAAACATGTTGTTTGCGAAGAAGAGGATCATAGCATCGGTAACCTTTTTGAGTGGGAGAGTAACCAACAAAGATACACTTAACTGCCCAAGGGGAGAGTTTGTCCCTACCTGGTGAAGGAGTGTGGACAAACGCAGTACAACCGAAGACTTTGAGAGGTAACAAGAAAGGTTTCAAGGTAGGATATAGAAGAGAAAAGGGTGTGGAGCCTTGAAGAAGGGTGGAGGTAATGCGGTTAATGAGATAGCAGGAGACGAGGATGGCATGACCCCAATAGGTTTTGGTCATATTCATCTAGAAGGGTAAGGTGCGAGTCATGTCAAGGAGATGACGATTCTTACGTTCTGCTATCCCATTTTGTTGAGAAGTATAAGGACAACTAGTTTGATGTATAATGCCATGATTCATGCAAAACTCAGAAAAATGATGAGAGTCATATTCTTTAGCATTATCAGTGCGAATAGCTTTGATAGACACTCCAAATTGAGTGGAAATTTCATTATAGAAGGTTGAGAAAACAGTAAACAGTTCAGAGCGTTCTTTTAAAAGATACACCCAAGTACATCGAGAAAAATCATCAATAAAAGTAACAAAATACAAACTACTCACACCCACTGTCTTGTTAGGGGAAGGACCCCAGACATCAGAGTGAATTAGATCAAAGGGGCGAGTCGAGCTACGACCATGTTTGGCAGGATAGGAAGAACGATGGTGCTTTCCTAGTTGACAAGCTTCACAGTTGAGAGGAGTGGTATCGTTGGTGAGGTGAGGTAGAAG
Source organism: Dactylorhiza incarnata (assembly GCA_033032865.1). Classification (NCBI taxonomy): domain Eukaryota; kingdom Viridiplantae; phylum Streptophyta; class Magnoliopsida; order Asparagales; family Orchidaceae; genus Dactylorhiza; species Dactylorhiza incarnata. The sequence continues at coordinate 4,140,805 of JAWHQI010000016.1, forward strand.
TTGATACAGCAGCCGAGGTGGAGGGTGACCAAGATGGAAGTGTCATTGATGGAGAGAACCAGAGGCTGTGGAAGTAGAATGAGCAACAAGAACATCAAGGAAGTAGAGGCCTCCACTCTCAGTCCCAGTAGCAACTGTCTCCTTCGTGTGCAGATCCTGAAAATAACAGTTAGTTGGGGTAAATATAATAGAACATTGTAACTGTTGAGAGAGAGCCTTGACTGATAGTAAGTTGCAAGGAAATGTAGGCACATAAAGAGTGTTCTTAAGAGCGATAGTCGGAGTGACCTGAACTATTCAAGTCCCACACACGTGTGAGGGAGAAACATCTGCTGTTAGAACTGGGGGCAAATTCTTGTGTTCTAGTAACTGTGAGAAAAGGTGAGGGTTCCCTGTCATATGATTTGTTGCTCCAGAATCAATAAGTCACTTACCTTCAGTAACCACGTGCATGCTACCTGAGGAGGTATCAACAGAAGCAAACGGTGGTGTAGTATCAGGATGAGAAGTCGCAGTCGCGGGGCGAAGGTAAGGATGCTTGAGATAGCAGCGATCAATAGTGTGACCCTTCCGACCACAATAAGAATAGATGTACCGAGGAGGTCCGTGGCCACCAATAGATCCTCCACGGCCACCGGGGTGACCACGATCAGCCCGATGAGCAAAGCTCTCTGGAGGAGGAGGAGAGGATAACAAGGGTCATTGGAGAAGGGAGGTAACGACAGAAACCTGAGCAGCGGTGGCATCAAGGGTTGGAGAGTCAGCTTCCCCAAGAATTTATTGTCAGATCATATCATAGGACTCAGGAAGACGGAGAAGGTAACACAACTAGTAGCTCCTGGAAGTGTTTATGCTACTCTGCAAGGTCAACAGAGAAGGGACGATGCTGGAGGAGTTCAGCCCCAAGGCCTGCACAGTTCGATTCCGCTTGCCTACTCGTCCATCTGCCCTTGCGACGCAGTGCGCTCAAGGCCTACCTAGTCTCCATCCCGCCAAGCGAAGCATTGCATAGCGGCATTGCGTAGGAGTAGTTTAGTTGTTTTCTTTTATTTCGACAACCAAATCAACCCCCCTCCGCATTCCATCCGACTAAAGGACTTCGATCTCAAGTCCGTCCTCAATAGTTAACTCCACCTTACTGTGTTCCTTTGAGATTCGATACTTGGGGATTCACTCCCACATTTTATATCAATTGAACGATCGGTACACTGTCGTTTCATGCTGCAGTCTAGCTACCGCCTATAGCAGTGTACGAGATTTGCGCATCTTGTTTTTGGCGCCATTGTCGGGGAACACAGACGTGCTAGTTGCTGTAGAGGGAGACAAGAGATAGTAGTTCTTCCAGTGTTTATAGCCGCATAAATATTTTTTTTTGCTTTTTAATTATATATTGTTTGTTATTATTCCTTCCTCTTCTGTTTTAATGTTTTAGGCAAGTTTAATCCATGTAGTTTTATCAGTATGTGTGAATTTCCTTGCAAAGAATTTCAGTTTCATTTTATCTGCTTTAATTATTGAAAATATCGTCATGGGATATTTCTCCTAGCACTTACGACAAGATGGTTTATTATATAGACCAAATGAAGGAGTTAAATGCTATGCAGTGTAAGAACGTTGTTTGCTTGTTGTGTCGAGGAGAGGGTCATGAATTGAGGGACTGTCCTAGTCTCTTCAATCCTGACCGTTGCTCCTTCACTCATGACAACATTGTCCCTATCACTCATTCTTTACCCATGGAGGCAATCGTTCCCTCTACCCCCGATCTTGTTTCGTGCATGGACTCCTCACTCCCTGTGTATGGCTTCACTCCTAGTGATGACGATCACTCATCTGTTGGCCAACAAGAAGAGGAATGGGATCTCCTAGATGCACCTGAGTGGGATGAGGAAAGTATTCTTTCCATCGGGGAGGCTTTAGCGGATCTTTTTGTTGAGGAAACAAATCTTTTTGTTCCTCTAGTTTCTTTGCAAGATTTTTCTACACACATTTTTTATGATCCTGTCGAAGTAATTGAGCAGGGTGATGATTCTGAGCCTGAGGCTGCTTCCCGGTGGGATGATGAGGGTACTCTTTCTGATGAGGAGGTTTTCACTTCCTCATGGGACGAGAAGGTCCAACTCACCACTGAGGCACTTGAGTTCACTGGCCCCCCTTGCTATGATACTTGCGATGATGACCGTGATCTATCCTTGGAATTTGTCGGGAGTGAAACAGGGACCACTCCCCCGATTTTTGATTATTTAAGTCATTCCTCTCTTTTATTCCTTGACCCCTCTTCTTCATCTGAGCGTGTGAGGGTTGAGTCTTCACAGGTACTTTAGGAGGACTTAGAGCATTTTGCTCAAGTCAATGATGATTGTATTCTCTCTTGTGAGGAGGTTGATCCCTCCTCCATAGAGGAAGCCTCATTCATTGCCTTCTCCTCCTGCCGCCTCCCTGAAGATGACACCTTGCTGGGCAAGGATTATTTTGGTGAGATGAGTGAGGACTCCTCCTCTTCTTACTTTCTACTTCCCCTACCTGTGAGGAGCAGGTATTATTATTTAGGTAGGGGAGTAACTATTTTATCGCCGTATCGGTACCCTCTACCGACACGCATATTAGAACAGTTACCTGTACATTTCCTTTTTCATACTCCTATTAGCTAGAACTGCTTTAAATTTGAATAAGTCGTGCTAGGATGACAATAACCACAGTAATTATCTTACTTTTCTTGCAAATTTTAGTTTATCTAGTTTGTTTAGTTAGTTTTACTTTATTTTAGTTTGCATATTTTCTTTTGTTTTTGCGGAGCTCACCCCTGCAGGTCCTTCTTCTGGATGGCGGATACTGCAGCTTTGTCTTGGTTTACACGCCAATCTTCTGGTATGCTCACTTGCTGAGCATTGGGTACTTTCTTCCCCTAGCCCTCATTTAAATTTCATGTTGATATTCTATGCTGGTGATGAGTCCCATTTATATACACATATTTGGACTCTTTTGGGCTAGTTTTCACGCACTTGCACTTCATTTTTAGTTCATTAATGCTTATATTTCACTTGTTCACTCTTCTCACACTAAGTGCACTTTTAGGCCCGTTGTGGTGTGCAATTGCATGCTTTGTTGTTGGGGGCAAGCATAATGTGCTCCCCATTCTATTTCTGTGTTTATCTGGTGCGGATTTGCCCGTGCGTGAGTAAATCGCACGGGCGCGCCAGCTTCATCTTCCTGGCCTGTCTGTTTGATAAATATCGCACGGTCCACGCACGGTCGTGTGTTCGACCGTGCGTGACCAATTTCTGACTGTTTTTCTATATAAGCTGCAGATTCTGCCCTAGAATGATCGACCTTCTTTCCCGCGTCCAAGAGCTCCAGTTTCGCCCATTTCGCCGCTCCATCGCCTCCCACCATCTGGAGGTGCTACGGACATATTCTTTACGCCAATCTTGATCTGGAGTATCCTCTCGGCCTCCTCCATCATGCAGAAGCTTTCAAGCTCCATTTCAACAGATTTTGCACTATATCCTTGGAGTTCTCCGGCAAGATCGTGGCTGAAGGCTATTGACGAAGAAGACGGGTCCATTGGGAGGTAGTGACATCCCTCTTATACCCTGGACGACAGTTGAAGACTGAGCCCGGACGAGGATTGACAACCCTAGATTTCGGCCGTGAATCTTCGACGAGTCTTCGTGCTTCGGTTGTAATCTTACCTCCTCCTTGTTATTTTTGCTGATTCTATTTGATGTGTGTAGTTGTATGTTTCTATATGAATGATGTCCATAAACCCTAAATATTATTAGTGTAATTTTCCATGGTTTCGTGGTTATGTTTGTGGTTTATATGATTTGAGGAGCGCCCCCATTCCACCATCCATTCCGCCTGACTACTCGACAATTCCTTGTGCCAACTCTTCCATCCGCCAAGCTAAGCCGTGCTAACGGCCCATGTAATCCGCCTCGACTCCGCCGGTGCAAACCATTCCATCTGCTTGCCTTCTCGTCCATCCGCCTAGTGAAGCGTGGCATAGCGGCCCGTGTAATCCATTCGCCTAACGAAGCAGTGCGCTCAAGGCCTGCACAGTTCGATTCCGCTTGCCTACTCATCCATCCGCCCTTGCGACGCAGTGCGCTCAAGGCCTACCTAGTCTCCATCCCGCCAAGCGAATCATTGCTTAGCGGCATTGCATATGAGTAGTTGTAGCTCTTTTACTTTATTTTCCACAAACCAAATCACCCCCTTTCGCATCCATCCGACATAAAGGACTTCAATCTCAAGTCCTGCCTTAATAGTTAACTCTACATTACTGTGTTCCTTGAGAGATTCGATACTTGGGGATTTAATTCCTCTTATTATTACTTGAACGATCGGTACACTGCCGTTTCATGCCGCAGTCTTGCTACCGCCTATAACGGTGTGCTAAGATTTGTGCATCAGCTGGTTCGTTTAGTTTAAGTCTGGGGGAGAGATATTTATTGTACCCAGTGCACGTGCGCATCTTAGTGCAAGCTAGAAGTATTTTATTTTTAGTTATATATGATTTTGTTGCATTTTCTTCGCACACCATAGCACCCACATGAGCGTGTACTTAGTTGTTGGCGCGTCATGAGTTGAATTCATTTCCTCTGTGTGATTGGGAAAATTATTGTGCTGGCTTTTAAATTATGTAGTGGAGTAAAATGTTGACTCTGGTGTTCCTAGTCAAGTACTCATGTGAGTATAGGGATTTGTGTAGATTAGATTTCTTTTTATACTTTTAGTTTTATGCATTTCTTTTGGTGTAAATATTGTTTACTCTACTCAAATGGCGAATCCGGTGTTTATCAAAAGGTAGCATATGGATGTGTGTAAAGTATCATTAGATATGTATTGCTCGAGCCGGGAGGAAGGATAATCTTTCTCGGTGGCTAAGAACTTGCCCCAAGCGATTCTTGAAGCATAGGCATAGGATAGTTCTTTTGCGTGAGAATGACGTAGGCCATCATTTTGGCCCGGTTGAACTTTTGTGCCCATTCCTATCGATCTATCCTCGTTAGCCCAGTTGTGCCTACCAATTCTTTGATTCAGCCCCACTTTTATCTCACCAAAGCCTAAAAGCCAATCCTAGTCGCACACTCGAATTTGAGCTTTAGTTGTTTATCATTTTCATGATTGGGGTGTTGATGTTTATGATATTTTTGTGAAAATGTGGATGCACTTCATTGCTCATCTTGCTGAAATTGTTTTGAAAAGAAAATAAAAAGAAAAAAATGAGAAAAAGAAAAGAAGTAAAAAGAAAAAGAAAAAGAAGAAGTGCTTAATTGAAAAATCTTTGTATAAATTTATGATTGGGAGTAGGCGGTGCACACACCCATGTTGCAAAAGTGTAAGTCTGGGGGTGTGGTGCACTTGCATTCGATGTTGGTGTGCGGGGAGTTGTAATAAAGCTCATTTGGGTTTTGGTGTATCAAGCCTTCGTGTTTATCTTTGATTACCTCACCGTAACTCAAGCCCCATCTCTAACCTAAAGTCCTACCGACTCACGCTATGAACCAATCTAGTGTCGTGGAGAGAATGTGACCGGGCAAGCCTATGGTCACCGACACCGATGGATTTCGGTGGAGTTTGTCCGACACCCCAATCTTGAGCAATTCTCATCTCAGCGCTTAGTTTACTTTCTCCGTATGCATGACCGGATGATTCACCGCAATTCACCATTTTGAGTGGTTGTAATATGCTTTTACTCTTTTAGAAATCTATAAACTCTTCGTGTATAATGAGAAATCTTCTCTATTATCTTTCTTATGCACGTGAGCATGCGACTTCGCATGGTACTCTGTATTGTAATTCTAAGTCATCTACTTTTCTTTCCCCGCTTGCTTAGGATTTGTTTGCTCGGGACGCGCAAACAGGTAAGTCTGGGGGTGTGATGAGTCCCATATATATATATATATATATATATATATTTATGGGCTCATCTGGGCTGAATATTTAGTCAAAGCACTACATTTTAGACATGTTTTCGTTCATATTTGATAGCCATCTATCAATCCACGCTAAGTGCACTTCTAGGCCCATTTTTGTGCGCAATTGCGCAGTGTTTTGTTGGGGGCAACACACTGTGCTCCCCATCGTATTTCTATTTTCATGTTGGAGCTGGAACGGTGTTCTCAGCTGTGTTGTGGCTGATGAAGGTGGACGGTACATCCAGTTCTATCCAGAATTCATGACTGCGCATATCGCACGGTCGTGCATTTTCCTTGACGCACGATCACAGGTGATCGTGCATTCTCTTCTGGGGTGGAATATGATATTCTGTCATTGATCGTGCGTCACTACGCACGGGTAGTGCCCTTGCGTGAAGGAATCGCACGATCAACCTGTTTAGCCTTATTTTTAGCTTTTCTAAATTTACCCGTGCGTTTTGACGCACGGGCGGATTTGCCTGTGCATGAGTAAATCGCACGGGCGCTCCAGGTCGTTTTCCTGCACTGTTCTTTATTATTAATATCGCACGGTCTACGCACGGTCGTGCGTTCGACCGTGCGCGACCATTTTTTGACTATTTTTCTATAAAAGCGCAGATTTCCGCCCTAATGAGTCGACCTTCCTTCCCGCGTCCAAGAGCTCCATTTTCGCCCATTTCGCCACTCCATCGCCGCCCACCATCTGGAGGTGCTTCGGACATATTCTTCACGCCAATCTCGAGCCGGAGTATCCTCTCGGTCTCCTCCAACATTCAGAAGCTTCCAAGCTCCATTTCAACGGATTTTGCACTATATCCTTGGAGTTCTCCGGCAAGATCATGACTGAAGTCTATTGACAAAGAAGACGGGTCCATTGGGAGGTAGTGACAGCCCTCTTCTACCCCAGACGGCAGTTGAAGACCGAGCCCGGACGAGGATTGACAACCCTAGATTCCGGCCGTGAATCTCCGACGAGTCTTCGTGCTTCGGTTGTAATCTTACCTCCTCCTTGTTATTTTTGGTGATTCTATTTGATGTGTGTGGTTATATGTTTCTATATGAATGATGTCCATAAACCCTAAATATTATTAGTGTAATTTTCCATGGTTTTGTGGTTATGTTTGTGGTTTATGTGATTTGAGGAGCGCCCCTATTCCACCATCCATTCCGCCTGACTACTCGCCCATTCTGTGTGCCTACTCTTCCATCCGCCAAGCTAAGCGGTGCTAATAGCCCGTGTAATCCACCTCGACTCCGCCGGTGCGAACCATTCCATCCGCTTTCCTTCTCGTTCATCCACCGAGTGAAGCGTGGCATAGCAGCCCGATTAATCCATTCGCCTAACGAAGCAGTGCGCTCAAGGCCTGCACAGTTCGATTCCACTTGCCTACTCATCCATCCGCCCTTGCGACGCAGTGCGTTCAAGGACTGCCTAGTCTCCATCCCGCCAAGCTAAGCATTGCATAGCGGCATTGCATAGGAGTAGTTTAGTTATTTTCTTTTATTTCCACAACCAAATCAACCCCCCTCCGCATTCCATCCGACAAAAGTACTTCGATCTCAAGTCCATCCTCAATAGTTAACTCCACCTTACTGTGTTCCTTTGAGATTCGATACTTGGGGATTCACTCCCACATTTTATATTACTTGAATGATCGGTACACTGCCATTTCGTGCCGCAGTATAGCTACCGCCTATAGTGGTGTGCGAGATTTGCGCATCAGGAAGACACTCATCAGAGAAACTGTTAGCAATCCAAGTGCAGACTAGAGCATTGCTAGCATCCCAATCATCAAAGGTAGCAGACTCTTTGAGAGGAGGATCATCAGTGAGATGGTGTCGTTTGCGTTGAGAGGGTAAGAGGAAGATGAAGGAGACGCTCCAATCAGGATAATTAGAGCCAGTGAGCTTGGAGGAGGTGCCAAGATTGCCAGAAGTAGAGATAGAGGTAGTAGAGGTAGAGGCAGGGGTAGCCATAGGAGTGGAGGTGAGAACAATCTCAAAAGGGGTACCCATGAGAAGAGATCAGCAAGAGGAAAGACAGATCACGCGGTCTCGAGGCTAGAAGGCCAAAAACAAGGGAGATCGCGCAGTCTGGAGGAAGAGAGACCGGCTAAAGAGAGAGAGCTCACAACACAAGGATCGTTGCTCTCTCTGATACCATATGAGAACTTAGAAATAACAGAATTTTTATTTCCAAAAAATCTAAGTATTACAAGAGTATTTCCTCCTTTATATAGACTAGGAGGGAAAGAGGAAAATACAAATACACAATGTGGGACTAAATACAAATACAATATACAAAGCAAGCTGGGCGGTCAGGCGGTCAGGGAGAACTAGACCGTAGTGACCTCCGTAGTCTGGAGAGAAGACGGGCAGTCACACGACAGGAGGAAGGTCGTGTGACAGAGAAGGCCAACAGATCGTGAGACTGCTCTAGCAAACGCTCCCTCGTAAAGGAGATGCCGGGTGTACCAGACCGCTTCTCTTCACATGAAGCGATCTGGTATACCTGAGGAGAAGCGGCGGTCTAATTATGTGAGACCGCACAGACCGCGGTTATCAGACTGTTATTTGATTGAGCTGGGGACCGCTGATCTTCATACAACGCGGTCTCGCACTTCCGAGGAGAAGTCGCGGTCTGATGCTGGGGGACCGCACAGGCCGCTGGCTCAAGACCGCGTGGCTTCAACTCTTTGAGATCACATGGCTTCAACAGTAACGTTTGGTGATAACTGTAAAGGAAGGATCATGGGAGTAGGTACAGTGGGTAACGAATCTTTTCTTATCTCAAATGTTCTTTATGTAAAAGGATTAAAACATAACTTAATATCTATAAGCCAATTGTGTGAAAAAGGATTAGATGTATTATTTGAATCATCCACTAATCTTTGCAAAATATTTAATCCTAACACAAAAGATGTTTTACTAACTGCACCTAGAATTCACAATGTTTATATAGTTTCATTTCACGATCTTTCCAAATCATCTATAAAATATTTTATAACTAAAAATAATGAGTTAGAACTATGGCATAGACGTTTAAGTCACGCTAGTACAAAGCTCATTTTAAAACTAGCCAAAAAGGAATTGATTAGAGGATTGCCTAAATTGAATGGAAACTTGTCTTCACTATGTTCTCCATGTCAAAACAGAAAATTTACAAAATCATCTTTTAAAAGCAAAAACGAAATATCTACTTCAAAACCATTACAATTAATTCATGTGGATCTCTTTGGTCTCGTTAGCACCGCAATTCTTGGTGGTAGAATATATACTTTCGTTCTAATAAATGATTTCTCTAGATATTGTTGGACTTTATTTTTCTCTTCCAAATCTGATGCGTTTTGCGAATTCTCAAAATTATGTACTCGTATTCAAAATGAACTAGATTTAAAAATAAAATGCATTCGCTCAGATCATGGAGGAGAATTTGAAAATGAAAATTGTAAATCTTTTTGTGAAATGTCAGGTATTAAGCATGAGTTCTCCGCTCCACGCACACCTCAACAAAACAGCATTGTAGAAAGAAAGAATAGGACAATCCAAGAACTAACACGCACTATGCTCTCTGAATATAAATTACATAAGTCCTTTTGGGTCGAAGTCGTAAGCACATCATGTTATGTAATGAATAGAGTCATGCTTCGTCCATCTTTAAATCTCACACCATATGAACAATATTATCAAAAGAAACCTAACGTATCATATTTTAATGTATTTGGTTGTAAATGTTTTATTCTAAATAAAAAAGATTCTTTAGAAATTTTTTATGAAAAAATGTGATGAAGGAATGTTTCATGGATACTCTTCAACTAGTAAAGCATATAGAATATTTAACAAAAGAACAAGTAAGGTTGAAGAGTCTATTAATGTAAAATTTGATGAATTTATTCTTTGTGTAGAAAGATATCCTACAGGTACAAATGATGAACCCTTGCCAACTTTGGAGCACGACGAAGAGGACCATTCCAAAGAAGAGGAGGAGAAGGCCAAGGAAGATGAATATGTGCCCCCAAGCATCTTGAACTTCTCAAAAAATCATCCAAAGGAGCTATTCATTGGGGAACCATCTATTGGGGTAAGAACTCGATCTTCTCTTCTCGAAATGTTTTCAAATATTTGCTTTGTTTCCGAAATTGAACCTAAAAATGTTTCAACCGCTTTAAATGACGAATTTTGGTTTTTGGCTATGAATAAAGAGTTAGATTAATTTGAAAGAAATAAAGTTTGGAACCTAGTAGAACGCCCATCTAATCATCCTGTTGTTGGTGCAAAATGGATCATTAAAAATAAATTAGATGGTGAATCTAGGATTACAAGAAATAAAGCTCGCTTAGTCGCTCAAGGTTTTTCTCAAATCGAGGGGGTAGATTTTGAAGAAACTTCTGCATCCGTTGCTCGCTTAGAATCTATACGAATATTTTTTGCATTTGTGAGTTTCAGAAAGATAAAATTATTTCAAATGGATGTTAAAAGTGCTTTCTTAAACGGGTTTATAAAAGAAGAAGTTTATGTAGAACAACCCCCCGGTTTTATAAATGAAAAATTTCCAAATCATGTTTATAAATTATAAAAAGCATTTTATGGTTTAAAACAAGCGCCCCGTGCATGGTATGAGAGACTTACATTGTTTTTATTAAAGCACGGTTATGTTATGGGAAGTGCCGACAACACACTCTTCATTGAGCATAATAATAATGATTTAATTATCTTACAAATATATGTTGATGATATAATTTTTGGAGCCACTAATGAAGAGTTATGTAATGAAGTAGTCTTAGTAATGAAAAATGAATTTGAAATGAGTCTTGTAGGAGAACTATCATATTTTCTTAGTTTTCAAATTTCTCAACGTAATGATTGTATTATTTGTCAAACAAAGTAAGTTCACGATATGCTTAAATGATTTGGATTTGAAAACCTTAAATAAGCTTCTAATCCTATGAGTTCTTCTTTAAAACTAGGAAAAGATGAATCTGGAATTTCCATTGATCAAACTTTATATAGAGGAATGATAGGATCTCTTCTTTACTTAAGTGCATCTAGACCAGATATAATGTTTGTCATATGTCTTTGTGCTCGCTTTCAAGCCAATCCAAAAGAATCTCATTTAAAAGCGGTAAAACTTATTTTTCGTTATCTATTAGGGTCATCTAAATTAGGAGAATGGTACCCACACAATGATTCATTTACACTTCACGACTATTCTGATTCGGATTATGCCGGTTGTTCACTAGATCAAAAAAGCACTAGCGATACTTGTCACTTTTTAGGACTCTCATTAGTTGCTTGGTCTAGTAGGAAACAATCTTCGGTTGCACTGTCCACCACAGAGGCCGAATACATCGCACTTGGTAGTTGTTGAGCATAAGCGTAATGGATGAGTCAAACTCTAGAGGATTTTAGTTTTCATCTCAAGAACATTGATCTTAAATGTGACAGCAAAAGTATCATTGACCTTACAAATAATCTCGTACACCACTCTAGATCCAAACACATAAATGTTTGTCATCATTTCATTAGGGATCATATCAAGAAAGAGCATGTAAAAGTAAGTTTCATTGGTACGAACTCCCAACTTGCTGACATATTCATTAAACCTCTCCCCGATGCAAGAATTCAATTATTACGACTCGAATTAGGTGTCTTAGATCTTTCGGGATAAAACACATTCTTAACACGCAATAGTTTTATGCAATTTTTCCATACCTAAACATCTTCACATCCTCTGAATTTTCTGCATAAAACTAATCTTTGGTCACTTAGCAAATATCAAAAATTAAAATGTTCAAAATCCTAAAAAATTATGTACTGTTTCCCACGCTAGCGCTAGCGCACCTATCTGCTTTTATGTATTTTTAAAATTTTCTAAAATACCTATAATTATTCTCTATCATATCTAATATATAGTTCTACAGTTCAGTTTTGAATTGATTTTTGAAAAATTTAAACAAAAAATTAGAAAAGCCAAAATTACACAAATATTTTTTTTCTTTGTTCATTTGTTTAAATTCTATTTCTAAATGCAAAAATCAAATACAAAAATATAAAACACAAAAACTAACAAAAAAAACTGTATGGAATTTATTGTGATAATCAAGCATGTTTTTAAACTATCTTTAGAAATTCTATAATGTTCCAATTTATCTTGTCAAACTACTTTGAACATTGTTCTTTTCATGCTTTGATATATCTATTCATATGTGCATCAAATATATTGTAAAAGTATTGTAGAACCTAAGCTTAGCATGCCTCTAAGTATGAGTAAATATTTTATGGTTGATAATGAAATTCCTTCACTCACTCTTTGGCTAAGTCTACTTATGTTTTTAATCTAAAGATACTTGCTATTGTATTGTAATTGTACATTAAATTAAATTTGCACAAGTATCTTACCTACACTACATTTATTTGCACTATTAAATATAAAGAAAAGTGGTTGTACTTTCAAAATCTAATTGGTTTTCAGCGTAAGTGTAATCAGAGAACTTTGTAGAAAATAAAAACATGAAATAAATTGACAAAGTTAACTCCACCAAGCACTACTTGAACCTCCTGATAAGTCTTAATAAGCGTTGTGAGGTTGAGCACCTTGGAAAGATTAGTAAAGTGTCTTGTGCAAATCTTCATTTAAAAAACCCACTTATTCTTATGTACACTAGATAAAAAAATGACATTGAAAAATAAAATTGTGTGATCCCCCAAGCACTACTTTGCACCCTGATAAGTCTTAATGAGCATTGTGTGTGCAAAGCACCTTGGTATTTGTATATTATTTGTGCATAAAAAGTGTGTGGAAGTAATCTTATTTGTGTTTTATTGTGCACTTTACTCTGCATTTGTCGTATTTTTGATTATAACATTTGTTTACTCTTTTCAAAATACACTTTGTGCACATCCTTATCTTCCATAACACTTCTTCTCATGAGTATTGGATTCTAATGCTAATTCTATAATACTTTTTATATCTAAATGCACTAGATAACCTAGCATGCTCTCTACAATGTTTGGCATGGTTTGACATTATGAATTAGAATAACATTGTAATAGTCTCTTTTTCATACATCTCATTCATGCTTGGTTACTTCATGATAATTTTTTCAAAGAAAAGGATTTACAAAAACATCTTTTTCATTTTAAGAATCATCATGTCTTACAAAAAGATGTTTGTTGTATTTTTATAAGTCTTCCGTTACATTACATTTACCTTGTGCTCTTAACATACTTATGCTAAAAACTCCGATTTATTTCTATGAACATACTTATGCTAAAAACTCTGATTTATTTCGATGAAAATTATTCTAAAAACTCCGTATCATTTTCTTCTCTCTCAAAGCTCGATCATGCACTTATCTTACTATCAAAACTTTTATGTGTTTGCTTCCTTTACCCACTTTTGCTAATAACAAAAGGGGGAGAACTAACATGATAAATAAAATCCGCTATCAAGATATGATGAATTAAGATGATAGCTTACATATTAGGGGAGCAATCACTTAGGGGGAGCATGTATTTAGGGGAGGCAATTATAAACACTAAAATCACTAATTATCCTAAGTCATCACTCTCACACACACACAAGTAGGTTTCATCATGCTTATATATTAATGCTTTGATTTATCAATAATGGATTTGTTATTATCAAAAGGGGGAGTTTGTTGGAACATGGTCTTTCGCATCTCCTAGGTTTGAGAATAACAAATCCTATGTGTATTTGATTTTGTGTGTTTAAGTGTGCAGGAAATAAGGTCCATATGACTCAAGGATGACATAAGAAGGTTGCCCCCAAAAATAGGGCCAATAATTGCAACATGCCTACTAGCACCATCGGTAGCACCTAGCGCACGGAGCTAGCAATGATTAACGCAATCCAGGGAGTACATTTAGAAGATGCTAGCGCCAGGTGGTAGCGGATAGCGCAGGCGGTAGTGCGGAGCACAAGTGGCAAGATAGAAATGTTTCCTTAGATTGAAGATTCCCCCGCGCAGAATATGTCCTAATCTGGGATAGCGCCGACAGTAGCGATAGCGTAGGCGCTAGCGCTGAGGCTATAAATAGGACCCTTCTTCTCTCGTTTCTAACACACATTAGAGAGAGAGGTTGAGTGGTAGAATTCCAGAGCCTGATTTGGCCGAAAGTTGATCTCCCACCAAAGCTCTGCGAATTTCTGAAGGAGGACTTCTTCACGCCGAATCCAAATGATGTCTGCTTAAACAATGCTTATCCTACAGTGGATCATCATCTCCAACTTCAGAAGTTCTTCAAGAGGGAGTTTTTATTATTATCATTTCATTTTCTTTGTAAATCGTTAGAGAATTCTCCTTGTGTTGGCGACTAGGTCTGGGTAGGATTTAGGGCTAAAATTCGCCTCGTGTTGGCGACTAGATCTAGGTTAGGTCTAGGGTGTGCTCAAGGCCATATATGGGGTTGGATTGGCTAGAGCGGCTTGAGGCCGAATCTGGGGAAGGATTGTCTAGGGCCACCGATTCGTGGGGATGCGAGTCGGGATAGAAAACAAAAAGAGTTTATTATTATTCACCACCGATTTCTAGTGTTATAGAAATCAACTTTTGTAAAACCATATTCCATATTAATAATGCATGTCTCTACTTTATTTTAATTGTTTTGTTTGATTTCTCTCCTTCGTAATCAATTAATATTTCAAGATATTTATAATATAAGAAAAGGTTTTAAAACCCTTATTCACCCCCCCCCCCCCCTCTAAGGGCGCCTACCGATCCAACAAAAATTCATTACATCTTAACACATATACATTTTGGGTTTATGATTGGAGAGAAATTTTAAAAAGATTATATGGCATTAAAAATAAGAGGATAAAATTTATTATTTTCCTAAACATATACAATTTCGTATTCAAATATGATGAGAGGATAAAATTCATCACTTTTATTTTAGTATCTCTTCATTTATCCATTTCGTTAAACCCATCCCTGGCCAATTCTATTGATTCTAGTACTAAATAAAATTATTAAGAGAGCAATATTTTAGTAGGTGTCTTTTCCTTAAGCTTCTTCTATGTTAGAGTGTCTATAACAATCTAATTTTGTTTGAAAATTTCTATAATTTCGGTTGCTAAATAGTTATTTTGAGAAGTATCTAGCTAAGCAAATTTCTCTTTTTAAATTTTCACCATAACCTATGACTTAATTCTTGAATTCCTAGAATTTACTTTTAACTTACTCTTGGTTTAATGAAATTTTAGTTAATTAGAAATAATATCGATGTCTTGTAATTCTTCTCTCATTCTTTTGCTCTGGAATAGCAAAAGCTCAAGTATGGGGTGTTTGCTGAGAAATTTATATACTCATCTTTTAGTATAAGTTTAATATATTTTTAATATGAAATTATATAGTTTACATGCTTTTTCTCATTTAATTTATTATCCTTTCAATTCTATAATGTAACTTAGACTTATCTTATGTATTTTGGTTTTCTGGACATTTTGAGCGAAATGTGCAAGTACACGCCCAAGGTCACGCTCATGACCAAGCGCGTGACAACCAAATACATGTTCCATACCTGATGCCGCCTTATTGGGAGCATTCCGTGAAGGTTCACCAAGTACACGCCCCAGGTCACGGGCGTGACCTGGGGGCGTGACCAATGGTCACGGCCATGACCCGCCTTCTTCAGCCAGAACAAGCCACCACGTCAATTAAAATTACACGCCCTCGGTCATAGTCGTGACCGAGGGCGTGACATCCAGTCATGGGCGTGACTCGCCCCGCGCTTCTGCCTGCTGAAGATTCCCGCCAGCAGCCAGATTTAAAGATTACACGCCCTAGGTAACGAGCGTGACCTAGGGCGTTACGTGCACGTAATGCCTGCATTGATGTTAGAACACGCCCTTTCCGCACCAGCACCGATCACGCCCCTTACACGCCCTTGGTCACGTGCATGACCAAGGGCGTGTAACCTCAAATTTCAGAATATTTAAATCCAACTCCTCTACAACTCAAGGAACAAATTTTGGGAGTTCAATTCTCCTTTTCTTATTTTATTTTCTTGTTTTTAGTATTTCTTGTAGTTTTCTTTCTTCCTTGCAATTGTACTTTCAATTAAATAGTCTGTAGCTTTCAATTCCTATCTTGTAACTTTTCTTTAGCAATTTAATTAAATAGTTCCTTTGTTCTCTCATTTTCCCCTCTTATTTTATCATGTACTGTTGGAACCTTAGCTTTTGATTTGAGTTAGGATCCACCCCCTTGTCAATAATTCATCTAATAACTTAGACCAAATCTCTCTAAAATAAGAAGAGCTAGGATTCACATTTAAGAATTAAGTTTCCATCTTAAAACACGTCATAACTTAGATAAATTTCCTTAAGTAAGAAAACTAGGGAAACATAAATTAAATATGATGCGATCGAATCGGAGAATATACATAAGAAAATAATATAAGCTCTCTGCATTTGACGAATGTCGAACGGCGCTCGACAAATTCTAGCCAGCCGGCGCTCGACAAATTCTAGCCAGCCAGCGCTCGACAAATTTCCAGTCGAACAGCGTTCGACAAATGGAGAGCAGCGTTCGACGTATTCAGTCAGAATAATCTCAGCGGCCAGGCATTCTCTGAACGGCGCTCGACAAACTCAAGCTCAGCGGTCGACAAATTGTCAGCAAATATTCTTATACAGCTGTATTAACATTATTATATACATGCTTTTCTGATATAGCCGTTGCAGGAAATAAAAGTTTATAGCCATTTGCAGATAAGTCAAAGATGGAAACTCCTCTTCCCAAGGAATAAAATTAAAGAGACTTTATCTCTTTTCTCATTTCCTAGCAAGAATTCAAAAAGCCTCTCCGGATTATATATATGTAGAGAAGAGCAGAATACAACCACACACAAAAATTAGGAATAGAGACAGAGAACACATATATACAAAAAGAAGTAGATCAATTTCATATATCTTCTTTTTGCTAACATCTTCTTGCAGATCACACAAATCCTGAGACACCAATCACAACCATTTGCTCAGGATCATCACTGCATAAGAAGAAAGGAGTGTTTGTACAATCAAGAGAAGAGGACTCCAGAACTGTCATCAACTTACATCAGACAGGGGGGAGCTCTTCAACATCTTCTTCAAGATCAATTTAACTTCAAATCAGGATCTTCAAGAGTCTTCTGATACAGAGAAGAACATCAAACATTTTGTTTTCCTTTTTCTTCTTATTTCTTTCCACCTCTTGTACAGGGTTATAACTCCCTTCAAAAGTTAACTCCCGGTGATAGGGCACCTTATCATAAACCTGCATCTTGGTTAGAGCACCTTATCAATAACTCACCTGGTGTGTGGGCACCTTATCAAAATCACCTTGGTGTGAGGTCACCTTATCAACAACCTCCTAGTGGATTCTTACCAGTGGGTAGAAGAGTAGATGTACCCAGTTGAGGGGAATTACTGTATATCTTGTGTCATCAGGATTGTCTGCTTCTTGTTTGTTTTGCTTTATTTCTTTTGCAGTATTTTATTTATGCACTCTAACTGTTTGTGCTTATTACTCCTACAGCAAACACTTATATAAATATATATATATATATATATATATATATATCACTTACCTTCAAATTAAAAATTAAGCAAGATCATCTTGTAATAAAATAAATAAGAACTAAACCTCAACTTTCATGTACTCTTTTTTTTGTGTTAATTCCTTAATCTCAGCTAAATTTCTATTAGTACTCGATCGAGATGATCCAAGAAATGATATAAGTCATGAAATAATTCATAGTTGCTCTTTCTCTTTTCTAAAATGCTTAAGATTTATCCTTGATTTTAAGATAACGAGATTATATTTTCGATATATAATTCTTGTTCTTTTTTTCGTACTTTAGTTAGCCGAGAGGCTCGTAATGCGAATTGATCACTCAAGGATAAAAAAGAGTAGAATTCAATCCTCGAGAGAGGACGACGCTACCCTTCCAGATTTGAGTAAAAGCCAATAACGGGATTCACCTCATAAAGCAAGTATTAGGTTATCGATTATAGAATGAGAATTCGGTTGATATTTCCTAATCTTAGTTGGGCGTATCCTCGACCCATGGTGCGTTCATAATTCAGGAATCCCCACGGTCAAAGCTATTTTATTAAGAGAATGTGATTTTGTTCTTTATTCAATTTTTTATCTCTGAGGTGATTCAAAGATCGAGTGCTAATCGTTCTTGTTATTGTTTTAGTCATTATTTTAATTTCTCTTCTACAAAACCAATCATGGTTCTTTTGATAAAATAATAGAGACTTTCTTGAAGTAAGAGTACTCAACCGCCCCGAGTCTAATACAACCTTGTTTTTATAAACCTATACTACTCTTGATACGGTACACTTGCCATTGTCATTTGCGGATATAGTTTTGCGCATCAGCGAGGAAGCTTTCCAAGCGTTGAAGAGGCAACTCACTCAGGTTCCTCTGCTCCAGGGGCCAAGGCAGGGGGAGGGCCTATCCCTATACCTAGGTGTAGGATCTGAGGCAGTAAGTTCAGTGCTGATCCGGGAAGAAGGCAGAAGGCAACTTCCAATTTACTATGTCAGTCTAGTGTTAAGGAAGGCGGAGCTCCGGTACCCCATCCTAGAGAAGTTGGCCTTCGCCTTGGTGGTGTCGGCTCGGAAGCTCCGACCTTATTTTCAAGCACAGTCAATCAAGGTAGTAACCGACCATCCCCTCCACAACATCATGGAAGGGGTAGAGCACTCAGGAAGATTGGCCAAGTGGTCCGTGGAGCTGAGCGAGTTTGATATCTCGGTTGTGCCAAGGTTATCAATAAAGGCACATGCGGTGGTGGATTTTCTAGCGGATACGTGATCGAGGAGGAGGAGCAGGAGGCGTCCCACTCAGAGGCTTGGAAGATGTTAGTGGATGGGGAATCAGGATAACACTCCTTTGGAGGAGGGGTTATCCTAGTAAGTCCACAGGGGACAAGGATTGAGCAAGGCATCAACATCCCAATCACCAACACCCAGGCTGAGTACGAGGCAATGATAGCTGGCCTGCGGCTGGCCCGGGAGTTGGGTGTGCAAGACGTGGAGGTCTCGATAGACTCCAGGGTGGCGGCGTGCCAGATCACGGGGATTTCGAGGCTTTGGAGCCAACTCTCCAGCGCTACCTAAAGAAGGCCAAGGGGGTCATCGGGCAGTTCTGCACTTTCTCCATCAAGCATGTGCCGAGGGAGTAGAGCACCCCGACCGACCTTCTTGCCAAGTTCGGTCCCCGGGCAGTGGAGACGGTGTCAGAGCTCTTCCGACCATCCATCGAGGAGGGAGATCTGATGGAGATAGACCAGCAAGAGTCGTGGATGAATCCCATCATCACTTTTCTAACATCGGGAAAGTTTCCTGAAGGGAAAGTTGATAAGCGACGGCTCAGATATAAATCTGCCTATTACTCCATGCATGCAGGTGGACTGTACCGAAAGACCCTCTCGGGACTTCTCGCCCGTTGTGTAGCAGAGGGAGAGGTCAAAATGGTCTTGGAGGAGATCCACTCGGGGGAGTGTGGCAACCACTCGGGGAGCAGCAGATTGGAAGGAAGGGTGCTGAGGCAAGGTTATTTTTGGCCTACCCTCAACAAGGATGCGGCGGATTTTGCAAAGAAGTGCTCCAAGTGTCAGCTCTATGCTCCACTCCAACTTATCCCAGCTCAGAGACTTCGTACCATCACAGCTCCATGGCCCTTTGTCATATGGGGGCTAGAACTGGTTGGTCCCTTCCCCCAGGAAAGCGGTCAGAGAAGGTTCATGCTGGTGATGGTAGAATTCTTCTCCAAGTGGCTGGAGGTGAAGGCGCTAGCCAAGGTGACATCCCAAGTGGTATGAAATATTGTATGGGGTGAAATAATTTGCAGGCACGGGCTCCCACTGGACATTGTGACAGACAATGGGCCACAGTTCGCCAACGATGAGTTCGTCAGCTTTTGTACCCAGCTTGACATAGATCTTCGGTTTGCGTCGGTCCACCACCCGAGGAGCAATGGGCAGGTGGAGGCGGCAAACAAGATAATCGTAAATTTACTCAAAAAGAAGGTCGAGAACCTCAGGGGGAATTGGGTAGAGCAGCTACCCTCAGTCCTCTGGGCCTTGAGAACCACCCCGAACATGGCCACTGGGGAGACCCCTTTCAAACTCTCTCATGGGTCCGAGGTCGTGCTTCCAATAGAATTCGAGGTGAAGTATCCCAGGGTAGTCGCCACGAGGGAGGGTGATGACGAATGATGGGTGGAGAATGAAGAGGAGCAAAGGTTATCCTTGGACATGGTGGAGGAACTCTGGGATCTCGCCACCATTCGGCAAGAGGAGGTCAAGAGGTGGATGGCCAGGTATTTTGACAAGCATATCAGAATAAAACAATTTGAGAAGGGGACTTGGTCCTGAAGAAGGTCGATGCGGCTGGGAGGGGAACCGCGGTAGGTAAACATGACCCCAATTAGGAGGGGCCATACATTGTAAGCAAAGAGCTCAAGTCGGGGGGGGGGGGGGGGGGTATCACCTCCAAAATGTGGAATGGGTTCCTCTAGGCCGAGCCAGGAATGGGGATGACTTGAAGCGATTCTATCCTTAAAGTTTTTGTAATTAAATTATTGTATGTTTTACTCTCCATATATTGGTTTTGAAGGTTTTTCTAAACAGGAATCCTCAAGTATTCTTTGGTGCTGGAATGCCCCAGATCGATTCCGCTGCCGGTATCTCATAGACAGTGGGTCAGGTTGATCTCTGGAGAGGCTGGCAGGGTAACAAGTTCTTTGGTGCTGGAATGCCCTAGATCGATTTCGCTGCCGGGCTCTCATAGACGGTGGGTCAGGTTGATATTTGGAGAGGCTGGCAGGGTAACAAGTTCTTTGGTGCTGGAATGCCCCAGATCGATTCCGCTGCTGGGCTCTCAAAGACGGTGGGTCAGGTTGATCTATGGAGAGGCTGGCAGGGTTACAAGTTCTTTGGTACTTGAATGCCCTAGATCAATTCCGTTGTCGGGCTCCCATAGACGGTGGGTCAGGTTGATCTTTGGAGAGGCTGGCGGGGTTAAAAGTTCGTTGGTGCTGGAATATCCCAGATCGATTCCGCTGCCGGGCTCTCATAGACGGTGGGCCAGGTTGATCTCTTGAGAGGCTGGCAGGTTTACAAGTTCTTTGGTGCTGGAATGCCCCAATCGATTTCACTGCCGGGCTCTCATTAACATTGGGTCAGGTTGATCTCTGGAGAGGCTGACAGGTTAACAAGTTCTTTGGTGCTGGAATGCCCCAGATCGATTCCACTGTCGGGCTCTCATAGACAGTGGGTCAGGTTGATCTCTGGAGAGGCTGGCAGGTTAACAAGTTCATTGGTGCTGGAATGCCCCAGATCGATTCCGCTGTCAGGCTCTCATAGACGGTGGGTCAGGTTGAACTCTAGAGAGGCTGGCAGGGTTACAAGTTCTTTGGTGATGGAATGACCCAGACCGATTCCGCTGTCGGGCTCTCATAGAAGGTAGGTCAGGTTGATCTCTGGAGAGGCTGGCAGTGTAACAAGTCCTTTGGTGCTGGAATGCCCCAGATCGATTCCGCTATCGGGCTCTCATAGACGGTGGGTCAGGTTGATATCTAGAGAGGCTGGCAGTGTTATAAGTTCTTTGGTGCTGGAATGCCCTAGATCGATTCCGCTGTCGGGCTCTCATAGACGGTGGGTCAGGTTGATCTCTAGAGAGGCTGGCAGGGTTACAGGTTCTTTGGTACTAGAATGCCCCAGATCGATTCCACTGCCGGGCTCTCATAGACAGTGGATCAGGTTGATCTCTTGAGAGGCTGGCAAGTTTACAAGTTCTTTAGTGCTAGAATGCCCCAGATCGATTCCACTGCCGGGCTCTCATAGACGGTGGGTCAGGTTGATCTCTAGAGAGGCTGGCAAGTTAACATGTTCTTTGGTGCTGGAATCCCCAAATTGATTCCGCTATCGGGCTCTCATAGATGGTGGGTCAGGTTGATCTCTGGAGAGGCTGGCAGGTTAACAAGTTCTTTGGTGCTGGAATGCCCCAGATCGACTCCACTGTCGGTCTCACATAGATGGTGGGTCAGGTTGATCTCTGGAGAGGCTTGCAGGATTACAAATTCTTTGGTGTTGGAATGCCCCAGATCGATTCTGTTGTCGGGCTCTCATAGACGGTGGGTTAGGTTGATCTCTAGAGAGGCTGGCAGGGTTACAAGTTCTTTGGTGCTGGAATGCCCGAGATCGATTCTGCTACATGGCTCTCATAGACGGTGGGTCAGGTTGATCTCTAGAGAGGCTGGCAGGGTTACAAGTTCTTTGGTGCTGGAATGCCCCAGATCGATTCCGCTAGCGTGCTCTCATAGACGGTGGGTTAGGTTGATCTCTAAAGAGGCTGGAAGGTTAACAAGTTCTTTGGTGTTGGAATGCCCCAGATTGATTCCGTTGTCGGGCTCTCATAGATGGTGAGTCAGGTTGATCTCTGGAGAGGCTGGCAGGTTTACAAGTTCTTTGGCCCTGGAATGCCCCGGATCGATTCCGCTGTCGGGCTCTCATAGAAGGTGGGTTAGGTTGATCTCTGGAGAGGCTGGCAGGTTAACAAGTTCTTTGGTGCTGGAATGCCCCAGATCGATTCCGCTGCCGGGCTCTCATAGACGGTGGGTCAGGTTTATCTCTAGAGAGGCTGACAGAGTTACCAGAAAAGGGTCGTCTCGCTCGGCGAGAAAGGATGACCTCGCACAACAAAGAAAGAGAGAGAGAAAGAGAGAGAGAGAGAGAGAGAGAGAGAGAGAGAGAGAGAGACCCACACGCTAGGACAGAAGGCTTCCCGCGAGACAGAGCCCTTGCAAAAATATAGAAGGGGAAGAGCAGTGACCATCCTGGATAGGCAGGCCGAACATTGGCTAGTGTAAGAGGGGAGTGAAAAGGATTACTCAAAATCCCCGGGAACAGGGCAAGAGGCCATGTAGGGATCTCGCTCGCCGAAGTCAAAAGGGTGAGGGCTCACTCCCCGCGAGATGGAGACTCGAAGGTTTGACCCTAAAACACGCTACCCTAAGATAGACAAAAAAGCGGAGAACTGATATGGTGAGTACGCGTTCTGAGCCGAAGTTGGGCGACTACGCGGCAGGCGGACGCAAGCATGGATAATAGAATGGCAAAAAAGTAGTAATATAAGCGTGAGGAAAAAGTTGCATACATTGAAAGCGAGAATACATCAAACAGGTGGGCAAAAATGGTCATTTCTATTTCATTAAAGTCAGTTACATAAGTTGCGGCGTCCTCGCAAGCCAAAAATACAAAGTAAAAAATACAAGTTTTTCTAATGTTCACTGGCGAACGGCTCGTCCTCGTTGTCCGCTGGTGGCGGGGCTGGCATGAACAGCTCCGGGACCACATCCTCGATCGTCAGGTCGACTGCCTAAGCAGATAGCAAGACGGCTCCCTACATGGCTCAAAAGATGTACCGCGCTACATTCGCGGCATTCTTCCTCCCTGGCTTACTTATTATCCTTCAGGCGGCGAGGGGATGGTGGGATGGCGGCACGGGTCAACTCGTGGTTGTAAGTTTTAAACCTGGCGACCTCATTTTCTAGGCTGGAGATGCGAGTGTGAAGCTCCCCAACAGTCTCGGCATCCTGTAAAGAAGAGAGTAGGTAAGCCAGGGAATTGTTGTTAGAAGAGGATGGAAGCGAGAGCTCGAAGACTTACCACTCCATCCTGGTGGCCAGGGAGAGGCTCGTCGGAGGCGAGCAGCCTCGCATTTAGGCTCATGATCTCGGCAACGAAATTCTTGTAGGCAATGACGAGCTCCTCGTTATGGCGCTCCAGCTGAATACATCGCCAACCCGTCATGTGGGGGAGCTCTAGGGAACGGAATTGGGCTCGCGCGCTTTCATGCGCCAAGGTCCTCACGGTCTCAGCCTTATAAACCGAGGCATCCTCACGGCCATAAAGCCTGAAGGAGAGTGAGAACGCTTGTCCGTTCACTATCGCCTGCTCCACCCAAGAGGGAAGGAGGGTGGAGATGGAGGCCTTCTTGACCTCGGGGTTGCAGTATAGTAGGTACTCGCCTGCCTCGTCCTTGTGCCTTTGGCCGAGACAAAAGTTCCAATGGCTAATTGGCACTGGCAGGGAGGAGTTCCTGGCGACCTCTTCGATCGGCTCACTGTCCTCCCTTTGCGCAAGTTTAGTCAGGGAGACCTCGCTCGGAGAGGCTTCGACATGCCCCTTCCCCTTCTCAGATGGGAGGGGGTTCTTCTTCTCCTTCTTCTTCTTCTTCGAGGGCTGCGAGAAGGGATCCTTGCGGCCAGAAGACTCAGTCCTCTTCCTGGTAGGAGGGGTCGTAGGGCGGGGAGTCTAGAGGCAGGCATCCGCTCCAATTTTGGCGAGAGCGAGTCCCGCAGAGGCTGGCCGGTTACTCGCATAAGGAGGATGGACGGGGAGGTCTCACTCACCTGCAATGATTTCATGATTAGAAATATTCGGCGAAAGCCTTAAGAAGAAATAAATGAAAAAGCACAATACACACCCTCCCCAGAGTGCACCGTAGGCAGCGAGTCGAGATTTCGGCGGAGATGGACCACCTCGAAGTTCTTCTTGTTGAATAACTGGAACAGGGCGGCATCATGGATGTCGAGAGGCGGGGGCGGTAGGTGCTCTCGCCATGTTGGATTGGCGAGAAGGGAACGTTGCCGAAGTTCCCTTTGACAAAGAGGAACTTCTGCGCCTAGTAATGGCTCTTGCTGACGGTCTCGACGACCTTGAGCCCCGAGCCCATGAAGTAAGCGGTGCCATCCTTATAAGCCGGGAAGGAGAACAGCTTCCGGAAGACCGGTAAGCTAAACTTAATGCGCACTTCTCGCATATAGCACGCAAACACAACAATGACTGCCATGGCATTGGGGGTCAGCTGATCTAGTATCACGCCGAAATGTTTGAGCACCTGGCGAGCAAAATGGCGAGATGTTAAAGAGGCGAGCGAGAGTATAAATTGCGGCTAGATTTGAAGGTAAGCGAGAACAGTAAGAAACTGGCGAACATCCGGCCATAGTGGCAGGCGCATGCCAACCCTGAAGTGGGGGGTAGGGATGGCGAGCTCATCTTGCATGGGGACATTGATCACATCGTCCTTGCTGGAGCAGCAAGCAGAGAACCCCGGTGGTATAAAGTTGGCGACGGCGACGAGGTACTCTGCCTCGGTCAGGTTGCTGTTGAAGAAGGTGTGGTCGGTAAAGGCCCAAGCGCACTTTAGCCGTCCCTCCGCCTCGCTAGCGTCACCAACCATGGTTGAAACCTACGAATAAAAAAGAGTAAGTGGCGCGAAGTAGTGAACGCGAGATCTCGCAGGCAGAGGAAGAAGAGGGGCTAGCGTTAAATGCAGTAGGTGAGTTCAGTGCTGTGACCTATTTATAGGAAATGAAAAACGTGGGAAAGAAGTCGAAGCGACGGGGTGCGGTTAGGTAAAGCCCCGTGTGATGATCGCATGCGGGAACGTAAGGTTAGTATAAGCAAAACTTTTACACGAGAACAAGAAAATCAGAAATAAAAGATAGAGCGAGCATCACTAGTAATTGTCGCATAAACAAATAATAAGTACGCGAGAGCCACAGCGGCGGGCGAGAAATAGTTAATAAAAGAGAAGAATAAGGAGATTGTCCAGTGAGATTAAACAAAATTTTAATGCACTGTCGGGAGGCTTGCCGTGTAACACCCTCCCTGTTACATAGAATATAGCAGTAGGTCTGGCCGGGACCCCACGCCATATTAAACGAACAAAAGAGTGCGTTACTGAATTAGCATTAAATAGTTAATAACATAACCATCTCAGCACACAGAGTCATACAACGGAAGCATTTAATTTCATTTAAAACCAGTTTATACTGTCCACAATAACTATGAGGAATGAAATACATTACAAGTTCTTTACAAGGTTTGTTTTCATAATAAAGGTGGCTTCCAATCGGCGCGCAGGTCGGCCACACATGAAAATAGTAACCAAAAGCTTTGGCCTTCGAGGGCCAGTACAGCACAGCAGCAAGGGTTTCAGCCCACTATTTCCCGCTAGTCTCGCCAGGACCTGTATAAACAAATCCACCAAGCGGTGGGAAAACAAGTAACCGGTCAGCTTTAGCTGACCCAGATTTATAACGACCCCACCCCATGCTCGGGGCGGCGGTGCTCCTTCCCTGCAGGCAAGCAATAGCAGTACATATATCACAGGTGCGTCTAAGCACCGCATAGAAGCATTCATTTTCATTGAGAGCGATGCATTAATCGACAAGTACTTTTTCAACTCAGATTTAGGCTTATACGCATTGTGCACCCTCGGCACGACATCGACAAGTACTTTTACAACTTGGATGTAAACTATGAGCTGCGACCGTCAAGGCTAGCACTACCTTACGGTTTCTAATCCACAATTCCCTCAGTGAACCCGGAGGAGCGACCTCATCACTGACTGGCTATGGAACGGGTTCGGTTCAGCTTGTGCCCGCGCTCATAAATGTCAGTATTCAACTATGCCTGACACGGGTTTGGCTTCCCCTTGTGCCCGTCTAACTGTACCGACATTGGGTCACACAACCTGCTCACCTGGAGCTACCGCCGGCGTTAACACTAACGCCAGGCGCTAGTAACAGAACCCAGTTCTGCTACTCTTTTCCGGGTATTTTCTGGGAAACACCTCCAGATCTCTTTTGCAGTACGAAACAGTACACAACACCCAAAAAACCCAACATAATCACGGAATCTTCTCCGGAGTGCAATAGCATATCAACATCACCAATCCAGACCAACCTGTCCAGATGGGCTTCACACAGCATGCCTATGCCAGTACTTCAATTCCAAGCTCTAAATGCAATTTCTACGGGGATAACATCGACCCGTCGGCAGAAATCTATCCACTTGCTAGTGGAAATCTGCCTACTACTATGCAAATCAAAGGATAAACATGTCCAAAGACTAGGGAGAGGAATCGTTACCCTCGGCGCTCGTTTTGGTGCCATAGATTTGAGAGGAACTCGGCTGGACTCTCTTGAAAACAGCTTTCTCCAACGATGGCACAAGCACTCAAGCAATCTCCTTCACGGATTTGCCCTCAACACAACTCACGGCTAGCCAAAACTGACCTCCTTCCTTCAGGATCCCACGTTTCTGCCTTTGAAACGGGCTTAGAATCAGAAAATGAGAAGGGAAACAGAATTTGGCTGCCTTTTATTTTATTAGCTAACGCCGGCATTAGCACCTAACGTCTGGCGTTAGCCCTTAAGGCGGTGGCTGAGTTTATCCGCAGCCGCTTAAAGCCCGACGACGTTCGACGATCGGCGTTCGACAAATGGCTTGGAGTTCGTCGAACGGCGTTCGACGAACACTCTGCAGCGTCCATTCGACGAACGACCTGAAGTTCGTCGAACGGCAGTCGACGAACACGCTGCAGTCTGCGTTCGACGAACGACCTGAAGTTTGTCGAACGGCGTTCGACAAACACTCTGCAACCTGCGTTCGACGAACTACCTAAAACCTGCGTTCGACGAATGGCTGGCTGCGTTCGACGAACGGCTAACTGCGTTCGATGAACGGCTAGCTGCGTTCGACGAACGGCTAGCTGCGTTCGATGAACGGCTAGCTGCGTTCGACGAACGGCCTGGGCTAACGCCGGGCGTTAGTCTTAACGCTGGCGTTAGTTTTAAGACCACATCTTGCTGATTTCAGTGCATTAGAAATTGAGGTATTACAAATCTCCCTTCCTTTAAGAAATTTCGTCCCGAAATTTTAACAGTGCAAAGAAACAAAAAGATACAAAACCTAACTTGTACCTCAACGGAACAATTCAGGGAACTCATCCCGCATGGTTTGCTCACGCTCCCATGAAAGCTCCTCACGTCCGCAGTTGTTCCAACGGACTTTGACCATTTGGATCATTTTATTCCGCAACTGCCTGACATTAGTGTCTTCGATGCAAATAGGCGTGACCAACGTCTTCAACTCATCATCGATCGACACCTGCTTCTTTATCAGGACTTGGCTAGGCTCTGGCACATCCTTCCTCAGCACAGAGATGTGAAACACATCATGCAGTCCGCTCAACTCTGTCGAAAGAGCGAGCCGATAGGCAGCTTCACCAATACGCTCCAGAATCTCAAACGGTCCAAGGTACCTCGGACTCATCTTTTTCAAGCGTCGAATCCTGGACACACCCTTGAAAGGTTTGATCTTTAGGTAAACCCAGTCGCCCACAGCGAACTCGACGTTTCTGTGCTTGGCATTGTAGTACTTTGCCTGTCTATCTTGCGCAATCAACAATCTCTCCCGAATTATTTGAATAGTCGAATTTGCATCTTCGACTTCCTTCCGCTTAAACAGCTTCGTCTCACCTGTCTCCGCCCAAGCTAAGGGAGTGCGTCAAGCTCTACCATAGAGGGCCTCGAAGGGCGCCATCTTTATATTTGCCTGATAGCTGTTATTATAAGCTAACTCGATCATGAAAAGATGATCTTCCCACTTCTTACCAAAATCTAGGACGCACATACGGAGCATGTCCTCCAGAGTTCTATTCGTACGTGCAGTCTGTCCATCCGTTTGAGGGTGGAAGGCAGTACTAAACTTCAACTTTGTACCCAACAACTGGTGGATTAGCCTCCAATCTTTCGAAGTAAAGTGCCCATCTCAGTCACTGACGATGCTACGGGGCACACCGTGCAAACGTACAATGCTATCAACATAAAGCTGATGAGTAGTTTTTGTACTCATCTTTTAGTATAATTTTAATATAGTTTTAATATGAATTTATATAATTTATATGTATTTTCTTATTTAATATGTTCCTTTTTAATTTTATAAACAAACTTAAGTCTTTTCTGTGTTTTTCAGGATTTCTGGACATTTTGAGCAAAATTGTCAAGTACACGCCCAAGGTCACGGGCGTGACCAAGAGCGTGACAGCCTAGATGTGTTCTAGACCCAATTCCGCCACCAGGGGGCATTCTGTGAAGAATTCGCCCAAGTACACGCCCTAGGTCACGGGCGTGACCAAGGGCGTGACCCAATGTCATGGCCGCGACCCGCTGAGCTTGACGAACTGCGCCTGGATGCTGCGTTCGTGGAAAAGGCTGCGTTCGACGAAAACACTGAGCTCGACGAAATGGCTCCTGCGTTCGACGAAATGGCTCCTTCGTTCGACGAAATTACTGCGTTTGACGAACACGGTGAGATCGGCGAAATGGTGAGAGTTCGACGAATGTTCAAGTACACGCCCAGGTCACGGGCGTGACCAAGGGCGTGACATCCAAGTCACGGCCGGCACCCAGCCACCAGCTGCCAGCACGCTTGCCACGTCATTTAAAGTTACACGCCCCAGGTCACGGGCATGACCATTGGGCGTGACATCCAGTCACGGGCGTGACTCGCGCCGTGCGCCTTCCCGCCAAAGATTTCCCGCCAGCGGAATAGTTAAAGATTACACGCCCCAGGTCACGGGCGTGACCTAGGGCATGACACGCCCGAAACGCCTGCATTGAAGCCAGAACGCGCCCTCTCCGCACCAGCATCGATCACGCTCCTTACACGCCCTTTGTCACGGGAGTGACCAAGGGCGTGTAACATCAAATTTCTGCCTATTTAAGGGGAGCTTCTCCAGAACTTCAGGGACGAATTTGTAGGACTTAGACTTTTTAGTTCATGTCGTTATTTTCATATTTTAGTAGTTCTTGTACTCCTTTTCTTCTTGCAATTGGTACGTTCAATTAAAATAGTTTGTAATTTTCAATTCCTAGCTTGTAACTTTCTTAGCAATTGAATAAAATAGTTCTTTTCTTCTCTCATTTTCCCTCTCTTATTTTATCATGCACTTCTTTTATTTTTTTTGTTTCCTCCATCTCTATGAGTAGCTAAATTCTATTAGTACTCGACTGAGATGATCCAAGGGAAATATAATTCATGATTTAAATTCTAGCTTCTTTTTCTCTTCCTTAGATCGCTTAAGATTTATCCTTGAATTTTAATTGATTGAGATTATATTTTCTATATATAATTCTCATTCGTGTTTTCGTATTTTAATAGCCGAGAGGTTTTAAATTCGAATCGATCACTTCAAGGATAAAGAGAGTCGAATGCACTCCTCAAGCGAGGATGACATAATTCTCCCGGATTGGAGTCAAATCCAATAGAGGGGTTCACTACGATAAAGCGAGTCATAGGGATTTTGATTCTAGAACGAAAGTTCGATTGATCAACCTAAACTCAGTTGAGCGTATCCTCGAGAGAGGTATGTTCATAAATCGGGAACCTCCACGGTCAAGTAATTTATTAAGAGAATTAGAAGTTGTACTTATTATGTTTATTTTCCGCGGTGATTCAAAGATCGAGTGCTAGCCTTTTTACTCGTCGTTTTAATCTTATTTTTATCTTCCTTTTGTAAAATCACTCCCAAGTTCTATTTGATAAAATAATAGAGACTTTCTTGAAGTAAGAGTACTCAACCACCCCGAGTCTAATACGACCATGTTTTAATAACCTATACTACACTCGACACGGTACACTTGCCGTTGTCGTTTGCAAGCATAGTTTTGCCCCCATCAAGTTTTTGATCCTCTCAACCCCTTTTTTTGTAATTTTCAATTAAAATAGTTTGTAATTTTCAATTCCTAGCTTGTAACTTTCTTAGCAATTGAATAAAATAGTTCTTTTCTTCTCTCATTTTCCCCCACTTATTTTATCATGCACTTCTTTTATTTTTGTTGTTTCCTCCATCTCTATGAGCAGCTAAATTCTATTAGTACTCGACCGAGATGATCCAAGGGAAATATAATTCATGATTTAAATTCTAGCTTCTTTTTCTCTTCCTTAGATTGCTTAAGATTTATCCTTGAATTTTATTTGATTGAGATTATATTTTTGATATATAATTCTCATTCGTGTTTTCGTATTTTAATAGCCGAGAGGTTTTGAATTCGAATCGATCACTTCAAGGATAAAGAGAGTTGAATGCACTCCTCAAGCGAGGATGACATAATTCTCCCGGATTGGAGTCAAATCCAATAGAGGGGTTCACTACGATAAATCGAGTCATAAGGATTTTGATTCTAGAATGAAAGTTCGATTGATCAACCTAAACTCAGTTGAGCGTATCCTCGAGAGAGGTATGTTCATAAATCGGGAACCTCCACGGTCAAGTAATTTATTAAGAGAATTAGAAGTTGTTCTTATTATGTTTATTTTCCGCAGTGATTCAAAGATCGAGTGCTAGCCTTTTTACTCGTCATTTTAATCTTATTTTTATTTTTATTTTGCAAAATCACTCCCAAGTTCTATTTGATAAAATAATAGAGACTTTCTTGAAGTAAAAGTACTCAACCGCCCCGAGTCTAATACGACCTTGTTTTAATAACCTATACTACACTCGACACGGTACACTTGCCGTTGTCGTTTGCAAGCATAGTTTTACCCCATCAAGTTTTTGGCGCCGTTGCCGGGGACACGGTTGATATTTCGAAAAAAGAAAAATTTATTAATTTTTATCGTTCTCTTTCTTCTCCCCCTTCTCTTTTAAATTTAAAAAAAATCTTAAAAAGCGTAATCTAAATTCTCGAAAAGGACGCTTTGGGCTTGAATTCCCATCATAGCATCTAGTACCTTGCAAACCCTTCACCGGGTAGATCTTGGGAAGTCCGGGACTAATTTAACCCGTTTTTTTCAAAAAAAAAAAATATATAATAAAAATATTATAAAATTTCATTCATTTAAGTGAAAGTTGTTTCTTTTTTTTCTATTCTTATTATGAAATTAGTAGAAGCGGTCGTTAAAATTACCGTGCTCCAAAACCAAATTGAACTCTTACAAGCCGCACGAAGGCGCCAGTTTAGTTGTTATTATTGTGGTGCGCCTCATCAAAGTGAGGAATGTTATTTATATTCATATTCTCAAAATAATTATTATGAAAATAATT
Source organism: Dactylorhiza incarnata (assembly GCA_033032865.1). Classification (NCBI taxonomy): domain Eukaryota; kingdom Viridiplantae; phylum Streptophyta; class Magnoliopsida; order Asparagales; family Orchidaceae; genus Dactylorhiza; species Dactylorhiza incarnata. Next base: position 4,172,647 of record JAWHQI010000016.1, read on the forward strand.
TTCCTTAATATTATGCAAATAATTTTGATAATAATTACGATCATAATTTTTCATCTTTTAATGAAAATAATTTTTCAAACTTAGATGAAAATAATTTTTCTAATTTTAATGAGAATAATTTTTTGGCGTTTAATAATTGTTCTTCTAGCTCCGAAGTAGATTATTCCTCGTGGCAAGCTCACCCGGATAGTTCTCGGAGCAATGAAGATAGATCTTTAGATCCGAATTTTTGTTTTTCTTCATGTACACCACCGTTTTCGTTCTCTAATTTTGGGGAAATTCCGCAGATCCAAATAGATACTTCCCCCCCAAAATTTAGAGGGAAATATTATTTCGTCTAGTGCTTTTTCTAATTTTCAAGAGAATAACTTTTCGGCTTCTAATAATTTTTCTTCTAGCCCCGAAGTAGATTATTCTTGGTGGCAAGGTCACCCGGATAGCTTTCAGAGCGATGAAGATAAATCTTTCGATCCGAATTCTTGTTCATATTCTTTTGCGCCGCAACCTTCGTACTCTAATTTTGGGGAATGTCCGCCGATTCAAATAGATACTCCCCCCCCCCCCCCCCAAATTTAGAGGAAAATTTGATTTCTTCTAGTATTTTTTCTCCATATTTGGACAATTTAGTTGTGGAGGAACATGTGGTTTCATGTAATCCCATAACTTCTTTTACCGAAGATGAAAAAAATTACTTTACCAAGAATTTCTTAAAGTTATGGGCACCACGGATGAAATAGAAGAAGAACAAGTTTCTTCCCCTACTCCACTCGGATTTTATTTTCTTTGTCATGAATATTCGCGAATTTCTTCTATCAAACAAAAAATTGATGAAAATTTTGTGTCCAAAAATTTTATTCCGCTTGGTAACGCACTAGATTTTTAAAAAGAAAATTTTATTTTGGAAAAGGAACAACCGAAGCTTTATCATATTTTTTCGCAAGCGCCTCCTCCTTGCGAAAAATTATCTGACACGTTTAATTATGATTCTCTCTATACTAATAATTTTCAGGTTGAAGATGAGTTGTTGCCACCCCAAATAATCAATGATTCATATGCCGCTCATCTTTATTTTTCCAAATCACTTCAGGTATGTATAGGTGATTTGGATTTATATATTCAAATTCAAGGACAAGAGGAGAATCACAAGATAAACGGAGGAGTAGCCGGGCGACTGACGCCGACACATTCACCTACGCGTGAATTAGGGGAGTTGCATGTTCACTTCTTTTTTAAATTTCCGTTTTCCTAACAATAACCGTCTAGCTTAAAGACGGGAAAAAGAAAGCGCTCTTGGGAGGCACCCCTTGATTATCTTTAATTTTATGTATTTTTCTTTTAAAATTTTATTTTTCAAGTGTTCTTCATACTTAGTTTTAAACATTGAGGACAATGTTTAATTTTAAGTATGGGGGTGTAGCTTCGCATTCCCTGTATTTTTATTTGATAAAAAAAATTTTTAAAAATTATAAAAATCTAATTTCTTGGTAAGGGCGCTTTGGGCTTGAACTCTCATCACAGCTCCTAGTACCTTGCGAACCCTTCACCGGGTAGCCCTCGGGAAGTACAAGAAATATTTTATATAAAAAAAATAATAATAATAAATACGCCCTGCCTTTTTGTTTTTAATGTTCTAGAAATTTAGTTTGTGGTCCGATTAAGTATTCCTACATTTTTAATTTAGCTAATATTTTATTTTATCAGAATTTGTTAAATCTAAATTTGAAGTAATTTAGTTTTAAGAAACACTTTATGTTTTTAATTCGATTAGAGGATTAATTTAGCACTACTTCTCCGTTTAATTTTAAATAGCTTCACTTTGTGGTAAATTGGCTAAACATCTCTAGATTTTTTATTATATTCGCTTCTAACCTTAAGATCTTAGGAAATTTCATTCCAATAAAATTTTGCTCTCAAAATAGTTTAATTTATAAACTAGAAGTATTTCTTTACCCTTGGTAAACATTTGTGTTTTTTTTTCTTTTCCACTATTGTTAGATCATATGTCTTGGGAATAAGGAGATGTTAGTTCTTTATTCTCTGGTAAACATATGCAACCCAAAAATAAAAATAAAGAGAGAAAAAATGTGTATATGTCGGGGAAATGATAGGATAATAGTCTATCATTCTCTGGTATTACATATACTAAAAAAAGGAGGTTGAGAGGATAAAATTCATCACCCCAATCAAAAACCTCTTCATATCCTTTGTCTTCATTTTGTCATTCGTTTAAACCCATCCCTATCCAATTTCATTATTTCTGGTCCTAAACTAAATTATTAAGAGAGCAATATTTTGGTAGGTGTCTTTTCCTTAAGATTCTTTTATGTTAGAGTGTTTAAAATTTCAATCTAATTTTGATTGAAAATTTCTATAATTTCGGATGCTAAATAGTTATCTTGAGAAGTAGTTAGCTAAACAAATTTCTCTTTTTAAATTATCAACATAATTTATGACTTAATTCTGGAATTCCTAAAATTTGCTTTTGACTTATTCTTGGTTTAATAAAATTTTAGTCAATTAAAAATAATATCGATATCTTATAATTCTTTCCTCACTCTTTTGCTCTGGAATAGCAAAAGCTCAAGTATGGGGGTGTTTGATGAGTAGTTTTTGTACTCATCTTTTAGTATAATTTTAATATAGTTTTAATATGAATTTATATAATTTATATGTATTTTCTTATTTAATATGTTCCTTTTTAATTTTATAAACTAACTTAAGTATTTTCTGTGTTTTTCAGGATTTCTGGACATTTTGAGCAGAATTGTCAAGTACACGCCCAAGGTCACGGGCGTGACCAAGGGCGTGACAGCCTAGATGTGTTCCAGACCCAATTCCGCCACCAGGGGACGTTCCATAAAGAATTCGCCAAGTACACGCCCTAGGTCACGGGCGTGACCAAGGGCGTGACCCAATGTCACGGTCGCGACCTGCTGAGCTCGACGAACTGTGCATAGCTACTGCGTTCGACGAAAAGGCTGCGTTCCACGAAAACACTGAGCTCGACGAAATGGCTCCTGCGTTCGACAAAATGGCTCCTTCGTTCGACGAAATTGCTGCGTTCGACGAACACGGTGAGATTGACGAAATGGCGAGAGTTCGACGAATGTTCAAGAACACGCCCAGGTCACGGGCGTGACCAAGGGCGTGACATCCAAGTCACGGCTGGGACCCCGCCACCAGCTGCCAGCACGCCTGCCACGTCATTTAAAGTTACATGCCCCAGGTCACGGGCGTGACCATTGGGCGTGACATCCAGTCACGGGCGTGACTCACCCCGCGCGTCTTCCCGCCAAAGACTTCTCGCCAGCAGCACAGTTAAAGATTACACGCCCCAGGTCACGGGCGTGACTTAGGGCGTGATGCGCCCGAAACGCCTGCATTGAAGCCAAAACGCGCCCTCTCCGCACCAGCATCGATCACGCTCCTTACACGCCCTTGGTTGCGGGCATGACCAAGGGCGTGTAACATCAAATTTTTGCCTATTTAAGGGGAGCTTCTCCAGAACTTCAGGGACGAATTTTTAGGACTTAGACTTTTCATTTTATGTCGTTATTTTCATATTTTAGTAGTTCTTGTACTCCTTTTCTTCTTGCAATTGGTACGCTCAATTAAAATAGTTTGTAATTTTCAATTCCTAGCTTGTAATTTTCTTAGCAATTGAATAAAATAGTTCTTTTCTTCTCTCATTTTCCCTCTCTTATTTTATCATGCACTTCTTTTATTTTATTTTGTTTCCTCCATCTCTATGAGTAGCTAAATTCTATTAGTACTCGACCGAGATGATCCAAGGGAAATATAATTCATGATTTAAATTCTAGCTTCTTTTTCTCATCATTAGATCGCTTAAGATTTATCCTTGAATTTTAATTGATTAAGATTATATTTTCGATATATAATTCTCATTCGTGCTTTCGTATTTTAATAGCCGAGAGGTTTTGAATTCGAATCGATCAATTCAAGGATAAAGAGAGTTCAATGCACTCCTCAAGCGAGGTTGACAAAATTCTCCCGGATTGGAGTCAAATCCAATAGAGGGGTTCACTACGATAAAGCGAGTCATAGGGATTTTGATTCTAGAACGAAAGTTTGATTGATCAACCTAATCTCAGTTGAGCGTATCCTCGAGAGAGGTATGTTCATAAATTGGGAACCTCCACAGTCAAGTAATTTATTAAGAGAATTAGAAGTTGTTCTTATTATGTTTATTTTCCGCGGTGATTCAAAGATCGAGTGCTAGCCTTTTATCTCGTCGTTTTAATCTTTTTTTTATTTTCCTTTTGCAAAATCACTCCCAAGTTCTATCTGATAAAATAATAGAGACTTTCTTGAAGTAAGAGTACTCAACCGCCCCGAGTCTAATAAGACCTTGTTTTAATAACCTATACTACACTCGACACGGTACACTTGGCGTTGTCGTTTGCAAGCATAGTTTTGCCCCTTCAAAAGCTTTGCCAACTTTTCAACTGAATCGTCCCTTCGGTTTGGAATAAAGTGGGCTACCTTCATCAAGCGATCCACGATCACCCATACGGCATCATTCCCACTCTGTGATCTCGGCAAACCGTGACGAAATCCATAGAAATGTCATCAAATTTCCATTCCGGTACTGGCAATGACTTCAGGAAATCTCCAGGTTTCTGACATTCCGCCTTCACAAGTGCGCAAGTTTTGCATTTTGCCACATATAAGGGGATGTCTTTCTTCAGACATGGCCACAAAAACAGCTTTTTCATGTCTTGGTACATCTTTGTGCTCCCCGGGTGAATTGAGTACTTTGTAAAGTGCGCTTCGTACATCAATTCTTCCCGCAACTTACCCACATTTGGGATGCACAACCGACCTCCCTTCCACATCAGACCGTCGTCTAACACAAACTCTGCAGCAGTTCCAACTTCAGACTCCGCCAAATAGCGTTGCATGCTCGAATCAAGCTCCAGGGCCTGTCGTATTCTGTCCGCGAGGTCATATTGCACCTCCGTCCAGTTCAAGCACGCACTCGCACTAGAACTCTTTTCCACACAGGAGATCTCCAAGGCTTCCAAGTCACTGATCAGACGTGGATCATACATCTGAATCCAGTTGGCCTGCGCAGAAGCCCTCCGGCTCAAAGCATTTGCGATGACATTTCCCTTCCCGGGAGTATAGTGTATTTCGAAAGTGTAGTCCCCCAGGAACTCCATCCACCTTCGCTGTCGCATGTTGAGCTCCTTCTGATTTAGCAGATATTTTAGGCTCTTATGGTCCGTAAAGATATCAACCTTCACGCCATACAAGTAGTGTCGCCACAATTTCAGAGCGAAGATCCCGGACGCCAACTCCAAGTCGTGGACCGAGTAATTCCGCTCATGCACTTTCAACTGGCGAGAGCCATAAGCTATCACTTGACCATGCTGAAGAAGTACGCAGCCTAAGCCGTTCCCTGACGCATCGCTGTAAATTTCATAGCCTTCTGTACCACACGACAAACACAAGATCGGTGCTGTGGTCAGACGACTCTTAAGTTCCTCAAAATCTCGCTCACACTCCGGTGACCAAACGAACTTCTAATCCTTCCTTGTCAAGGTGGTGAGAGGTAGAGCGATCCGCGAAAAGTTCTCCACGAAGCGCCGATAGTAGCCGGCAAGTCCAAGGAAACTCCTGACCTCCGCTACTGTTGCCAAAACGGGCCACTTCTGGATTGCATCGATCTTTACCGGATCCACTGCGATACCCTCGCCACTAACAACATGACCAAGGAACGCTACTGAAGCTAGCCAAAACTCGCACTTGGAGAACTTGGCATACAGCTGACTCCGTCGCAGGGTCTCCAAAACATCTCGCAAATGAATTGCATGTTCTTCTTCAGACTGAGAGTATACAAAGATATCGTCGATGAAGATGATGACAAATCGATCCAGGTACTCTCGGAAGGTCCTATTCATCAGATCCATAAATACTGACGGCGCATTCATCAATCCAAATGGCATCACTGTAAACTCATAGTGCTCGTAGCGGGTACTGAATGCCGTCTTGGGGATATCACAATCCCGAATTCGCAACTGGTAGTAGCCAGATTTGAGATCCAACTTTGAAGACACCGACGAACCCACTAGCTGATCAAATTAGTCATCGATTCGAGGAATCAGATACTTGTTCTTCTCGGTCAGCTTGTTCAATTCATGGTAGTCGATGCATAGACGCAGGCTTCCGTCCTTCTTCTTCACAAAAAGGACCGGAGCACCCCAAGGTGATGAACTTGGGCATATATAGCCTTGCTCTAGCAACTCCTGTAACTGAACCTTCAACTCTGCCATTTCCTTTGGCGCAATTCTATAAGGAGAGTGTGACACAGGTTTGGCACCTGGCACTAACTCTATAGTGAAGTCTATCTCTCGCTGAGGTGGCGCCCCAGGAAGATATTTAGGAAACACATCAGGATACTCTGAAATAACAGGAATGTCACTCAGACTGGGCTGAGGCTTTGCAGCCTCCACCATCACAACACATAATTCTGCGCCTTGCCGAACGGCCTGACTACTTGGACAACAGACATCAGCGTCTTGCTTGACCCACGCAAACTGGCAAACATAGTCGCACATTCGGTATTTCGCCCCAGTGTGACCTCCTTAGAAGTGCAATCAATGTAGGCCTGCTGCGCCGACAGCCAGTCCATACCAAAGATCACATCGAACTCTAAAAGTGGCAGTAGCAATGCTTCCAAATCAAAATCCTGACTTCCTATTTGTACCTTTACAACACAGCCTCGATCCGCACTTATCGAGCAGCCATTGGGCAGCATCACATCTAATCGTTCCTTTCTACATGACGAAGGCACTCCAAGTTGTCGTATGAAGGCCTCCGATAGAAAAGAATGTGAAGCTCCCGTATCGAACAATGCTCTCGCCGGACAGTTAAATATTAGGACAAAGCCTAATACACACAAGGTTACCAGCTATGCACAAGGTATGAAGTATAACATGTAACAAAAGCTGTATACTAGCACATACCTGTCACCACATCGCTTTGTTTGATGGCCTCCTGCTAGCCAAGATTGTAAACCCTAGGTTGGGCTGGGGCAGCATGGGATGCAGTTGACTCTGCCGTCTTCCCTTTCTCTGCCGCATAAGCCGCAGCCGCCTTCTAGTCTCCACGATAGTCTCGGGCCATATGAACTAGCTTACCACAGTTAAAACAGATGAGTGGGCCTTGCCCAGTCGTCATACCCGAAGCCGCAGATTGAGCTGACCCAGAAGGTCGTGCTCTGTTCTTCCAACTGCGTCGCCTCGACTTCGCAGAGCTCGGTACTTTGAACTCTGGCTTTAACACTGCTAGCTCCTTCCTGGTCTGGGACCGCTTCATATCCTTTTCTAAGGAAGGAGCCGTATTAACCAGGGTCATAAACCCCTGTGTCATTGCCCCTGACAGAAGAAACTGCAACTCTTCTCGCAGACCTTCATAGAACCGATTGGTCTTCCGGGCTTCCTCGGCAAAGGTCGCTCCTACGTATCGCCCCAACCGAGTAAACTCGTGCAGGTAATCATCAACCATACGATCACCCTGAGTCAGACGGTTGAACTGGTTCTCCATCTCGATTTGCTGAGCAAGTGGGAGATACCGCGCCAAGAACAATCTCGAAAACTCATCAAACGAGATGTCCGCCAGCTGCCTTCCTGCTAGGTGATGCAGCTCTATCTCATCCCACCACAATTGTGCCTCCCCATCAAGTAGTAAGGTTGCCAAAGTAACCTTCTGGTCTTCCTCCGTATCAGTGGCTTTCAAGATCTTGCGCACCCGTGATAGCCAATCTTCAGCTTGCGTCGGGGTTCCTGTCCCCGTGAACGTAGGAGGATGGAAACTCAGAAAGTACTGCAGTTGTTGGTCCGGAGCTCTTCATGCCCTCTCCGGCACTGGCCTTTCAACCGCAAGTTCAGCTGCCACAACCGGCACTGGGGCCACTCTAAGAGTAGGAGGCTGTCCAGGGACATGCCATCCAGGTTGTGTAGTGAACATAGCAAACACTGCTTCCGCTATCATCCTTACTATCTCAGCAGAAGGAGGAGTCGGTACTTCAGCTGGTGTATTGCTGGCAGTCGAATGCGGGGGTCGAGATGGCCCCGCTCCACTCCCAATCACCTATACATGTGCACAAAACACAATTAGCGACTAAGAGATAACACGGATCACTAGAGGAACACAAAAGATCCATCCCAATGCTACACACATACATGTAATTCATTCCAAAAGTGGACAATTACTGGTTCTTTACATGAGTTAACGGCGACGCACACACGTGCTCACCACCCCTTAAAAGAATTCGACCACGAATTCATATGGAAAGGGATCGAGACCCGTAGCTGATACCAATTTGTAACACCCTCCCTGTTACATAGAATATAGCAGTAGGTCCGGTCGGCACCCCACGCCATATTAAACGAACAAAAGAGCGCATTACTGAATTAGCATAAAACAGTTAATAACATAACCATCTCAGCACACAGAGTCGTACAACGGAAGCATTTAATTTCATTTAAAACCAGTTTATCTGTCCACAATAACTATGAGGAATGAAATACATTACAAGTTCTTTACAAGGTTTGTTTTCATAATAAAGGTGGCTTCCAAACATCGGCGTGCAGGCCGGCCACACATGAAAATAGTAAACAAAAGCATTGGCCTTCGAGGGCCAGTACAACACAGCAGTAGGGGCTTCAACCCGCTATTTCGCGCTAGTCTCGGCAGGACCTGTATAAACAAATCCACCAAGCGGTGGGAAAACAAGTAACCGGTCAGCTTTAGCTGACCCAGATTTATAACGACCCCACCCCATGCTCGGGGCGGCGGTGCTCCTTCCCTGCAGGAAAGCAATAGCAGTACATATATCACAGGTGAGTCTAAGCACCGCATAGAAGCATTCATTTTCATTGAGAGCGATGCATTAATCGACAAGTACTTTTTCAACTCGGATTTAGGCTTACACGCATTGTGCACCCTCAGCACGACATCGACAAGTACTTTTTCAACTTGGATGTACACTATGAGCTGCGACCATCAAGGCTAGCACTACCTTACAGTTTCTAATCCACAATTCCCTCAGTGAACCCGGAGGAGCGACCTCATCACTAACCGGCTATGGAACGAGTTTGGTTCAGCTTGTGCCCGCGCTCATAAATGTCAGTATTCAACTATGCCTGACACGGGTTTGGCTTCCCCTTGTGCCCGTCTAACTATACCCACATTGGGTCACACAATCTGCTCACCTGGAGATACCGCCGGCGTTAACACTAACGCCAGGCACTAGTAACAGAACCCAGTTCTGCTACTCTTTTCCGGGTATTTTCTGGGAAACACCTCCAGATCTCTTTTGCAGTACGAAACAGTACACAAAACCCGAAAAACACAGCATAATCACGGAGTCTTCTCCGGAGTGAAATAGCATATCAACATCACCAATCCAGACCAACCTGTCCAGATGGGCTTCACACATCATGCCTATGCACGTACTTCAATTCCGGGCTCTATATGCAATTTCTACGGGGATAACATCGACCAGTCGGCATAAATCTATCCACTTGCTAGTGGAAATCTGCCTACTACTATGCAAATCAAAGGACAATCGTGTCCAAAGACTAGGGAGGAGAATCGTTACCCTCGGCGCTTGTTTTGGTGCCATAGATTTGAGAGGAACTCGGCTGGACTCTCTTAAAAACAGCTTTCTCCAACGATGGCACAAGCAATCTCCTTCACGGATTTTTCCCTCAACACAACTCACGACTAGCCAAAACCGACCTCCTTCCTTCAGGATCCCACGTTTCTGCCTTTGAAACGGGCTTAGAATCAGAAAATGAGAAGGGAAACAGAATTTGGCTGCCTTCTATTTTATTAGCTAACGCCAGCGTTAGCACCTAACACCAGGCGTTAGCCCTTAACACGGTGGATGAGTTTAACTGCAGCCGCTTAAAGCCCGACGGCGTTCGACGATCGGTGTTAGACAAACGGCCTGGAGTTCGTCGAACGGCGTTCGACTACACTCTGCAGCCTTCGTTCGACGAACGACCTGAAGTTCGTCGAACGGCGGTCGACGAACACGTTGCAGTCTGCGTTCGACGAACGACGTGAAGTTCATCGAACGGCGTTCGATGAACACTCTGCAGCCTGCGTTTGACGAACTTCCTAAAACCTGCGTTTGACGAACTGCCTAAAACATGCGTTCGACGAACGGCTGGCTGCGTTCGACGAACGGCTAGCGGCATTCGACGAACAGCTAGCTGCGTTCGACGAACGGCCTGGTCTAATGCCGGGCATTAGTCTTAACGCTGGCATTAGTTTTAAGACCATATCTTGCTGATTTCAGTGCACTGGAAATTGAGGTATTTCATGCCATGCCAAGAGTGCGAGTGAAGATCAGTAGTGTATCCATTTCCATCTACCACGACCTCACACTCCTGACCGCGGCGGAATCCTAGGATAGTGATTGGCGTTGACGGCGCGAGCCTCGTGTTGAATCAAGCGAGCATAATCTTCGACTCGCGCGAGGTGTGTCCCTGTGGATGTGGCTGTCTCATCAAGATCTTGCTGCATCTCGGTGCGGAGCCGAGCACATTCATCCAGTAAAGCGGCGTGCTGCGCCTTATCAACCTCTCTGTCCCTCTTCGCTTGGAGGTGAAGGTCCTGCAGCATTCGCCCTTGCTTCTGAAACAACTCTAAGGTTTGGCTCTTTATGGCCTCGGGGTCTCGCGGGTCACCCAGGAAATCATCCATCTGCTCCGGCAAAGGAAGGGGCGACATCTCTTCCTCCCCAAAGTCAGAGTCAGTGGGGAGGGTCTCGGAATCACATGCGAGCAAATCTAAGAGGCAGTAACAGTTAGCGAAACCTTCTCTTAGTGTCGCGGGGAATGGTCCCTCATAAGCGGTAGAATCCTTACTGGGAGGCGGTCGAGAGGTATTAGGCCGACCCTGAAAAAGAGTGGTAAAGGGAAGCGAGATGGACTTCCCTAGACCAGCGCGGTGCGTGGCGTCGTCGACAGGAGTGGTTGTGGCCGGTCGCGAGCCACCAGAGCCCTCCCCCCTCATGAGATTGAACCCTGGGGTCTTAAGGGTCGTGTCAGGGAGGATCGGCGACTGGGGTCGTGAGTTCTGGCGACTAGGGGTCGCATGGGGGAGGATGTAAGAAGTAAGAGGGCCGTCATTCAAGATATTATTTTTGACAGGTAAGAGTGGGTAACTTACCAGCAGATTTCCCGTTAGCGAGGTCAGTCTTCGCCGGAGGATCGGGGCGAGACCCGGTTAAGTCTTAGCCTGCATGCTTGTTGATAGGAGGCGGGTCCTGCAGTCAGTCGAGGCTTAGAGAAATCAAATGAATAGTTAAGGGAGAAGAATAGCTCTTACCTCTCCGGTGAGCCTGTTATCAGGAGAGGAGTCCAGCAGTACCGTCTTGTCCCCCCCCCCCCCCCAAGGGTAGGCGGACTGGCTTCGCCCTTTTCATCTTGGGCGGTGGAGGGGTGTTCTTGCGGGTCATCCAAGAAGCAGTGTTGTCCATGGTGGAGAGCTCGCCCGCCTTGGACGCCCTCAAGCGAGCTTGGATTTCTTCTGTTAGGGGCATTTTCCGGCAGCTACAGTAGGAGGTGGAAAAGGAGGAATAGAGAAAAATTTTGCGCGACACCCCAGCTTGGGTGGTATTTATAGTTGAGGGGTGGGACCCACAAAATGATTCCCGACAGATTAGCAGTCGCCGGTGAACACCCAGGGTTGGATGATTTTTTACGAGCATAGATTAATCTCGCAAAGAGCGGGGATTGTGTACAACCCCGTGTTCTCCCGAGGGGGTAAGGCTCGAAGATGTGTGACCTAGGCTGGAAATAGTCATCTCACCAGTAAGGAGTCGCGAGAGCTGAGGGAGGCAAACAAGGGTGACCTCGCAGAGGGGCTGGCGAGACCTGACCTTGGTGGGTTGTCGCCAGAAGGTAGGCAAGCAGAGCCTTCACAGGCCGCTCGCATAAGGAGGGTTCGAGGGCAGTACTCGCGAGAAGACTCGCGAGGAGTATCAGGAGTGGCGCTCTCACATGCTACTTGCCCAAGGGCTGAGGAGGTGAAATTACCCTTCTGGACATGGTGGGCTGCCAGTAGCCCTTCAGAACAACGGAGTTTGGTTGTTTGCAGGACAATTTGGGGTGCATTTAATAAAACCAAAAAGCGGAACCCCACTATTAGCAGACCAGTTTAGAAAAACTATAAATAGGACAGGGCACTTTTGGAGAGGACTTCCTTTTTGCTTCTCTCTCCTTAGGTCATCTTTGGTTAGCTCTCAAAGCTCTCCAAGGTGCCCGGCTTCAGTTCTTGTCTTAGGAGGGGAAGCGCTCTACGATCTACCGGGTGTGTGGTGGGACCTCCATACTATCGCCAAGGGTCTTAGTTCCAAGTCTCCGGTCAGGTTGTTCTGAGGGATCAGTAATTGTGGGCTGCACCAATTTTTGGGGTCCAAACTCCTCGTTGGGCCGAATCCCGGTTCCAACACACTCCGTATTCACTTTCTGGCATGCCTCGCAATACATGATGAAATGAGTGACATCCCTCTTCATTCCCGGCCAAAACATCTGTTAGTCATATTGGGTGTCGACTTATCACCTAGAGGGGGGGGGGGGGGGGGGGAGTGAATAGGTATTTCAAATTGTTTTGTTCCCCTTTTGGTATTCTTGATTTTTTGTTAACATATTTATAGTTTAAGAGCACTACACAGAATACACATACGAATTTATAGAGGTTCCTCAAGACAGGGTGTCTTGAGTAGTCCTCTGTCCCTCTGCGCCTACCTAGCAGTGTGCTAGGCTCGACAAATCCACCAATGTCTCTGGCCCGCAAGCCTTACAACTTGGACCCACAAGTCCTACAGCCTAGGCCCGCAAGCCCCTACTGCACTCAAGCCCACAAGCTCGACACTCAGGCCCTCATGCCCTACACATCACAGACCCACAAGTCTTGCCCCTTGGACCCGCAAGTCCCTGCAACCTAGGTCCGCAAGCCCCTTCACTGCACCCAAGCCCGCAAGCTCGACACGTTTGGACCCGCAAGTCCTCTGCCCTGGCCCTCAAGCCTCATAGATCTCAAGCCCTCAAGCTCGACACTTAGATCTGAAAATAGATCTTACAGTTTTGGCACTCAAGCCTTATAAAGAAAGATATACAATGTAGATTCTTCTGCCTGGTGGAGATCGGCTTTTTTCCTTGAAGAAGATGCCTCTGATTTGAATCTTGAAGGTACAGATCTTCTTTAAGCCTTCTTTTCTTGCCTGATGTTGTCTGTATTTTTGACTAGAATGATTCTTATTAGTCAATGTGGCTTCACTGCAACTTGGAGAACACTGGATGTGCATTTTTGTTCTCCTCTTCTTAATGTCGATTCTTCTCTGCAACTTTTACTATTGCATTGCTCGGCGGGGTTCTTTTTCAATTCTTCGTTCTCGTCTGTCTCGTTCACATGTATATCTTTAGGGCAACCACTATTCCCTTTTATAGGACGGAGGAGCCGCTCAATGGTCTCCAATGATGTCCTTCACTGACAGATGCCCATACCTTAAGAGTACGTGCTGATTGGACAATCAGGTGGCGGCATTAATTGTTGACAGCGCGTTTGGCAACTTTTGAATCTGTCTCAGCGACATTTCCATTGTTACGACAATATGGACAATATCTCGATGACAGGAATTGTTGTTGACTTGGACTAGGGCGGTCCTTCAAGCCTTCTTCCTTCTTCTTCAGATAGTGATATCTCGACGATTTGGGACATCCCTTCTGCACATGCACTTAAGATGACATGAAGTCATCTAACTGATGTCGGCGTAATCTTCTTGACTGCTCCATATCGTTGTAACCACCTTATCTTGTCGAAGACATAATCAATATTATGTCGACAGACTAATCTTCAAAACCTGCTTGTGTCTTCATATGACCTTCCTTAGTCTTCTCGACGTCAAGCCTTCTTTATGATGATATCATCAACATCAGTCTTACTTAGCCTTTGCAACGACAAGGCTTCTTTACGACGATATCTGTCTTAATTAGCCTTATCTACGACATGGCTTCTTTACGATGATATCGTCGACATTCTGTCTAGTTTTTGTGCTTGAGTCCTCTTCTTCATCTTGGCTTTCTGATATCGTTGTGAGGTGTTGTAGTGTTTGTGTCATAATGATATCATCATACACATGTTGTCTCGCCAATAACCGATATGATCATTCTTCTTTACTCTACACATCATTTCAATGATACGCATACACATTTTCGATGATATGTCCAGTCTTTTTCGACGATATTGTACTTAGGCAAATTATTAAAGTACTGGACATATTGTCTGATCTCTCCAAGCATGAGCTAGATATAACATTAAATACACAATGCTTTTATCATTGAGCTGAGTGCTTCTTTAAATCAGGAACATTGTAGAGCACATTTCCCAATAATCTCCCCCTATTTGAAGAAGTCCCAACTCACCTCAATGATAAATGCAACACACATAAAGAATTAACATTAAGACAATATAATCACATTAAGCAGCAATCGCATAGATAGATTAAATGTTCTTGAATAAGAATTATCATTCATTTGCCCTATTCAATATCTCGAGTCGATTAGACGCTCCTTCGAGTCTGCTGCTGCTTGCACCTTTCCTCCTTTGCTTTTGATAGTAGTTGATGGGCTATGGAATCTTCTTGGGAGAAGGAGGAGGGCCATGAGGGAACGCTCGCTTGTGATTCTTCCTCCTTTTAAGTTGCTCTAGGTGCTTATTCCACTAAACCGACTGATATACTCTTTGATGGACTTCTTGAGGATATCCAAACTATATCCATGATTCTATAATTATTTCTCTGGAATTAGGACTCCACCTTCCTGATTGTGTATCCAACTCAACTTCCCACAGCCTCTTCTGCCTGTAGTTGTTGCTTTGGAGTTTCTTTCTCTTCCTGGAGGTTGCTGATTCTCCAAATTCAATAACATACTCCGCTGAATCAGTACTTACTGATGGATAAGCTGCTTCATACACTGATGGGAGTTTTTGCATTGTCTGCTTCACTTGATTTGTTATCCACATCGCTTAATGGGATCCATCATTTTTTAATTCTTTCTCCCCCTTTAGGACTTATTCAATTATGTGTTCTTCAAGAGCTTCTCTGACCACTGTTAACTATTCATGTAGGTGATGTTCTGTAACATCCAGATTGCTCCTTACTTCTAGTAGATGTGTATCTATTGTGTGAGCATTCTCATTAACCCTGTTCAAGACTTGATTCTTATTATTCGTAGCAGATGTTTCTATTTTCCCAAAGGCATACTCCACATTTTCTGAGAATGTTACTTGATCTGTCAGGATCTTATGGGTTTGATGTCCCACCTTGTTGACTTCCTTGCCCATGTGTTCTATTACGGGAGCTGCCATAGTGTAGATGTGGGCGCACTGGTGTTAAGATTATGTATATCTTTCTTCACTAACTTGATCTCATCCTTCATCTCATTTCTTAGGCCATCCGCAGTCATTATAATGAATGTTTCCAATTGTTTCTATTGAGCAGTCAGTAGAGCTGATATCATGTGATAGAGAGAGCCTTCCTGAGACGAAGATGGCTCAGCAGCTTCTTCGTTTTGATCTCCTTCTTCCTGTGGAGCTACATCAGGGGTACCTTCAGATGATTACTTAATGATATGGACTGTTACTTTGGCCTTCTCCTTGAACACTTCTGGTACTATCTAACTCGGAGATGTAATTACTATCTTACTTGCTATTGCCAATTCATGTCAAGCTGAAGGGGCGGTGTCTTCCATTGGCTCGGGCACATTCCCTTGATTTTTTAGGGCAGAGTACGTACCCCTGTTGGGTCTCCCCCTCAACTTGTGCATCACCTTGGGCTGAGCCTCCTGCCGGGATCTCCCCATCAATCATCTCTGCATCTTGGGCTGGGATAACAAGTTGGGACTCCCCCTCATCAGTAACACTCCCAAAGTTGGGGTTGCTACCTTCTTCAATAACCTCGTTGGAAGCAGGTTCAGGTACTGACGCTGGGATATCTCTTTGAGTAGATGTTTCCCCCTCAGATGGAGCAGGGTTGTGTGGGGGTGAGGTTTTGTCATCAGAGTTGCTTGATGAATCTTCTTTTTTTGAGAGGACTACTTGGGCTGCTTTCTTCTTTTGCTTCGATGGGGCATCAGATGATGTTTTGGGGATAGACCTATCCCATCTGTCAAGCATCTTGGCGTCTAGCCTTTTGGAGTAGTGCAAAGGCACTCCCATCCTTCTATGAAGAACATCACCGAGTGTATTTATGAGGAACAGAGATAGTATTTTTCCTTAAGATGGAGTTTTCAGGGTATTCTTCATTCTCTGGAAGAGAAATGCACTCCAGTCAGTATTCTTGTTATGAATGATTCGGTCCATTGCAACGAACATTTCCTTGGAAATTCGGCCATGCGAGCTTGGTTTGCATAACAGCACCTTCGCCACGATGTCGGCCAGGAGTTTGCCTTCCTGATTGAACTCATTTCTTTTAATTGACCCGTAGGTCTTCCCAGTGTGCCCGCACCGGTAGCAGTTAGCGAAGATATTCTCTGTGGTAATCTCTTCTTCCTCTTCCCCTTTGATTCTGGGCAAATGCAGCGTATTCCCGAGGATCTTTGCAGATATCTTAACTTTCTTACCGGCCACGGTGAATTTGATATAGGATTCTGAGTGATTGAGCCTGGCTTCAGCGAAGAGTTCTGCCAGTTCTCAGTGGAGAAGAACTGAGGGATCGCTTAGTATATATTCTAAGCCGGCGAATTCCAAGAGCCCTAGCACTGACCTAATTTCTTCAGATCACGAGTTGAAGCCCCCGCGCTGGAGTTCACAACATGAGATTACTTCTTCTCTTTTGGGAGCCATCGATTCAGAGTAAGAGAGGAGGCAGTACATCAGAGAGGAAGCAGTGATTTGTTGAAGGAATAGCATAGGGGAAATGATAGCGTAATTTTTACTCTTGAGCATTCACTCTATTTATAGTGTAGATAGGTGAGGGGCGCGTACCTTTGACTATGTCGATGAAAATGATAAGATGGCTTCGATGGATCGATCTAGTGCCGTGTTAAATAGCTGGACTCTATTTCGACAATACTTCTGATTGTCATCGAAATGGTTCTTAGATACGCATCCTTCCATCTTGATCCATTTGTCATTGCAACATCTGCTATGTCGTCGTAACAACTTATTGTATCAACGATACAGATTTCTTAAACTTGTCAACCTAGGGTAACTTTCAGCCCTTCTTGGGAGACATCTTTTGGCACCAACCCTGAGAGTTTTCCAGGGGTGTTTTGTTCAGTACCAACTTGTAGTCCAACTGAATTCTTTTGGTCTTTTTAATAGGATGACGTGCAATAAGATTGTTAGTGAACTAATTTTGCTGTTCCAGACTATTGGCCAAAACACCCATCTTGTCTGAGGCCCAGATTTGCGTCTGGTGGGATCTTGGACTACCTGCAAAATAATATTACAAGCCCTTAGTGTTGACGAAAAATTGTACCACATCCACAATGCTCTAGCTTTGTGAGATGAGAGGGGTAAACTGTCGAGCAGCTGGTTACTTGAGTCGCGAGTGAAGAGCTAAGAGAGAGAGAGAGAGAGAGAGAGAGAGAGAGAGAGAGAGAGAGAGAGAGAGAGAGGAGAAGAGAGGGCCGCTAGCTTGCGTCGAGGCCAGACTTCGACCGCCGTGGCAAATGCCGCTCCTGCGGCGGGCTTTCCCTTGATTAATAATTAGGTATTACAGCTTACGGTTTTAGGTACATGAAAATAGAACAACTACAAGAGAATGGAAAATAAGAAAAGGAAATCGTCGAAGCCACTCGGGTTGCCAGCCAAGCCATCAGGCCACCCAGACTGTGCTCCCTGGGAGGTCGCGCGGCTAGACTCCTCAGGCCACCCGACTAGTCTCCCAAGTCTAACCGCCCGGTCTGTCTGCTGAGACCGCTCGGGCTAGTCACTAGGAGGTCGCCGGACAGGCCGCTGCTAGGTGCGGTCTGATTGTTTCTAACCGCAGGATTGGTCCCCCCGCTCGCTTCCCCTTCCTGAAGAGGGTTGGGGGCCTATTTTTAGGCCCACGGAGGAAACTTCTAGAATAATCCTAAACCGCCCAACAAGTCTGGTGGTTTGACGAAGACCGCCCCCTTACAGGCGGTTTCAGGAAGACCGCCCCCAAGACGGTCGGTTTTACGAAGGCTGCCCCATTACGGGTGGTCTGAGGAAGACCGCCCCTAAGCCGGGTGGTTTGACGAAGACCGCCCCTTTACGAGCGGTTTGAGGAAGAGGCCGCCCGGCCTATCCGGGAGATTTGACGAAGGCCGCCCCTTACAAGCGGTTTGAGGAAGAGGCCGCCCGGCCTATCCAGGCGGTTTGACGAAGGCCGCCCCTTACGGGCGGTTTAAGGATGAGGCCGCCCGGCCTATCCGGGCGGTTTGATGAAGGCTGCCCATTACGAGCAGTTTGAGGAAGACCGCCCCCAAGCCGGGCGGTTTGACGAAGACCGCCCCTTTACGGGCGGTTTGAGGAAGAGGCCGCCCGGCCTATCCGAGAGGTTTGACGAAGGTCGCCCCTTATGGCCGGTTTGAGGAAGAGGCCGCCCGGCATATCTGGGCGGTTTGACGAAGGCCGCCATTACGGACGTTTGAGGAAGAGGCCGCCCGGCCTATCCGTGCAGTTTGACGAAGGCCGCCCCTTACAGGCGGTTTGAGGAAGAGTCCGCCCGGCCTATCCAGATGGGTTGACGAAGGTCGCCCCTTATGGGTGGTTTGAGGGAGAGGCAGCCCTGCCTATTCGGGCGGGTTGAATCTTCTTAACTACGTGACCTGCATGAGAAAGGCAGGAAAAATCTCCAACGAAAGGATCGCCGATTTCTAGGTAAACAAAATCCCCACACTTTTTCATGTTCCATAGAGAACTTCGAAAAAGTAGAACTTACCCACGAAAATCGTGATCCGCCTCTCAGAAATTGTTAGAAAAAAAATGAAAAGAAGAGAGACCGTGCAAGTACCTGATGCCTCTCCACAAAAGAACATGTGAATACTTACTCTTTCTTTTGCAAGTGAGAAGAGTTAATGCAAGTATAAAAAGTTAATAATTCGCAAGTACCTGAATAGGACTCGTGAGTGTTGAAACTGGCAATCGGTCTCTTGAGTTCAGACCCATAGGGGGGTGTAGCCCGCACATACTTCTCCCTCACTAAACTCTCTTGATTGTGGATGAAAAATCTGGAACAGACCCAAGGATGTAGCGAGGAGGTCCCGCCATACACCCGGAAGATCTTAGAGAGCTTCCCCTCCCAAACCAAAGGTCATCCGGACACCTTGGACCGCACTAGCATCCAACTCCGAAACTAGTCTAGATGAGAGAGCTCTAAAGATCTGAACCTTTCCAATGTGCCATTAAGGGTCTATTTATAGATTCTCTAGTCTGCACTGCAAATAGCGTAAATCCGACTTTTAGTTTTACTAACCGCACCCCAAATTGGTCTGCTAACAGCCTAACTCAGCTATTCTGAAGGGCTATTGGCATCCCACAAAGGGTATCTAGGTAATTTCTCCCTAAATCCTTATGGGTGAGTGGTCCATGAAGGCACCACTCGCCAGGCTCCTTGTCTGCCCTATTCCAAGGGCGAGTGGTTTGTGAGGGAACCACTCACCAGGCACTCAGCTCGCTCGACAAGTGAAGTCTTGACTACTGATGAGTCCTGATCATATACACATTTATGGACTCATCCGGGCCGTTATTTAGTCATTTCTCCGCACTTTAGCCTTGTTATAGCTTATATTTGATAATCCATGCTAGGTGCACATCTAGGCCCACTTTGGTGTGATTTTCGTGCTTATTGTCATTAGTAGTATTCATGTGCTGTCAAGTGCCACTTTCCGTGGCTAGATCTGTGGTTGTGCGGGAATAGGAGTCGTGCAAGTGTTCCCGGTGCAATTATGCACAGGAACACTGCGCACGATCGCCGGTTCTATTGCGCACGACCACTGGTCGTGCGCCACTGATCGTGTGCACTTAACCCTTTTTCACGAGTTCTGTTTGGTGCAGTGCGCACGACCACCAACGCCAGTGCGCACGACCACTGGTCGTGCGCCACTGCTCGTGCGCACTTATCATTAAAATTCTGAGTTCTGTTTGCTGTATTGCGCACGACCATCAACGCTAGTGCGCACGACCACCGGTCGTGCGCCACTGGTCGTGCGAACATTTTATTTTATAAATTTCGTATCTTGCAGGTTCCACCCAGGCAGTGCGCACGATCGCAGAATTCCAGTGCACACGACCACTGGTCGTGCGCCAATGATCGTGCGCAGTATTTAATCCAGCGCCTATTTAAATGCCTGTTGCGATTTTTAGGGCATTATCAGCCGCCGGGAGCGGAATTCCTGTGCCGTACGTCGCCGACCTCCACCGTGGGACGCCTCCACTTCATCTTCTACGCAAGGGGAAGCCTCCTCCACCCATTCCAAGACTTCCTCCATTGTCCGTGAGTGTTCTCCATCGTCCGCAAGCCTCCAAGCAACCATTCTCTCATTCCGCCCGGTGAGAAGAAGAAGGAACCTGAAGTCGAAGATGACGGAGCTACGTAGGGAGATCGTGACAGCTCTCTACGCCGGAAGCATAGTCCGCCCGAGTCCGGAGGTAGCCCGACAACCTACCATTCCGGCCGTGAACGGCCGCTAGTCTTCACCATCGGTTATTTCTTTCCTCTTTCCTCCATTGTACTCGTTGAACCGTGTAAACTCGAATATTATGATGATGTTTGTTGAAATGAATGTTTCCTTGTTGTTCTTCATGGTTTGCTAGTGATTCACTCCGTTCTCACTCACTCACTCGCACACGCACGGAAGGTGTTTGTTCCGTGTTAGCAAGAGCTAACGACGGTTGTGAAGAGGTGTTTACGACCCTCACCCTTTCGCGCCAGAACACACTCCATTCTGCCTCACGAAGCACGGCATCGCGGCCGTTGCATCCATCTCACCTTGCGAAGCGGTGTTTTCGACCCGCATCTCTTTTTGTTGTTGTTAAGATTAGGAAACCCAACCAAGAACCCCCCTTTTTCATGTGTGTTTTGCTTGTGTAACAAGAGTCACGCTACGCGTTTCGTTCACCCAACCTGCATTCCTCAAGAGACCGACATTCAGGGAGTCCACTCTCCACATTTATTACTTGACAGCGACCGGTGCACTTGCCGACACGCATCAAGTTTTTGGCGCCGTTGCCGGGGAATGCAGGCGTGTTTCGTCTTGTGTTGTGACTTTCGTTATACGAGCAGTTGTTTTTGATTTTCTTTGTTTTTCTTTTTGTTTGTGACAGTGCATGCAGAGACAAGCCGCAGGGGAGCTAGTACCCTTCGATCCTGAGATTGAACGGACCGCTCGCGCACGAAGGCGCGCGGCTGCCGTACAAGCGGCAATGGGTGATCAGGTAGACCCAAATGATGGTGACGCAAGAGCGCCCGGCGTGGGGCAACATCAGCCTGGAGACGAGCAGGAGGCGGTCAGGCCTCGGCCCCGCACGATGAGAGACTACACCACTCCAACTGCTGGGAGTGTGTATCCGGGGTTTGGGCCCAATATTATGAATAATCAGTTTGAGATCAAGACAGCGATCTTAAACATCATCCGGAACAACGCTCAGTTCTCGGGGTTGGCCAGCGAAGATCCGCATCTGCATCTGGCGGAGTTTTCTGATATTTGCGGAACCTTCCGCTACGCGGGGATTGCTGACGACACGGTCAAGCTTAGACTGTTTCCCTTTTCACTCCGCGACAAAGCAAAGGTGTGGCTCCACTCCATTCCGCCCGGGACTTCTGCAACTTGGGATGCCCTCGCATCCAAGTTCCTTGCTAAATTCCATCCTGTGGATAAGATTGTAAGCTTGCGGCGGGAGATCGCCACATTTCGCCAACTTGACCAAGAGACCCTTGCTGAAGCATGGGAGCGCCTCAACGATCTCCTTTGTCGTTGCCCTGGCCACGAGCTCCAACCATGGAATGTGGTTGAATTGTTCTACTTCGCGATCGAGCCCAACTACAGGGCAATGATCGATGCTGCGGCGGGTGGCACCTTGATGAACCACACCCCTGAGGAAGCCCTTCGAATTCTGCGCGACACTGCCTCCCACAGTACATTCTGGACTGCAGGGAGAAATGCTCCAAGAAGCGGCCGAGGTCTTTTCATGGTCGACTCTCTCCCCTCTCCATCCGTGACTGCTGCTGTCATTACCTGCGAGGGATGTGGAGGCGGAGGCCACCACGCGTATGAGTGTTCGGGGAACAACGTGGCAGGTGACTTCGCACACTTGAACTTGAACGAATCTGTTAATTATGTAGGAAATCAGCCTAGGGGGGCGCCTTTCAATAATGCTTATAATCCGGGAGCGAGAAGTCACCCGAACTTCTCGTGGAATCCAAACACACCTGGCCAACGATGGGCACCGGGGCAGCATCAAAACGATGCTTACGCCTCCGGGAGCCAACCGAGGCCACCACACCCGGACTATAATCAAGCACCCCCTACTCAAAAAAAGAGTAATCTAGAAGAGATGATGGAGAAATTCATGCAAGTAGCTAATTCGAATATGGTAAATCAAACTGCATCCATGCGAAACCTGGAAACGCAGTTGGGCCAATTGGCCCAAGTGCTAACCGAGCGATCGCAGGGGACCCTTCCCAGCAACACGGAGAATAACCCAATTGATCAAGGGAAGAGTCTTGGGGATGTGGTAGAGGTTGAACCGAGTGAGCTGGTAATTTCTTGTGCCATCAACAATTTTGAAACGAAAGCTTTGTGTGATTCTGGTTCATCTCGCAACGTCATTGCGTTGCAAGATGTAGCTAAATTACAACTGGAAATGAACACGGAGGAAAGGAAATCCCTTGTGCTTGCCAATGGGACTGTTATTCAATCCGAGGGGGAAGTGAAGAATGTGGAAGTAACAGTTGAGGGGACAACTGTTGTTGCTGATTTTCAGGTTTTGGGCCCGCAGGACAATCATTCTATTCCTATCTTGGGTGTGCCGTTCTTGAAAGAGAGCGGCGCCACCCTTGATTTTGCTACGGGGTGCATTTCCCTAAACAATTTGGTGCTGCAGCCCACTTGCCCCGAAGCCACAGCTGAAACATTCACTCCGCCCCCTCCGTTTAATTTTGATGAATCGTTGAGCTGTGCAGGGCCTGAAGAAGTCAAGGAATCAAGTGAAGGGAAAACGGAGGAGTACCTGTCTAGTGAAGGAGAAGAAGTTGATCTTCGGCGAGAGTTCGGTTCCGAGACGGAGGAGGACTGCAATTCGGGAAACGTTGACGTGAATGTAGTTCGGGATGCGGATTATTTATCTCCCTGTGTTGAATCTTGTAATAAACAATCTAAGCGTTCCATCTCCTGGGCCGATCCGGTAGTCACCACGATGCCGGAAGTGACGCCACCCGCCACTAAGGCGGAAAATTCTGAAAACTTTCAACGGTGGCAGTCTCCGACTGTCACCAAACTTAAATAGGAAAAACTTCTGCGCGACGCTCGTGCTGCCGCTCTTCGTGGCAAGGTGGCGGAGGTTAGGGGAGCATTGGGTAACACCAGTGCTGGCCCTAAAGCCTTCACCTCCCGCCTACGTGCTACGGGAGAAGCGCACCATAAGAGCGCTTTTAGCTGATTTTTGTTTAGTTGATGTGGTGAACTGCTTCTGAATATTTCTCTTTTAATTCCTGCACTCTTTAAACACTGCTAATACAGGTATTTGGTCCAGCTTAAGGACGTTAAATGAAAGCGCTACTGGGAGACAACCCAGATTTCCTGATTTCGTATTTCTCCTTATCTAACTTCTTTTAGTTCAGCTTTTGCATTTGCTTGTGTTGTTTTGAGTTTGTGCTTGCAGGTTTTGTGTTCGATGGTGCGGATGCTACGGACTATTCCTGTTCATAAAAGCCAATCGTCTGGTATGCTCATTTCTGAGCATGGGGTAACGCTTCCTCCCCTCTTTTAGCTTCAAATTTCTAGATATATTGTTTAGCTTAAGTCTGGGGGAGCGGTTGTTGTTATCCACTGTGCACGAGTTGCACTGCATACTAGAAGGCTGTTTTTTATTTATCCTTATCCTTGTCATTGTTTTCATGCTTCACACACCACTTCACCCACTTGAGTGCGCGCTTATCTTTTTGTTGTTGTTCCGTTGTAAACTATCTTGGTTGGAATATGAAATAGGTTGTTAACGTAGGAATTATTATTTGGAGTGCGATGTTGACTCATGTAGTGTTCTAGTCACTTCGCATGTTATGGTAGAATTTGAGTAGAACTGGATTTTCTCTATGCATATAATTTATGTTTAGTATTTCTGCGTAGATTTAGATTTGTTATACTCAATTGGTGAATTTGAATGAAATTAACGATAACCCGGTGTTGTGTGTGTGCGATTACTAGTTGTGTGTTGCTCGAGTCGGGAGGAAGGTTTACCTTTCTTGTGGGCTAAGAACTTGCCCCAAGCGACTCTCGAAGCATGGGTGAGAGCGACTCGTCGAGTTAAACATGATGTAGGCCACCCTTTGGCTAGTTTGAGCTTTGTTATTCCATGTCCATTTCGTTCACCGTTGCAAGCCCATTTTGTGCCTACCATTCCTTTGTACAGCTCCTCTTCATCCACCAAAGCCTGAAGCCTATCCTACTCCCGCAACCAAAATGTTTTTAACTGCGCTCATAAGTCTCAATTTGTGTGGTGTGTGGAATCATTGTGTCATGAAGGGAAATAAAGTCTATCTGCTGATTTTGAACCAACCGGAGGATATATAAGAGAAGTAAAAGATGTTAAAAGAAAAAAAAAAGAGTATTTTGGAAAAAATCCTTCCGAGCTAAATAGAAAATCTGTTGGTATTTGTGAAGTAGGCCGTGTGCACACCTAGTTTTCATGATGAGTCTGGGGGTGTGTCACACAAGCATTGTTTGTTGGTCTTGAGTGGTGTAGCGTTCTTTAGCTCACTTGGGTTGCGTAGCCATCGTGTTTAACTTTGAATATCATACCGTAACCTAAGCCCCGTCTTAATCCTAAAAGCCCTACTGATTTGACTTGCGAGAGTGCTAGCGCCGTGGAGAGAGTGTGACCGGGCAAGCGTATGGTTCACGATGTTGATGGATTTCAGCGGAGTTACTCCTAAGCCCCGATCTTTTGCAACACCCGCCTCAGTGTCTCGTCACTTTCATACCGGGCATGATCGTCAAATTCTTCATAACTCACCAACTGAGTACATCTAAATCTTTAATTACGCTTTAATACTCTTGTAAATTAGTTAGCATAGTTAGAATCTCCTTCTACTAAATTCTCTACTTGCATGCGTATGTTACTTCGCACCGTACTCCTTTGTGTAATTCTCTATGTTAATTATCGTTTTCACGCTCCGCCGGATTCGTTTGCTCGGGACGCGCAAACAGTTAAGTCTGGGGGTGTGATGAGTCCTGATCATATACACATTTATGGACTCATCCGGGCCGTTATTTAGTCATTTCTCCGCACTTTAGCCTTGTTATAGCTTATATTTGATAATCCATGCTAGGTGCACATCTAGGCCCACTTTGGTGTGATTTTCGTGCTTATTGTCATTAGTAGTATTCATGTGCTGTCAAGTGCCACTTTCCGTGGCTAGATCTGTGGTTGTGCGGGAATAGGAGTCGTGCAAGTGTTCCCGGTGCAATTCTGCACAGGAACACTGCGCACGATCGCCGGTTCTATTGCGCACGACCACTGGTCGTGCGCCACTGATCGTGTGCACTTAACCCTTTTTCACGAGTTCTGTTTGGTGCAGTGCGCACGACCACCAACGCCAGTGCGCACGACCACCGGTCGTGCGCCACTGCTCGTGCGCACTTATCATTAAAATTCTGAGTTCTGTTTGCTGTATTGCGCACGAACATCAACGCTAGTGCGCACGACCACCGGTCGTGCGCCACTGGTCGTGCGAACATTTTATTTTATAAATTTCGTATCTTGCAGGTTCCACCCAGGCAGTGCGCATGATCGCAGAATTCCAGTGCGCACGACCACTGGTCGTGCGCCAATGATCGTGCGCAGTATTTAATCCAGCGCCTATTTAAACGCCTGTTGCGATTTTTAGGGCATTATCAGCCGCCGGGAGCGGAATTCCTGTGCCGTACGCCGCCGACCTCCACCGTGGGACGCCTCCACTTCATCTTCTACGCAAGGGGAAGCCTACTCCACCAATTCCAATACTTCCTCCATTGTCCGTGAGTGTTCTCCATCGTCCGCAAGCCTCCAAGCAACCATTCTCTCATTCCGCCCGGTGAGAAGAAGAAGGAACCTGAAGTCGAAGACGACGGAGCTACGTAGGGAGATCGTGACAGCTCTCTACGCCGGAAGCATAGTCCGCCCGAGTCCGGAGGTAGCCCGACAACCTACCATTCCGGCCGTGAATGGCCGCTAGTCTTCACCATCAGTTATTTCTTTCCTCTTTCCTCCATTGTACTCGTTGAACCGTGTAAACTCGAATATTATGATGATGTTTGTTGAAATGAATGTTTCCTTGTTGTTCTTCATGGTTTGCTAGTGATTCACTCCGTTCTCACTCACTCACTCGCACACGCACGCAAGGTATTTCTTCCGTGTTAGCAAGAGCTAACGACGGTTGTGAAGAGGTGTTTACGACCCTCGCCCTTTCGCGCCAGAACACACTCCATTCCGCCTCACGAAGCACGGCATCACGGCCGTTGCATCCATCTCACCTTGCGAAGCGGTGTTTTCGACCCGCATCTCTTTTTGTTGTTGTTAAGATTAGGAAACCCAACCAAGAACCCCCCTTTTTCATGTGTGTTTTGCTTGTGTAACAAGAGTCACGCTACGCGTTTCGTTCACCCAACCTGCATTCCTCAAGAGACCGACATTCGGGGAGTCCACTCTCCACATTTATTACTTGACAGCGACCGGTGCACTTGCCGACACGCATCAACTACCAACTCTCGCATGTCCGCTTTGACACCACGCGAGTGCCCTGCGAGTGGGGCCTCACTCACCCAAAATCTCTTAGACCCATATTCTGCCTCTTGACCCCTGGGGCCTTGGGGACCCACTCGGCGAATACGGGGTTGTACACAATCCCCGCTCTTTGCGGGCGAGTCCTACGCTCGGAAAGAAAAGTCAAACCCCCTATATTCAGTGAGTGCCTTGCAGACTTGGAGGGAATCTTTCTTGTGGGGCCCTCCACTTTGCTATAAATACAACCCCAGTTGTTGCCTTCAGCTCTCACCTTTGGGACCACGGGGTTACCCCCTTCCTTGCGCAAAACTCATGCCCCCGAGACCACCGTCAACTCCCCAGCTCCGGAGCGGAAACGTTCAGCGGATAAAGGCCCCGAGAACAACTCTCCCGCCATGGATTTGGGCACCACCTCGGGTGTCGCCGACCAGGTCCATCGCCCTGGAAAGGGGAAATCGCTCCACCCCCCAGCCAACCATTCGCAGGGAAAGTCGGGACCTCTCGCCAATCCCTCGTCGAGCCTTATGTACATGGTTAGTTGCCCTCACATTAGACACAAAATTTGTATGACCGGGAAAGACTAACTTTTGCTCTCGTAGGCTTCCGCCTGGTCCCGCCGGTGGATCCTCAAGAGGAGGAGGAGCTGATCTCGCCACCTCCCACTCCGTGCGACATCTCGGATTTTCTCGGCGACCACGAAGATGTCAGGGGCCTGAAAGAGCGGATTATGGAGTTTTCAGCAAGTTGATATGGATGCAGCGGGATCTGGCCAATCAGACGGAGGAGCACCGGGCGGCATTTGAGCGCCGAATAAGTGTCCTCGAGCGAGACTACATGCATCTTATCGGGTAGATGAAGCATCAGGGAGGCGGGTGCGAGGAGACCTCGCCTGGGAGGCATATCGCGCGGGCTAGGGACCAAATGCGCTTGGTCCACCAAGAACTCACCGCAGTGAGCGCGTTTCATTACCCGCGCGTGCCTCCGAGGACAGGGAGGTGAGGCTGGGGTCGGTGGCAGTGGGTACAATATTAAGCCTACCGACTCTTACCCCCTGTATTCTCCAGCATCCTTGTAATTTCTTTTTCTTCCGCATATCGGACCAAGACGAGACCTTACGTGTCTTGCGAACTATTTCTGCCTGTAATATTTATTTTCTTGTGGTTTCTGCGAATGCTTTCTTTGCGAGTGCTTTTATTTATGTCATGTTTTTTGTTGCATTCGCCTAAGGGACCTTGCGCGTCTCCTTTGCCTTTTATTGGCGGCTGGGCATAGATGGGCTGGCACGAATCCCGAGGCGCCAGAACAGCGCAGTCGCTATCCGCACCCTTCGCGTAAGGAATTTCCTTCTTTTTTTCTATAAATAGTTAGCCCAACCACCATCTTTATTACGCTTCCCTCTCTCTCCCTTCTTTCTCTCGCGATACCACATGCCTTTCTCTCTAGAATCCTTGCGAGAACACCCCACCCATTAGCGATGCTGAAAGAGGCCGATGGCAGGGACAAATGTGCCCAAGCTTTCGCCAATCGGGATTTCGAGACCTGCGATCTCTCAGAAGAAGATTTCACCCAGGCCATCACTAACCTCGTTCCGCCGGGATTCATCGCGCGCCGCCCGGGGAACCAAGATCACATCAACCAGATCTAGCCAGACACACTCGGGATCCCCCTCGAACATTTCGAGTTAGGACTCCGCCTCCCACTATGGCCAGAGGTAAGTCAGACCCTACGCTACTTCATAGTCGTTCCCGCGCAACTTAATCCAAATTCTATTGCAATGTTGGTAGCATTCGCCTGCTACCTGCGCGAGGAGGGGATCAAGTTCTCGCTCCCAGTATTCCTCAAACTTTTCAATTTCAGGGCCACCCGCGGAATGGCATTTTTCTCTGGGCAGTCCCCTCTCATCGTGACCGGCACGGAGAATAAGAACCACGACTAGGTTTGGCGGTTCATCTTTGTCACTGGGAAGTTCAGCAACGTGCCTCTCTTCCCCCTGCAGGAGGATGAGTCAACCTTCCGGCCTCCCGCGCTCGGTGGTTATGATGCCAAGCTCCATGCCTTCATTCTGAAGAACAAGGTAAATATCGTGCATCTGCGTAAACATGTCGGCTCGCTACCGCCGGTCTCGGCGAGAGAGGGTAAGCTAAAATATTTCGATCCCAGCTCCCGCTCTTTTTTCCTTCGTTCCCACCTTTTTAACTCAACCTTCTTGAAACAGGGGTTCGAAGCCTTCCCCTCCACCCGCCGAATGTGATCGTGGAAGTCGCTCCCGTCGAGCCTCTTGCTCTTGCACAATGCGCCGCTGTATCTTGCCGCGAGTGTCCGCCTCCTGCGAAATCCAGCGGGCAGAAGTAGAAATAGAAGCCCGACGCGGCCCCTAGTTTTTCCGCCAAGCGGGCGAAACCTTCCTCAATATCGAAGGGAAAAGCAGTCGCGGATGAGAGCCCTGGTTCGAGTGCTCCTGCGTCCGAGAACTCGGTCAATGAGCCCGCGGCCGAGGACTCGGCGATCGAGCCCATGGTTCAGCCGGCAGGGCCCTCGTCGGGACCGGTGCTGAGAGGTCAAAGAAACATTCCTCTCGGCGAGATGTATATAGATGTGGCCGGTGGGCCTCTGATTCACTGGGACCGGCAGGCCAACTGAGTCTCCCTCTCCACCCTCCTTCTATCATGGAGGGAGAAGGAAACCACCAGTGGCGACGCCTATGGTCTTTCCTATACGCTCTACAGATGCGAGGGTGCATCCATCTATGACACTGAGTCTACCCAGACTCTTGCGCATGAGGCAGCGCGAGCCATAATGTGCGTTCACGAGTTGACCCACATATCTTCTCGCCGCAGCATGACCCTCGCGCAGAACCTGGTCGAGGTTGAGAAGACCCGCTCTCTTGCTGCCACCGAGGTTGTTGTCGTCAAGCAGCAGCTGGCCAAAGCCGAGGCCCTCCTCACCAGCCGCCCGGAATGAGAGGTGAGTGCGTCCCCATGCCGAGACCTAAGATCTCGTTCTTATTTATTTCCTTTACTATGCTAATTGTCTTCCCTTTTGTAGTACATAGCCAACTATGACACTCTGCTCGTGCGGTCTCGCATCGTTGAGGTGTAAAATAAGGAGCTGGAGGCCGAGAACAAGAGGCTGCGAGAAGCCGCCGCTCGGCCACCTCCCGCGGTGAGGGAAAATCGGCACCTCTACTGTAATGCCGAGTTCGAAGGGCTAATGCAGAGATCGGCCCAGGGAGCAGCGAAGCATGCTCTAGATGTGCTGCAGAGGGCCGAGCTCCTAAAGGAGGAGGGTGAGAGGATTCTCACCCACCATGTTCTTACCGAGATCTTCGGCCCTGTGGATGATCTCGGGGACGTCGCTGAGGCGGGAGCTCGATGGCCATCAATCTCTGGGATGGGGCAGCGTGCATTCCAGCGAGGAGGCCGACGACCACCTGGGAAGTTTCTCTTTCAGCTCTTTTGCTTTTCCTTTTTGATGTAGCGTGAGAACTGCTTTGTAACTACCTTTTTTTATATTGAAATGAAATAAAAATTTTGCCACTCGCAATTTGTCTTATGTCTTCTCTGTACATCTCATTATTATCAGCTGATAGCTCGCGTGTTCGTACGTTATTTTTCACGCTTTCGCACTTTCGCGTGCGTGCTGGCGTATCGCGTGTTTGCCCTTAGGGATGACGACCCCTAGTTCGGGTCATGACCAAGACACCATTGACGCATTGGAGCACCGCGTGGTTGCAACCCTTTCACACTCGCTCCAATCACTTTAGGACTTAGGCGATTTTATTGATTTCTGTCGGGAACGTCGCTGTGTGGAGAACTCATTTGGTCCTGAGAACTTCTCGTGACCCTTATGTCGGTCAGCGTCTCACTGCACACTCGCCGACCGAGTATCGTTCTAGATCGATATCATTCGCCGGAGAATGTCCATTGTGATGGGCACCACTCGCCGATCTTATGCCTAGATTTTCCCTATGTTAACTTTCCACATTGGATTTTTCTTTCTTACTTTGCCTTCCTCACGGGTCACCACCGAGCGAGCCTTCGACCCTGCCAGCTAAGTGAGAGCCTGGTCAGCGGGTCTGCTCAGGGCCAACCTTTGAACCTTTCGAACCTGCCATTGAGTGAGCCAACGGCCCTGCCAGCTAGGTGAGAGCCTGGTCAGCAGGTCTGCTCGGGGCCAACTTTTTGAGACTTGCCATCCTGCCACCGAGTAAGCCTACAGCCCTGCCAGCTAGGTGAGAGCCTGGTCAACGGGTCTGCTCGGGGCTAAACTTTGAATCTTCCGAACCTGCCACCGAGTGAGCCTTCAGCCCTGTCAGCTAGGTGAGAGCCTTGTCAGCGGGTCTGCACAGGGCCAACCTTTGAATCTTCAGAACATGCCACCGAGTGAGCCTACGACCCTGCTAGCTAGGTGAGAGCCTGGTCAGTGGGTCTGCTCACGGCCAACCTTTGAAATTTCTCTACCATTAGAACCTGCCACCGAGTGAGCCTACGGTCCTGCCAGCTAGGTGAGAGCCTGGTCAGCGGGTCTGCTCGGGGCCAACCTTTGAACCTGCCACCGAGTGAGCCTACGGCCCTGCCAGCTAGGTGAGAGTCTGGTCAGTGGGTCTGCTTGGGGCCAACCTTTGAACCTGCCACTGAATGAGCCTACAACCCTGCCAGCTAGGTGAGAGCCTGGTCAGCGGGTCTGCTTGGGGCCAACCTTTGAACCTTTAGAACCTTCCACCGAGTGAGCCTACAGCCCTGCCAGCTAGGTGAGAGCCTGGTCAGCGGGTCTGCTCGGGGCCAACCTTTGAAATTTCTCTACCATTAGAGCCTGCCACCGAGTGATCCTATGACCCTGCCAGCTAGGTGAGAGCCTGGTCAACGGGTCTGCTCGGGGCCAACCTTTGAACATTTAGAACCTACCACTTAGTGAGCCTACGGCTCTGCCAGCTAGGTGAGAGCCTGTTCAGCGGGTCTGCTCGGGGCCAACCTTTGAATCATTAGAACCTGCCACCGAGTGAGCCTACGACCCTGTCAACTAGGTGAGAGCCAGGTCAGCGGGTCTGCTCAGGGCCAACCATTGAACCTTTAGAACCTGCCATCGAGTTAGCCTTTGGCCCTGCCAGCTAGGTGAGAGCCTGGTCAGCGGGTCTGCTCGGGGCCAACCTTTGAATCATTAGAACCTGCCACCGAGTGAGCCTACGGCCATGCCAGCTAGGTGAGAGCCTGCTCAGCGGGTCTGCTTGGGGCCAACCTTTGAATCATTAGAACCTGCCACCGAGTGAGCCTACGGCTTTGCCAGCTAGGTGAGAGCCTAGTCAGCGGGTCTGCTCGGGGCCAACCTTTGAAATTTTTCTATCATCATTTTATAAGTTATTACACCACACATGTATAAGAAAAATGAAGTTCAAAGCATAACTATTCTCATTATACGTACTTAGGAATAATAGCATTTTAAGTCGTCACCACTCCACATGTGACCGATGGATTTGCCTTCCACATTTTGGAGGCGATATCCCCCTGTCTTTAGGGTTTCTTCTACGACATAGGGACCTTCCCAATTGGGATTGAGTTTTCCTACCGCGGCGGATCTTCCAGCTTCGTCGACCTTTTTCAACACGAGATCCCCCTTCTCGAATTGCTTGATCCTTACATTTTTGTCAATGTATTTGGCCATCCTCCGCTTGACTTCCCCTTGACCAATGGCGGCAAGATCTCGGACCTCCTCGATTAGATCCAGGGTGAGCCGCAGCTCCTCCTCGTTTCCGGTTCTCCATTCTTCATCACCATCTGAGGCGGCCCTTACCCACGGCATCTTGACGGCCTCGCAACCATGAGAGAGCTTGAAGGGGGTCTCGCCAGTGGTGGTGGTGTTGGGAGTAGTCCTTAGAGCCCATTGAACCGAAGGGAGTTGCTCCACCCAATTCCCCTTCAAGTTCTCCATCTTCTTTTTGACTAAGTTCACTATGATCTTATTTGCTGCCTCCACCTGCCCGCTTCTCCTGGGATGATAGACGGATGCGAACCTGAGGTCTATCGCCAACTGCCTGCAGAAGCTGATGAATTACACACTGGCGAATTGCGAACCATTATCTGTGACTATGGCTTGTGGAAGCCCATGTCAGCAGATGATCTCCCTCCATACGAAGTTGTGGATTACCTGGGAGGTGACTTTGGCTAGAGCCTTGACCTCCAACCACTTTGAGAAGTAGTCGATCATGACCAAGAGAAATCTTATTTGCCCACTGGCCTGAGGGAAAGGTCCTACCAGATCCATCCCCCATATGGCGAAGGGCCATGGTGTCGTGTTGCTCCTTAGCCTCTGAGCCGGAAAAAGTTGAAGCGGAGCGAACAGCTGGCACTTCCCGAATTTCTTGGGGAATTCTTATGTGTCCTTGATCAGAGTCGGCTAGAAGTACCCCTGCCTCATTATCCTAGCTTCCATGTCCTGCTCCCAGAATGACTACCATATTTGTCGTAGTGAATCTCCCCCAGAACCCTCGGGACCTCTTCCTCAGAAATGCATCGCACCAAGAGTCCGTAGAGAGTCTTCCGATACCAGTCCCCTTCATAAAGCACGTAGTAGGCGGACTTGTACCGAAAGCGCCATTGATATGGAACCTCTTCCGGAAATATTCCCGTCGCTAGGAAGGTCACGAAAGGGTCCTTCCATGAGGTCCGCTGCTCTATGTCCATGAGCTCCCCTTCCTCAATCGAAGGGCGGAAGAAATCTATCAAGGTCCCTCCCGCCCGAGGTCTAGACTTGGCCAGCCGATCAGCCGGGACACTTTCTTCCCTTGGTATGTTCCTGATGGAGAAGGTTTTGAATGTTCGGATGAGACCCCTTACTTTGGCTAGATACCTCATGAGTGTGGGCTCCCTTGCCTCGAACTCACCCTTGATCTGCGAGGCTATCACCATTGAATCGGTGAGGACTTCCACATCATGAACCCCCATCTCCTGGGATAGGCGTAGGCTGGCGATCACTGCTTCGTACTCCGCCTAGTTGTTGGTGACGGGAAAATGTATCACTAGTGCTTGTTCAATTTTCACTCCATGAGGGCTTTCCAATACCACCCCTCCTCCTAAAGAATTCTTGCCTGAGGCCCTGTCGACCATCAACTTCCAGGGGACGTGACGAAGGGCTTGCTCCTCTTCCATTTTGACCACGTAGTCCACCATGACGTCTGCAACAACTTGAGCCTTCCTCGACAACCGAGGGACGAAACTGATGTCAAATTCACTAACTCCACCGACCACTTCGCGAGTCTCCCCGAGTATTCTACCCCCTCGGAGATTTTGCGAAGGGGGTGGTCAGTCACTACTTGGATTGAATGGCCCTGGAAGTATGGTCTGAGCTTCCGGGCCGAGACGATCAGGGTGAAGGCTAGCTTCTCCAAAATTGGGTATCGGAGCTCTGCCTTCTTCAAAACCCTGCTTACGTAGTAGATGGGAAGCTACTTCATGCCCTCTTCCCGGACCAAGATAGAGCTCACAGCTTCAGCCCCGACTCTGAGATACAAGGCTAGGTCCTCTCCTTCCTTAGGACTTTGGAGTAGCGGAGACTTCGTGAGTTGGCTCTTCAGAGCCTGGAAGGCCTCCTCATTCCATTTGAACTTCTGATTGCCTCGCAACACCTTGAAGAAGGGGGAGCATTTCTCTCCAGCCCGGGAGAGAAACCTACTCAACCTCGCGAGCTTCCCAGTCAGGTGCTGGACTTCCTTAGCATTCCGCGGCGATCCCACCTCCATTATAGCTTTAACTTTGTCCGGGTTAGGCTCCACCCTCGCTGGGGTAAGGAGGTGACCCGGAAATTTA
Organism: Dactylorhiza incarnata; assembly: GCA_033032865.1. Classification (NCBI taxonomy): domain Eukaryota; kingdom Viridiplantae; phylum Streptophyta; class Magnoliopsida; order Asparagales; family Orchidaceae; genus Dactylorhiza; species Dactylorhiza incarnata. Next base: position 4,207,437 of record JAWHQI010000016.1, read on the forward strand.
CCCTTGCTAGCCCCGAAGATACATTTTGAATGATTCAGCATCATCTTGAACCTTCATAGGGTGGCAAAGGTCTCCTCGTGGTCCTGGAGGTGGGAGCTCACATCCTTGCTCTTTACCACGAGGTCGTCTACGTATACCTCCAATTTTCTCCCCCTTTGCAACTGGAAGACTCGGTCCATCATCCTCTGGTACATTGCCCCTGCATTTTTTAGTCCAAACGGCATCATCTTATAGCAGTAGCACTCTTCCCTTGTGATGAAGGAGACATCCTTGACGTCTGGGGGTGCATCCTGATCTTATGATAACTTGAAAAAGCATATAAGAAACTCATTATAGAAAAACCAATGGCTGAGTCAACCAGCGCGTCGATCCGAGGCAAAGGGTAACAATCCTTAGTGCATGTATGCTTTGTTTAAAAGAGAAAAATCAATACACATCCTCCAGCGGCCATCGCCCTTTTTTACCATGATGACATTGGAGACCCATCCTGGATACTGGATCTCCAATACAAAACCCACTTTGAGGAGCTTCTCCACCTCCTCGCAGATCAACCCCTCCATCTTGTCGGCAATGGCCCTCCTCTTTTGTCGGATGGGGAAGGGCCCAGGTTCGAGGTTGAGTCAGTGGCAGGACACGTATGCATTGATGCCCGACATGTCTGCCGCGCTCCATGCGAAGATGTCCACGCTTGATGCGGATTCGGCAATTGCACCGTTCGCTGTCAAGTAATAAAATTGGGAATAGCTTCCCCGAATATCGTCTCTCAAGGAATGCAGGTTCTGGTGAACGAAACACGTGGTGAATCGATCGTTACACGAGCGAATAAAGTAAAAACAAGGGCATTGTGATTTGGTTCCTAAGCTAATGCGGAAAAGAGAGATGCGAGTCAAAACTCCGCTTCGCAAGGCGGGATGGATGCAACGACCACGATGCCTTGCTTCGGGAGGCGCATGGACAGAAAGTAACTGTGACGGGTGAGTGTCACACACACCTCTTCTCCAAGCATCACCACTAGCAATTGCTAGGGATTCACACACGATGAACTCAAAAAATCACAAGGAAAATGCAATTCTCACACCACCGCATCATTGCACATGAACATCATATAAGATCTATGACATTAAGCTAATCAATAGTTCATTACAACAACACAAAGAAAACACAAGCATCAAGTTTAGAGAGGACCAATAGGAAGATCTCACCGCATCTTGGGTTCTCAGCCGGAATGAGAGGTTGTCGGGCTCTCTCCGGGCTCGGCCCTCAGATGGTGTGCGAACTTGATGGAGGCTGTCACCGCTCCAACGACCTACAACACTTCTATGGCTTCCCACGACGAGGAATGCTTGAACAATTGGTGGAGAATGCTTGCTAACGCTCCCGAATGGAAGAATGGTGGTGGAAATCACCGGAAAATGGTCTCCTTGGTGGGGGAGGTGAAGGAGAAGCCTTCAGACCTCAAAAACGACGGGAAGGACCTGATTTCCCGCTCCCCGCAGAGCTCTCCCCGTTGACTGCGGCTTATCCTACTTTATATTAATCAGGTAGAAAAATGGTCATGCACGGTCGAATGCATGACCGTGCGTGAACCGTGCGTTATTAATTGATAAATTCTGACTTGAGGGAGACGCTGCGCCGTGTAACACCCCAAAGATCGTGGTTCAGCGAGGTAGGCGGAATGGTAGTGTTGCGCTCGGGATAGGCTCAAGATTCCAGATCAGGTCAATGCGCACGACCATTGTCCTCTTCGCGCACGACCAGTGATCGTGCGCCAACGATCGTTCGCAACCCGCAAAGAATCGGAGTTCTGTCTCGGCTTATGCGCACGACCATTATCCTCTTCGCGCACGACCAGTGATCGTGCACCAGCGATCGTGCGTTAATTCAGAAGAGAATCGAGTTCTGTCTCGGACAGTGCGCACAACCATTTCCCTCTTCGCGCACGACCAGTGATCGTGCTCCAGCGATCGTGCGCCCTGTTTATTCTGTTCCGCGATTTTGAGCGGAGAAGAAGATCGGACCGTCCAAATCTTTTGGAAATTGATCCAACGGCTAGGTTTAGTTGCGGGAGACTATTAGGGCTGATGAGAGGGGGTTAAACCTCATATTCTCTAAGCCATTCTCTCTCCAAACCCTAGAGAAAGAAGGAGGAGCCAAGGAAGAAGAAGGGAGATTCCGCCATTGACGGAGCTCCGGAGCTCCGTTCCGCGAGCCGTTTCCAGATTTGGAGAGTGCAGCCCGGTGCGGTCGTTTCTCTCCGTGTAGAATCTCGGATCTATGGCGAAAAAGAACGCTCCTAGGGTAACGATTTCTTCTCCCGTTGTTTGGACTTGTCTTTTGTCCTCTCCTTCATTTCTCTATGCTTGCATGAGGAATCCCTTTCACCAAATGGGTGAAGTGTAGGATTTCCTCAAGTTCTTCGGAACTCCGGGTCGATTGTGTCCGTCCCCGGCATATTGCATGCAGAAAATTCGGTAGTCGTGCGGATTTAGGCATTGTGTGTGAAGCCTATTCGTGGCCGTGAGCCCGAATCGGTGATGCTTGATTTGCGACGTTGCATTTAGGTTAAGCCTAGAATGCGTGCCGGAGAATGACTCTGTGATTTATGCGATAGTATTGCGGGATTTAAGCGTAGGCATCTTGTGAAGATCCTAACGGAAGCCCCATGCTTTGCGAGTGGTTGAATGCAAACCTTCACCACTAGAATTGTTGAGGAGTGGTCTTGTACCTCCTTTTTGGTTACGTATAAAGCCCTAACGATCCCTCATGCCCTCCGGCCGAAAGGCGGAGTCGGGTCTTGAGCCGTTACAAAGTAAACTTTTAATGCTTGGGTGTTGTAACTTATGTTTTGTGTAGCACTAGCGAGTGCTAAACCCTTACGGGCCGAGGTGATGTCATACCCGCATCGTGTGTTCAATCGATGACAAGAGCACGGGAATTGGCTGAACTGAACCCGTTTCCAGGCGTGGCGGTAGGGGGATTTATCTCTTGTAAACCCGAACGACCTTGGGAGAGGTTGGGAAGGGCGTCTTGCCTAGACCGACCAAAAGCTCTTTTCTATCTAGAGTTTCCGGACTCATGATGGTTTTGGTGCTCGGGAAGAAGTACCTTTGGTGCATGCCTTGTGAGCATGGAGCGTGCGGTTGTGTGTACCCATGTTTGAAATGAATTGATGTTGTTAGCCTCATGCAGTTGTTTAGGCGGTTGTGGGAACCTTCGGGTGAACCCAACCAACATCATGTGCATACCTAGGTTCCTTTCTTTTGTTGCTCAAATTAGAAGATTGATTGTGCTTGAAACCTCACCTTGTGTAGTTGCACTTTCTTTATATTAGTACTTGTGCTAATATGGCTTGATTGCAGGGTAGAATCTCCGCCACCCCGGGAAAGGGGTGGGGTCGTTATAATTTGGTCAGCTTTGCTGACCGTTACCTTGTTTGCCACCGCTTGGTGGAATGTTCTTATGCAGGTGCAGGTGAGCCTAGCGAAAAATAGCGGGCAGTGGCCCTTATGCTGAGTTGGCCCTCGAAGGCCAGCCTCTTTTCTGTTTTCCTTGTATTGCCGGCCTGCGTGCCGATGTATGTTTGGAGTTTTTATCAAGTTTGGTAAATGTAAGGCCTTAAGGCCGTAACTCTATTTTGGTTTCATTCCTATGATAGTGGACAGTTCTAATTGAAATGGTTTAATTAATGCTTCTGCTTACGTTTTGTACTCTCGTTTAGTTGTTACTTTTCTGGTTATCACCTTTTAACTCCTAGCTAGTGTGGTTTGTATGGCGTGGGGTCCCGGCCGGACCTGCTGTTATACTATTCGTACTGGCAGGGTGTTACACGCCGCCCGTGCGTTTTACTCACGCATGGGAAAATCCGCCCGTGCGTAAAAATGCATGGGTAAATTTAGAATGACTAAAAATAGGAGGAAACAGGTCGACCGTGCGTTTTACTCACGCACGGGCAAATCCGCCCTTGCGTAAAAATGCATTACTAAACTTAGATTGTCCGTTTTCTGCCCAGATACAGACGCACGATCACAATCGTCCGTGCGTCAAGGAAACGCACGACCATGCGATATGCACAGACATAAACTTTGGGGGAAAATGGGATGATCCGGCCACCTGCACATAAGACATACCAGCTAGGAATACACCTCCAGCACCAAATAAACACATAAAAAGGATTGGGGAGCACCATGTGCTTACCCCCAATAACAAGGAGCACAAATGCACACCGAAACGGGCCTAAGAGTACACCTAGCAGGGAATAACAAATATGATCGTAAGCATGCCTAAAGTGTGGTGCATCGACTAGAAATATGACCCAGATGAGTCCATAAATGTGTATATAAATGGGACTCATCACACCCCCAGACTTAACCATTTGCACATCTCAGGCAAACTACTCCGCTCTCCTATCGGAACAATTGGATGTTAGAGTATGATTGAGTGGTGGAGACTCATGTGAAGTCGCATGCCTACGGGCGTAGAAATACATTAGAATAGAATTTAACTCAAAATTATATTTAACTATATCTAAAACAGTAATTTGTAATCTAATTTACTTGGATGGTGAATCCCGGTGAATCTTTTGGTCGCGCACAAGGGAAAATAGCGTGACTAATGAGCAGAGTATTACTCGAATCAAAGCTCGGGACAATCTCCTAAGAAATCCATCAAAGTCGGTGTCCATAGGCTTGCACGTTCGCACTCTCTCTACTGCATGAGATGACTCCTATCTAAAGTCAATAGGACTTATAGGTTAAGATTTGTCTTAGGCTGAGTTTAGGCTAGATAAGTAGAAGGACGATAGGAATCGCACTCAACATAACCTAAGCACTCAAGAGAATAAGAATCACCAAGGCAACACTTTCAAGAACTACACAACACCCCCAGACTTCAACTGAACACTAGGTGTGTGCTAAGCCAATCATACTTTTGTCTCTGTCGAGAGAATGTAATTGAAAGTTCGTTTTGAACAATTTTTCTTCTTTTTCTCTTTTTTTTCTTTTCTCGATAGAATTTCTTTTGTAGGCACACTAAAAACTCCTCCTTCAGCATTTTCAAAGCTATCATACAACACGGAGATGACACCAAACATGATAGATATATAAATTTCTATCAGCTCATTTGTTGGTGCGAAAATGGGCTTGGCCGTATGGCTTTGGTGACATTTTGGTGGAGCTAAACAAGGAGGAAAGGTAGGCTCAAGTGGGCTTGCAAAGGTGATTACATTGGTAAGCATTTCAAAATCACAAACGGATCATGAAATGGCTTATATCACACTTTATAACGAGTACTTCAACGCAATCGTTTCAAGAGTCGCCTAGTGCAAGTTCTAGCCAACGAGAAAGGTTGTCCTTCCTTCCGACCCTAGTAATAAGCTACTACTAGTCCAGCTACACTCGACCCTATGCTACCGTTGGATTCACCGGATTCACCACTAAAGTAAAATAAATTGCAGCTACTATAATAGAAATACTTAAATTACAACATTGAATTTTATTCTACTCTAATTGAATTTCTAGGCGTGACGGGAGCACTCGACTAGAGCACTACTCGAGTCGACATTTTTCTCCACCCTTCACTCCTACACTAACAATCCAATTCTTACGAGCGGGGAACCTCACAGCAATATCCAATAAGCACGCGTGATCAAGTGCACCTGTACTAGGTGCTAGTGTACGCAGTGTGTGCAACAAAATGATAAATCCTAACTCAGTACATTCTAACATGCTATGCAAAGTGTGTGCACGTGCATAGCTCGATCCCTCCCCCAGACTTGATCAAAACTAAATAAAATAAGGAATTCTGGAATAAGGAGAATAGGGGTAGAGTGGACCTATGCTCATAAATGAGCATGCCAGAAGTGCGGTAATTCCCTTTTTTTTAATTATCTCCTTCCTCATCCACCACGTGAGAGCTTTAACCTGCGATGTTAGCAAAAAGAAAAATAACAGGACTAAAAGAAATAGACTAAGCAAACGGAACCGGGTGGTTCCCATAGGTTGTCTCCCAAGAAGCCCTTTTGTTTAACGTCCTTAAAGGTGGACCAAATACCTGTATTACAGTTTGATAGCAGCAGTTATAAAATTGTTCCATACTTAATAATAACACAACACAGCAATGTAATATAACAGAGCACAAAATCAGACAGAAGAAACAGCACAAACAAAACCTGGAGACCCCATCACGCATCAGCTGTATGCTGATTTGTGGTGGTTCTCCCCAGCCATGCGAGATGGGATGGAGGTGAAGGCTTTAGGGCCCAAGGAGGATGTCTCCCCCTTGCCCCCAACCTCCTCCTTCTCGCGCCGGAGGGCAGCATAGCATGCTCCACTCAACAATCTTTCTTGCTTCAGCTTCTCCACAGTTGGAGAGCGCCAACATTGATAGTCGTCAGAACTTCCCACCTTGGTGGTCGGTGGCATCACTTCCGTTGCCGCTGTGACAACTGGATCAGCCCAATGGACCTGTTTAAAATGTTTACAGTGGTCATTATGACTCAAAAAACTGTTCATAAGGCGTTTTGCTCTGCCTTCTCTCTCATCGTTCAGCGCTTGGGTCTCACTGCTTTCTCCTTCCTTTATCACCTCTTCATTCACGACCCGCAACTCCTCTTCTTTCTTCTCTCCTTCTAGCGATCTTTTTTCTTTCCTTGCTTCTGCGTCACTAGATGATTCATCAGTGATAACAAGGGGAGAGTGGATTACTGCTTCGGAAACAATCTTGGGGTAAGTGGGGGGTGTTACCTTACAAGGTAAGACAACACACCCCTTAGAAAAATCTAAGGTGGCACCGCTCTCTTTTAAGAATGGTACTCCCAAGATGGGAATAGATTGATTCTGACTTGGTCCCAAAACTTGGACTTCGGCAACCACTATCGTCCCTTCGATTGTAACTTCCACATTCCTTACTTCTCCCTCTGCCTGAATGACAGTTCCATTAGCAAGCACTAGGGATTTCCGATCATCTGTGTTCATTTCAAGTTTTAATTTAGCAACATCCTGCAATGCAAGGACGTTGCGAGATGAACCGGAATCACATAGGGCCGCCGTTTCAATATTATTAATGGAGCATGAAATCACCAACTCATTTGGGTCACTCACTCCCGCATCGGAGAGACTCTTCCCTTGGTTAATTGGATTTTTTTCAGTATTACTGGGAAGGGTCCCTTGCGAACGCTCGGTTAGCACTTGAGCCAATTGGCCCAATTGCGTCTCCAAGTTACGCATGGACGCGGTTTGGTTCACCAAACTAGAGCTGGCGGCTTCCATGAACTTCTCCATCATTTCTTCCAGATTACTTTTCTTTGGGGCCGGGGCGCCTTGATTATAACCCAGATGAGGCGGCCTCGGCTGGCTTCCGGACGCTTGAGCATCGTATTGATGCTGGCCCGGTTGCCATCATTGGCCTGCAGTATTTTGATTCCAGGAAAAATTCGGGTGATTCCTCACACCCGGATTATAGGCATTGCCATAGGGTGCCTCCTAGCTTGGTTTCCTACAAAATTTACCAATTCATTTAAATTAAGCTGAGAGAATTCACCTGATAGCCTGCTACCAGGGCACTCGTGTGCGTGGTGACCACCACCTCCGCATCCTTCACAAGAAATGTTAGTTGCGGGCGCAGCAGCGAGAGGTAATGAGTCCACCACGAACAGTCCCCGAGCGCTTCTCAGCGCATTTCTCCCAGCGGTACAGAAGGTGCTGTGTGAGGCAGTGTCCTGCATAATTCTGAGAGCTTCCTCCGGCGTATGGTTCATCAGGGTCCCTCCTGCAGCAGCGTCAATCATTGCCCGGTGGTTGGGCTCGATGGCGAAGTAGAAAGTTTCAACGATGTTCCACGGCTGGAGCTCGTGATTTGGGCATTTGCGAAGGAGGTCACCAAGACGCTCCCAAGCTTCTGCGAGAGTTTCTTGCTTAGCTTGTCGGAAAGTGGCGATATCCGGCCGAAGGCTCACAATTTTGTCCACCGGGTGGAATTTGGCGAGAAATTTGGACGCAAGCGCGTCCCAAGTGGCAGTAGTTCCTGGAGGGATAGAATGGAGCCAAACCTTGGCATTGTCACGCAACGAGAAAGGGAACAGTCTCATCTTAACTATTTCGTCAGTAATTCCTGCATACCGGAAGGTACCGCAAATGTCGGCGAACTCCACCAAGTGAAGATGTGGGTCTTCACTAGGCATCCCAGAGAAGTGAGCGTTGTTGCGGAAGATGTTCAGGATGGCCAGTTTGATCTCAAACTGGTTATTCATGATGTTAGGCCCAAATCTTGGATACACACTCCCAACTGTTGGAGTGGTATAATCTCTCATGGTCCGGGGCCTCGGTCTAACCGCCTCCTGCTCATCCCTTAGATGATTTTGCCCCATATGGGGTACTCCATGATTCACTTCTTCCCGATCATTGGGTACTCTCGGCATACCTCCAAGTTCCATATTATCTCCCATAGCCGCTTGCACAGCTGCACCACGCCTTAGTGCACGCGCAGTACGTTCAATCTCCGGATCAAAGGGTACTAATTCCCTTCTGGCTTGCCTCTGTATACACAAAAAGAAGACACAAAGAAAAACAAAAATAAAAAACAACTGCTCCTATAACAAGGATTCACAACACAAAGCGTTACACGCCTGCATTCCTCGGCAACGGCGCCAAAAACTTGATGTGGATTCGGCAAGTGCACCGGTCGCTGTCAAGTAATAAAATTGGGAATAGCTTCCCCGAATATCGTCTCTCAAGGAATGCAGGTTCTGGTGAACGAAACGTGTGGTGAATCGATCATTACACGAGCGAATAAAGTAAAAACAAGGGCATTGTGATTTGGTTCCTAAGCTAATGCGGAAAAGAGAGATGCAGGTCAAAACTCCGCTTCGCAAGGCGGGATGGATGCAACGGCCGCGATGCCATGCTTTGGGAGGCGCGTGGACGGAAAGTAACTGTGACGGGTGAGGGTAGCACACACCTCTTCTCCAAGCATCACCACTAGCAATTGCTAGGGCTTCACACACAATGAACTCAGAAAATCACAACAAGTAAAATGCTATTCTCACACCACCGCATCATTGCACATGAACATCATAAAAGATCTATGACATTAAGCTAATCAATAGTTCATTACAACAACACAAAGAAAACACAAGCATCAAGTTTAGAGAGGACCAATAGGAAGATGTCACCGCATCTTGGGTTCTCGGCCGGAATGAGAGGTTGTCGGGCTCTCTCCGGTCTCGGCCCTCAGATGGTGTGCAGACTCGATGGTGGCTGTCACCGCTCCAATGACCTACATCACTTCTATGGCTTCCCACGAGAAGGAATGCTTGAACACTTGGTGGAGAATGCTTACTAATGCTCCCGAATGGAAGAATGGTGGTTGAAATCGCCGGAAAATGGTCTCCTTGGTGGTGGAGGTGAAGGAGAAGCCTTCAGACCTCAGAAACGGAGGGAAGGACCTGATTTCCCGCTCCCCGCAGAGCTCTCCCCGTTGACTGCGGCTTATCCTGCTTTATATACTAATCAGGCAGAAAAATGGTCACGCACGATCGAACGCACGACCGTGCGTGAACCGTGTGTTATTAATTGATAAATTCTGACTTGAAGGAGACGCTGCGCCACCCGTGCATTTTACTCACGCACGGGCAAATCCGCCCGTGCGTAAAAATGCACAGGTAAATTCAAAATGACTAAAAACAGGAGGAAACAGGTCGACCGTGCGTTTTACTCACGCACGGGCAAATCCACCCGTGCGTAAAAACGCACGACTAAACTCAGATTGTCCGTTTTCTGCCCAGATACAGACGCACGATCACAATCGTCCGTGCGTCAAGGAAACGCACGACCATGCGATATGCACAGACATAAACTTTGGGGGAAAACGGGACGATCCGGCCACCTGCACATAAGACATACCAGCTGGGAATACACCTCCAGCACCAAATAAACACAGAAAAAGGATTGGGGAGCACCATGTGCTTACCCCCAATAACAAGGAGCGCAAATGCACACCGAAACGGGCCTAAGAGTTCACCTAGCAGGGAATAACAAATATGATCGTAAACATGCCTAAAGTACGGTGCATCTACTAGAAATACCGCCCAGATGATTCCATAAATGTGTATATAAATGGGACTCATCAACGCTCCTTTGGATCCACTCTAGCATCCTCCTCCTATCCTCCGGGCCAAATCCCGCGCTGACCCGCACCTTCTCCACTTTCCCCTCCTGGGTGGTGACCTCCATCTCGACCACTTCTTCTGCCGCCTCAAGCCGGGCCATCTCTTCCCATCTGCCCCTTGCCTCCCATACTCCGGCCAGGGTCTCCTCTTCTACCACAGCCTCCTCCTCCATTGGCTCAGCGTGCCCCTCCTGAGTCACCTCCATCACCTCTTCCCGGATGTTGTTCTCTCCTTATCCTTTTCCCACCTTCCTCTCTCCTCCTGGCCCCTCTGGCACCTTCACCTCTCTATCCACCTTCTCAGCCTCCTCCATCCAGGAGATGGTGTTGACGGTAGTCACATAACACTGCCTCGCCACATTTGCATACCCCTAGATCCGGACCTGGACTCCTCCACTGCGGAACTTCAAGCATTGATGGAAGGACGAGGGAACACACCTGAAGTTGCTGATGAGAGGGCGTCCGAATATGGCATTGTAGCTGATTAGAGCATCGACAATGACGATCCGACAGTTCCTAGGGACCCCTCCCAACATCACCTGGAGGCCGACTCCTCCCTCGACCTCTTTCCTCTCTCCTGAAAACCCAAACAAGGGTTCATCTGAGGCTTTCACCCTCTTCGCTTCTACCTACAATGCGTCAAAGGCCTTCTTGAAGATCACATTCACGGATCTCCCATTGTCGACCAAGATTTGGAAGACCGTGAAGTTTTCGATCGCCGTCTTGATCACCAAGGCGTCACAGAACGGGTCTTCAAAGTCTGGCATATCCTCTGATGAGAAGGTGAGCTTCTCCAAAGGGGGTGGGGCTTGGGAGGTCGACGTGACGCTCCTCCTGAACATCACCTGGAAGCTTCTCTTGCGAGTTGCCTCTATACCCACCCCACCATGGATCACCCCGATCCCTCCCCTAGCTCCTACGTATGTCCTGTCTTCGCATCTATCTTCCTCCTCTCTGGGTAGCACTTCTTCAATCCTCACAGGTCGCTGCTACTGCTGACCTCTTCCCCTCATCTCCAGAAACTCCGGGCAGGTGGTCGGCGTGTGACCTTCCTTGTGATGGAAGTCACAATAGGGCAACACCACCCTGCCTCCTCTTCCTCTTCCTCCTCTTCCTTGGCCTACTGCCATGGCTTGCTCCTGAGGGGGGTGAGGGGGCCTTGCCTCCATCCTAGGTGATTGGCCCTCCCTTCCCCCCTTCTCTGGTGATCTCTTTCCTGACATCGCGCCGGTCCCTCCAGGGGCCTCCAAGCCAGCCAGTTATTGGGCTCCTGATACCCCCAATCCTGTTGCTGCCCCCGAAACCCCTGACCTCTGGGTTCATCCCTTCTTATTCCCTCCTGCTGCCTCACCTCTGGCTCACTCAGCCTCACCAACCTCTTTGCAAACTCTGGGTTGGCTGCTTCTCCCTCAATCTCTTCCGCCGCCCGCTCCATCAGCTCCTTGAAGGATATAGGGGCCTTCCGCTTCAGGTCCATTTTGAAGAACCCCTCCCGCATCCCCACTATGAAGGCTAGCTGGAGGGTGAACCCTGACACCTCCTGGACTTGTAAGACCTCCTCTTAGAACCTGTCCACGTAATGGGCCAACGACTACCCAAGCCCTTGCTTGATCTTAAAGAGCACCTCCACTTCCTTCTTCCTCTTCTTTGACGTTGAGAAGCGCAACCTGAAGCTCAGACGCAGATCCTTGAAGGCATAGATAGAGCCCACGGGGAGCTGGTGAAACCAGTCCCTCCCTTTCTCCTTCAGGGTGGTGTCAAAGAGATGGCACTGGAAGGCATTTGACATTGGGAGGATTGAGACCATGTCCTCGAACCATTGCAGGTGCAAGACTGGGTCATCTTTGCCGATATAGTAGGACATCTTCGGCCCTCTGAACCCCTCCGGTACTGGGGCCGAGAGGATCAACTCACAGAAGGGTCTCCCTTCCCCTGTTCGGCGAGTGGTCATCTCGCGCGGAGTCAGCTCGCACTCCTATGCACTCGCCGGGAAGTTGAAAAGCTGCCGCCCGGGGAGATCTCGAGCGCTTACTTCTGGCGCTACCTTCTTCCCAGGCCGTTGGCCCGGAGCGTTCTGGCCAATCTGCTGGTGCGGAACCACCATAACCACAGGCGTCTCTCACTCGCCTCTCCCGGCGAGAGCCATCTGCATGGTCTGCATGACCTCCCGCTTGAAACTCTCGAACATCTCTATCCACTCCACTGCTGCCGGTGGCTGCGAGCGACCTGAGTCAGAACCATCTCTTCCATCTCCTTCCATCAAGCTCAGCTTGAGATTTTCTTGCACTGGCTATGGTCCACACTCACCGCACCAAAAATATTGAAATTGGCAATTGGTCTCTTGAGTTCAGACCCACATGGGGGTGTAGCCCGCGCTTACGTCTCCCTAACTAAACTCTCTTGACTATGGATGGAAAATCTAGAACAGACCCAAGGCTGTAGCGAGGAGGTCCCAACACATATGGATGATCTTAGAGAGCTTCCCCTCCCAAACCAATGCTCAGTCGGGCACCTTGGAGGGCACTAGCAGCCATCTCCGAAACTAGTCTGGAGGAAAGAGCTCTAAAGATCTGATCTCCTCCATGGTGCCCTTAAGGGTCTATTTATAGATTCTCTAGTCTGGACTACAAATAGCGTAAATTCGCCTTTTATTTTTACTAACCGCACCCCAAATTGGTCTGCTAACAGCCTAACTCCGTTGTTCTGAAGGGCTATTGGCAGCCCACGAAGGGTATCTAGGTAATTTCCACCTAAAGCCTTCTGGGCGAGTGGTCCGTGAAGGCACCACTCGCCAGGCTCCTTGTCCTCCCTATTCTACCGGGCGAGTGGTTTGTGAGGGCACCACTCGCAAGGCACTCGACTCGCTCGGTGGGTGAAGTCTTGACTACCAACTCTCGCCTGTCCACTTTGACACCATGTGAGTGCCCCGCGAGTGGGGCCTCACTCGCCCAAAAGCTCTCAGACCCATATTCTGCCTCTTGACCCCTGGGGCCTTGGGGACCCATTCGGCGAATACGTGGTTGTACAGTGAGTATCTGCTAATCTCTGCAAGAGAGAAGTTAACTGTAGGGGAAAAGAATCCAACGACACAAGTATATGGAGAGAACTCGCGATTACCTGCTGATCTCTGCAAAAGAGAACTTAAAGCAGGTATAAAATAAATTTCTTAACGCGAGTACCTGAAAAGAACTCGCGAATACTTGTCGATCTCTGCAAAAGTGAAATCAGTGCAGGTATAAAAGTAATTTTACAACGCGAGTACCTAAAGAGAACTCGCGACCACCTGCCAATATCTACAAAAGAGAACTCAGAGCAGGTATAAAAGAAATTTCATAATGCGAGTACATGAAAAGAACTCGGGAATACCTGTCGATCTCTGCAAAAGAGAACTCAAAGCAGGTATAAATCTAATATTACAACGCGAGTACCTGAAGAGAACTCGCGACCACCTGCCAATCTCTACAAAAGAGAACTCCGAGCAGGTATAAAAGTAATTTTGCAACGCGAGTACCTGAAGGGATCTCGCGACCACCTGCCAATCTCTACAAAAGAGAACTCAGAGCAGGTATAAAAGTAATTTTACAATGTGAGTACCTGAAAAGAACTCGCGGACACCTGCAAATCTCTACAAAAGAGAATTCAGAGCAGGTATAAAATAAATTTCATAACGTGAGTACCTGAAAAGAACTCATGAACACTTGCAAATATGTACAAAAGAGAACTCAGAGCAGGTATAAAAAGAATTTATAACTCGAGTACCTGAAGAGAACTCGCAATCACCTGCTAATCTCTGCAAAAGTGAACTTAAAGCAGGTTAAAAAAGAATTTATAACGCGAATACCTGAAGAGAACTCGCGATCACCTGCTAATCTCTGCAAAAGAGAACTTAAAGCAGGTATACAAAGAATTTATAACACAAGTATCTGAAGAGAACTCGCGATCACCTGCCAATCTCTGCAAAAGAGAACTTAAAGCAGGTATAAAAAGAATTTATAACGCGAGTACCTGAAGAGAACTCGCGATCTCCTGCTAATCTCTGCAAAAGAGAACTTAAAGCAGGTATAAAAATAAATTATAACGCGAGTACCTGAAGAGAATTCGCGATCACCTGCTAATCTCTGCAAAAGAGAACTTAAAGCAGGTATAAAAAATTTTTATAACGCGAGTACCTGAAGATAACTCGCGATCATCTGCTAATCTCTGTAAAAGAGAAATTAAAGCAGGTATAAAAAGAATTTATAACGTGAGTACCTGAAGAGAACTCGCGATCACCTGTTAATCTCTGCAAAAGAGAACTTAAAGCAGGTATAAAAAGAATTTATAACGTGAGTACCTGAAGAGAACTCGCGATCACCCACTAATCTTTGCAAAAGAGAACTCAAAGCATGTATTAAAGAAATTTCATAATGCGATTACCTGAGGATAACTCGCGATCACCTACCAATCTCTACAAAAGTGAACTTAAAGCAGGTGTAAAAAGAATTTATAACGTGAGTACCTGAAGAGAACTCGCGATCACCTGCAAATCTCTACAAAAGAGAACTCAGAGCAGATATAAAAAAGAATTTATAACGTGAGTACCTGAAGAGAACTCGTGATCACCTGCTAATCTCTGCAAAAGAGAACTCAAAGCAGGTATAAAAAGAATTTATAACTCGAGTACCTGAAGAGAACTCGCGATCACCTGCTAATCTCTACAAAAGAAAACTCAAAGCAGGTATAAAAAGAATTTATAAGTCGAGTACCTGAAGAGAACTCATGATCACATGTCCATCTTTACAAGGGATATATATATATATAAAGAACAGGTGTTCATATAAACATTCACAGAAGATATGTTTTGGGTGCCTCGACACAATATGGTGATATTCACCTCATTTGTAAGCAATAAGCTAGCATAGCATCTGTATCAGATGCAAAATAAATAACAATGCTCAATCAAAGCAACCACTACAATGTGGATATTAAGCTAAAACTGCATTGGGTAGGCCACCAAAAGGTGGGTTCGATTGTCTTAGAAAGATCTGGGCGACCATCTAAAAATGGGTTTCATTGCCTTAGAAAGATTTGTACGACAATCGAAAGATGGGTTTGAGTGCCTTTAAAGATTTGGGCGACCATCAAAAGATGGGTTCGATTGCCTTTAAAGATTTGGGTGACCATTGAAAGATGGGTTCGATTGCCTTTAAAGATTTGGGCGACCATCGAAAGATGGGTTCGATTGCCTTATGGAAACTTGGGTAACCACCAAAAGGTGGGTTTGATTGCCACAATATCTACAAGCCATGTTTTACCAGGTACGCATTTGAAGGAAAAAGCTAGTGTAAACACAACTGAAAAAGCTTTAAGGCGAGCTTTAAGACAAACCTTTCTGCCAATGAAAGTAGATCTAGCATTGAGTGAATACGGAATATTGCTAGGAAAGATTTTGCAATAATATTTTTTAAGCAACATATTCTCGCAGTTTGCCTTCTTTTAGCAATTTCTCTACAAGCTTATGTAGAGCTCGACACTTTTCTGTATCATGACCCACACACATATGGTATTGAAAAGATAAGTCTTTATGACAGCTACTATGATCAGGTCGCAGGAGAGAAGGTCTCGTAAAAATAGGTTCATGCAGGATAATCTGAAGAACTTCTTTCATAGAGATAGTTAAACTTGTATACCTTCCTCATAACTTATCTAGCTTTTATGGGCGAGGAGGATCACATGGCTTGCAATCATAATCCTGAGTTGAGATATTAGGGTTGACAAGACATAAATCTGAATGATTTAGCTGCATGATACTTTGAGAAGCAGATAAACCCCCATGATCATAACATATTTCATGTTGAGATGATAAGTTGGGACCTTGTTCATATTCTAACAAATAGCCACCATGATTGATAGGAAGATAATCATGATAAGAATGATCCTTCTGTTGGTGGTATAAGAGATCCTGTTGTGGCTGCGGATTCTAAATTAATGAAGCAAAATAACCGGGGTTCGTAACCTCACCCTTAATGAAGTGATTTGTTATTTCAATAAGATGAGCATATCTGGCTCTTTCATGGTGACTTTGAACTTAAGAGGACCTTCTTGGAGACCATTAATTAAGGCGATTTTGTAGAAATTTTGATCAACATTAATGACATCAAGGATCTCTTTTTGAAAACGATCGATGAAGTGAGCAGTAGATTCGCTATCTTTTTGCTTGATCTGAAAAAGGGTTGGTAGACCTCTCTTACGCTTTCTTAAAGTACTAAACCTTAAGTAAAATTCTCTTCGAAGATCCCCAAAGAAATTGATTGATTGAGGTGGTAAATGACAGAACCAATCCAAAATTTGATTGTCAAAAGTCATGATGAGAAGTTTGCACATGATACCATCTGATAGAGTTCTTAATGAAGTAGCCACCTCAAAGACTTGTAGATCAAAAACCAGATCACTTATTCCAGAATAGACTGGTAGACGAGGCTATTTAAAATCATTTGGCACTACTTCCCAACGAATTTTGTATGATAATGGGGAAGGGTCTTGCTCTTCTTGGTGAGGGATAGAGAGTTCTTCCGCTTCAGGTTGCAGCAAATGTTCTATATGACTGCTCGAAGGCTAGTCATTAGAAGCTGCTGTAGTATTAAGTTGAGAATCCACTTGTCTCTTGAGGAGAGCGATTTCTGCTAATAGGGAGTTGATGTTGCTTCTTTGGACAGGAACTTCATGATGATTGGAAGGATGCTCGAGGCCCTTTGACGAATGTTCCATGAAAACGGAAATTGTCGAAAGAGAAAAGCTGCTATAACTTTTTAATGAAGCCAAATTTGAGCAACCTGAGGGTGCGAAATGAACCCAAACAAATAAACCGGTTCGCTAATGGATGGATGGCTCCGAGCCGGTTCCGAAAAGCTATTGTGGGATGAAAATGGACAAGCGGGTCCAAAGTTATAACCGTTTTAAGATTGGGTGTCATTCTTGGCAAAATCCCACATCTTCTTCACAACTATTGCTCATAAACCACTCAACATCTGAAGGTCACGTGTTTCTATTGACCTCAAAATTGTACCACATCCACGATGCTCTAGCTTTGTGAGATGAGAGGGGTTAACTGTCGAGCAGCTGGTAATTTGAGTCGCGAGTGAAGAGCTGAGAGAGAGAGAGGAGAAGAGAGGGCCGCTAGCTTGCGGCCAGGCCAGACTTCGCCCGCCGCAGCAAATGCAACTCCTGCGCCGGGATTTCCCTTGATTAATAATCCGATATTACAGCTTACGGTATTAGGTACATGAAAATTGAACAACTACAAGAAAATGGCAAATAAGAAAAGGAAGCCATCTAAGCCACTCGGGTTGCTTGCCAAGGCCTCAGGCCACCCGGACTGTGCTCCATGGGAGGTCGCACTGATAGACTCCTCAGACCACCCCACTAGTGACCCAAGTCTAACCGCCTGGTCTGTCTGCTGAGACCGCCCAGGCTAGTCACTAGGAGGTCACCGGACAGGTCGATGCTAGTTGCGGTCTGACGGTTTCTAACCGCCGGATTGGTCCCCCCCCCCCCCCCCCCCCCGCTCGCTTCCCCAACTTGATGAGGGTTGGGGACAAATTTGTAGGCCTGGGGAGGAAACTTCCAGAACAATCCTAAACCACCCATCAAGTTGGGCGGTTTGACGAAGACCGCCCCCTTACGGGTGGTTTGAGGAAGACCATCCCCAAGTCAGGTGGTTTGGCGATGGCCGCCCCCTTACGGGCGGTTTGAGGAAGACCACCCCCAAGACGGGCGGTTTGACGAAGACCGCCCCTTTACGAGCGGTTTGAGGAAGAGGCCGCCCGGCCTATCCGGGCAGTTTGACGAAAGCCGCCCCTTACGGGCGGTTTGAGGAAGAGGCCTCCCGGCCTATCCGGGCGGTTTGATGAAGGCCGCCCCTTACGGGCGGTTGGAGGAAGAGGCCGCCCGGCCTATCCGGGCGGTTTGACGAAGGCCGCCCTTATGAGCAGTTTGAGGAAGACCGCCCCCAAGCCGGGCGGTTTAATGAACACCGCCCCTTTACAGGCGGTTTGAGGAAGAGGCCGCCTGGCCTATCCAGGCGGTTTGACGAAGGCTGTCCCTTACTGGCGGTTTGAGGAAGAGGCTGCCCGGCCTTCCAGGCGGTTTGACGAAGAGGCCGCTAGGCCTATCCGGATGGGTTGACAAAGGCCGCCCCTCATGGGCGGTTTGAGGAAGAGGCCGCCCGGCCTATCCGGGCGGGTTGAATCTTCTTAACCGCGTGACCTGCATGATAAAGGCAGGAAAAAACTCCTAGGAAAGGATCGCCGATTTCTGGGTAAACACTTAGGTACTCAAGTAGCTTTGGGTCCTAGGACATTGTTAGTTGTAAAGGGCATACTGGATCTAACTGCTCCAGGATATGCATAGTGATTATGAACAAGATTATTTTCAAGTTTCGCATTTGTTACTCTTGGAGCAGTTGGATTGTACCAACAATCAATTGCAAAGTGCCCAGTCTTTCCACAACACCAACATTCAAACCTGTTGTATCTTCCTTTCTGGATAACTGTGTAAACATGAGTCCTTTGTGTATGAACAGAAGGATATTTGAAAGAGACTGATCTGTACTGATTGCGAGTGTGATGTTGGCTATCACCATCCACATCTTTCCATATAGAGTCAGTCTTCTTTAATGACTTCTTCTCATCTTTAGACCCAGTAACTCCATGCTTCCTCGTGATCATCCTTTAATGAGGTACCCTTGAGGTTTTTGGCATGTTCTTGGGTTTGAAGGATCTTATTATATGCTTCCTTGCAATGAGGGATTTATCCTCCACCCTTCTGACATTATAATTCTTAGATTTTAGAGTATTAGGATGATCTCTATCCTTCTTTAGAAGTATAACCTCTTTGGTTAGAGAACATCACAACTCCTTACTATCAATCAGTGCCTTCAGAGTTTTCCCAAATTTGCTTATCATATCTAGGTTGGAGCTTGCCTTAAAGTCCTTTATGAGTTGACAAAACTTTGCATTCTGTTGAGTTAGCTTTTCAGCCTTATCAGAGAGATCAGAATTTCTATCTTGAAGAATTGAGATCTTTTCAGCTTGCTCCTTGCAGATCATCTTGATCTTTTTGAGATCCTCTAGAAGGACATCATATGGCTTGGACAAGTCATCATTTCCTGATGAGCTTGTCTCATATTCTGAATCTGAGGTAGATAGAGGAGCTCTTATACATACCTGTTTAGGAGAGACTTCATCCTGAATTTCCTCCTCTGACTCAGATAAGGCAGTCAGTCCAAAATCAACATTCTCTTCTGAGTCTGAACAACTTGAGTCACTGCCACTCAATGTTTTGACTTTCTTCTCAGCCACATTACTTCTTTCTTCCTTCTGATTCTTGGAAGGCAATATTGATTCTGCATTTCCTTCTTTTGATCCTTCCATAAGGACTGTTAGAGAGTCCCACATCTCCTTTGATGTTATGTAGTGAGCGAGTTGCTGGAATATAGAAATGTCAACTGCACCAACTAGGATGTCTTTGGCCTCCTAGTCTAAGTTGACGAGGATGATCTCATCTTCAGTCATTTCAGTCATTTTCTTGGGCACTGTCTTAGGGACATATGGCCCTTCTTGAACAATTTGAAATATTTTGGGATCCATAGCCTCCATGAATATTTTAGCTCTTACATTCCATAGGGAAAAGTTCTCCCTAGAACAAATAGCTATTCTTGATTCCATAGCTATGATGAATGGACACCCACTGACAGATATGTTCAAGCTATTAAACTTTTCTTTGAACAACCTACCTCTGATACCACTTGTTAGTTATTGGGTGTCGACTTATCACCTAGAGGGGGGGGGGGGGGGGGGGGGTGAATAGGTATTTCAAATTGTTTTGTTCCCCTTTTGGTATTCTTGATTTCTGGTTAACAGATTTAGAGTATAAGAGCACTACACAGAAAACACATAAGAATTTATAGAGGTTCCTTAAGACAGGGTGTCTTGAGTAGTCCTCTGTCCCTCTGCGCCTACTAGCGGTGTGATAGGCTCAGCAAACTCCGCCAATGTCTCCGGCCCGCAAGCCTTACAACTCGAACCCGCAAATCCTAGAGCCTAGGCCCGCAGGCCCCTACTGCACTCAAGCCCGCAAGCTCTTCACTCAGGCCCTTAAGCCCTACACAGCACAAACCCGCAAGTCTTGCCCCTTAGAACTGCAAGTCCAAACATCCTAGGCCCGCAAGCTTCTTCACTGCACCCAAGCCCGCAAGCTCAACACGGTTGGAACCGTAAGTCCTCTGCCCTGGCCCTCAAGCCTCACAGATCTCAAGCCCTCAAGCTCGACACTTAGATCTGAAAAAAGTACTTACAGTTTTGGACCGCAAGCCTTACAAAGAAAGATATACAATGTAGATTCCTCTGCATGGTGGAGATCGGCTTTTGGCCATGAAGAAGATGCCTCTGATTTGAATCCTGAAGGTACGGATCTTCATCAGGCCTTCTTCTTTTGCCTGATGTTGACTGGCTTTTTGACTTGAACGATTCTTATCAGTCGATGTGGCTTGACTGCAACTTGGAGAACACTGGATGTGCATTTTTGTTCTCCTCTTCTTAATGTCGATTCTTCTCCACAGCCTTCACTATTGTATTGCTCGACGGGATTCTTTTTCGATTCTTCATTCTCATCTATCTCGTTCACGTGTATATCTTTAAGGCCAACATTGTTCCCTTTTATTGGACGGAGGAGCCGCTCAACGGTCTCATATGATGTCCTTCACTAACAGATGCCCATAACTTAAGAGCGTGCGCTGATTGGACAATCAGGCAGCAGCATTAAATGCTGATAGCACGTCTGGCAACTTTTGAATCTTTCTCGATGACATTTCCATTGTTACGACAATATGGACAATATCTTGACGACAGGACTTGTCGTTGACTTAGACTAGGGTGGTTCTTCAAGTCTTCTTCCTTCTTCTTCAGATACTGATATCTCGACGATATGGGACATTCCTTCTGCACATGCACTTAAGATGACACGAAGTCATCTAATTGATGATGGTGTAATCTTCTTGACTGCTCGATATCGTTGTAACCACCTTATCTTGTCGACGACATAATCGATATTATGGCGACAGACTAATCTTCAGCAACTGCTTGTCTTCATGTGACCTTCCTTAGTTTTCTCTATGTCAAGTCTTCTTTACGATTATATCATCGACATTAGTCTTACTTTGCCATTGCAACGATAAGGCTTCTTTACGACGATATCTATGTTAATTAGCCTTATCTACAACATGGCTTCTTTACGACAATATCGTCGACATTTTGTCTTGATTTTTTGCTTGAGTCCTCTTCTTCATCATGGCTTTCTGATATTGTTGTGAAGTGTTGTAGTGTTGATGTCACAACAATATAATCATACATATGTTGTCTCGATGATAAACGATATGATCATTCTGCTTTGCTCTGCATATCATTTCAACGATATGCATACACTTTTTCGACGATATGCCCAGTCCTTTTCGACGATATTGTACTTAGGCAAATTATTAAAGTACTGGACATATTGTCTGATCTCTGCAAGCATGAGCTAGATATAACATTAAATAGACAATGATTTTACCGTTGAGCTGAGTGCTTCTTTAAATCATTCACATTGGGCACATTTCCCAACAATATTGTCTTCCGTAGACCAGTATACATCTTGAGGATCCCGGGATGCATCGAATACATGGTGCAGTGAGCCTCTCTCAGTATATCATTCTAGATTCCTCCTCCTATCGGTATATATACTCTGTCAGGGAAGTGAACGAGGTCTATCTGTAGTGTGTACTCCTCTGTAGAACCAGTCTCCACTGCTTGAAATATTGGGTCCAGGGCAGCATACTTCCTTTGCTCGGCTCGAATGCAATCACGTATATCACAAACTATGCTCATTGTGGCCAGATACTCAGCGTATGCCTCTGGATCGGCCCTAGATACAAGCGTAATCTGCATCTCCTCATGCATCTTTGCCAACTCCATGGACATCAATCGGGACTCTGATCTGGATGTGGTTTCCCTTCAGCTTAATGCATCGACCACCGAGTTTGCCTTCCCTGGGTGATAGTTCAGTGTATACTCATAATCGCACAAGAACTCAATCCACTGTCGCTACCTCAGAATCAGATCCTTTTGTGTGTATATATATTTGAGGTTCTTATGATCTGAAAATATCTTGATGTGGATGCCATATAGATAATGCCTCCATATCATCATGGCAAAGACCACTGCTCCCAAATCCAGGTCATGCACCAGATAGTTCGCTTCGTGCTTCTTTAGTTGCCTAGAAGCATAAGAAATTACAAGCTCGTGCTGCATCTGTACAACGCCCATCCCCAGGTATAATGCATTTGTATAAATATGGAATCCTTCCTTCCCAGATGGAAGGGAAAGGATCGGGGCTGAGCTGAGGCGATCCTTCAACTCCTAGAACGCGGCTTCGCATTTGGGTGACCGTACAAAAGGAACATCCTTCTTGGTCAGAGTGGTGAGGGGAAGAGCAATCTTCGTGAATTCCTTAACAAACTTGCGGTAGTAAATGTTGGATCGGTAGGCGCCCTTAGAGGGGGGGGGGGGGGGTGAAAAAGGGTTTTAAAAACATAAGTTATATTTTGATTTTCTTTGAAATAGTGCGTGAATAAGAAAGTGAGAAATCAAACAAAGCAATTAAAATAAAGTGGAGATATGTTTTATTAATATGAAATTAGGTTTTACAAAAGTTGATTTCAATAACGCTAGAAATCAGGGGCGAATAATAGTAAGCTCCTTTTTTGTTTTCTATCCCGACTCGCATCCCCACGAACCGGTTGTCCTAGCCTATACTTCCCCGGATTCGGCCTCAAGACGCTCCAGCCAATCCAACCCTGGATATGGCCTTGAGCACCCCCTAGACCTAACTTAGATCTAGTCGCCAATACGAGGCGAAATTTTGCCCTAAGTCCTACCCAGACCTAGTCGCCAACACGAGGCGAATTCGCTAACGGTTTACCAGAAATATGAAACGATAATAATAAAAACTCCCTCTTGAAGAACTTATGAAAATGGAGACAAAGATTCACTGTAGAATAAGCGTTGTAGAAGCAGACGTCGTTTAGATCCGGCATGAAGAGATTCTCCTTCAGAAATCCGCAGAGCTTTGGTAGGATATCAACATTCAGCCAAAATAGCCTCTGGAATTCTAGCACTTAATCTCACTCTCTCTCTCTGATGTCTTTTTGAAATGAGAGAAGAGGGGTCCTATTTATAGCCTTGGCGCTAGCGCCTGTGCTAGCGCTACCGCCGACGCTATCCTGGATTAGGCAATATTCTGTGTGGGGGAATCTTCAATCCGAGGAAACCTTTCTCTCTTGCATTCTGTGCTCCACGCTACCGCCTGCGCTATCCGCTACCGACAGGCGCTAGCTCCTTCTATATGTTCTCTAGAATTATGCCAATCATCGCTAGCGCCAGGCGCTAGGTGCTACCGCCGGTGCTAGTGGGCATGTTGGATTTGTTGGCTCAAATTTGGGGGCAACCATCTTATGTAATCCTTGAGGCATATGGACTTTGATTCCTACACACTTAAACACACAAGATCAAATACACATAGGATTTGTTTTTCTCAAACCTAGGAGATGCGGAAGACCATGTTCCAACAAACTCCCCCTTTTGATAATAACAAATCCATTAATGATAAATAAGTGCATTAATATATAAGCATGATGAAACCTACTTGTGTGTGTGTGTGAGAGTGATGACTTAGGATAAATATTGATTGTAGAATTTTCGAATTGCTCCCCCTAAATACATGCTCCCCTAAGTGAATGCTCCCCTAATATGTAAGCTATCATCTTTAATTAATCAAGTTAGTTTTTCATTTTGATAGCGGATTTTATTTATTCGTAGATCTCCCCCTTTTGTTATTAGCAAAAGTGGGTAAGGAAGCAAAACACATAAAAGTTTTGATAATAAGATAAATGCATGATCGTGCTTTGAGAGAGAAGAAAATGATAAGGAGTCTTAGAATAATTTTCATAGAAATAAATCAGAGGTATTAGCATAAGTATTGTTATAGAGATAAATCAGAGTTTTTAGCTTTTTAAAAAAAAATGAGATGAAATTTACCATGCAAGACTATCATTTTAAAAAATTGGAGTTTGAAAACTTGATATAAGCATGAAAAGAACACAAGGTAAACGTAATGTAGCGGAAGACTCATAAAAATACAACAAACATCTTTTTGTAAGACATGATGATTCATATAATGAACAAGATGTTTTTGTAACAATTTTCCTTTGAAAAGATTATTATGAAGTAACCAAGCATAATAGAGATGTATGAAAGAGAGACTACTACAATGTTATTCTAATTCATAAAGTCAAAAACACACCAAACATTGTAGAAAGCATGCTAGGTTATCTAGTGCATTTTTGATAGAAAAAGTATTATAGAATTAGCATTAGGATCCAATACTCATGAGAAGAAGTGTTATGGAAGATAATGATGTGCACAAAGTGTATTTTGAAAAGAGTAAACAAATGTTATAATCAAAAATACAAGACAAATGTAGAGTAAAGTGCACAATAAAACACAAATAAGATTACTTCCACACACTTGTATGCACAAAGAAAATGTACAACTACCAAGGTGCTTTAAACACACAATGCTCTTTAAGACTTATCAGGGTGCAAAGTAGTGCTTGGGGGATCACACAATGTTTTTTTAGTTTTGTTTTTGATCCGGTGTACTTAAGAATAAGTGGTATTTTTTAAGAAATGAAGGTATGCACAAGACACTTTACTAATCTTTCCAAGGTGTTCAACCTCACAATTCTTATTAAGACTTATGAGGAGGTTCAAGTAGTGCTTGGTGGAGTTAACTTTGTCACTTTATTTTTTTTGTACAAAGTTCTACGATTACACTTGCTTTGCAAACCAAATGCATTTTGAAAGTACAACGACTTTTATTTATATTTAATAGTGCAAATATATGTAGTGTAGGTAAGATACTTGTGCAAATTTAATTTATTGTACAATTACAATACATAAGCAAGCATCTTTTAGAATAAAAACATAAGTAGACTTAGCCAAAAAGTGAGTGAAGAAATATCATTATCAACCATAAGACATTTACTCATACTTAGAGGGATGCTAAGCTAGGTTCTACACTACTTTTACAATAGAATTGATGCACATATTAATAGATATATCAAAGCATGAAAAGAACAATGTTCAAAAAGTAGTTTGACAGGAAAAATTGTAACAATGTAGAAGTTCTAAATGATAGATTGAATCATGCTTGATGTTCACAATAAAGTCCATACAGTTTTTTTTTGATAATTTTGATGTTTTATATTTTTGTATTTGATTTTGCATTTATAAATAGAAGTTAAACAAATGAACAAAAATAATTTTTATAATTTGGCTTTGGTAATTTTGTATTTGGATTTTTCAAAAATGAAATAAAGTCAAAAGTGCAAAAATAAATAGTACATATAGATTAATATGTTTTTAAGAATTTTTCAAAATTTTAAAAATACAGAAAAACAGATAGGTGCTCTAGCGCCGACGTTAGCGCTAGCGCTGGCATTAGAGCTGCTTTAGTTAAATCCCCTTTACCTTATTATTTCTGCCATTGCCATTGAAGCTCTCCTGAAAAACTCTAGCAGATAATGCAGCCCACTCATAGATCTAAGGTAAATCTTCATCATTTTTTATGATTTTTGTAATAAACTTTGATTTTGATGTTAAAGAAGAAGATATTTGAAGTTATCAATTGGTTTTAGATGCTAGATCTACAATGCTTGATTCTTTTATTTTTGAAGAGAGAGACTAGAGTAATTAAATCTTCATCATTTTGATGATTTTTGTTCTAAATATTTGATTCTGATGTTTGTAATGAAGATTTATGAACCTATTTAAGAGAAACTTTTGATTGTGATGAAGATATATGAACAAAAAAACTAACCTTTTATTTTTATGATAGATCTAGAATAAGGTTAGATCAAAAAGTGGATCTTCACAATTTTTATGCCTTTTTATGAAGATTTTTAATTTTGATTTTAGCTTAGATTATGTGGGTTTCTTGGATCTTGCAATTTTGGATTTGGAAATCTTTTATTTTAGAGAGATCTTAATATTTTAGATCAGATAACTAGCGCTGGTGCTACTGCAGGCGCTAGTGCTAGCGTCGGGCGCTAGCACCGGGCGCTAGCGTCGGGCGCTAGCGCTAGTGAATTTTGCTTAATTTTAATTTCTAGTATAATGCTGCAGATGGCTCCTGGATCAAGAGGTAAGAAAAGTGCAGAGCTGGCCGTGGAGGCTGCAGAAGTAGGTGTACCATATTTTGTGGAGTTTGACATGCCTCAAAACCACCATATCATGCAGCTATTTGCAACCTCCGAGGTGTTGAATTTGTTTCTTTCTGATGGGTTTTCTTCAGAGTTAGTACGAGATTTCTATACGCACTTGGAAGACCCATCACGGACTGATCTGAATGGTGGAGTGCGGTCTCAGGTGCAGGTACAAGTGGTGACTATCACCCATGAACAACTGAGGGCCGTGTTTGGATTCACCCAGCATCCAAATTGGTTGGAGATTGTTGAGAATTTTTGGGTAGATAGAGATTGGACTAATGTAAACATGGTGCTGCATAATAGGGAAAGCAGGAGTCTGATCTCCTCTATGTCGACACTCACAGTAGACGCCCTAGCCGTTCAAGATGTATTACGCCACATAGTTATGTTGAAGTTGGGTGATATAGCGAAGGTCACAACACAACTTAGCTATGTCACCTATTTCATTTTTAGGAGGAAATGTTTGACGTGGCGGACTTATTACTCTCCTTGATTTGTTATTCATACAAGTTGCGACAGCCTTCCTGCCAGAGATATAACAACTTGCCCCTGGGTGGCATCATACAACGGGTCATTCAAATGATGTACCCATCTATTGAGGTAGATTTTTACTTGATAGACTGCTTTTCTCCTATCTATAGTACCTCACACCTACGAGCTACATCCCTCCCGAATGAGCCATCGACGTCTACTCGACCACCACTCTGGCGAGCAACGTCAGCCCGAGAGACACGGGATGGTTCAAATGATAGATTTTGAGATGATATGGGTGAACGGATGGCACGGGTGGAGGAGGATATATCGGAGGTTGGGATAGCCCTACAGAGGATCCTCCACGACAATCTATTCAGAGAACTCGCAGACGATGGTCTCCAAGTCCAAGTGTGGAAGAGGTAGATGAGGAAGAGTAGTGGAATTGGAAAGACCTGAGGATAAATAAATTTTCAGTTTTGTAATAATACAGGAATTTGAACCTATGTTCTTGGTTACTGTCAGCTAGCGTCGGCGCTACCATCTAGCGCTAGCGCTATCTGCAATGTTTAATTTTGTAGTTTTTTGATGTTTGAATGTTTTTATCTGGTCCTTCTTTGGTAGTTTTTGAAGGTTTTGTTTTACGTTTTATTAATAAATTTGAGGTCATATGAAGTGGAGATGTGTAAGTAATTTTAAGATCCTATGAAGTAGTATATGTTTGAAATCATATCACATAGAAAAATTTTGAATTCAATTTATGTTGGTGATATATGATATATATGCATATAATGAGTTTAGGAGGAATAGATTGGTCTTTAGAAATAAAGGACATGGCTTTTCAATTTGATAATTTGGTTTATAAATCTTTAAATGATAAAGTCTTGTGTCTATATGATGAACATTCCATGACAACTGATATAGATTTTGCGGTTTTGAAATTTAGTGAAGGTTTGAGATTTTCTCCAAAACTATATCCGATAAAGGCAAGTGTACCTTATCGTCTATAGTATAGGATATTTAGGAATATCAAGGTCGTATTCCACGGGGCGCGTTGATTACTTCTACTTCGAGGAAAATCACCATTATTTTATCGACAAAAATTTGAGGTTTGATTTGCTTAACTAAAATAAAGACAAAATGCAAGCTAAATGAAAAAATTAAACATTGCATGAAGGGAAAGGGAAATTAACATTCATAAAAGAGAAAATACTAAGGAGAGAAAGAGAACATGAAATGAAAAGGAAGAAATTACTTAAGGAGAAAGAGAACATGAAAGAGGAAACTAATTTTTATTGAAAATCAAAAACTATTACAAGCCTTAATTAAAGAGTGCAAGCTAAGGAAAATAAAGTTACAAGCTTAAGAAAACTAGTACAAGAAAGTTACATTAAAATATTGCATGAATTGAAAAGGGAAGAGAACATGAAAGCCTTAAGAAACATGAACATTAACTTGAAAAACTCACTCTCAGCTCTAGCAGCACCTCCCCCACTCCAAAATTCTGAACCATGGACTCAAGGAGAGCCTCTGAATTTATAGGCAAAAATTTCAAGTTACACGCCCTCGGTCACGGGCGTGACCAAGGGCGTGACTGCACCATTCACATCGGATCTGATAGCGGCGTGGGCTTTCTGGACGGTGCGGCGAAAAGTGGCATGTCACGGGCGTGACATGTTGGGTCACGACCGTGACTTTGGACGGCTTCATTAAATGCGGCGTGGGCTGGAATTCGGCGCGGCGGCGAAGCAGAGATCACGCGGGCAAGTCACGGCCGTGACATGTGGGTCACGGGCGTGACTTAGGTTGACTTCCCGGCAGCATCTCCACGTCTCGTCAGCAGCCAGCTAGGAAGATTCTAAAATTACACGCCCCTAGTCACGGGCGTGACACTTGGTCACGGGGGTGACCGAGGGCGTGACTCGCTGTGGACTAGCTCAATTGGCGCGGCATCGACTCTGGACTGATCTTCAGGTTACATGCCCTTGGTCACGGGCGTGACTGAGGGCGTGTACTTGTCAATTTCTCCAATTTGTCCCAAAATTCTGCAAAAAATTGAAATTAAGCTAAATTAGAAACAGAATTTCAAAATAAACACTTATGACCTAGAAATGCCATAAAAAGGAAAATACAAATTAAATATTTACAAAATTTTCTATTAAAAGTTATAAAAATACTACTTATCAAATACCCCCATACTTGAGATTTTGCTATTCCAGAGCAAAAGTGTGAGACATAATTTATAAGACATCCTTAAAAATTTTTAATTTTAAAATAAATTTCATTTAAACCAAAAGTTAAGTTAAGAGTAAATTCAAGGGGGAGTTAAGTCCTAAATTATGATGATGATTTGAAAAGAGGGAAAAATGTTTAGGCAAGGACTTCTCAAGAAAATTAATTAGTTTGACAAAATTGTAGAAATTATAAAACTAAATTAAATTAAAATTATAAGAACTCTATCTTAAAATAATCTTAAAGAAAAGTAAATTACTAAATATTGCTCTCTCCATATTTTTCAACTAAAACTAGAACAATGATAATTGGCTAAGGGGGATTTCATAAAATTTGGCATAAGAAGAGATATTTTTGAATGGAGGAAATGGAATTTATCCTCATCATGAAATTTCTTTTTTTTTTCTCTTCTAATAAAAACCCAAAATGTATATGGTTTAGGAGTAATGAATTTTATCCTCTTACTCCATGCCATATAATCTTTTCAAATATTTTGGGTGCATATTGTTGAAACCGGCAACCGGTCTCCTGAGTTCGGACCCACTGGGGGGTGTAGCCGGTGCTTATTTCTCCCTCACTAAACTCTCTGACTGGTGGATGTGAAAATAGGAACAGACCCAAGACCGCAGCGAGGAGGTCCCGCCACACACCCGGAAGATCTTAGAGAGCTTCCCCTCCCAAACCAAAGCTCAGTCGGGCACCTTGGAGGGCAATAGCAGCCAACCAAGACTAGCCTGGAGGAGAGGACTCTCTTTTTAATCTGATCCCCTCCAAGGTGCCCTTAAGGGTCTATTTAAAGATTTTTCTAGGCTGGTCTGCAAATAACATGAATCTGCCTTTTAATTTTACTAACCGCACCCCGAATTGGTCTGCTAATAGCCTAACTCCGCTGTTCTGAAGGGCTATTTGCAGCCCATAAGGGGCATCATGGCCATTTCCCCCTTAAAGACCTAGGGGGCGAGTGGTCCTTGGGGCACCACTCGCTGAGCTCCTGCTCGGCTGGGCGAATGCACACATTCCTGGGCGAGTGGTCCGCGAGGGCGCCACTCGCCGATTTTCTCCCTCTCGCCTGCGGCTCGCTCCTACTCACCCGAGGGTCTTTCCACCTGTCTCAGCCTGGGCGAATGATCTGGCTGAACCAGATCTCGCCAGTTGGCTTGAGGGACCCACTCCGCGAATACAGGTTGTACACAATCCCCGCTCTTTGCGAGCGGTTCCTATGCTCGGAAAGAACAGTCCAACCCTGTATTCGGTGAGTGCTTGCTGAATGGACCCATAAGATTCTGTGGGTCCCACCGTCACCCTATATATACTTCTCCATGTCAGACTTTCCTGGAACGCTTTCATTCCTCGGCTCGGAGCCTTTTCTTTCCCTTGACCTTTCGCCAATTCTAATGTCTTTCCACAAGCCTTCTGCGAGACCCCCCTCGCAGGAAATGATTGAACGCCTGGATGCGGCCCAAAGCACAACCACCCCCAAGACTGTCAGGTTTGCTCGCTAGCTTATGTCCAAGCGGGACCCGAGTGCCTCTTACGTCTCGCGTCGAGCCAAGGCGATTCGGCTGAATCGTCAGGGAGGCGAGACTTCCTCGGAGTCTCCGGCGAACACTCCTCCGGACCCCGGAACGCAGGTATGAGAATTCCTCCCGTCTTTCTGTTTAGTTCCGGCCCCCTTATCCTGCAATCGCTCTGACCATTCGCAGGGGATTTCGGCGCCTGAGAACGGCCACGGGGCCGTTTCGAACTGTTCTGTGGTGCCACCTCCCGCGGATGCGAGGCCTCCTCCATGATCTGGATCTTGCTCCTCCACCCCCTCCGGGCGAGACCACACGGCCATCCGGTAAGTTGCGAACCCTCTCGATTCGTCCTCCATACTATTCGTTCCTGACTACTGTTTTTCCGCAGCCCTCGATCCCGACCTTCTGCCGCGGGATTCTGTTCCTCCGAGTTCCCCTACTCGACAGAACCCCTCTGTTCCTGCTAATGAGCGGAGGGCCTCCCCTGAGCGGGAACCCGATCAGCTTCACCGTGCCGATGAGCATGCGAATGCTCCGGCTCCTTCTTCACAACCCTTTCGTCCCGGGAAAGGGAAAGTTCGACCTCCCACTGCTGGCCTGTCTGATGTGCACCCCCATTCATCACGCCCTCCAGGTCATAGGGAACCCATACCAGGTTAGTTTCTTCACCCGCCTCCAGTGCATTCCTTAGATTTATCGCAGCTAATCTTCCTGTGATCTCGCAGGCTATCAGGATGTTGGGTCGTAGTGTTATTGTCTTGGCCACTCGCCGGATGCTCGAAGGTGACCTAGGATGCCTTGCCCTTTCCGATCTTCCCCTACTCGCTCAACTCGCCCCCTCTGACCATTCGCCTAGGTCAGGGGTCTCGCATGGATAGGTTATAAGGGAGAGGAAGAGATTACCTAACTGGTGTGCAATCCTCGCGAGTGCTCTTGAGGTCGACCTTTGAGAATCTAGGGCCAGCCATCGAGTGAGCCTTCGGTCCTGCCATCTAGATGAAAGCCCGGACAGCGGGTCTGCTCGGTTCCATCTTCCCCCCAACTTAGAACCTGCCACCGAGTGAGCCTTCGGACCTGCCAGCTAGATGAAGGCCTGGACAGCGGGTCTGCTCGGGGCCATCTTCTCAAAAACTTAGAACCTGCCACCGAGTGAGCCTTCGGACCTTCCAGCTAGATGAAAGCCTGGACAGCGGGTCTGCTCGGGGCCATCTTCTCAAAAACTTAGAACCTGCCACCGAGTGAGCCTTCGGACCTGCCAGCTAGATGAAAGCCTGGACAGCGGGTCTGCTCGGGGCCATCTTCCCAACAACTTAGAACCTGCCACCGAGTGAGCCTTCGGACCTGCCAGCTAGATGAAAGCCTGGACAGCGGGTCTGCTCGGGGCCATCTTCCCAACAACTTAGAACCTGCCGCCGAGTGAGCCTTCGGACCTGCCAGCTAGATGAAAGCCTGAACAGTGGGTCTGCTCGGGGCCATCTTCTCAAAAACTTAGAACCTGCCACTGAGTGAGCCTTCGAACCTGCCAGCTAGATTAAAGCCTGGACAGCGGGTCTGCTCGGGGCCATCTTCTCAAAAACTTAGAACCTGCCACCAAGTGATCCTTCGGACCTGCCAGCTAGATGAAAGCCTGGACAGCGGGTCTGCTCGGGGCCATCTTCCCAAAAACTTAGAACCTGCCACTGAGTGAGCCTTCGGACCTGCCAGCTAGATGAAAGCCTGGACAGCGGGTCTGCTCGGGGCCATCTTCCCAACAACTTAGAACCTACCACCGAGTGAGCCTTCGGACCTACCAGCTAGATGAAAGCCTGGACAGCGGGTCTGCTCGGGGCCATCTTCTCAAAAACTTAGAACCTGCCACCGAGTGAGCCTTCGGACCTGCCAGCTAGATGAAAGCCTGGACAGCGGGTCTGCTCGGGGCCATCTTCTCAAGAACTTAGAACCTACCACCGAGTGAGCCTTCAGACCTGCCAGCTAGATGAAAGCCTGGACAGCGGGTCTGCTCGGGGCCATCTTCTCAAAAACTTAGAACCTGCCACGTAGTGAGCCTTCGGACCTGCCAGCTAGATGAGAGCCTGGACAGCGGGTATGCTCGGGGCCATCTTCTCAAAAACTTAGAACCTGCCACCGAGTGAGCCTTCGGACCTGCCAGCTAGATGAGAGCCTGGACAGCGGGTCTGCTCGGGGCCATCTTCCGGCACTTTCAAAATCTTCTCGTGGGCTGCAGTATTACTTTCTCTTATATGGGTTAGATTGAAAACAAAACATTATTATTTCAAAATATTATCATTACATGGCCTCAGGGATAAAAGCGCTTGAGATCGTCACCACTCCATGTGTGACTGAGGGATTGGCCCTCCACATTTTGAAGGCGGTATCCCCCATACTTTAGTTCTTCCTCCACTATATAGGCACCTTCCTAGTTGGGATTGAGCTTCCCCACCGCAGCGGACCTCGCAGCCGCGTCGACCTTCTTGAGCACTAGATGCCCCTTTTCGAAATGCTTGACCGTGATGTGCTTGTCGAAGTACTTGGCCATCCGCCGCTTGACCTCTTCTTGGAGAATGGCTGCTAGATCCCGGGCTTCTTTGATGAGGTCGAGGGAGAGCCGCAACTCCTCTTCGTTCCCAGCTCTCCAATCTTCCCCTCCATTCATGGCGGCCATTACCCGTGGCGTCATGACTTCAAACTCTATGGGGATGACGGCCTCGCAGCCATGAGAGAGCTTGAAAGGGGTCTCTCCCGTGGCGGTGTTGGGATTAGTCCTTAGAGCCCACAGGACTGAGGGAAGCTGCTCCACCCAATTACCTTTCAGATTTTCCACCTTCTTCTTGAGCAAGTTCACGATAATCTTGTTTGCCGCCTCCACCTGCCCGTTGCTCCTGGGATGGTGGACGGATGCAAACCTGGGGTCTATCCCCAACTGGGCACAGAAACTGATGAACTCTTCGCTGGCGAATTGCGGGCCATTATCTGTGACTATGGCCTGCGGAAGCCCATGTCGGCAGATGATCTCCCCCCATATAAAGTTACGGACCACATGGGAGGTGACCTTAGCCAGATCCTTGACTTCCAACCACTTTGAGAAGTAGTCGATCATAACCAGGCAAAATTTCCTCTACCCACTGGCCTGGGGGAAGGGTCCTACCAGATCCATCCCCCATATGGCGAATGGCCAGGGCGCCGTGAAACTCCTTAGCCTCTGAGCAGGCAAGAGCTGAAGCGGGGCGAACATCTGGCACTTCTGGCATTTCTTAGCGAAGGCCGCCGCATCTTTACTCAAGGTCGGCCAAAAGTACCCCTGCCTCATTATCCTTGCCTCCAACATCCTGCTCCCTGAGTGGCTGCCGCACTCGCCGGAGTGAACTTCTTCCAAGATCCTCGGGACTTCCTCCTCTGAGATGCATCGGGCCAGGAGGCCCGAGAGGGTCTTCCGATACAAATCCCCCTCATGGAGCACGTAGTAGGCGGACTTGTACCGGAAGCGCCTCTGGTCCGGAACCTCCTCCGGAAATTTCCCAGTTGCAAGGAAGGTAACGAAGGGATCCTTCCAAGAGGGCCACTGCTCTACTTCCATGAGTTCCCCCTCCTCGATCGAAGCGCGGAACAGGTCTGTCAGGGTCCCTCCGGCTCGAGGACCGGCCTTGGCCAAGCGATTCGCTGGGGTGCTCTCCTCCCGAGGGATGTGCCTGATGGAGAAAGTCTTGAATGCTCCAATGAGGCTTCTCACTTTGGCTAAGTATCTTATGAGTGTAGGTTACCTCGTCTCGAACTCTCCCTTGATCTGAGAGGCTATTATCATCGAGTCGGTGAGGACCTCGACGTCATGGACTCCCAGTTCCTGAGCCAGACGCAGGCCGGCGATCACCGCCTCAAACTCCTTCTGGTTGTTGGTGATTGGGAAATGTATTACTAGCGTCTGCTCGATCTTCATCCCGTGGGGGCTCTCCAGCACCACCCCTCCTCCGAGAGAATTTTTGCCTGAGGCCCCGTCAATCAGCAGCTTCCATGGAACATGACGAGGGCTTGATCCTCCTCCATCTCGGCCATATAATCTGCCATGAAATCTGCCACTACCTGTGCCTTCATGGATAGTCGAGGGACGAAGGTGATATTAAACTCACTTAGCTCTATCGACCACTTCGCGAGCCTCCCCGAGTGCTCTACTCCTTCGAAGATCTGGCGAAGGGGGTGATCAGTCACCACTTGAATTGAATGGGCCTGGAAGTATGGTCTGAGCTTTCTTGCCACGACGACCAGAGCGAAGGCCAGCTTCTCTAAAATTGGGTACCTGAGTTCCGCCTCCCTCAAGACCCTACTTAGGTAGTAGATGGACAACTGCTTCTTGCCTTCTTCCCGGACCAGGACGGAGCTTACGGCCTCAGTCCCGACTCTGAGGTATAAGGCTAGGTCCTCCCCCTCCTTGGGACCCTTGAGTAGCGGAGCCTGGGTGAGCTGGCTCTTCAAGGCCTAGAAGGCCTCCTCGCATTCCTTTGTCCACTCAAATTTCTGGTTGCCTCGTAACATTTTGAAGAAGGGGGAGCATTTCTCCCTGGCCCGGGAGAGAAACCTGCTCAACCCCGCGAGCCTTCCCGTCAAGCGCTGAACCTCCCTGGCATTCCGAGGCGATCCCATCTCCATGATGGCTTTGACCTTGTCCGGGTTAGGTTCTACCCCCGAAGGGGTGAGAAGGTGTCCCAGGAACTTCCCCTTGCTGGCCCCGAACACACACTTCAGGGGGTTCAGGCGCATCTTATACTTGCGCAGGGTGGCGAAGGTTTCCTCGAGGTCTTGGAGATGAATGATCACGCTCTTGCTCTTCACCATGTGGTCATCTACGTAAACCTCCAAGTTCCTTCCTCTTTGCTCCTTAAAAACCCGGTCCATCATTTTATGGTAGGTTGCTCCTGCATTTTTCAGCCCAAAGGGCATCATCTTATAGCAGTAGCACCCCTCCCGGGTGATGAACGAGACGTATTTGATGTCCGGGGGGTGCATCCTGATCTGGTGATAACCTGAAAAAGCATCCAAAAAACTCATCACAGAAAAACCGACGGTTGAGTCAACCAGCGCATCGATCCGAGGCAGGGGATAACAATCCTTAGGGCAGGCTTTGTTTAACAAAGAAAAGTCAATACACATATGCCAGCGGCCATCGCCCTTTTTTACCATGACGACATTGGAGACCCAGCCTGGGTACTGGATCTCCGATACAAAACCTACTTCGAGGAGCTTGGCCACCTCCTCGCGGATCGGTTCTTCGAGCTTGTCGGCGAAGGTCCTCCTCTTCTGCCGGATGGGGCGGGCTCCTGGCTCAAGGTTGAGACGATGGCAAGCCACGTCTGCCTCAATGCCTGGCATGTCTGCTGCGCTCCATGCGAAGATGTCCACGTTCTTCTGGATGCACTCCAGCATCCTTACCCTGTCCTCTGGGCCGAGGCCCCCGCTGACACGCACCTTCTCCACCCTTACTTCCTGGGTGATGACCTCCATCTCTACCACTTCCTCCGCGGCCTCAAGCCGGGCCGGCTCTTCCCATCTGCCCTTCGCTTCTCGCCCTTCTACCCGGGCCTCTTCCTCTGCTGCACCTTCCTCCTCCATTGGTTCGACCTACTTCTCCTGAGCTACCTCCATCTTCTCTCCTTGGGCACTGCCCTCTTCCTCTACTCCCCTCTTCTCCACTCCTTCCCCTGGCCCCTCCGGCCGCTTCATCTCTTCATCCATCTTCTTAGCCTCCGCCATCTAAGAGATGGTGTTGACGGCAGTCACATAGCACTGCCTCGCCACCTCTGCATCTCCCTGGATTCGGATCTGGACTCCTCCACTATGGAACATCAAGCACTGGTGGTATGATGAGGGCACACATCGGAAAGCACTGATGAGGGGGCGTCTGAATATGGCGTTGTAGCTGCTCGGAGCGTCAACGATGACGAACCGGCAGTTCCTCGGGACCCCTCCTAATGTCACCTGGAGGTCGACACCTCCCTCAACCTCCTTCCTTTCTCCACCTCCATCGCATCGAAAGCCTTCTTGAAGATAACATTCACTGAGCTCCCATTGTCCACCAGGATCCGGGAGACCGTGAAGTTTTCTATCGCCGTCTGGATTACTAGGGCATCGCAAAACGGGTCCTCATAATCGGGCATATCTTCCGAGGAGAAGGTGAGCTTCTCTGAGGGGGGTGGGGTCTGGGAAGTTGACGCGACGTCTTTCCGGAACATCGCCTGGAAGCTCCTCTTGCGAGAGGCCTCTATCCCAACCCCACCATGAATCACCCCAATTCCCCCCCTGGATCCTACATCTGCCCTGTCCTCGCACCGGTCCTCCTCCCCCTCTGGGAAGACCTCTTCGATCCTCATCGGCTGCTGCCGTGGCTGACCCCTTTCCCTCATCTCTAAGAATTTTGGGCAGGTGGCCGTTTCGTGACCTTCTTCCTGATGAAAGTCACAATAGGGCAACGCCACCCTGCCCCCTCTTCCTGCTCTTCCTCTTCCTCCTCTAGCTCCCCTACCTCCTCTTCCTCGGCCTACTGCCATAGCTTGCTCCCGGGGAGGGTGAGGGGGTCTAGGGCCTTGCCTCCACCCCGGAATGACCCCCCTGCCTCCCTTCCTTGGTACACTCCTTCCTGACCCCTCGCCGGTCCTTCCTGGTGCCTCCAACCCAACCTGTTGTTGGGCTCCTGATACCTCCAATTCCGATGCGGTCTTTCAAACCCCTGACCACTGGGTTCTTCTCGCCTTCTTCCTTCTTGCTGCCTCACCTTAGGCTCGCTCATCTTTGCCAACCTCTTGTAGAATTCTGGGTTGGCCGCCTCCCCTTCTATCTCCTCCGCTGCTCGTTCCATCAGCTCCTCAAAGGAGAGAGGAGCCCTTCTCTTCAGGTCCATCTTGAAGAATCCATCTCGCAACCCCACGATGAATGCCATCTTGAGGGCGAACCCCGGCACCTCCTGCACGAGGTGTATCTCCTCTTGGAACCTGTCCACATAGTGCGCCAGTGATTCCCCCTCCCTTTGCTTGATCTTGAAGAGAGCCTCCGCATCCTTCTTTCTCTTTTTCGACGTCGAGAAGCGCAGCGGGAAGCTCCGGCGCAGATCATCGAACGCATAGATGGAACCTACGGGGAGCTAGTGGAACCAGTCCCTAGCTTTCTCCTTCAGAGTGGTCGCGAAGAGTCGGCACTGAAAGGCATCCGACATGGGCAGAATTGAAACCATGTCCTCAAACCATTGTAGGTGCACGACTAGGTCATCCTTGCCGGTATAATAGGACATCTCAGGCCCTCGGAACCCCTCCGGCACTGGGGCCGAGAGGATCATCTCGCAAAAAGGGCTCCCTTCCCCTGCTCGGCGAGTGGTCCTCTCGCGCGGAGCCAACTCGCAGACCTCTGCATTCGTCGGGCAGCTGAACAACTGCCGCCCAGGGAGATCTCGCGCGCTTCCTTCTGCTGGCACTTCCTTCCCAAGTCGCTGCCCCGGAGCGTTCTCGCCGATCTGCTGGGGCGGAACCACGGGGACTGCCGATGTCTCGCACTCGCTTCTCCCTGTGAGAACCGTCCGCAGGACTTCTCTCTTGAACTTTTCGAACATCTCCAGCCACTCCCCTGTCGCCGGTGGCTGCGAGTAGCCCGAGTCAGAACCATTTCCCCCATCTCCTGTCATCCAACCTAGATTGAGATTTTCCTTCACCGGCTACGGTCCACGCTCACCGCACCAAAAATGTTGAAACCGGCAACCGGTCTCCTGAGTTCGGACCCACTGGGGGGTGTAGCCGGTGCTTATTTCTCCCTCACTAAACTCTTTGACTGGTGGATGTGAAAATGGGAACAGACCCAAGGCCGCAGCGAGGAGGTCCCGCCACACACCCTAAAGATCTTAGAGAGCTTCCCCTCCCAAACCAAAGCTCAGCCGGGCACCTTGGAGGGCAATAGCAGCCAGCCAAGATTAGCCTGGAGGAGAGGACTCTCTTTTTAATCTGATCCCCTCCAAGGTGCCCTTAAGGGTCTATTTATAGATTTTTCTAGGCTGGTCTGCAAATAACATGAATCCGCCTTTTAATTTTACTAACCGCACTCCTAATTGGTCTGCTAATATCCTAACTCCGCTGTTCTGAAGGGCTATTTGTAGCCCATAAGGGGCATCATGGTCATTTCCCCCTTAAAGACCTAGGGGGCGAGTGGTCCGTGGGACACCACTCGCCGAGCTCCCGCTCGGCTGGGCGAATGCACACATTCCTGGGCGAGTGGTCCGCGAGGGCGCCACTCGCCGATTTTCTCCCTCTCGCCTGCGACTCGCCCCTACTCACCCGGGGGTCTTTCACCTGTCTCAGCCTGGGCGAATGATCTGGCTGACCCAGATCTCGCCAGTTGGCTTGAGGGACCCACTCCGCGAATACGGGTTGTACACATATGTTTTAGGGAATAATGAATTTTATCCTCTTATTCCCATGACATATGATCTTTTAAACTTCATCATTTTTTTATGCCACAAAGGGGGTAAGGAAGGGAAATAAATCTAGCTAGCTTTAAATTATATTGAGAGCAAATTCTAGTAACATTAAATTTCCTAAGATCTAAAAAGTTAGAAGAAAATATAATTGAAATCTAAAGAGGTTTAGGAAATTTACTACAAAATGAAGCCATTTAAAAATAAAAAGAGAAGTCATGCTAAATAAATTCTCTAATCAATTTAAAATCATAAGATGATTCTTAAATCAAGATTACCTCAAATTTAAAATTAACAAACTATGATAAGCAAAATTTTAGCCAATTAAAAACTTAAACATGCTTATAAACATTCTCAACTAGATTTCTAAGAAATCACAAAAACAACAAATAGGAGAGGTATAAGATTTAAATTTTTTGTATTTTAAGTTTTTTTCAGATATTTTTTTTAATTTTGTTATTATCTTTTTTTTTTTGGATTTTTGATAGGAACTAAACAAAAACATATACTAAAAAAACTAACAATTTTTTGTGTTAATTCTTGGACTTCCCGAGGTATACCCCGTGAAGGGTTCTCACGGTACTAGGAGGTGAGATGGGGTGAGGTCCCAAACGTCCCTTCCCAAGATTTAAATTTTTCTATTTTCTAAATTTTTTGAGTTTTTGGGTTTTACAAGTGCTAAAATAGAAGAAAACATAAGAAAATATATTTTTTTTGTTTTGAAAATTTTCTAATTTAACAACTATTTACACCCCCATACTTAAAGTTAAACATTGTCCCCAATGTTTAAAACTACGTATGAAGTAAAAGAAAATAAAGTGCAAGACAAAACAAAAAGGAAATGCATGATAAAAGAGAAGGAAGAAAGAGAAAGGGCTTCCCTGATTTTTTGAAATTTGCGCGGGGAAGCGACGATTGCCTACAAAATATGTTAAAGAACAAGAGAAAACAATAAAAAGATAACTTTGGGGTGCCTCCCAAAAGCGCTTTGTTTAAGGTCGCGTAGCTTGACCTACTTGCCGATCATATTATAGGTTGAAATACAATCGAATCACTCTTTTCATTAGTTAACTCTCCCGGAAGATATAATTTAAGGCGGTGCCCGTTAACTTTGAAGGTACCTTTTTCCGAGTGGGAAATTAAAATTGTCCCATAGGACCAAACCTCTTTAACAATAAAGGGTCCGGACCATCGAGATTTTAGTTTTCCCAGAAAAAGACGAAGGCGAGAATTATTAAGGAGGACGAGATCGCCCGACGAAAAAGTTTTTGGAAATTTTATGTGCTTATCGTGATAAAACTTTGTTCGCTCCTTATATAATTTATTGCTCTCATAGGCATTCGCTCGCCACTCATCTAATTCGTTCATTTGGAATTTTCTTTGTTCTCCCGCTAGAGTGGAATCGAGGTTTAAAAATTTAAGCGCCCAAAATGCGCGGTGTTCTAATTCGACCGGAAGGTGGCAAGTCTTGCCATAAACCATTCGATACGGTGTACAACCGATAACGGTCTTGTATGCCGTTCGATAGGCCCATAGCGCGTCATAGAGCTTTATTGCCCAATCCTTCCGATTAATAGAAACTATTTTTTCTAAA
Source organism: Dactylorhiza incarnata (assembly GCA_033032865.1). Taxonomy (NCBI): domain Eukaryota; kingdom Viridiplantae; phylum Streptophyta; class Magnoliopsida; order Asparagales; family Orchidaceae; genus Dactylorhiza; species Dactylorhiza incarnata. The sequence continues at coordinate 4,248,190 of JAWHQI010000016.1, forward strand.
ATCCGTTTTAATTCTCGATTACCAACTTCGACTTGGCCGCTCGTTTGTGGGTGATATGCGGTGGATAATTTGTGCGTGACACCATATTTTGCTAAAAAATTTGTAAATTGACTATTGCAAAAATGGGTGCCCCGATCACTCACAATAGCGCGCGGCGTGCCAAATCGAGAAAATAATTTTTGTAAGAAATTAACGACGACTAGCGCATCGTTGGTGGGGAGAGCTTGCGCTTCCGCCCACCTTGATACGTAGTCGACTGCCACTAGAATATATTTATTTGAAAAAGAGGGAGGGAGAGGACCAACAAAATCGATACCCCAAAGGTCGAAAATTTCGCATTCTAAGAAAATGTTTTGGGGGCATCTCATCCGGGCGAGTGATGTTCCCCGACCGCTGGCAGCTATCGCAAGTACTCACAAGGGTGTGAGCATCTTTGAAGAGCGTGGGCCAATAAAACCCGCCTCCAGCGCCTTCCTCGCGGTTCGGTTCGAATGATAATGACCACCGGTGGGTCCCTCATGACAATGACGTGAAATTTTAAGGCCTTCCTCACTTGAAACACATCTTCTCACAACCTGGTCTGCGCATACACGGAATAAAAAGGGGTCCTCCCAGAAGTAATTCTTTAAATCAGAAAAGAATTTCTTCTTTTGCTGACTCGAGAATTCTGTTGGCAGGGCCCGGTCTACTAAATAGTTAGCCAAATCCGCAAACCAGGGGGTAGAAGATGAATTAATTTTTTCGAGAGCTAGGAGGCGCTCTTCGGGAAATTTATCGTTAATATCGGCCTCTATTAATGCTTCCGAGGAGGGATTTTCTAAACGAGAAAGGTGATCGGCCGCCAAGTTTTCGGCTCCTCTTTTATCCCGGATCTATAAGTCAAACTCCTGCAAGAGGAGGATCCATCGCAAAAGACGAGGCTTGGCGTCCGATTTACTCAAGAGATACCTAAGCGCGGAGTGATCTGTGAAGACGATAACTTTTGAGAGAGTGATATACGACCTAAACTTATCGAAGGAGAAAGCGATTGCTAGAAGTTCCTTCTGGGTCGTGGTGTAGTTTGCTTGTGCCGACGTGAGTGTTTTGCTCGCATAATAGATCGGGTGAAAATACTTACTCACCCGTTGGCCTAAAATGGCACCCACCGTAATATCACTCGCGTCGCACATGATTTCAAAAGGGAGCGACCAATCTGGGGCGACTAGAATCGGGGAGTTTATAAGTTTTTCTTTGATAAGTTCAAAGGCTAAATTGCATTCATCGTTAAAAAGAAAAGATGATTCTTTCTCGAGAAGATGGGTTAACGGCTTTGTGATTTTGGAAAAATTTTGTATAAAGCGCCGATAGAACCCCGCGTGGCCTAGGAAACTCCTAATAGCTTTTACGTTTGTTGGAGGGGGGAGCTTTTCAATTACTTCGATATTGTCCCTATCGACCTCGATCCCCTTGCCCGAAATTTTATGGCCAAGGACTAGTCCTTCCTTGACCATAAAATGACATTTTTCCCAATTAAGCGCTAAATTCGTTTCCTAACATCGCTGCAACACGCGCTCGAGATTTTTTAAACAGTTTTCAAATGAACTTCCATATACGGAGAAGTCGTCCATAAATACTTCCATTACCTCCTCTACTAACTCGTCAAATATTGCCAGCATACATCTTTGGAATGTAGCTGGCGCGTTACAAAGACCGAATGGCATTCTTCGATAAGAGAAGGTGCCAAAGGGACAAGTGAAAGTGGTTTTCTCTTGGTCGTCGGGAGAAATCGGGATTTGGAAGTATCCCAACAAACCATCGAGAAAAAAGTAGTAGGAGTGACCCGAGAGGCGCTCTAAAATTTGGTCGATAAATGGTAGAGGGAAGTGATCCTTACGGGTGGCATCATTTAGTTTCCGATAATCGATGCACATCCGCCAACCCGTAACAGTACGGGTTGGGATCAATTCGTTATTTTCGTTCGCAACTACCGTGACACCACCTTTCTTTGGCACGACTTGTACTGGGCTAACCCAAGTACTATCTGATATCGGATAGATGATTCCCGCGTCTAGAAGTTTTATAACTTTGTCCTTAATGACTTCTTTCATGTTCGGGTTTAGTCGTCGTTGAGGCTGGACTGAGTTGCGGGAATTTTCTTCAAGAAAGATTTTATGAGTGCAGAATGATGGGTTTATACCCTTAATATCCGATAATTGCCACGCAATTGCGTGGCGGTGCTTTCTTAAGACTATAGTCAACTCAGAAATTTCTGAGTTGCTAAGATTGGTTGAAATGATGACAGGTAGCTTAGACTCTTTTTCCAAAAACAAGTATTTAAGGTGAGGGGGGAGTTGTTTCAACTCTAATACGGGTGGTTCTTCATAAGAAGTCTTGATTTTTAATTTTTCTAAAAGTAATGGTTCGGGTGGTGTGGGGTGAGAAACTTCTTCTTCATCATAAAAGAGCTCTACGGGCTCGAAATCACTACTCGCCGATGAAACTAACTCGAGGGATGAATCGAACTGACAACACTCTTCCAAGTAAAAACACGAATCGTCATTTTCTAGTGTGTTCCGCATCGAGGAATTTATGCCGAAAGTAACTTCATCGTCTCCAACCCGTAGGAGGAGCTTTCCGTTACTTACGTCTATAATAGCGTGGGAGGTGGCAAGGAAGGGGCGACCGAGTATGAGGGGTACTTCGGCATCCTATTCTCTGTCAAGAATGACAAAATCCACCGGAAAGATGAATTTGTCAACCTTGACGAGCACATCCTCCACTATTCTTATCAGATATTTTAAAGAACGATCTGCTAATTGGATACTCATTCGAGTGGGCCTTGGATTTCCTAGACCTAGCTTTTTGAATAAAGAAAACGGCATAAGGTTGATGCTTGCTCTAAGATCCGCTAAGGCGTGTTTTACTAACGAATTGCCAAATAGACATGGGATGGAAAACCGTCCCGGGTCATTTGCTTTTTTAGGCAATTTGTTGAGTACAACCGCGGAGCATTCTGCATTTAAAGAAATATGCGAAATATCTTCTAACTTTTTCTTATTGGAGAGCAACTCCTTAAGATATTTCGCATATTTAGGCATTTGTGAGATAGCCTCGCAGAATGGTACATTAATATGGATTTGTTTTAAAACATCTAAAATTTTTTTATAATTTTTTTCGGCGCTTTCATTTTTAAATTTAGATGAATACGGAATATTAGAAGTAGGAGCGCGCGGATTTAAAATAGAAGTGTGCGGAGCTATCGTAGCGGGCAAATTCGAAGATGAATAAGTAGGAGGAGGAGAAGAGGAAATTACCTTGGGTTTGTCCTATTTTTGAACCACCTCCTTCCCGCTTCGGAGTGTAATCGCGTGCGCGCTCTCCTTTGGATTTTACTCGGTATTCCCCGGTAGTGCTCCTTGTTGATGCTCAGAAATCATCTTTGCGAGTTGGCCCACTTGATTCTCTAAATTTTTGATCGATCCGGTAAGGTTCCGGATGTTCGTTTAATTTGTAGCAACATATTTTGCAAAAACCTCTTCAAGTGGAGAGAGTTTTTGCTGTTGCGGTGGAAAACCGGGTGGATTAAAATTTTGAGAAATCAAATTTGGAGGCGGAGTTAAGTTAAGAAGTTGATTAGGGGGAGGTTGATTTAAATTCATAGGACGCTGAGCATTTCCTTGGTTGCTCCATGAGAAATTCGGATGATTCCTATAACCCACATTGTGTGTGTTGTTATACGGAGCGGTGTTGGGGTTATAGGAAGGCCGAGGCGGATTCCCCATGTAGTCAAAATGTTCTTCAATTAAAACGTTATTAGCCCAAGGAGGAGTGGCGGAGGAAGCAGACATCTCCGCCACTTGCTTTGTTAAGCGCTCAACTTGTAAAGCCAAATTCGCGTTTGCGTCTATTTCAAAAATTCCGGCCGGCTTATTAGGCCGCGCTCGGGGCATGTTTCATTGATACGCATTTGTGGACATCTCTTCGAAAAGCTCTTGAGCGGCGACCGGGGTTTTATTATTTAATGTCCCCCCGGCGGCCGCATCAATCGTTTGCCTCGTTTGGAGATTTAAGCCATTATAAAATATTTGCACTTGTTGCCAAGTGGCAAGTGCGTGGTGAGGGCATCGACGCAAAATCTCCTTGAAGCGCTCCCATGTGTCATAGAGAGTCTCCGAGTCGATTTGCATGAACGACGCAATATCCGTGCGCAATTTAGCAGTCTTTGATGTCACCTAATAAATAATTCACCTCTCAATTTAGCGGTCTTTGATGTCACGCAATATCTCTTCGAAAAGCTCTTGAGCGGAGAACGGGGTCTATATGATGAACATTCCATGACAACAAAAAGAGATAAGAAAACAAAAATAAAAATAAAAGGACAATAAAGCATATCATGAAGTTGTAAATTTGTATATTTCATTTTTGAAAATATTCTACTTCATGCTTTTGGTGATACCTAATGAATAAGAGATTTAGGTATCCAAAGGGGACCAAGTGTGGTAGTTCCTTTGGGTACCCAAATATGACGTGTAGATTTGTGGGTAGTTAGTAATGAATGGGTCCTTTCATGTGAAGTTAGTGTTTCATTTTTAATTTTGGGTCTCCATTCAAACTTTGGTTTAATGTTATTCTTATATGTCAAATTTCCATTGTGATAATCTTTATATTGATGATTATGATTGTAATGATTAGAAAATTTGTGTAATGTTGTTGTTAAGTTTGGAGAAACATGATTTTGGAAATAATGGTGATTTTGACTTTGATTTACAAGTCAGTTGTGTTTCATATTTCCATAATTTGGTTTAGTTAAAATATTCATGTTCATATTCATATTCAACATGTTTTTAGATAGTTCTTGATATTTTGATTTTTTATTTATAATTTTCATAAACACGTTGATTTTTTATTTTAATTCATCATTCTTAATCCTTAAATTATTGTTGAAACCGATTTCTCGGTCTCTTGTGATGCTCGGGCCCTCAACAAGTCGAGGGGCAGCTAGCCCTTACTAGTCCCTTGAAAGGAGCAGACTGGAGACTGGGAAATAGACTAAGACCTTAGTCGCAGCGAGGAGGTCCCACCACAAACCAGGAAGATCGTTGAGCGCTTCCCCTCCCAAGCCAAAGCTGAGACTTGGGCACCTTGGAGAGCTAGAGAGCTGAACCAAAGTAACCAAGGAAGAAGAAGAAGCTCAGAGAACTGAGATTGGAATCCTCTCCCAAGGTTCCCTTGAAGGTCTATTTATAGTTTTTTGTTCCTGGTCTGTGAATAGGGGAATTCAGCCTTTTGGTTTTACTAAACGCACCCCAATTTGGCCTGCTAACAGCCAAACTCTGCTGTTTGGAGGAAATACCTGCAGACCACTAGGGGTAGAGGAGTAACTCCACCTCTTTAGTTTATGGAAGAATGGTTTATGAGAGCACCACTCATGAGAGGGGTGAATTCGTCGAACGGGTTTCGTCGAACGGAGAGGTGAATTCGTCGAACGGGTTTCGTTGAACGGAGAGGTGAATTCGTCGAACGGGTTTCGTCGAACGGAGAACAGAATTCATCGAACGCTGAACTGAGTTCTACTATCCCAACAAATGCTCGGCGTTCGTCTAACGCAGGACGGACCTCGTCGAACCCAAAGACTTGGAAGAACTCTGGCTCGTCTGCTTACTCGCGAGCAGCCGGCGATTATTCAACTCGCCCGCCTTCTTGCGAGCTGACCTTGAGGCATGGGCTCGCAGGGATATGACTCGCGCACCTTCCTGCGAGTGACCCTTGAAGCTCTGGCTCGCCTTCTTTGTTACCTTTTCCACCTGTTGGATCTAAAAACCCCTTTGGGCGAGCGGCCTGTGAAGACCCCGCTCGCACTCCTACCGATGACATCCATCGACACCGGGTCTCGCGCTTCCTCCTGCGAGTTCTCCTACCGAGACAGGGTAGAGAGCCGTTGAGACAAGTGCTCATCCCAGCGGGTCCGCTGGGGATGGGATAGAGATAGCCGCTGAGACGGCCGACCCTCCCCGTCTAGCCGCTGAGTGACGCTCGTCGGGGCTGAAGCGTGGCGTTCGTCGAACAGAGAAGCAAATTCGTCGAACGGGTTTCGTCGAACGGAGAACGGAATTCGTCGAACTCATAACGGCTTTCGTCGAACTCAGGAGCAGACCACGAGGATCCGGCTCGCATACCTTCCTCACGATCGGTCGGTGAGCAGCTAGCTCGCCTGCCTCCTTACGCACAGTTGGTGAGTGCCTGGCTCGCACGCCTTCGTGCGAGCGGCCATTGAAATTCTGGCTCGTCTTCCACCATCAACATCGTGAAGAACCGTACAACCCCTGGTATTCGCCGGTCCCTTGGTGACGTGGAGAGAATCTTTCGGTGGGCCCCATGCCCACCACTATAAATACCACCCTTCTCGGACGGCATTCAAACTTTTTTATTCTTCTCTCCCTTTTCTTACTCGCCGCGAGCCCCAACGCGATGTCTACAAAAGAAGAAATGTTGGCTCGCCTGAAGGCCTCGCAAGCGGCCCAAAAGGGGAAAGCCGCCGCCATCGCCTCCTGGGCTTCTCTGCAGCGCTCTCCGCCTCCACCCTCCATCAAAATGGCAAAGGCCTTTCGGCGCCCGACCGGCGAGGGTGGCTCCTCTCCTTCGCCGCACACCCCCCATGATGGGCTTGCCTCGTAGGTACTATCATCAAGTTCGCTGGTTTAATGTCTTCTTCTTTCACCATTACTCATCCGCTCGCAGAACGCTTCCCCGGGTGAGAATACCTTGGGGAGGACTATCACAGAGACCCACATCCTTTCCACCGGCGGGGCTGATACTCCACTGGTAGATGCGAGGGCCCCCGACCTGCGGTACTCTCCTTCGCAATGAGGTGAGTGACTTACCTTGTCTTCCCTCATATATCTTGACTTGTCAAATCACACCTGCTCCTTGTGCAGTGTCCCCTCTCACGGACCTGGAAGAGCAAGTGCCTCCTCCCCCGGACCCGCCTACCCCGCCGAACCAGACCATCATCACACCTTGATTCGGAATCCTGGGACAAAGGAGCCCTGGAGGGACGTTAATTGCCGAGCCCGGGCTCGCTCCTAAACCCGCGCTCGCTCCTAGTCTGGGCAAGGCCTTTACCCCTGCCTTCGTTGAAGCATTCAGAGGCCAACCCGACACCTCTCGCCAGTGGCCCAGTACTCAAATTCCTCCACTAGGTTAGACCGTCGCTATAGGGTGTCACTTTCCACCTTTTTGCTGAATTCTACTTCGCAGGTGATTCCATGACCCCGCCTACCGAGTCGGAGTCCGGAGCGTTGAAGATGTCTCCACCCCCTCGCCTAGTCAGGTTGCAAATTTTCTGGGGGACCCCAGTGATCCGGCGCGAATGAAGAGGCGGGTCACCGAGATATTCCAGAAGCATACCTCCTTGCTGCGGGATCTACACAAACAGAATAGGTTGGACCGGCTCACGAATTATGAGAGATTTGCCATGATGTAGGACGCGAACGCGAGCATCCTCGCCGAGGTGCGGCCGATCGATCATGGCGACCCGACCTCCCCCGGGGTGTACATTGCTTGGATTGAAGATTACATGCGGCTGGCGAACTAGGCGAACCAGTCGCTTCGCGAGTATTACTACCCGCGAGTCCCCCCTCGCTCTGGTGTATGGGGCCGCGGTCACTGGAAATGGTTGCGATATTAAGAATTCTTGCTTCGCAGTTTGCGTTTTATTTTCTTCCTTCCCTCTCCCCTTTTTAGGGAGGGGTCGCGAGCAATTTGAAAGTCTGTAATAATGATACTTTGAATCGCTTGCGAGCCCTTATTTTCCATGTTTATTATCTTTTCTTTCGCTATGTCTGGCTCGCTCATTCGTTGGTTACTTTTATGCTTCTATTACTCGCACTCGCGTCCTGCCCTCGCGTTTTACTTTATTTCATTGTCTAGCGCTAGCTCTCCAACGATTAACGGGAGGAAGTTCGGCAAGGTGTTGACTCGCTGGGAGCGAACGAGATCCCTGGAGGCGGAAGAGTACCGCGCGAATTCGCTATTTGTAGACTCCAGCGCTTCGACTTCTTCCCGCCTTTTTTAATTCTATAAATAGTCGGTCTTTTTACTTTTCAACCACCGCATTCAACGTTCTTCCTTCGCGTTCCTCTCCTTCTAACTCTCTCGCAAACCTAGCTCGCTCTAGCCACTTTTGTGATTCGCAGCTTCCGAACACCATGGTCGCAGATGTGGAGGTTGAGGGACGGGCCAAGTGCTCCGGAGCATTCCTCGAGGGCCTTTTCTTCTGCTCCAACCTCACAAAGGAGGAATACCAAGCTACTGTCGACCAGTACATCCATTCTAGGTTCGTGGCTCGCTGCCCTATTGAGCGAGACACCATCAGCGACCCACATCCCGACGAGCTTACCCATATGGTGGGTCGCCGCTACTTCACTGCGGACAAGGAAATCAAAGAGCTCAACGTTGAGCTCCGGAAGTCCGCTGACGAGATCGCGGAGCTTAATGGAAAAGAGGATTTGTCTGAGGGCATCCTCGCCAGCCTTCAAGGCGAACTGGTAAGCAATGCTTTGCAAAAATCTTTTTTCTGTCTCGCTTTGCTTTGCCTTTGCTAACCTGCTTTTTGCAGGATGTCGAGTCTGTCAGCCAACTTCACGCGAGGATCGCCGACCTGGAAGAGGAGAATAATGGCCTCAAGGCCCAGGTTCGCGATCTGACCCATGCGGTGCTTTCCCCCCTCCTCTGCGAGCTATAGCTCGCGATCAGTCACGAGAGGAAAAGGAAGTCGATCGTAAAAGGTCGATGGAGATCGCGGAACTCGTCCTCGATACCCTTAAAGGGGCGGACATGATCGTTCCCGACGCCATGGAGTTCACTGCGGAAGACGTCATCCCAGACCTATTCGCCCCAATCTCCGAGGTGAAAGATCGCGGGAGTGATTAAAGAACCATCCGGCGAGCCACCTCAACCTTTTTTTGTTGTTTATAATGTAAAACTTTTCCTTTTGCCAACGACTCGTCGTTGGACTGTAACCCATTTTTGAGGAATGAGAAAGGAACATTTTGACTATCTTTCCAATGTCATTGCCTTATTTCTTATTCGCATGTGCTCTTTCATTCGTGCTCGCACGATTCTGATTTTCTTATGCTCGCGCCCTTAAAGCATTCATTTGACGCTCACGTTCGCGTCTCCTTAATTGTCCATTCTCCCGTTGCCGTGTTGTATCTAGGTCGCTCTCGCCCGATTCTCTTCCGTGGCGACGATAAAACTCATGTTGTAGAACATTATCCTTGCTTGGGATGTACCCTGTTGGGGAACCTTGCGAGCGGGGCAAGCATTACCCTGCCTCGCCCACACTCACCTCTTGCGAGCTTTCATCATTATCCATGGGCCACCGCGACAACGGGCCTTTCTGGTTCGTCGTCTTTACTCGCACCACCAAGATTCATAAGTAACTTTGCGAACAGCTGGCTCAGTCGCTCTGCCGCGATCTATTCTCTTATGCGAACGGGCCCCTGGTCTCGTCTCGTCCGAGACTTGAGGTTGCTTGCGAGCCAAGTCTCTTACCACCAGTAACCTATTTGCCTGCCTCCCTAGAGATCAACCTGACCCACCGTCTATGAGAGCCCGGCAGCGGAATCGATCTGAGGCATTCTAGCACCAAACCACTTAAAATATTGCCAGCCTCTCCAGAGATCAACCTGACCCACCTTCTATGAGAGCCCGACAACGGAATCGATCTGGGGCATTCCAACACCAAACCACTTGAAACATTGCTAGCCTCTTCAGAGATCAACCTGACCCACCGTCTATGAGAGCCCGACAGCGGAATCGATCTGGGGCATTCCAGCACCAAACCACTTTAAACATTGCCAGCCTCTCCAGAGATCAATCTTACTCACCGTCTATGAGAGCCCGACAGCGGAATCGATCTGGGGCATTCTAGCACCAAACCACTTGAAACATTGCCAGCCTCTCCAGAGATCAACCCGACACACCGTCTATGAGAGCCCGGCAGCATAATCGATCTGGGGCATTCCAGCACCAAACCATTTGAAACATTGCCAGCCTCTCCAGAGATCAACCTGACCCACCGTCTATGAGAGCCCGACAGCGGATCGATCTGGGGCATTCCAGCACCAAACCACTTAAAACATTTCCAGCCTCTCGAGATATCAACCTGACCCACCATCTTTAAGAGCCCGGCAGCAGAATCGATCTGGGGCATGCCAGCACCAAACCACTTGAAACATTGCCAGAATCTCCAGAGATCAACCTGGCCCACCGCCTATGAGAGCCCGGCAGCGGAATCGATCTTGGGCATTCCAGCACCAAACCACTTGAAATATTGCCAACCTCTCCAGAGATCAACCTGACCCACCGTCTATGAGAGCCCGGCAGCGGAATCGATCTGGGGCATTCCAGCACCAAACCACTTGAAACATTGCCAGCCTCTCCAGAGATCAACCTGACCCACCGTCTATGAGGGCCCGATAGCGGAATCGATCTGGGGCATTCCAGCACCAAACCATTTAAAACATTGCCAGCCTCTCCAGAGATTAACCTGACCCACCGTCTATGATAGCCCGGCAGCGGAATTAATCTGGGGCATTCCAGCACCAAACCACTTGAAATATTGCCAGCCTCTCTAGATATCAACCTGACCCACCGTCTATGCGAGCCCGGCAGCGGAATCGATCTGGGGCATTCCAGCACCAAACCAATTGAAACATTGATAGCCTCTCCAGAGATCAACCTGGCCCACCGTCTATGAGAGCACGACAGCGGAATCGATATAGGGCATTCCAGCACCAAACCATTTGAAATATTGCCAGCCTCTCCAGAGATCAACCTGACCCACCGTCTTTGAGAGCCCGGCAGGGGAATCGATCTGAGGCATTCCAACACCAAACCACATAAAACATTGCCACCCACTCCAAAGATCAACCTGACCCACCGTCTATGCGAGCCCGGCAGCGGAATCGATCTGGGTCATTCAAGCACCAAACCACTTGAAACCTGTCGGAGAATTATTCCAAAATACATGTATTGAGTAGGAAATATTCAAAAGTCAGTTACAAAAAATTGCTAAGGAAAAAATCTCTTCAAATCATCCCCACTCCTGGCTCGGCTGAGAGATACCCCTTCCACATCTTGGAGGTGGTACCCCCCTGACCTTAGCACTTCACTTACAATGTAAGTCCCCTCCCAGTTGGGCTCTAGCTTACCGACCGTGGCTCCTCTTCCGGCCGCGTCAACCTTCTTTAGTACTAAATCTCCCTTTTTGAAGTGCTTTATCCTGATGTGTTGGTCGAAGTATCTGGCCATCCGCCTCTTGACTTCCTCTTGTCGGATAGTAGCGAGGTCTTAGAGCTCTTCTACCAGGTCCAGGGACAACCTTTGCTCGGCATCATTCTCTATTAACCATTCTCCATCTCCTTCGCCCGCGGTGATCACTGATGAGCAGAATTTATACATATTATTTATATATAATTTAGTATAATATTTAAGTAAAATTAGTAACATATTCTTTATTTTTATTTATAATTTATTTATTTTATATTTTGAGTTCTAATTTACGCTTTATTTACTTTTGGTAGGTCGATCGCCGTAATCGCGCTCCGAACTTTCAAATGAAAGATTTATAGAAGTTGTCACGTTGGCCTCGATCGATTTCGTCGATCCGCCACCTTTGCGTACAAAGGGTGCTCGGCCACGCATGCATGATAGGAATTCTAGTATATGCATGCAACATATATATATATATCTTTATTTAAGAATAGTTTATATATATATATATATATATTAATATTTATAGTATTATATATACGTAGCGTATAAATTATATATATATACCCTAAATCCTAAATATATATATTATATGAATAGTAATATATATATATATGAATAGTATTATATATGTATCAAATTCCTCCTCCGCCATGCAGGACGTCCGCAGCTCCGCCAACTCCGCCTGCTCCGCCGCTCCAGCACCTCCTCCACGTCACTGATCCGCCTCTCCGCCAACTCCGCCTGCGGCGTTTCCTCCTCCGCCTGATCTGCCTCCTCGTAGCCGGATATCCGCTCAAGCTCCTCCACCATGCTGCGATTGAAGTCTCTGCCGTTTCACCTCCAGGAATCCCGCCGATGCTGCTGTTTCGCCGGAAATAATGCCCGCCATGCTGCTGTAGAAGCGCAGTAAAGTCTAATGAAATAAAATGCACTTAAAAAGCTATATATATTCCAATACCTGGCGGAGAGAAAGATATATTTTTTTTCGGGGAAAGATCAAGCATCAAGGAGAGAAGAGTTTTATTTTATTTGGTATTTTGAATTATTATTTTATAATTCTAGTGTTAAGGTTGTTTATCTTTGGACGCTCTAATTTAATCGTGTACTTCTTCTATTTCTATTTATAATTTTCGTGTAACCTCTATTTCTACTAGCAATAAAATATTATTTTGTTTATTTCTATTTCAATTTTTGTCACAATCTATCTATAGTCACTTCCTCTTCAGTCATCATGTCATATAATAATAATTTCTTCATCTTCATGAGCGGCTAATTTCTTTGGTGCTCGGTTGCGATGATCCAAGGATAAGATAATATTGTAGTAATTTTTGGAATTGTTTTCTCTAATTGTTGAACGCGTACGATTTACCAATGATCTAAAAATTATTATGAGGCTATATCATTAATATATAGTCTTCATATTGTTTTCGTTCTTTAGTTAGCCGAGAGGCTCGTAAGACGAATCGATCGCTCATTGGTAAAAGGAGTAGAACGCAACTCTCGAGAGAGGACGATGTAACTCTTCCGGATTGAAGTAAAATTCAATAGCGGGATTCACTTCGTTAAAGCGAGTTTTAGGGGTTTTGATTAGAACGAGAGTTCAGTCGATCAACCTAATCTCAGGTGGGCGTATTCCTCGAGAGAGGTGTGTTCATAAATCGGGAATCTCCACGGTCAAAGCCTCTTCAATAAGAGAATTGCATTCCATTCTCATTTTTATATTCTCTATTTCCGAGGTGATTCAAGATCGGGTGCTAGCTTTTAAACCATCATATTAATTAATTCAGTATTTCTAGTTTTTACTATTCGCAAACCAACTCAAAGTATTGTTGATAGAATAATAAACATTCACTCGAAGTAGAAGTACTTAACATGACCCGAGTCTAATACGACCTTGATCTCGCGAGATCCTATACTTCACTCGATACGGTACACTTGCCGTTATCGTTTGTAGTTATAATTTTGCACGTCAAGTGTTTTTATAACTGCGACGCATTTTTATGCATCAAGTTTTTCGGCGCCGTTGCCGGGGAAATTTGTTGATATTTTGAAAAGAGTGAATTTTATTAATTTTATCATTTTTTTATTTATTAAAATATTAAAAAAAAATCAATTAAAAGCGCAACCTAAATTCTTGGAAAGGGAGATTTGGGCTTTCATCCCATCACATCTCCTAGTACCGCTGCGAACCCTTCACCGGGTAGTCCTCGGGAAGTCCAAGACTAATATTAATCCGCTTTTAAAAGAAAAGAAAGAAAAAAAATATTTTCTTATTTTTATTTCAATTCCATTCATTTAAAATCCGTTTGTTTTTCAAAAAAAATATGTTTTGGCTATCCGCCGCGCTTGAGAATGCTAATAATGTCTTAGAACTTTCTTCTTCTATTAATGCGCTTCAAGATAAAATCAATGACTTAGAAGCCGCGGTTAGGATAAATAATGTTATTAGGGAACATTCTTCGCAAAATTCTCAAAATTTTAATAAAGAAAATAGTTTTCATAACAATTATCAAAATAATTTTTCCTATGAAAGTAATTTTTGTGAAAACAATTTTTTAAAATTCTACGAGAATAATTTTCCTAACGCTAATAATTCTAATTTTCAAAATTCTCAAAATTTTAATAGTGAAAATAATTTTTATTCTAATTATGGAAATATTTTTTCTCAAAATAATTTCTATGATTCTTATGAAAATAATTTTTTTAACTCTGATGAGAATTCTAGCTATAATTTAAATTCTCAAAAATTTTCTTATGAAAATATTTTTAATTTTAATAAAGGTCATTCTCATGAATCTTATGAAAATAATTTTCATGATTTTTATTCTAATAATTTTCATGAGGAAAATAATTATTATAAGCAAAATACTTTTTATAATCCAGATAACGCTGGTGATTCTTTTTCACTCACCGACGTGGATTATTCATGGTGGGCAGGCCACCCGGATAGTCTTCGCGACGATGAAGAAATTTCATCTCCTAAAAATTTTGATTCCCTAATTTCTCCTCCCTCCCAAATTTTAGAAAATTCGGTAAGTCAAAATTTTTCTCATTTTCATGATAATTCGCTAACGCCACCTATTTTTGAAAATGAAATAAATGAAAATGATGATTCTACGTGTTTTGACATAACGATTATTTTAGGGGAGAAAACCTTTATTTTAAACGAACAATCGGATTTTAATCTTTTTCTTTCACAAGTGACTCCTCCTTGTGAAATTGTTTCTGACCCCTTTGCTTTTGATTCTTCAATTCCTAATGATTTTCATGTAGAGGATGAGCCGTCGCAACTAAACATCGTCGTGGACCCATTTGCTGCTCATCTACAAAAATTCAAATCACCTCAGGTATGGATAGGTGATTCGAATTTACACTCTCAACCTAAAAGCAACAAGGAGAATCAAATAGCAAGTGGAGGAGCCGTCGGGCAACGGATCACATCCAAGTTCCCGCAACGCATATTCAGGGAGTTGCCCGTGCACCTTAAATTTTATTTTCCTTTTAGCTAACACTAACCGTCTAGCTTAAAGACGGGAAAAACAAAGCGCTCTTGGGAGGCACCCCACGCTTATCTTTCTTTTTGCTTTAAATTTTTTTTAGTGAACTTTTTTCTTTTGTTTTCCCCCTTCCCCGTGCTTTATAAACATTGCGGACAATGTTTATCTTTAAGTATGGGGGAGTGTCTCTTTTACTTTTCACTTAAATAAAAACACAAAAAATAGAAAAAATAGAAACAAATAAACAAAAAATAATAATAAACCCCATCTTACCCTTTTCTCGTTCACAAAACTATTTTGAGAATATTTATAAGCATTTTTTATCATTTTAATTTGCTAAATCTTTTATTTTAATCATAGTTAGTTAGATTTAGTTTTAGGCGATTTTAACTTAAGAATCATTTTATGATGTTAATCTAATTATAGTGATTTATTTAGCATTTATTCTCGCTTATTTTTAATTAGTCTCAATTTTGTAGTGATAATGTGTAACATGTTTAGATTCTAATTATTTCAATCTCATACTTTTAGATCCTTAGAAAATTTGAAATCTACTAAATGTTGCTCTCTAGTATTTTTGTTTAATCTAAAATAAAATTAAAATAGCCTTTAACCCTTTAGCCCAAATCCTTTAGCCTTCCACTAACCCAAGAAAAGATCATACGGCATGGGAATAAGAGGATAAAATTCATTATTCCCTAAACGTATGCACCCTTATTATGAAAAAAAATTATGAAAAGAATATATGTCATGGAAATTAGAGGATAAAATTCATGATTTCCTAAATATATTCAAATCCAAAAAGAAAATAAAAGAGAAGGAGGTGAGAGGATAAAATTCATTAGCTCCAATCAAAGCTCTCTTCATAAACCCCCCCAAAAAAAAACCTAGCCAATATAATTGCATTTTAATTTTAAATTAAAATATTTGGAGAGAAGCATAAGTAATAGTTCTTACTTTTCTTCAAGTTTCTTCAAGTGTAGGTTTTAATAATTTTTATCTAAAGTATTGTTTGCAAAATTACTCAATTTTGTGTGCTAGTAAATTTATTTGAGAATTCTTAGCTAATCATTTCTTCTCTTTTTATTTAATCTCATAATTTAGGACTTAAGCCGAAAATCCTCGAATTCTAACTCTTAACTCTCTTTTGATGTAAATAAATTTTTAGTTGAATTCTAAATGATATTAATGCCTTATGAATACCTCTTATGGTTTTGCTCGGGACGAGCAAAAGCTTAAGTATGGGGCTATTTGATGAGCAGAATTTATACATATTATTTATATATAATTTAGTATAATATTTAAGTAAAATTAGTAATATATTCTTTATTTTTATTTATAATTTATTTATTTTATATTTTGAGTTCTAATTTAAGCTTTATTTATTTTTGGTAGGTCGATCGCCGTAATCGCGCTCCAAACTTTCAAATGAAAGATTTATAGAAGTTGTCGCGTTGGCCTCGATCGATTTTGTCATCATGCAAGTCCCGTCACACCCGTTCAAGTGCGACGTGCGCCAATCCGCCACCTTTGCGTACAAAGGGCGCTCGGCCACGCATGCATGATAGGAATACTAGTATATGCATGCAACATATATATATATCTTTATTTAAGAATAGTTTATATATATATATATTTATAGTATTATATATACGCAGCGTATAAATTATATATATATATATATATATATACCATAAATCCTAAATATATATATATATATATATTATATGAATAGTAATATATATATGAATAGTATTATATATATATCAAATTCCTCCTCCGCCATGCAGGACGTCCGCAACTCCGCCAACTCCGCCGCAGCTCCGCCAACTCCGCCTGCTCCGCCGCTCCAGCACCTCCTCCACGTCACTGATCCGCCTCTCCGCCAACTCCGCCTGCGGCGTTTCCTCCTCCGCCTGATCCGCCTCCTCGTAGCCGGATATCCGCTCAAGCTCCTCCACCATGCTGCCATTGAAGGCTCTGCCGTTTCACCTCCAGGAATCCCGCCGCTGCTGCTGTTTCGCCGGAAATAATGCCCGCCATGCTGTTGTAGAAGCGCAGTAAAGTCTAATGAAATAAAATGCACTTAAAAAGCTATATATATTCCAATACCTGGCAGAGAGAAAGATATTTTTTTTTTCGGGGAAAGATCAAGCATCAAGGAGAGAAGAGTTTTATTTTATTTGGTATTTTGAATTATTATTTTATAATTCTAGTGTTAAGGTTGTTTATCTTTGGACGCTCTAATTTAATCGTGTACTTCTTCTATTTCTATTTATAATTTTCGTGTAACCTCTATTTCTACTAGCAATAAAATATTATTTTGTTTATTTCTATTTCAATTTTTGTCACAATCTATTTATCGTCACTTCCTCTTCTGTCATCATGTCGTATAATAATAATTTCTTCATCTTCATGAGTGGCTAATTTCTTTGGTGCTCGGTTGCGATGATCCAAGGATAAGATAATATTGTATTAATTTTTGGAATTGTTTTCTCTAATTATTGAACGCGTACGATTTACCAATGATCTAAAAATTATTATGAGGATATATCATTAATATATAGTCTTCATATTGTTTTCGTTCTTTAGTTAGCCGAGAGGCTCGTAAGATGAATCGATCGCTCATTGGTAAAAGGAGTAGAACGCAACTCTCGAGAGAGGACGACGTAACTCTTCCGGATTGAAGTAAAATTCAATAGCGTGATTCACTTCGTTAAAGCGAGTTTTAGGGGTTTTGATTAGAACGAGAGTTCAGTCGATCAACCTAATCTCAGGTGGGCGTATTCCTCGAGAGAGGTGCGTTCATAAATCGGGAATCTCCACGGTCAAAGCCTCTTCAACAAGAGAATTGCATTCCATTCTCAATTTAATATTCTCTATTTCCGAGGTGATTCAAGATCGGGTTCTAGCTTTTAAACCATCATATTAATTTATTCAGTATTTCTAGTTTTTACTATTCGCAAACCAACCAAAGTATTGTTGATAGAATAATAAACATTCACTCGAAGTAGAAGTACTTAACATGACCCGAGTCTAATAAGACCTTGATCTTGCGAGATCCTATACTTCACTCGATACGGTACACTTGTCGTTATCGTTTGTAGTTATAATTTTGCACGTCAAGTATTTTTATAACTGCGATGCATTTTTATGCATCAAGTTTTTTGGCGCCGTTGCCGGGGAAATTTGTTGATATTTTGAAAAGAGTGAAATTTATTAATTTTATCATTTTTTTATTTATTAAAATATTAAAAAAAAATTCAATTAAAAGCACAACCTAAATTCTTGGAAAGGGAGATTTGGGCTTTCATCCCATCACATCTCCTAGTACCGCTGCGAACCCTTCACCGGGTAGTCCTCGGGAAGTCCAAGACTAATATTAATCTGCTTTTAAAAGAAAAGAAAGAAAAAAAATATTTTCTTATTTTTATTTCAATTCCATTCATTTAAAATCCGTTTGTTTTTCAAAAAAATTATGTTTTGGCTACCCGCCGCGCTTGAGAATGCTAATAATGTCTTAGAACTTTCTGCTTCTATTAACGCACTTCAAGATAAAATCAATGACTTAGAAGCCGCGGTTAGGATAAATAATGTTATTAGGGAACATTCTTCGCAAAATTCTCAAAATTTTAATAAAGAAAATAGTTTTCATAACAATTATCAGAATAATTTTCCTAACGCTAATAATTCTAATTTTCAAAATTCTCAAAATTTTAATAGTGAAAATAATTTTTATTCTAATTATGGAAATAATTTTTCTCAAAATAATTTATATGATTCTTATGAAAATAATTTTTTTAACTCTTATGAGAATTCTAGCTATAATTTAAATTCTCAAAATTTTTCTTAAGAAAATATTTTTAATTTTAATAAAGGTCATTCTCATGAATCTTATGAAAATAATCTTCATGATTTTTATTCTAATAATTTTCATGAGGAAAATAATTATTATATGCAAAATACTTTTTATAATCCAGATAACGCTGGTGATTCTTTTTCACTCACCGACGTGGATTATTCATGGTGGGCAGGCCACCCGGATAGTCTTCGCGGCGATGAAGAAATTTCATCTCCTAAAAATTTTGATTCCCTAATTTCTCCTCCCTCCCAAATTTTAGAAAATTCGGTAAGTCAAAATTTTTCGCATTTTCATGATAATTCGCTAACGCCACCTATTTTTGAAAATGAAATAAATGAAAATGATGATTCTACGCGTTTTGACATAACGATTATTTTAGGGGGGAAAACCTTTATTTTAAACGAACAATCGGATTTTAATCTTTTTCTTTCACAAGTGACTCCTCCTTGTGAAATTGTTTCTGACCCCTTTGCTTTTGATTCTTCAATTTCTAATGATTTTCATGTAGAGGATGAGCCGTCGCAACTAAACGTCATCGTGGACCCATTTGCCGCTCATCTACAAAAATTCAATCACCTTAGGTATGGATAGGTGATTCGAATTTACACTCTCAACCTAAAAGCAACAAGGAGAATCAAATAGCAAGTGGAGGAGTCGTCGGGCAACGCATCACATCCAAGTTCCCGCAACGCATATTCAGGGAGTTGCCCGTGCACCTTAAATTTTATTGTCCTTTTAGCTAACACTAACCGTCTAGCTTAAAGACGGGAAAAACAAAGCGCTCTTGGGAGGCACCCCATGCTTATCTTTCTTTTTGCTTTAAATGTTTTTTTAGTGAACTTTTTTCTTTTGTTTTCCCCCTTCCCCGTGCTTTATAAACATTGCGGACAATGTTTATCTTTAAGTATGGGGGAGTGTCTCTTTTACTTTTCACTTAAATAAAAACACAAAAAAATAGAAAAAATAAACAAAAAATAATAATAAACCCCATCTTACCCTTTTCTCGCTCACAAAACTATTTTGAGAATATTTATAAGCATTTTTTATCATTTTAATTTGCTAAATCTTTTATTTTAATCATAGTTAGTTAGATTTAGTTTTTAGGCGATTTTAACTTAAGAATCATTTTATGATGTTAATCTAATTAGAGTGATTTAGTTAGCATTTATTCTCGCTTATTTTTAATTAGTCTCAATTTTGTAGTGATAATGTGTAACATGTTTAGATTCTAATTATTTCAATCTCATACTTTTAGATCCTTAGAAAATTTGAAATCTACTAAATGTTGCTCTCTAGTATTTTTGTTTAATCTAAAATAAAATTAAAATAGCCTTTAACCCTTTAGCCCAAATCCTTTAGCCTTCCCCTAACCCAAGAAAAGATCATATGTCATGGGAATACGAGGATAAAATTCATTATTCCCTAAACGTATGCACCCTTATTATGAAAAAAATTTATAAAAAGAATATATGTCATGGAAATTAGAGGATAAAATTCATGATTTCCTAAATATATTCAAATCCAAAAAGAAAATAAAAGAGAAGGAGGTGAGAGGATAAAATTCATCACCTCCAATCAAAGCTCTCTTCATAAAACCCCCCCCAAAAAAAACCTAGCCAATATAATTGCATTTTAGTTTTAAATTAAAATATTTGGAGAGCATAAGTAGTAGTTCTTACTTTTCTTCAAGTTTCTTCAAGTGTAGGTTTTAATAATTTTTATCTAAAGTATTGTTTGCAAAATTACTCAATTTTGTGTGCTAGTAAATTTATTTGAGAATTCTTAGCTAATCATTT
This sequence comes from Dactylorhiza incarnata, assembly GCA_033032865.1. Classification (NCBI taxonomy): domain Eukaryota; kingdom Viridiplantae; phylum Streptophyta; class Magnoliopsida; order Asparagales; family Orchidaceae; genus Dactylorhiza; species Dactylorhiza incarnata. The sequence goes on from JAWHQI010000016.1 coordinate 4,268,604, forward strand.
CTTCTCTTTTTATTTAATCTCATAATTTAGGACTTAAGCCGAAAATCCTCGAATTCTAACTACTCTTAACTCTCTTTTGATGTAAATAAATTTTTAGTTGAATTCTAAATGATATTAATGCCTTATGAATACCTCTTACGGTTTTGCTCGGGACGAGCAAAAGCTTAAGTATGGGGGTATTTGATGAGCAGAATTTATACATATTATTTATATATAATTTAGTATAATATTTAAGTAAAATTAGTAATATATTCTTTATTTTTATTTATAATTTATTTATTTTATATTTTGAGTTCTAATTTACGCTTTATTTATTTTTGGTAGGTCGATCGCCGTAATCGCGCTCCGAGCTTTCAAATGAAAGATTTATAGAAGTTGTCGCGTTGTCCTCGATCGATTTCGTCGTCATGCAAGTCCCGTCACACCCGTTCAAGTGCGACGTGCGCCGATCCGCCACCTTTGCGTACAAAGGGCGCTCGGCCACGCATGCATGATAGGAATTCTAGTATATGCATGCAACATATATATATATCTCTTTATTTAAGAATAGTTTATATGTATATATATATTTATATTTATAGTATTATATATACGTAGCGTATAAATTATATATATATATACCCTAAATCCTAAATATATATATTATATGAATAGTAATATATATATATATATATATATGAATAGTATTATATATGTATCAAATTCCTCCTCCGCCATGCAGGATGTCTGCAGATCCGCCAACTCCGCCGCAGCTCCGCCAACTCCGCCTGCTCCGCCGCTCCAGCACCTCCTCCACGTCACTGATCCGCCTCTCCGCCAACTCCGTCTGCGGCGTTTCCTCCTCCGCCTGATCCGCATCCTCGTAGCCGGATATCCGCTCAAGCTCCTCCACCATGCTGCCATTGAAGGCTCTGGCGTTTCACCTCCAGGAATCCCGCCGTTGCTGCTATTTCGCCGGAAATAATGCCCGCCATGCTGCTGTAGAAGCTCAGTAAAGTCTAATGAAATAAAATGCAGTTAAAAAGCTATATATATTCCAATACCTGGCGGAGAGAAAGATATATTGTTTTTCGGGGAAAGATCAAGCATCAAGGAGAGAAGAGTTTTATTTTATTTGGTATTTTGAATTATTATTTTATAATTCTAGTGTTAAGCTTGTTTATCTTTGGACGCTCTAATTTAATCGTGTACTTCTTCTATTTCTATTTATAATTTTCGTGTAACCTCTATTTCTACTAGCAAAAAAATATTATTTTGTTTATTTCTATTTCAAATTTTGTCACAATCTATCTATCGTCACTTCCTCTTCTGTCATTATGTCGTATAATAATAATTTCTTCATCTTCATGAGCGGCTAATTCCTTTGGTGCTCGGTTGCGATGATCCAAGGATAAGGTAATATTGTTGTAATTTTTGGAATTGTTTTCTCTAATTGTTGAACGCGTACGATTTACCAATGATCTAAAAATTATTATGAGGCTATATCATTAATATATAGTCTTCATATTGTTTTCGTTCTTTAGTTAGCCGAGAGGCTCGTAAGATGAATCGATCGCTCATTGGTAAAAGGAGTAGAACGCAACTCTCGAGAGAGGACGACGTAACTCTTCCAGATTGAAATAAAATTCAATAGCGGGATTCACTTCGTTAAAGCGAGTTTTAGGGGTTTTGATTAAAACGAGAGTTCAGTCGATCAACCTAATCTCAGGTGGGTGTGTTCCTCGAGAGAGGTGCGTTCATAAATCGGGAATCTCCACGGTCAAAGCCTCTTCAACAAGAGAATTGCATTCCATTCTCATTTTAATATTCTCTATTTCCGAGGTGATTCAAGATCCGGTGCTAGCTTTTAAACCATCATATTAATTTATTCAGTATTTCTACTTTTTACTATTCGCAAACCAACCCAAAGTATTGTTGATAGAATAATTAACATTCACTCGAAGTAGAAGTACTTAACATGAACCGAGTCTAATACGACCTTGATCTTGCGAGATCCTATACTTCACTCGATACTGTACACTTGCTGTTATCGTTTGTTGTTATAATTTTGCACGTCAAGTATTTTTATAACTGCGGCGCATTTTTATGCATCAATCACCCTGGGGGTTTTGACTTCGAACTCTATCGGGAGAACGGCCTCGGACCCGTGGGATAGTTCTCAAATCCCATAGGACTGAAGGTAGCTGCTCCACCTAATTGCCTCTGGAACGGATGGCACGGATGGCACGGCTATCCCATTCCCTTCTTTCTGGTGAACAAGGCCATAAAGTTGAAACCGTCATCACCAAAAAGAAGGGAATGGGATAGCCCTACAGAGGATCCTCCACGACATTCTATTCGGAGAACTCGCAGACGATGGTCTCCAAGTCCAAGTGTGGAAGAGGTAGATGAGGAAGAGTAGTGGAATAGGAAAGACCTGAGGATAAATAAATTTTCAGTTTTGTAATAATACAGGAATTTGAACCTATGTTCTTGGTTACTGTCAGCTAGCGCCGGCGCTACCATCTAGCGCTAGCGCTATCTGCAATGTTTAATTTTGTAGTTTTGGATGTTTGAATGTTTTTATCTGGTCCTTCTTTGGTAGTTTTTGAAGGTTTTGTTTTGCGTTTTATTTATAAATTTGAGGTCATATGAAGTGGAGATGTTTAAGTAATTTTAAGATCCTATGAAGTAGTATATGTTTGAAATCATATCACATAGAAAAATTTTGAATTCAATTTATGTTGGTGATATATGATATATAGGCATATAATGAGTTTAGGAGGAATAGATTGGTCTTTAGAAATAAAGGACATGACTTTTCAATTTGATAATTTGGTTTATAAATCTTTAAGTTATAAAGTCTTGTGTCTTTTCAATTTGATAATTTGGTTTATAAATCTTTAAGTTATAAAGTCTTGTGTCTATATGATGAACATTCCATGACAACAAAAAGAGATAAGAAAACAAAAAGAAAAATAAAAGGACAATAAAGCATATCATGAAGTTGAAAATTTGTATATTTCATTTTTGAAAATATTCTACTACATGCTTTTGGTGATACCTACTGAATAAGAGATTTAGGTATCCAAAGGGGACCAATTGTGGTAGTTCCTTTGGGTACTCAAATATAACGTGTAGATTTATGGGTGGTTAGTGATGAATGGGTCCTTTCATGTGAAGTTAGTGTTTCATTCTTAATTTTGGGTCTCCATTCAAACTTTGGTTTAATGTTATTCTTATATGTCAAATTTCCATTGTGATAATCTTTATATTGATGATTATGATTGTAATGATTAGGAAATTTGTGTAATGTTGTTGTTAAGTTTGGAGAAATATGATTTTGGAAATAATGGTTATTTTGACTTTGATTTACAAATCCGTTGTGTTTCATATTTTAATAATTTGGTTTAGTTATAATATTCATGTTCCTATTCATATTCAACATATTTTTAGATAGTTCTTGATATTTTGAATTTTTATTTATAATTTTCATAAACACGTTCATTTTTTATTTTAATTCATCATTCTTAATCTTTAAATTATTGTTGAAACCGATTTCTCGGTCTCTTGTGAAGCTCGGGCCCTCAACAAGTCGAGGGGCAGGTAGCCCTTACTAGTCCCTTGAAAGGAGCAGACCGGAGACTGGGAAACAGACTAAGACCTTAGTCGCAGCGACAAGGTCCCACCACAAACCCGGAAGATCGTTGAGCGCTTCCCCACCCAAGCCAAAGCTGAGACTTGGGCACCTTGGAGAGCTAGAGAGCTGAACCAAAGTAACCAAGGAAGAAGAAGAAGCACAGAGAACTGAGATTGGAATCCTCTCCCAAGGTGCCCTTGAAGGTCTATTTATAGTTTTTTGTTCCAGGTCTGTGAATAGCGGAATTCCGCCTTTTGGTTTTACTAAACGCACCCCAATTTGGCCTGCTAACAGCCAAACTCCGCTGTTTGGAGGGGCTACCTGCAGACCACCAGGGGCAGAGGAGTAACTCCACCTCTTTAGTTTATGGATGAAAGGTTTATGAGAGCACCACTCGTGAGGGGTGAATTCGTCGAACGGGTTTCGTCAAACGGAGAGGTGAATTCGTCGAACGGGTTTCGTAGAACGGAGAGGTGAAGTCGTCGAACGGGTTTCGTCGAACGGAGAACAGAATTCGTCGAATGCAGAACTGAGTTCGACGATCCCAACAAATGTTCGACGTTCGTCGAACACAAGACGGACCTCGTCGAACCCGAAGACTTGGAAGAACTCCGGCTCGTCTTCTTACTCGCGAGCAGCCGGCGATTACTCAACTCACCCGCCTTCTTGCGAGCTGACCTTGAGGGTTGGGCTCACAGGGATATGACTCGCGCACCTTCCTGTGAGTGACCCTTGAAGCTCTGGCTCGCAGGGATATGGCTCGTGCGCCTTCCTGCGAGTGACCCTTGAAGCTCTGGCCCGCCTTCTTTGTTACCTTTTCCACATGTTGGATCTAAAACCCCCTTTGGGCGAGCGGCCTGTGAAGACCCCGCTTGCAATCCTACCGACGACATCCATCGACGCCGGGTCTCGCGCTTCCTCCTACGAGTTCTCCTTCCGAGACAGGGCAGAGAGCCGTTGACACAAGTGCTCGTCCCAGCGGGTCCGCTGGGACGGGATAGAGATAGCCACTGAGACGGCCGACCCTCCCCGCCTAGCCGCTGAGTGACGCTCGTCGGGGCTGAAGCATGGCGTTCGTCGAACTGAGAAGCAAATTCGTCGAACGGGTTTCATCGAACGGAGAACGAAATTCGTCGAACTCAGAACGGCTTTCGTTGAACTCAGGAGCAGACCACGAGGATCTGGCTCGCATAAATTCCTCGCGATCGGTCGGTGAGCGGCTAGCTCGCCTGCCACCTTATGCAAAATTGGCGAGTGCCTGGCTCGCACGCCTTCCTGCGAGCGCCCATTGAGATTCTGGCTCGTCTTCCACCATATCCTTGCTTGTTGGTTACTCCTTAGTCTCTGCTCATCTCTAGGTGAATATCGAGGTTGTACACAATCCCCGCTCTTCGCGAGGCTCTTTAAGCTCGCGAAGAAACATCCAACCCCTGGTATTCGCCGGTCCCTTGGTGACGTGGTGAGAATCTTTCAGTGGGCCCCATGCCCACCACTATAAATACCACCCTTCTCGGCCGGCATTCAAACTTTTTCATTCTTCTCTCCCTTTTCTTACTCGCTGCGAGCCCCAACGTGATGTCTAAAAAAGAAGAAATGTTGGCTCGCCTGAAGGCCTCGCAAGCGGCCCAAAGGGGGAAAGTTGCCGCCATCGCCTCCTAGGCTTCTCTACAGCGCTCTCCGCCTCCACCCTCCATCAAAACGGCAAAGGCCATTCGGCGCCCGACCGGCGAGGGTGGGTCCTCTCCTTCGTCGCACTCCCCCCATGACGGGCTTGCCTCGTAGGTACTATCATCAAGTTCGCTGGTTTAATGTCTTCTTCTTTCGCCATTACTCATCCGCTCGCAGAACGCTTCCCCGGGTGAGAATACCTTGGGGAGGACTATCACAGAGACCCACATTCTTTCCACCGGCGGGGATGATACTCCACTCGTAGATGCGAGGGCCCCCGACCTGCGGGACTCGCCTTCGCAACGAGGTGAGTGACTTACCTTGTCTTCCCTCATATCTCTTGACTTGCCAAATCACACCTGCTCCTTGTGCAGTGTCCCCTCTCACGGACCTGGAAGAGCAAGTGCCTCCTCCCGCAGACCCGCCTACCCCGCCGAACCAAACTATCATCACTCCTGATTCGGAATCCTAGGACAAAGGAGCCATGGAGGGACGTTGATTGCCGAGCCCGGGCTCGCTCCTAGACCCGCGCTCGCTCCTGGTATGGGTAAGGCCTTTGCCCCTGCCTTCGTTGAAGCATTCCGAGGCCAACCCGACACCTCTCGCCAGCGGCCCAGTACTCAAATTCCTCCACTAGGTTAGACCATCGCTATAGGGTGTCACTTTCCACCTTTTTGCTGAATTCTACTTCGCAGGTGATTCCATGACCCCGCCCACCGAGTCGGAGTCCGGAGCGTTGGAGATGTCTCCACCCCCTCGCCTAGTCAGGTTGCAGATTTCCTGGGGGACCCCAGTGATCCGGCGTGAATGAAGAGGCAGGTCACCGAGATATTCCAGAAGCATACCTCCTTGCTGCGGAATCTACACGAACAGAATAGGTTGGACCGGCTCGTGAATGATGAGAGATTTGCCGCGATGGAGGACGCGAACGCGCATCCTCGCCGAGGTGCGGCCGATCGATCATGGCGAACTGACCTCCCCCGGGGTGTACATTGCTCGGATTGAAGATTACATGCGTCTGGCGAACCAGGCGAGCCAGTCGCTTCGCGAGTATCACTACCCGCGAGTCCCCCCTCGCTCTAGTGTATGGGGTCGCGGTCGCTGGAAATGGTTGCGGTATTAAGAATTCTTAATTAGCAGTTTGCGTTTTATTATCTTCCTTCCCTCTCCCCTTCGTAGGGAGGGGTCGCGAGCAATTTGAAAGTCTATAATAATGATACTTTGACTCGCTTGTGAGCCCTTATTTTCCATGTTTATTATCTTTTCTTTCGCTATGTCTGGCTCGCTCATTCGTTGGTTACTTTTATGCTTCGTTTTACTCGCACTCGCGTCCTGCCCTCGCGTTTTGCTTTATTTCATTGTCTAGCGCTAGCTCGCCGATGATTAACGGGAGGAAGTTCGGCAAAGTGTTGACTCGCTAGGAGCGAACGAGACCCCTGGAGGGGGAAGAGTACCGCGCGAATTCGTTATCTGTAGACTCCGGCGCTTCGACTTCTTCCCGCCTTTTTTATTTCTATAAATAGGCGGTCTTTTTACTTTTCAACCACCGCATTCACTGCTCTTCCTTTGTGTTCCTCTCCTTCTAACTCTCTCGCAAACCTAGCTCGCTCTCGCAACTTTTGTGATTCGCAGCTTCCAAACACCATGGTCGCAGATGTGGAGGTTGAGGGATGGGCCAAGTGCTCCGGAGCATTCCTCGAGGGCCTTTTCTTCTGCGCCAACCTCACAAAGGAGGAATACCAAGCTACTGTCGACCAAAACATCCATTCTGGGTTCGTGGCTTGCTGCCCTACTGAGCGAGACACCATCAGCCCCCCACATCCTGACGAGCTTGCCATCCCCATCGCTCACTTCGAGAATGGGCTGCGACTCCCCCTCTGGCCGGAAGTGTGCCAAGTATGTTTGTTCTTTGACCCTTTTATTCCTGACTCGCTTCGCGAATGACGCCCTAACTCCTATCGATTTTCTAGGTGCTCAAATACTTTGGTGTTCTGCCGAGCCAGCTCACGCCGAACGCGATCGCCGTGGTGGTCGTGTTCGCCAGTAACCTTCGGGCGGAGAAGATCGAGTTCAGTCTGCTCGTCTTCCGCAAGGTATTCTCTTTTCGAGCGAACAAAGATGGGATGGCCCATTTTGCGAGCCAGCATGTCACCATCTGCGAGACGGTGAACAACTCCCATTACTGGACGCAGAAATACATCCTGGTGAAGGCCCCCTTCGGCAATATCTCCTACACCCCAACCCAGCGAGACGAGGTTGCTTACCACCCTCCTGCTTCGCTAGGGGGTTACGACGCGGATCTGTACCAATATCTTAAAGGAAAGAACTTTGAGGTCTTCTTCCTCCGAGAGAGGGTGGACCTGCTGACGCCTGTCCCCCAAGGAGAAGGTCTGACTCGCGCTCGCCGATCTCCCCACTCCCCTTTCCTTCGATTAGCTAACGCTCTTAGTTATCTCTGCAGGAGAGCAAGAACTTCCACTCAACCCTCCGCACGCGCCTCCTTCCTCCCTCATCTCTGGCCCGCTCGCGAGCGTGGCCACCGAGGCTTTCCGTGACGTCCCAAGCTCTTCGTCGGGAAAGAAATGGTCCCTTCCTCCACGCCGGCCCGCCTCGAGGGCGCGGCGAAGAAGACCAAGAAAGCCCCCTCCGCCCTCAAGGCGAAGGAGATCGTGGATCTCTCTGAGCCTGACCTCCCCCTTTCTCCTACAGCGAATCAAGAGCCCGACAAAGAGGGTGGCGAGCCCGAAGGGGCGGCCGTCAAGCCCAAGCCGACGAGCCACACGAATATTGGGCTCGGCATGAAGCTTGCGGACGCAGTTGGCGAGCCGGTGCTTGCGTGGAACCCTGACCAGAACAAGATCGTCTGCTCCTCCCTCCTCCCCTCCTGGGTGGAGGGTGACAAAATCGGAGGTGAGGCGTTCTCCCTCGCCTTCGGGCTATACGGCCGCGAGGACGCCTCCCTCTTCCGGGCTTACACCCAGAAAGGGCTCGTATACGAGGCCATGCGGGCCCAGTTCCGGGCGACGGAGCTTACCCATATGGTGGGTCGCCGCTACTTCACTGCGGACAAGGAAATCAAAGAGCTCAACGTTAAGCTCCGGAAGTCCGCTGACGAGATCGCGGAGCTTAAAGGAAAAGAGGCTTTGTCTGAGGGCGTCCTTGCCAGCCTTCAAGGCGGACTGGTAAGCAATGCTTTGCAAAAAGTATTTTACTGTCTCGCTTCGCTTTGCCTTTGCTAACCTGCTTTTTGCAGGATGCCAAGTCCATCAGCCAACTTCACGCGAGGATCGCCGACCTGGAAGCGGAGAATAATGGCCTCAATTCCCAGGTTCGCGATCTGACCAATGCGGTGCTTTCCCCCCTCCTCCGCGAGCTGGAGCTCGCGGTCAGTCACGAGAGGAAAAGGAAGTCGATCGTAAAAGGTCGATGGAGATCGCAGAACTCGTCCTCGATACCCTTAAAGGGGCGGACATGATCATTCCCGACGCCATGGAGTTCACTGCGGAAGACGTCGTCCCAGACCTATTCGCGCCAATCTCCGAGGTGGAAGATCGCGGGAGTGATTAAAGAACCATCTGGCGAGCCACCTCAACCTTTTTTTGCTGTTTATAATGTAAAACTTTTCCTTTTGCCGGCGAGCTCGTCGTTGGACTGTAACCCATTTTTGAGGAATGAGAAAGGAACATTTTGTCTATCTTTCCAATGTCATTGCCTTATTTCATATTCGCATGTGCTCTTTCATTCGTGCTCACACGATTCTAATTTTCTTACGCTTGCGCCCTTAAAGCATTCATTTGACGCTCACGTTCGCATCTCCTTAATTGTCAATTCTCCCATTGCCGTGTTGTATCTAGGTCGCTCTCGCCCGATTCTCTTCTGTGGCGACGATAAAACTCATGTTGTAGAACATTATCCTTGCTTGGGATATACCCTATTGGGGAACCTTGCGAGTGGGGCACGCATTACCCTGCCTCGCTCGCACTCGCCTCTTGCGAGCTTTCATCGTTATCCATGGGACACCGCGACAATGGGCCCTTTCTGGTTCGCCATCTTTACTCGCACCACCAAGATTCACAAGTAACTTTGCAAACTGCTGGCTCAGTCGCTCTGCCACGATCTATTCTCTTATGCGAACGGGCCCCTAGTCTCGTCTCGCCCGAGCCTTGAAGTTGCTTGCGAGCCAAGTCTCTTACTATGAGTAACCTATTTACCTGCCTCCCTAGAGATCAACCTGACCCACCGTCTATGAGAGTCTGGCAGCGGAATCAATCTGAGGCATTCTAGCACTAAACCACTTGAAATATTGCCAGCCTCTCCAGAGATCAACCTGACCCACCTTCTAGGAGAGCCCGGCAGCGGATTCGATCTGGGGCATTCCAACACCAAACCACTTGAAACATTGACAGCATCTCCAGAGATCAACCTAACCCACCGTCTATGTGGGTCCGGCAGCGGAATCGATCTGGGGCATTCCAGCACCAAACCACTTGAAACATTGCCAGCCTCTCCAGAGATCAACCTGACCCACCGTCTATGAGAGCCCGACAGTGGAATCGATCAGGGGCATTCCAGCACCAAACCATTTGAAACATTGCCATCCTCTCCAGAGATCAACCTGACCCACCGTCTATGAGAGCCCGACAGCGGAATCGATCTAGGGCATTCCAGCACCAAACCACTTAAAACATTACTAGCCTCTCCAGAGATCAACCTGACCCACCGCCTTTAAGAGCCCGGCAGCGAAATCGATCTGGGGCATTCCAGCACCAAACCACTTGAAACATTGCCAGCCTCTCCAGAGATCAACCTGACCCACCGACTATGAGAGCCCGGCAGCGGAATCGATCTGGGGCATTCCATCACCAAACCAATTGAAACATTGTCAGCCTCTCCAGAGATCAACTTGACCCACCGTCTATGAGAGCCCCGCAGCGGAATCGATCTGCGGCATTCCAGCACCAAACCACTTGAAACATTGCCAGCCTCTCTAGAGATCAACCTGACCCACCATCTATGAGAGCCCGACAGCGGAATCGATCTGGGCATTCCAGCCCCAAACCATTTGAAACATTGCCAGCCTCTCCAGAGATCAACCTGACCTACCGTCTATGAGAGCCCGACAGCAAAATAGATCTAGGGCATTCCAGCACCAAACCACTTGAAACATTGCCAGCCTCTCCAGATATCAACCTGACCCACCGTCTATGCGAGCCCGGCAGCGGAATCGATCTGGGGCATTCCAGCACCAAGCCACTTGAAACATTGCCACCCTCTCCAGAGATCAACCTGACCCACCGTCTATGTGAGCCCGGCAGCGGAATCGATCTAGGGCATTCCAGCACCAAACCATTTGAAACATTGCCAGCCTCTCCAGAGATCAACCTGACCCACCGTCTATGAGAGCCCGGCAGCGGAATCGATCTGGGGCGTTCCAGCACCAAACCACTTGAAACATTGCCAGCCTCTCCATAGATCAACCTGACCAACCATCTATGCGAGCCCAGCAGCAGAATCGATCTGGGGCATTCCAGCACCAAACCACTTGAAACTTGTCAGAGAATTATTCCAAAATACATGTATTGAGTAGGAAATATTCAAAAGTCAGTTACAAAAAATTGTTAAGGAAAAAATCTCTTCAAATCATCCCCACTCCTGGCTCGGCTGAGAGATACCCCTTCCAAATCTTGGAGGTGGTACCCCCTGACTTTAGCACATCACTTACAATGTAAGGCCCCTCCCAATTGGGCTCTATCTTACCGACTGAGGCTCCTCTTTCGGCCGCGTCAACCTTCTTTAGTACTAAATCTCCCTTTTTGAAGTGCTTTATCCTGATGTGTTTGTCGAAGTATCTGGCCATCCGCCTCTTGACTTCCTCTTGTCGGACATTAGCGAGGTCTCAGAGCTTTTCTACCAGGTCCAGGGACAACCTTTGCTCGGCATCATTCTCTATTAACCATTCTCCATCTCCTTCGCCCGCGGTGATGACCTTGGGGGTTTTGATTTTGAAATCCACCGGGAGAACGGCCTCGGACCTGTGGGATAGTTTGAAAGGGGTCTCCCCTGTGTCCATGCTTGGAGTAGTTCTCAAAGCCCATAGGACCGAAGGTAGCTGCTCCACCCAATTGCCTGTGAGATTCTCTACCTTCTATTTTAGTAGGTTGACGATTATCTTGTTCGCCGCCTCCACCTGGCCGTTGCTCCTTGGGTGGTGGACCGACGCGAACCTGAGGTCTATGCCGTGTTGGGTGCAAAAACTAACAAATTCCTCACTGGCAAATTGGGGTCCGTTATCCATCACGATGGCTAGGGGGAGCCCATGCCTGCAAATGATTTCACCCCAAACAAAATTTCTCACTACCTGGGATGTTACCTTGGACAGCGCCTTCACCTCAACCCATTTAGAAAAGTAACCTATCATCACCAGTAGGAACTTCCTTTGGTCGCTTTCCTAGGGGAAGGGTCCCACCAAATCCAATCCCCATATAGCCAAGGGCCACAGAGCTGTGATGTTCCGGAGCCTTTGGGCTGGGAGGAGTTGGAGTGGAGCATAGAGCTGGCATTTTGAACACTTCTTCGTGAATTCTGCTGCATCCTTGCTGAGGGTAGGCCAGACGTAGCCTTGCCTCAGCACTCTCCCCTCCAAAGTTCGGCTCCCGGAGTGACTGCCACACTCTCCCGAGTGGATTTCTTCGAGGACCCTCGGGACCTCCTCCTCAGACACGCAACGAGCCAGGAGCCCCGAGAGTGTTTTTCGATATAGAAACACTGCATGTAAGGAGTAATATGCATATTTGTACCTGAACCGCCGTTTGTCAACATCTCCCTAGGGGAACTTTCCCGATGCTAGGAAGGTGATGAAGGGATCCATCCACGATGTTCGCTGATCCACCTCCATAACTCCCCCTCTTAAATGGAAGGTTGGAAGAGTTCTGACACTGTTCCCCCTGCCCGGGGACCGAACTTGGCCAGTAGGTGCGCCGGGGTGCTCTCCTCCCTTGGCACATGTGTGATGGAAAAAGTGCGAAATTGGCGGATGACCCCATTGACCTTCTCTAGGTAGCGTTGGAGGGTCGACTCCCTTGCTTCAAATTCTCCCCTGATTTGGCATGCCACCACCATGGAGTCCGTTGAGACCTCCACGTCCTGCACCCCTAACTCACTAGCCAGCCGCAGGCCCGCTATCACTGCCTCGTGCTCGACTTGGTTGTTGGTAACAGGGAAATGGATGCTCTGGGCCTGCTCGATCTTTGTTCCTTGGGGCTTATCAGGACGATCCCTCCTCCATAGGAATTATTCCCTGACGCACCATCTACTAGCATCTTCCAGGCGACCGGGGAAGGTGATTCATGTTCCCCTACTTCGATTGCGTAGTCCACCATGAAGTCCGCAACTACTTGTGCCTTGATTGACGTCCTAGGCACAAACGCGATGTCGAACTCACTTAGCTCCACGGACCACTTGGTTATCCTCCCCGAATGCTCCACCCCCTCCATAACTTTGCGAAGCGGGTGGTCAGTCACCACTTTGATCGAGTGTGCTTGGAAGTATGGCCTAAGCTTCCGGGCCGAGACCACCAAGGCGAATGCCAACTTCTCCAAAATCGGGTATCGGAGCTCCGCCTTCCTCAGCACTCGGCTGACGTAGTAGATGGGGAACTACCTTCTCCCTTCTTCTCGAACCAACACTGAACTGACTGCCTCCGATCCTACCCCTAAATATAGGGATAGGTCCTCCCCTTGCCTTGGCCCTGGAGTAGTGGGGTCTAGGTGGGTTGCCCTTTCAAAGCTTGGAATGCATCCACACATTCTGAGATCCATTCGAACTTCTTATTTCCCCGTAGCACCATGAAGAAGGGGGCACACTTCTCACCCACCTTGGAGAGGAACCTGCTGAGCCCGGTCAATTTTCCCGTGAGGCGTTGAACCTCCTTCGCATTTCTTGGCAACCTCAACTCCAAGATTGCTTTAACCTTATCGGGGTTAGGCTCCACCCCTGCGGGGGTGAGCAAGTGGCCTAGGAATTTTCCCCTGCTAGCCCCGAAGATACACTTCAGGGGGTTGACTTTCATCTTGTACTTCCGCAAGGTCCCAAAAGTCTCTTCAAGGTCTTGGAGGTGAGACTGGAGGTCTCGACTCTTTACCATGAGGTCATCAACATACACCTCCAGTTCTCCACTTCTGCTTGCGGAAGACCCTGTCCATCATCCGTTGGTTTGTAGCCCCTGCATTCTTGAGCCCAAAAGGCATCATTTTGTAACAATAGCATCCATCCCCTGTGATGAAGGAGACATCTTTGATGTCGGGAGGGTGCATGCGGATTTGGTGATAACCTGAAAAAGCATCGAAAAAAGACATCACAGGGAAACCAACGACTGAGACAACCAGCGCGTCGATTCTATGCAAGGCGTAACAATCCTTGGGGCATGATTTATTAAGCAAGGAAAAATCAACGCACATCCTCCACTTACCATCCCCTTTTTTCACCATCACTACATTGGAGACCCAGCCGGGGTACTGGATCTCCGATACAAAACTGGCCTTAATGAGCTTGTTCACCTCCTCCCGAATGGGTGCCTCCAGCTTGTCAGCAGTGGACCTCTTCTTTTGGCGAATGGGGCGAGTGTCAGGATCGAGGTTGAGGCGATGACACGCCACATCCGCGTCGATCCCCGGCATCTTCGCAGCACTCCATGCGAAGACATCCATGTTGTCTTGGACGCAAGGCGAGACCTTCCTCCGGTCCTCCGGGCTGAGCTCCCCGCCGATCCTGATCTTTGCGATTGTTCCGGCCTTGGTGGTCACCTCCACCTCTACCAGCTCCTCTACAGCTTCTAACCTGGATTGCTCCCCCAGGTACTATTCTCCTCTCCGCCACACGCGAGCCCCTTGGCTCCTCCCCCCATCTCTTCCTCTTCCACCATCATCAACTCCTCCGCCCCCTCTCCCTGGATCTCTTCTTCTTTCTCTCCCTCTTTCCCCTCCTCCACCCTGGGCCCCTCAACGACCCCTTCCTGGGCATGAACTACTCCTTCACCCCTCCTTCCTTCCAACCTCTCCTCCTCTTCGACCCCGGCCACCTCTTCCATCACCTTATCCCACTCCTCCGCTTCTTCCATCTAAGAGATGGTGTTGATGGCAGTCACATAGCACTGCCTCGCCACCTTGGGGTCTCCCCGGACCCGAATCTGGATTCCTCCGGTGCTGAACTTGACACACTGGTGGAAGGTGGATGGGACGCATCGGAACGCGCTGATGAGAGGCCTTTCGAAGATGGAGCTGTAGCTGCTGGGGGAATCCACTATCATGAAGCAGCAGTTCCGGGACTGCCCCCCCCCCCCCCCCCAAGGTCACATGGAGTCCGACTCCGCCTTCCACTTCTTTCCTCTCTCCTAAAAACCCAAACAGAGGGTCATCCGAGGCCTTAAAGTGGAGTTTAGATCTTAAATTAACTCTAGAGGGGGTGAATAGATTTTAAAAACTTTTTCCCTTAGTTTTATAGTGGAATTAAAAATAGTGATATATATATGTGTATATGAGAGTGAGTAATAAAAACTAAGTGAAGAAAATCAGCACAGCACAAACACAAAAAAAGAAATAAAACACAGAAGACACAATGAGCTATAGTAGTTCCCCACTAAACTTGGGTACGTCTACTCTTCTACCACCCTTGGTAGGAATCCACTAGGATTTTTGAATAGGTGCCCTCACACCAATGAGCTTTTGTTAAGGTGCCCAAAAACCAACTAAATTTTTTGATCAGGTGTCTTGCCACCAATGTGGTAAACTTTTGAAGGGAGTTTGAACACTGTACAGAGTGGGATAGAGAGGGGTTATGAAGTTCTTCTCTGTCAATATGCTGAGAGAAGACTCTAGTGGATGTTGATGTAAAGCTCCCCCAGTCTGATAGAAGTATTTGACAGTTTGGTGGAGAAGCTTTCTCTTGAGAGAAGATCTTTCTGTAGCAGATGAATCTGAGAGAATGAATTCTTCAGACTATTGTTGCTCTTTTGAAGATCTGAACTTGCAGCAGAGATATGAGAGAGAGAGATCTTGAAGATGTTGTTCTCAGAGAAATGGAGACGCTGCTTGAGGAAGAAGAAGTCTGAATATGTTTTTGGCTAAGTGTTCTCCTTCTTCTTCTTCTCTGTATTCTTGTTGTAACCTTTTTTCTGTATTCTGAAAGAATGTATCTTTTGAATTCTGTCGAATTGGAGAGACAATAAACTCTGTCTTGGTATCTTCTATCTTTGGAATAGAATAATCAAAATTTAATTCTTTCTTGGAACTGCAACAGAGACCAAACGACTTTGGCAGGTTCTTTAATTCCTTAGCCGTGAAATATTCCTTTGCGTTAATTGTCAACGACTATCTTTGTCTTGGAATACAGAAAGAAAGGAATATAATAACTTAATATAATTTCCTTACTTATCTGACTTGAATACGTCCAAAGATATTTGAATAGATCTGTTAAAGTCGTCGATCTGTGTTCAGAGAACTGACAAATAACTGATATTTAAGTATTAAATAATCTGGAGTCTGTATTTGTCGATCTGAGCTTCAGTAAAGAATTTGTCGAGTGCTGGCTGGAATTCATCGAGCACTGCTCTGAGAATGTCGAGCGCTGGGACTGGCTATAATTCTTTAACTGCTGAGAACAATTCATCGAACGCCGATAGCAGGTCGTCGAACGCTGAGAACTTGAATTTTCCTTAAGTTCTAGCTAATCTACAGCCTACAAACTTGACCCTTAAACTATACAATGGGGTCAACTTGATCCTAGTCAACATATCGTGATCCTAGCCCAAATCAGTAATAGGGTTGTTCCAACAATCTCCCCCTATTTGGGTTAGGACACTATTTGACAAATATTGAAAATAAATAAATACTAAAACAACAAAAACAACAGAGCATGAATATATCTGATATATTTTAAATATTTTATCAGATATAAAATGAAAAGTACTATGAGTTTTGAAAATACATTTCAATAAAGACATAAATGAAAATATAATCAGAACCTTGAGTTCTGAATTCTACTGCTTCTGAATTCTGAAATTCTTATTTTATCTGATCTGTATAATTCTGAATTCTGATCTGAATATTTAACTGATTTCTGAATTTCTGATAAGCTGAGTTGTAGCAATACCTGATACTGAATTTGCTATAATAGAATTCTTCTCCTGATCTGTACTGTATCTGCATCAATTTTTTTGAAACAGAAAACTGTAATCAGCAAACTGCTGTAAGCTTTATCAAGCTTCTTCATACAACAACTCCCCCTGAGAGTGTCTCCCCCTGAGTTCTGGAGGTTCTTCAGCTTTCTCCCTTGCTTAGTTCATAGAACAACTCCCCCTGAGTAATTGCATCAAATGGAGCTTGTTCATACAAACTTCTCCCCCTACCTAGTTTCAGTAAAGGCCTAAAGCTAGGCCCCTTGAAGAAGGGACATTTGATGGAGGTAGGGAAGGATGCAAGATTTATGTTGCTGTTATTCCTGCACAATAAAGTAAAGATCAAGTGCAAAGAGGAACTAGAAAGAGAAACAATTCTGTAGGCATTTATATAATAAAAAACACTTAGTTTGATATGATAAGGAATGAGGGGTAAATAGAAAACTTAATTTTTTAACAGATTGAATCTCCATCTATCATTCCCAACTGATTTATAAACAATATATGTTTCTTTTCATCCAAGGGCTTGGTGAAAATATCAGCTCTTTGTAAATCTGTAACACCCCAAAACTCTGAAGCAGAGTTGTGCTGCTGGGAGCTAGCGTCGGCGGTAATGCTACCGCCTGGCGCTAGCCATCTCGACGGTTGCTAAGCGTCGAGATGGTAGTTAAGCATCGTCAGACGCTAAGGCGTCGAGATGGTAGCTAGCGCCGACGGTAGTGCTACCACCTGGCGCTAGCCCTCTCGACGGTTGCCACGCGTCAAGATGGATGTTGAGCGTCGACAGACGCTACGTTGAGTCGGAAGCTAGCGCAAGCGCTAGCGCTAGCGCCGGCGCTAGCGCGATACAGGTCCGTAATTTGAAATCGTGGCCATCAAGTCCTTATGTTCTTGGATCCGAGGGCTGGGATTAATCCCGGGATTCCTTAAACCTTGACCAGAGGAGATATTTTCATTATTTCTAAGCCTTATCCCTCTTCAAGCTTGAGAAAGAGGAAAGCCAAGGAGGAAGAAGAAGTTGTCTTCCACCATTCACGGAGCTCCGAAGCTCCGATTCGCGAGCCATTTACAGATCCACGGAGAACAACCCGGTGCGGTCCTTTCCATCCGTACCAAAAATCAAGCTATGGTTCAGAAACGACGTCTAAGGGTAATGATCTCTTCTACCCTCATTTGGACATGTCCTAGTCCTTTTCCGTGCATCGTTGAGGCCCCTACCCAAAAGGGTGAGGTCGTGGCCTCCGACGGGTCGATTCGTGCTATCCCTGTCAAATCTTGCATACATGTAGAGTCCATGCGTGAAATGGATGTAGGCGCGCTGTGTGAAGCCCATCCGAGAGGGTTCGTCCGGATTGGTGATGCTTTTGATATTATGCATGCCGGGGGAAAGCTCTGTGTTGTTATACTGCTTCATAGTACTAGAGGGTGCTACTGCATGCGCAGCAACGCCTGGAGGTGTGCCCCGGGAAGCACCCGAAGTTAGAAACAGAAATGGAGTTTCTGTTCACTACCGCCGGCGTTAGCGTTATCGCCGGGCGGTAGCTCCCAGACTGAGTTCTGGTGATGTTGTTGTGCCCACATGTTGAGAGGACCTGAGGCCTGTGTTCCCGACCTGTGAGGGTGTCCTGGTGGATGACTTAGTGGCCCGTAGAGCCGGCTAATTGAGAATACCTGGGCTGAGGGAACGCCATACCCGCTCTTTGTGTTGTACAACGAGAGCTGTGAACAACGGGCATTTGGCGAACCTGAAACCGCACCATTGCAGCACCTGATTAGTGAGTCTCGTACAGCATGTCGGGAAGCAATGGGAAAGAGTCTTCGGACTACGGGATGTTCACAATTAAAGTACGGGAGAGCCCTGATATTCGGCCACCGACTTTAGCCTCGAAGGGCAAAGCCATCAAGAGTGGATGGTGGTGGAAGGCGGAGTACACCAAAGAGTGCCTGAGAGCACAAGATGTGGAGGCCATTCCCACGTTTGTAATTGTTGCATATGTATGAACTATTGTGGGCTTTGCTACTCGCACTCTTATATATATATGCTGCTGAGGTTGTTTTGCAGGGATGGTTAGGACTGCCACCCCCTCGAAGGGGTGGGGTCGTTATAATTTGGTCAGCTTTAGCTGACCGTTGCCCTGTTTTGCCACCGTTTTTGGTGGGCTTGTTGTACAGGTGCTGGACCGAGCGGGAACATAGCGGGCTGAGCCCTTGTGCTGCTGTGGCCCTTGAAGGCCTTTTGATGTTCTTTTGTTTTTCATGTATGGCCGGCCTGCGCGCCGATGTTGGTAAATTGTAAGGCTGTCGTGCCTCTTTTGTTGTGTAAAACCTTTTATTCCTATTAATAGAAGTGGACATACCCGGGTTCGGTTTTGGTGGTTTATATATCTTGTCTCTCTCTTTTACTTCCGCATAGAATGCTCTGAGTTAGGTTCGTTGTTTAGAGTTGAATTTTGTTCCTTATTGTGACGTTCCCGTTCATTTTGTTGTATATGGCGTGGGGCCCCGGCCGGACCTTCTGTCATATGCTTCTTAACGGATGGGGGTGTTGCAAAATTTGGTATCAGCTTCTAAGGTTCCGTATCCTTCTGAAAGTGCACAGTTAACCTCACTAGAATTCTCTAGAGGGGGGTGAATAGAGATTTAAAATATTTTGTGCAAATATATATATTTATATGTGGTGATCACAGATTAAGGCTTCCCACTTACCAACAAGAATCAACCAAGTAAAGAAAATAAATGCAAGAAAAGAAATCACAGCACAACACAAGGAAATATAGTGGTTCCCCAAACTTTGGGTAGTCCACTCTTCTACCCCCTTGGTAGGAAATTCACTATCTTGCACTGAGTCTTTTGATAATGAGACTCTTAGAACCACCCTGAGTCTTTTGACAAGGAGACTCTTAGAACCAACTGAGTCTTTTGAAAAGGAGACTCTTAGAACCAGTACAACTGAATTTTTTGAAGAGAGATTCTAAAAACTCTTTTACAATATTTGAAAGTGAAAATAAGGTAAAGAAGAAAGAGAGATAATAAAAAGACAAGAAAGAATCTTCTTCCTAGCAAGAAGATTGGAAGCACAAGAAGTAGTGAATAAAATCCCTCTTCTTTAGTGAAAAGGAGATTGTAGCCCTTTTCTCTCTTTTGTTAGAGCTATCAGAGTATGCAGCAGAGTGGCTTCAGAAGCAAGAGAAGATGGAAACTTGATCTTTGCTGCAGCACTATCTCTCAATTTTTTCTTTTCACTTGGGAGCTTTTCCTCTTTTTCAAATGTAAAATGGTGGATCACTTCTTATTTTTCTCTGCGGACCTCCTTGGTTATTTATAGCTCTGTTTATTAAAATAACACTATAGGAGAGTAATCAATTAGCATGCAGAGGGTTAGAAAGAAAGAGAAATTTAGATAACAGTTATATCCATAGAAGAAAAGTATTTAATCTGATTTCAAATAATGTCCATAAAGGATTTAATCAATTTAGCCAAGAATCTATTAGAGTAAAGAATGATTCAGAACGACTATAAAGAATAAATTGATTCCATATAAATCAGATCTATAAAAGAAGGAAAGAGATCTGGCGATTTTTGAATTAATCATAGAAATCGACGTGCATCGATTACTATTCGATGTATGCGTCGAATTCATCCTGACAGAGCGTCGAGAGGAGAAGAAGGAAGGTGCGTCGACTAGGGTGCGTCGACTTCTCAAGATACGTCGACTAGAAGTCAGAGCTACGTCGACATAGGATACGTCGAATTCTGCTTGGAGCTACTTCGACTCATTCTGATAGAAACGTCGATACAAATTCGACGTTGCGTCGAATACTATTCGACGCATATTTACTTACCTTGATTTTCCTTTCTTGGAATTCATATTTAACTCATTTTCAGGGGTTAAGAGAAATCATTTTCCCAATAATCTCCCCCTATTTGTCTTAACCCTATTTAGAGGGAAATTGTAATAGCATTTAATCAACTCAGCAGGGCAATTATATAGAACAGAAATATGTCAAACAATCAGAAGAGCAATTAGAAAGAGAAATCATATAAACAAACTTCCCAGATTTATATAAACAGACTTCATGTTTAGTATTCAACTATAAGGTAAAGCATATCAGCATTATTTTCAATCATGATTCAGGAGGGGTAGGAGGAGTCTTTCTTTTTCTTTTGAATACTTTGGTGGGTTGCTCTTTCTCAGTAGCAGATTGTACCCTCAGCTCCCACTGAGTCACAGTGGTGTGCTCCCCCTGGAATGGAACTTCAGAGCCTTCTATTTCTATTTCAGTATTAATTAAAACAGCATCTGGCTCCACATGAGCTTCAGCTTCAGCCAACACAGCATCTGGCTATCCTTTTTCAGTTTCAGCTTCATTCATAGCAGTATCCAGCTCCCCCTAAGTTTCAGTTTCTTTGTCTTTCTCACCATCTGCCACATCTTCCTTTTCAGCTTCATTTTCTGCCCTTCTTGCCTCCCCTTGTAATAGTACCACTTGATTTGCAGCCTCTCTTGCTATATTGAGTACCTCTATTGTTTGTTCTTCAATATGTAGCTCAGGTACTTTCTCATTTCCAATTGTCTTGAGTAGTGCAAGACTGTCAGATTTTGAAGAAGGAGGGGATTTGTGTGAGGGAGATTTAAGATTGGAGGGCTGCTCTTCATCTAGCTTCTCCCCCTTCTTGACCTTCTTGGCCAAGGAGGTTAAGAAAGACTTGGTAACTCTTGAGGAAGAGAGAGAGGTTTTCAGACTTTGCACAGAGGCACTGACCCCATCTATTTGGGTGTGCATGTGTAGGATGGAGGAATGAATCTGGGAGCAATGCTCATCCAGCATTGCTTGGAATGTTTGAGCTGCTGATGCAATGCACTGAGTGAGGAGAGCTTCAGTGGATGCAGATGGTTCATGTTGTGGTTGGTGATGAGTAGAGAGTGGTGGAGCTGGTGATGAAGCTGGAGAGAAGTTAGTTGATACATGAGGTATGGGTGATAAAGGAGGTGGAGAGGATGAGAATGTAGGAGGAGGAAGAGATGGAGAAACTGCTGTTTGAGCAGGTGTTTGAGAAGAGGTAGGTGGAGTAGGAGTTATGAGAGTGGAAGAGACTAGTGGAGTAGATGATGGTGGTAGAGATGGAGTGTTTCTTGGAGTAGGAGGAGGAGAAGATGGATGACCAGGAGAATTAGGAGGAGAGGGAGTTCTGTCAGGAATGGAACCAGGCTTGGGGATTTGCCTGGTCCATTTGAAGAAGAGGGCAATGGACATCCTCTTTCCAGGAGGGATAGGAATTCCTTTTGACCTACATAGGTCAGGGAAGGATTGGAAGAGTACTTGACTCATAATCCTCATGTAGGCATTCTCTTTGTGAGAATATCTAGAGCCTATCATCTTGAGCAGACAGCTGGCCCAGTCTATTTTATTCTTCAATACAAGGGCCCCCATGATGTTCAGTTGCTGCTTGGGTACTGCATCATGGGCTGAAATTTTGCATAGTAGTATCTTTCCTACTATATCTGCTAGCAGTCTGTACTCCTCAGAAAAGTCTATTTTCTTTAGATTGATTGGTTTATCCCTTGAAAACTTCATGGTGGTTAGCAGATGCTTGATTTCATCAGGTGTGAGGTCTATAGATTCATCACCTAATAGGGGAATGATAAAGACTTATAAGGTTACTCTTTTGAAATTTGATTTCCTTTCCCTATTTTATTTGAACAAAGATAATATTAGGATATACCTGAAGGAAGATCAAAGGTGGTCCTAATATGTTCTGCAGAGATTGAGAATGGTGTCTCATAGATTGTTCCCTGGATTTCTCCTTGTTCAGATATCTGAACATGAGTCATCATCTCTGTGAGCTCTGTTTCCAGGAGCTTGCATCTTGTGGAGATGAGTTTGTCCAATCTAGCTTCAGTGAAGAGAGCTATGATGTTCTTATAATTTTCTGCAGCGGCTTGGAAGGAGTCGAGATCAATGTCGAAACCAGAGTTTATCTTGGGAGCCATTTTAGGTCAGTGAAAGAGAGGAGGAAATGGCTGGACTAAGGAGCAAGAAGGGTAAAGGATGCAGAGTAGTGAAGGTTTCTAACTGAAGAATCTTTTTAAGTCAGGTGAAGCGTCGAAACGGGACTCAATTCAAGGCTTATTCGGTACTTTAGTGGATGTGACCGAAAATATTTTAGCATTGCCGCTCATTTTTATAATGTCGACGTTACGTTGAGTGGAATTAGACGTAAGCATCGATACGGCCCGCGTTAAGATGTTAGGGTTTCGTATCGACGTATGCGTCGATTGTAATCGACGTATGCGTCGATTTTACTTATTGAGTTGAGTCATCGACGGTGCGTCGATTAGAAGTCGATGTGACTTTTGATTTTCCTGAAGAATTTTAAGTGTTTATTTCTTTTTATCTCTTCCTAGTCCTAAGTCAGTCTAGGACTAATCTTTTTACAGATAGTTTGATTGGTTGTGCCAACATTGTTTGGCAAGGTGGCCAGTTTTGTTACATATATGGCACTTGATTATTTTATTCTTATGATAATTTGAGTTTAGAGAAGGATAGAAGGGTTGATAGAAAGTTTGATTAGGATGGGAATTTTGGTTACCAGATTTAGGGTAGAAATTTTGGTTAGGATAGAGGTGTTGATTAGGATGGAAATCATGGTTAGGATGAATGGATCCTGAATGGGAATTATAAAAGGTTTTTGGAGAATAGGCATTTATGTTGCTCTGAATTTTTGTGCGTTGATATTTATTCGACGCATGTTGATAGTTGTTTCGATTTATATTCGGTGCTTTCTCCCGATAGCGTTGATCTGATATCGACGCATGAAAAAAGTTGCGTCGATTGGAAGTCGATGTACTTTTATTCAAGCGTCGAGTAGAGGTCGAGGCATCTGAGAGGTTGCGTTGAGTAAAAGTCGACGCACTATCATTCATGCGTTGATATAAAGTCGACGCAACTGTATCTTCACACATTTTCTTTTTCCCTTTTTCTGATTTTGTTCTTTTATGTATTGTTTCTTTTGGCTTAGTTGCTTCTTCAGATGAAGTTTGAGAGTTATCAGCTGAATAATATGATGTTTCATCAAATTATTTTATTTCCTTGAGGGAGTCTTCTTCCTTATTTAGTGAGTCTTTTTCTTGGTTTGATTTGATGGGTTTTGTGAATTTTACAGGGATCATCCAAGCAGGTTTGTTGGATGGAACTTGGCTAGTTGAGGGATCAGCCCCTAGACCAAGATTTTTATGTCTCCTTGTTTGTTGTTCAGTGATTTCCTTGAGAGTTTGGCTTCTCATGTTTATTGATTCTTCAAAGGCTTTTGCCTGGGATACCTTGTCCTTAAGGAGCTGGTTTTCTATTCTAGCCCTTTCTACTTCCTTTTCTATGATGTTTACTTCAAAATTTATAGAGCATTTATCCTCTCTATTTCTTTGGTTTTTAGCCACATTAATTTGTTCCTTTAGATCTTTAATTTCTTGTGTAGCTTT
This sequence comes from Dactylorhiza incarnata, assembly GCA_033032865.1. Taxonomy (NCBI): domain Eukaryota; kingdom Viridiplantae; phylum Streptophyta; class Magnoliopsida; order Asparagales; family Orchidaceae; genus Dactylorhiza; species Dactylorhiza incarnata. Next base: position 4,292,538 of record JAWHQI010000016.1, read on the forward strand.
TAGTTGATCTAGACACATTCCCATAAAATCATTTCTGAAATTATCACTTTGAAAATCTATTTCATTAAAAATGCTTACCTCATCCTTATCCTCAGATTCCTCTATGAGAGTAAGGCTTTCTTCTTTTTCATCTTCAGAAGATATGCTTTCTTCTGATCCTGTCTCACTCCATGATTTAGCACCATCATAATTCTGTGATCCTTCAAGGGCCATCAAGCACAGATCTTCTTGCTTAGGCTCTTCATTGTCACTCTTAGAAGATGAGCTGTCCTCAGAGTCTGTATCACTCCAGGCTTCTGCTATAAAGCCTCTTTCTTTCTTCTTCCCCTTTTTCTTGAGATCTTTCTTTTTCAGATCTTTCTTTGTCTCAGCATTTTCTAGACATTCTGGGGCAATATGTCCAGGTTTCCTGCAAGAATAACAAATAATTTCTTTAGTAGGAGTTTTGTCATACCTTGGTTTTGACTCTCTCCTTCTTGATCCATCTGTCCTGACCCATTTCTTGAATTTTCTGGCCAGGAAACTGAATAGTTCTTCTTCAGTGATAGTGCTTCCTTCTTCTGTTGCTTTTAAGGCAATGTTCCTGTCTTTTGAAGAAGTTGGGGTGTTTTCTCTTTTCTTCTTCTCTTCTCTGGTTTTCAGCAGTTGCTCATAGGATCTGAGTTTTCCTAAAAGAGCATCTGTTGAAATTTCCCTTTGTCCTCTTGTGTCTCTTATTGCCCATATCCTTGAATCCCATGAGTTTGGGAGACTCATCAGCAATTTGTCATTGATTTCTGTAACAGAGATTTCTCTATCCAAGTCCCTTAGTTGATTGATGATCAGACTAAATCTGTCATACATCTCAGAGATGCTTTCTTCATTCTTCTTTTGGAAGTTCTCATATTGAGAGATCAATAGAGCCTTCCTATCTTTTCTTTCATCAGCACTTCCTTCTACCATCTTTATGAGAGCCTCCCAAATTTCTTTGGTTGATTCACAATCAACAACCCTTTGAAAGATTTCATCAGAGAGGGTTGAGACCAGAATATTTACAGCCTTTGCATCACATGTTCCTTCCTTTTTCTCTGCAACTGTCCACTCAGCCTTTGGGATAAGTGTTTGAGTCACTTCACCACTTGAGTCTTTTCTATAAGGCTTGGGAGGACCTGTCAAGATAACATTAAATAAATCTTCATCAATAGAGTTCATATAAATCCTAATTCTTGTTTTCCAAACTGCAAACTTTTCAAGATTGTACATTGGTGGTCTGGTGGAAGCATAATCTTTGATTTGTGCCATGTGAAAAATAATTGTTAGAAAAATATATATATAAATAAGAGGTGGGATCTTTTTGATCAAGGAGTTATCCTTTTTAGATCAACCTCCCTCTGATACCAATTGAAAGTGCACAGTTAACCTCACTAGAATTCTCTAGGGGGGGGGTGAATAGAGATTTAAAATATTTTGTGCAAATATATATATTTATATGTGGTGATCACAGATTAAGGCTTCCCACACACCAACAAGAATCAACCAAGTAAAGAAAATAAATGCAAGAAAAGAAATCACATCACAACATAAGGAAATATAGTGGTTCCCCAAACTTTGGGTAGTCCACTCTTCTACCCCCTTGGTAGGAAATTCACTATCTTGCACTGAGTCTTTTGATAAGGAGACTCTTAAAACCACCCTGAGACTTTTGACAAGGAGACTCTTAGAACCAACTGAGTCTTTTGAAAAGGAGACTCTTAGAACCAGTACAACTGAATTTTTTGAAGAGAGATTCTAAAAACTCTTTTACAATATTTGAAAGTGAAAATAAGGTAAAGAAGAAAGAGAGATAATAAAAAGACAAGAAAGAATCTTCTTCCTAGCAAGAAGATTGGAAGCACAAGAAGTAGTGAATAAAATCCCTCTTCTTTAGTGAGAAGGAGATTGTAGCCCTTTTCTCTCTTTTGTGAGATCTATCAGAGTATGCAGCAGAGTGGCTTCAGAAGCAGGAGAAGATGGAAGCTTGATATTTGCTGCAGCACTATCTCTCAATTTTTTCTTTTCACTTGGGAGCTTTTCCTCTTTTTCAAATGTAAAATGATGGATCACTTCTTATTTTTCTCTGCCGACCTCCTTGGTAATTTATAACTCTGTTTATTAAAATAACACTATAGGAGAGTAATCAATTAGCGGGCAGAGGGTTAGAAAGAAAGAGAAATTTACATAACAGTTATATCCATAGAAGGAATGTATTCAATCTGATTTCAAATAATGTCCATAAAGGATTTAATCAATTTAGCCAAGAATTTATTAGAGGAAAGAATGATTCAGAATGCCTATAAAGAATAAATTGATTCCATATAAATCAGATCTATAAAAGAAGGAAAGAGATCTGGCGATTTTTGAATTAATCATAGAAATCGACGTGCGTCGATTACTATTCGACGTAGGCGTCGAATTCGTCCTGACAGAGCGTCGAGAGGAGAATAAGGAAGGTGCGTCGACTAGGGTGCGTCGACTTCTCAAGATACGTCGACTAGAAGTCAGAGCTACGTCGACATAGGATACGTCGAATTCTGCTTGGAGCTACTTCGACTCATTCTGATAGAAACGTCGACACAAATTCGACGTTGCGTCGAATACTATTCGACGCATATTTACTTACCTTGATTTTCCTTTCTTGGAATTTATATTTAACTCATTTTCAGGGGTTAAGAGAAATCATTTTCCCAACACCTTCTAAGGAATTCGTGGAAGAATTCTTTTAAGGGGTGGTGAGCACGTGTGTGCGCTACCGTCGAGACATAAAATAAACCCAAAAATTTCACTTAGGAAAAAATGTAACAACAAACCAACAATTATTGCTTGATTTTGGAACCTGAGTGTTCCTTTTGTTGTTAGTTGCGACTGTGCTGTCGCCTAACTGTGTGATGCACTTGTGTAGGGCACTCGAAGTGCAGCGGGACCGTCGTGTCCCCGTGACGTGGTTGAGAGTAGCGAGTCTGCTGAGGATCCTACACCTCCGTCTGCTGAGATGGTTCAGCTAGTTACAGAAGCCGTTCTAGCTGCGTTGAATGGCCAGCCTGGAAGGCAAGGTCAACTGCCGGTGCAGGAAGTGGCCCCAGAGCCACTAAGAGCGGAGCAAGTCCCCGTGAGGCGTGCTGCTGAGCAACAGCTGAAGCACTTCCTGGGATTTCGACCTCCTCCGTTTACCGGGGTTGAATCCCCAGCTGAGGCCGAGGACTGGCTATCGCATGTGGAGCGAATTCTGACAGCAACACAGTCGGATGAAGCGCAGAAAGTGACCTTCGCTACTTTCTTATTGGAAAAGGAAGCCAGGCGGTGGTGGGATGAGGTAGAGAGGCGCCAGTTTGCGGGAAGGCGACTGGTTGATGTGCCGATGGAAGAGTTCTCGAGAATCTTCCTGGCAAGGTATGTGCCTCCGTCGCAGCAGATCGCGATGGAGAACCAGTTTCTGGCTCTGAGGCAGGGTAATAGACTGGTTGATGACTACCTGTACGAGATCACCCGCCTCGGGCGTTACGCTGGAACTTCTTTTGATGACGAGGGGAGAAGGGTGAACAGGTTCTACGGAGGCTTGCGTAGTGAGTTGCGGTACCTTCTGACAGGGCCGTTGATGCAGGGTTTCATGACCCTCGTTGGTTCAGCCCGAGCGCTTGAGCAGGACATGCTCAGGGAGAAGGGCAAGGTGGCTGTGGTCGAGGCAGTGCCGGAGGGCAAGGCTCCGAGTGAGGCGAGGTTGCGGAGGTTGAACCGCTGGAAGAAGGCTCGATTATCTGGGCCAGCTCCCTCTGCTTCGGGCGTGTCGTCTGGACGTGGCCCTCTTATTTGTTTTACTTGTGGCAAGCCTGGCCATTTCTCTCGAGATTGCCGCAGTGGGCTTCCAAGTTCAGAGAAGAAGACTGGGCCATCTTATTCTGAGAAGGGGAAGGCGGCTGAGTCCACTGCCTCCCGTATGGCTCCCCCGCAGCCCAGAGTCTTTAATCTTGGTCAGCAGGAGGCTATCAAATCCAAGGACGTCGTGACAGGTATAATTTAAGATACAGTCTTTACTGTTTTATATACCTGTTTTAGTGTTCATGCTAACCTTGTTTGGCGGCGTAGGCTTTGTAAATGTTTTAGGCATTCCCGCGAGAGCGCTTTTCGATATTGGAGCTTCGCACTCCTTCTTGTCGTCGGACTTCGTCCAATGTATTGGTGCGCCGTCGATTGCTTCTGCAGATGGACTGGAGGTCCTACTGCCGAATGGATATTCGATGCGTGTGGAGAGGAGTTGCTGCGTGAAGGTCCTAGTTGGAAGTCAGGAGTATGACCTGAAAGCATCGTTACTCCCCCTGGTTGAGTTCGATGTAATCTTCGGCATGGACTGGCTGTCGGAACAGCGTACGTGCATCAATTGCTCCACCAAGGAGGTGAGATTTGGGCAGTGTGCCGATCATGAGATGGTCTTTGCGGGCATGCGTGGATCGAGCAAGATGCTGATGTCTGCTCTCCAGGTGTCCAAGGCAGTGCAACAGGGAGCAGAGTTATTCTCTAGTGGAGGCTTCAACACCGAGGCCCAGCCTAGTGGATGTTCCGGTAGTTTCAGAGTTCCCCGATGTGTTCCCGAGTGATCTCCCCGGTGCTCCACCGCAGTAGGAGATAGATTTCACGATTGAGTTGGTGTCAAGCGCTAAGCCTGTGGCCCGCTTGCCGTATCGTATGGCTCCGAAGGAGTTGGCGGAGTTGAATCTGCAATTGCAGGAGCTGCTTGAGCAAGGCTACGTACATCCGAGTTCCTCACCTTGGAGTGTACCGGTCCTCTTTGTCAAAAAGAAGGACGGTAGCCTGCGGCTTTGCATCGATTATCGGGAGCTGAACAAGCTGACCGAGAAGAACAAGTATCCTCTTTCGAGGATAGACGACTAGTTCGAATAGCTCGTTGGTTCGACAGTATACTCGAAGCTGGACTTGAAGTCCGGCTATTATCAGGTACGGATCAGGGAGTGCGACATCCCGAAGACTGCCTTTAGTACAAGGTACGGGCAGTATGAGTTCACCGTGATGCCGTTTGGGCTGTCTAATGCGCCTTCGGTGTTTATGGACTTGATGCACTGGACTTTCCGAGAGTACCTCGACCGGTTTGTGGTCGTCTTCCTTGACGACATACTGGTCTACTCTCAGTCCGAGGAGGAGCACGGTGATCACCTGCGAGTAGTCTTGGAGGTTCTGAGGAGGAACCAGTTGTATGCCAAGTTCTCGAAGTGCGAGTTCTGGCTACCTTCCGTGGCATTCTTAGGCCATGTGGTTAGTGGAGAAGGTGTGGCGGTAGATCTGGTGAAGGTTGCGGCCATCAGGGAGTGGCCTGTTCTTTCTACTGTAGCGGAGGTCTGTAGCTTTCTCGGGCTAGCCAGCTATTACAGGCGCTTTGTGGAGAACTTCTCTTAGATCGCGTTGCCTCTTACGACGCTGACACGAAAGATGCAGGAGTTTATTTGGACGCCCGCGTGTGCGCAGGCTTTCGAGGAGTTGAAGCGGCGGCTTACCACGAATCCGATCTTATGTTTGCCTTACGGCACGGAAGGCTACGAGATCTACACCGACGCTTCTGGGAGCGGCCTTGGCTGTGTTCTGCAGCAGCATGGCAAGGTAATAGTGTACGACTCTCGCCAGCTGAAGGTGCACGAGCGGAACTATCCGGTCCACGACTTGGAGTTGGCGGCCGTGATATTTGCCCTGAAGCTTTGGCGGCATTATGTGTATGGCTTGAAGATCGACATCTTCACGGACCATAAGAGCCTGAAGTACCTTCTGACACAGAAGGGGCTGAATATGTGGCAGCAGAGGTGGATGGAGTTCCTTGGGGACTACACCTTCGAGATCCACTACACTCCCGGGAAGGGGAATGTTGTCGCGGATGCACTCAGTCGCAGGGCTCCAGCGCAGGCCAACTGGATTCAGATGCATGATGAGCACCTGATACGTGACCTGGAGGCCTTGGGTATTTCTTGCGTGGAGAAGCGGAGCAGTGTCGGTGCCTGTTTGAGTTGGACTGAGGTGCAGTACGACCTCGCTGATAGAGTCCGCCAGGCTTTGAAACTCGATCCGAGTTTAAAGCGCTATGCGGAGGAGGCTGGTGGCGGGCCGGATGCCCAGTTTCAGGTGCGTGACGGGTTGCTGTGGAGAGGCGATCGGTTGTGCGTCCCCAAGGTGGGTGAGCTGCGCGATGAGTTAATGTACGAGGCGCATCGTAGCAGGTATTTAGTTCATCCGGGGAGCACAAAGATGTACAAGGACATGAAGGTCCTTTTCTGGTGGCCGGGTATGAAGAGGGACATCGCTCACTACGTGGCCAAGTGCCACACTTGTGCGCTAGTGAAGGCAGAATGTCAGAAGTCCGGTGGCTTATGGAAGTCATTACCGGTTCTAGAGTGGAAATTCAATGACGTTTCCATCGATTTCGTGCATGGGCTGCCGAGATCGCAGCGTGGGAACGATGTCATCTGGGTAGTCGTAGACCGGCTGACGAAGGTGGCGCACTTTATCCCCAACCAGAGGGATGACTCGGTGGAGAAGTTGGCGAAGCTGTATGTTGATACAATAGTACGACTGCACGGTGTGCCCCGCAGCATCGTCAGTGATCGAGATGGACGCTTTACTTCGAGCGACTGGAGGCTAGTCAACCGTCTATTGGGTACGAAGCTACAGTTTAGTACGGCCTTTCAACCTCAGACGGATGGCCAAACTGAGCGTACCAATAGGACGATGGAAGACATGCTCTGGATGTGCGTCCTGGATTTCGGCAAGGGGTGGTAAGATCACCTCCTTCTGGTTGAGTTCACGTACAACAACAGCTACCAGGCGAGTATTCAGATGGCGCCTTTCGAGGCCCTCTATGGCAGGAAGTGCCGCACTCCCTTAGCTTGGGAGGAAACGGGCGAGACGAAGCTCTTCAAGAGGAAAGACGTCGAAGAGGCGACTTCAACGGTACGTATGATTCGGGAGAGGCTTTTGGTTATGCAGGATAGGCAGGCGAAGTACTATAATGCGAAGCACCGCGACGTCGAGTTCGCCGTTGGCGATTGGGTCTACTTGAAGATCAGGCCGTTCAAGGGTGTGTCCAGGATTCGACGCTTGAAAAAGCTGAGTCCAAGATATCTTGGACCGTTTGAGATCACCGAGCGCGTCGGCGAGGCGGCTTATAGGCTTGCACTATCGGCGGAACTGAGCGGGCTACATGATGTATTCCACATCTCTGTGTTGCGGAAGGCAGTGCTAGAGCCTAAGCATGTGGTCGCGGCGGATCAGGTGCCCGTGGATAGTGGGCTTAACACGGCGGTCAGGCCCGTTAGTATCGAGGATGCTGAGGCGCGTCAGTTGCGGAACAGGGCGAACGTATGGTAAAGGTCCGTTGGGATAACTGCGGTCGCGAGGAACTCTCATGGGAGCGTGAGCAGACCATGATGGAGGAGTTCCCTGAGCTGTTTCAGTGACGTTTATCTCTTTTTCCCCTTTAGTAAAGACCTTTTTGGATATATATATATGCCTGTTTTTACAAATTTCGGGACAAAATTTTTATAAGGAGGGGAGAGTTGTAACACCCCAAAACTCTGAAGCAGAGCTGTGCTGTTGGGAGCTAGCGCCGGCGGTAATGCTACCTCCTGGCGCTAGCCATCTCGACGGTTGCTAAGCGTCGAGATGGTAGTTAAGCGTCGTCAGATGCTAAGGCGTCGAGACGGGAGCTAGCGCCGGCGGCAGTGCTACCGCCTGGCACTAGCCCTCTCGACGGTTGCTAGGCGTCGAGACGGATGTTGAGCGTCGACATACGGTACGTCGAGTCGGAAGCTAGCGCAGGCGCAAGCGCTAGCGCGCGATACAGGTCCGTGATTTGAAATCGTTGCCGTCAAGTCCTTATGTTCTTGGATCCGAGGGCTGGGATTAATCCCGGGATTCCTTAAACCTTGACCAGAGGAGATATTTTCATTATTTCTAAGCCTTATCCCGCTTCAAGCTTGAGAAAGAGGAAAGCCAAGGAGGAAGAAGAAGTTGTCTTCCACCATTGACGGAGCTCCGAAGCTCCGATTCGCGAGCTGTTTACAGATCCACGGAGAACAGCCTGGTGCGGTCCTTTCCATCCGTACCAAAAATCAAGCTATGGTTCAGAAACGACGTCTAAGGGTAACGATCTCTTCTACCCTCATTTGGACGTGTCCTAGTCCTTTTCCGTGCATCGTTGAGACCCCTACCCAAAAGGGTGAGGTCGTGGCCTCTGACGGGTCGATTCATGCTATCCCCGTCAAATCTTGCATACATGTAGAGTTCATGCGTGAAATGGACGTAGGCGCGCTGTGTGAAGCCCATCCGAGACGGTTCGTCCGGATTGGTGATGCTTTTGATATTGTGCATGCTGGGGGAAAGCTCCGTGTTGTTATACTGCTTCGTAGGACTAGAGGGTGCTACTGCATGCGCAGCAACGCCTGGGGGTGTGCCCCGGGAAGCACCCAAAGTTAGAAACAGAAATGGAGTTTCTGTTCACTACTGCCGGCATTAGCGTTATCGCCGGGCGGTAGCTCCCAGACTGAGTTCTGGTGATGTTGTTGTGCCCACCTGTTGAGAGGACCTGAGGCCTGTGTGCCTGACCTGTGAGGGTGTCCTGGTGGATGACTTAGCGGCCCGTAGAGCCGGATAATTGAGAATACCTGGGCTGAGGGAACGCCATACCCGCTCTTTGTGTTGTACAATGAGAGCTGTGAACAACGGGCATTTGGCGAACCTGAAACCGCACCATTGCAGCACCTGATTAGTGAGTCTCGTACAGCATGTCGGGAAGCAATGGGAAAGAGTCTTCGGACTACGGGATGTTCACAATTAAAGTACGAGAGAGCCCTTCGGGCCACCGACTTTAGCCTCGAAGGGCAAAGCCATCAAGAGTGGATGGTGGTGGAAGGCGGAGTACACCAAAGAGAGCCTGAGAGCACGAGACGTGGAGGCCATTCCCACGTTTGTGATTGTTGCATATGTACGAACTGTTGTGGGCTTTGCTACTCGCACTCTTATATATATATATATATGCTACTGAGGTTGTTTTGCAGGGATGGTTAGGACTGCCACCCCCTCGAAGGGGTGGGGTCGTTATAATTTGGTCAGCTTTAGCTGACCGTTGCCCTATTTTGCCACCATTTTTGGTGGGCTTATTGTACAGGTGTTGGACCGAGCGGGAACATAGCGGGCTCATAGCAGGTTGAGCCCTTGTGCTGTTGCGGCCCTTGAAGGCCTTTTGATGTTCTTTTGTTTTCATGTATGGCCGGCCTGCGCGCCGATGTTGGTAAATTGTAAGGCTGTCGTGCCTCTTTTGTTGTGTAAAACCTTTTATTCCTATTAATAGAAGTGGACATACCCGGGTTCGGGTGTTGGTGGTTTATATATCTTGTCTCTCTCTTTTACTTTCACATAGAATGCTCTGAGTTTGGTTCGTTGTTTAGAGTTGAATTTTATTCCTTATTGTGACGTTCCTGTTCGTTTTGTTGTATATGGCGTGGGGCCCCGACGGAACCTTCTGTCATATGCTTCTTAACGGATGGGGGTGTTACAATATCAGTCGAAATAAATTGTAGGCAAATTTTATTTTTATCCACATTATCCCTAAGGAAGTGGTGCCTAATTTCTATGTGTTTAGTCCTACTATGGATAATTGGATTTTGTGCTATAGATATTGCACTAGTATTGTCACAAAATATAATTGAATTAGTTAAGTTGACACCATAGTCTAGGAGCTGATTTTGTATCCACAACATCTGTGAGCAGCAACTGCCAGCAGCTATGTATTCAGCTTCAGCAGTTGATGTGGACACAGATGTCTGTTTCTTACAAAAGAAATACACAAGCCTATCACCAAGAAACTGACAAGTTCCTTATGTGCTTTTCCTATCTACTCTACATCCAGCATAATCTGAATCTGAGAATCCAGTAAATTCAAATTCAGATGTTGTTGGATACCAAAGTCCTAGATAGGGCAACCCTTTATATATCTCAAAATTCTTTTTAATAAAATTAGATGAGATTCTTTGGGGTTAACTTGAAACCTAGCATAAATACATGTAGCAAACATTATATCAGGCCTACTAGCTGTTAAATATAGTACAGAGCCAACAATTGCTCTATATACTTTTGAATCAACAGGTTTCCCTGATTCAACATTATCAACAACAGCATTTGAGGGCATGGGTGTTTTCATGGTGGAAGAATCAGACATACCAAATCTTTTCACTAATTCCTTAGCATACTTAGATTTGGATATAAAGATTCCATTTGGAGTTTGCTTCACTTGAAGACCAAGGAAGTATGATAACTCACCCATACTACTCATTTTAAATTTAGATTGCATTAGATTAGAAAATCTTTTACACAAATTTGAATCAGTAGAACCAAAGATAATGTCATCTACATATATTTGAACTAGTAAAGTTTGATTTTGTATGTATACTGAAAAATAAGGTTTTATCTACTATGCCTCTACAGAAATTGTTTTCCAAAAGAAAACTAGCTAAAGTCTCTTACCATGCTCTGGGAGCTTGTTTGAGACCGTAGAGAGCTTTATTATGCTTAAATACATAAGAGGATTGAGTTGGAGAGATGAAACCTGGTGGTTGTTCCACATAGACTTCTTCTTTGATTTCTCCATTTAAAAATGCACTCTTCACATCCATTTGATATACCTTGAACTTCTTATATGCAGCAAATGCAAGAAAAATTCTGATTGCTTCAAGTCTTGCAACAGGAGCAAAGGTCTGATCATAATCAATCCCTTCTTCCTGTGAGCATCTTTGGGCTACCAATCCTGCATTATTTCTCACAATATTGCCTTGTTCATCTAGCTTGTTCCTGAAGACCCATTTAGTGCCAATGACTGGATGGCCCTTTGGTCTTGGAACTAAATCCCAAACCTTGTTCCTTTCAAATTGGTTGAGCTCCTCTTGCATTGCAAGAATCCAATTTGGATCTTGTTCTGCATCTGTTATAGTTTGAGGTTCAACTTGTGATAGGAAATAAGTATGCATCTGATTTTGGTGTAGTTGATGCCTTGTTTGAACACCTGCTGAAATATCTCCAATCACTTGTGATATTGAGTGATCTTTAACTGTGATGTGGTCAACAGTTGGAGCTGGTTCAGCAATAGTATCTTCTTGGGGAATTTCTCCAGTTGTCACTTAAATTGATTTGTCAGCAAGATCTTCTGGATGATCTTCTTCTTCACTATCTTCAAGTGTTTGAGTTGTTGGAAGTAAAGAATCTCTTCTTTCTAGATTTAGCTCACTTAGCTCTTCACATAGATCTGATACCTGCAAAGTATTTATGGTAGAGGTTGTATTCCTCTCCTCATTTAACGGGTTAGTTTCATCAAAAGAAACATGCATGGACTCCTCTATCTTAAGAGTAAATTTGTTGTAGACTCTATATGCTTTACTAGATAGAGAGTATCCAAGGAATATGCCTTCAACTGCCTTAGCTTCAAACTTCCTTAGATACTTCTTATCATTATTATGCACATAGCATTTACAACCAAAAATCTTACAATAGCTAACCTTAGGCTTCTTATTCTTGAGTAGTTCATAGGGAGTTTTACCCTTAAGTTTATGTATCAGGCTTCTATTCAACACATAATTTGCTATGTTCACTGCCTCTGCCCAAAAAGAGAGTGGAAAATGAGCATCAACAAGCAATGTAGTTGCTGATTCAATTAGTGTTCTATTTTTCCTTTCAGCTGCCACATTTTGTTGAGGGCTTCTAGGAGCAGAGAAACACTGCATGATCCCTTCTTTTCCACGGAATTCTCTTATCAGAAGAGACTCAAACTCAGTGCCATGATCACTTCTGATCAATGCAACTACAGTAGAGTACTCAGTCTTGATGGACCTGAGAAAGTCTGTTAGAACTTTGAAGGTGTCAGCCTTGTTCCTAAGAAAGAACACCCAGGTGAATCTTGAGAAGTCATCTACAATAACTAGAGAATAATTCTTCCCTCCTAAGCTCTGTATAGCAGTAGGTCCAAAAAGATCTAAATGCAGCAAATACAGAATCCTAGGCAAATCACTCTTGGATAAAGATTGGAAACTACTTCTAGTCTGCTTACCTAACTGACAAACCCTGCAAATTCCTTCCTTCCTGTATGAACCAGAAGGCAGTCCTCTGACAAGATTGTCCTTAGAAAGCTTAGAGATAGTTCTAAGGTTAATGTGTCCAAGCCTTTTATGCCATAATTCATTTATCTTACTTATTGAATTAAATAGACAGATGTCTGAATTGGCAGAGTCAAAATTGACTAGATAAATGTTTCCTTGTCTAATACCAGTTAATACATTTATGTTTTTATTATTGATAATAAGACATTGGGAAGGGTTAAAGGTTACCTGATAACCTTCATCACATAACTGTCTTATGCTGATGAGGTTGTGCTTGAGACCTTTGACATATGATACTTCTTTGAAGGTGACTGCTCCAATCTTGACTTGTCCATATCCTTTTGTCTGTCCACAGTTGGAGTCTCCAAAGACAACTTTGGGTCCAAGCTTTGCCTTATAATTGCTCAGGTTGGCCTTGTTTCCTATCATATGCTTTGAGCATCCACTATCCAAGTACCAATATTCCTTTATCTTTGGATAGTTGTGTACCTGCAAAGACAGAAAAATAAACTAGTTGTTTTTGACCCAGACTACCTCGGTCCTTTTGTATTACCACAATATTCAGAAATAAAGGACATTTCAGGCTGATCCTTATAGCCTTATGGATGATATGTCCTTGGAGGTATTATCCATTCAGTGAAAGGATTTTTAGTTTGTTTTGAATTAGAATTCTTGAAATTTTCTGTATAGTATCTGTTCGACGAATTTGGGTAAGTTCGTCGATCGCCGTTCGACGAATGTACATGATTTCGTCGAGCACCGTTCATGTAATAACTGTACTGAAAATCTGTTTTCAGTTTTCGTCGATCTTCGTTCGACAAATTGAAGTCTTTTCGTCGAGCTCCGTTCTACGAATTCTTCTGAATTCTTTTATTCATAACAGACTTGTTTGAAATGTCTTTATTTGCTTCTACAGCCTCTTTGCTTTTAGCAGAAACGAATTTTATAGGTGTAGAAAGTATGTTCTTCTTAATTAGAGGTGGTGATGTAGGCCGACCAAATCGATCCTACACGGACGATGCAACAATGTCTCTCTATACGTTCTATGCCCTCTTTACCACACGCTAATGAAACGCAGCCGTCACAATTATTTTTATTTATCTTTTGCGCTAACGTATGGGTAGCCACACCGCACTTGGTTCAGAGAATGGCTATAGGCCAAAATCTACTCCGGCTAAAAGAAATAATATTGATTCCGACGAGCTTGGAGTTGTACCAAAACAGATCCACCAAAAATAAAACATGATTCGAAAGTGGTGGGATCTATCCTAACTAGAAAAAAGAATGAGGGTCGCCAATCCTCTCGAGAGTTATCGGAAAACCAAACGAAAACCACAGATCTATTATTAAAACTACCGCGATAATTAAAGCTTCGAAAATCCACGCAAAAATTGTCCACCACAAGAACTATCAAAGAAAGGAAGATCTCTTGAGTAGTATTTTTCGTTACCCCTCTCGGAACAGTAGATCCGAGATGTTGGATCCACAAGAAATGATCGCCCTCCGTCGAAATCCACAAGAAGTGCACCAAGGATGAAGAACACGTCCGTCTTCCCCGCTTCACGCCGTAGAAGATCACTACAACCTTTACTTCTTGCACAAGATATTTTGGAACCGTGGATGAAAGAGGAAATAGAGAGATGAAAGGTGGTGGAAGAATAGTGTGGAGGAGTGAATATGGAGGAGGGGAGAAGAGAAAGAGGGGGCGGCCGAACCTTGGAAGAGATCCCTCAAGGGGTGGCGGCGGCAATGAGAGGAAGAGGGAGATAGAGGGGGCGGAAATCTGAGAGAGAGAGGGAGAGAGGATATTAGGTTTTAGGAAGCAAATTTTGGTTTAATCTCAATAATATTCTCCAACATAGAAAGAGTTTTTGGCCTTATATAAGGCTTACATCCAAACGTCTAATAGCAGCCCATAACAGTGGCTAAACGCACACCACAAATCAAAAATGACAGAAATAAAATAATTAAAAGCAAACCATATAATTGGATAATTGCAGACCATAAACTAGCAAGATAAATTAAATTAAATCTTGTTGTGTGGACGAAGATTGTAGCTGTGACCGCTACGACGCCGCAAGTCTTTGTCTGGCGGTTCATCATCATCATCTTCCGCCACAATCCCATGATCACCAAGTGCGCCATGGTCGTCATCTTCATCACCAAGTTGACCGTCGTGGTGGCCGTCGCCATCAATCCTCCCCCGCTCAAAAGGACTCATCACCGATGAGTGTGCGGGTAAGTAACTGCGTAGGAGATCCGCGTCCAGAAGTTCCACCTCCGAGGCAGAGAGCCAAGAGTCGTCTGAAGCGGGGCGACCTCGCCACCGGATCAAAAACCTGTGAATGTCACCATCGGGAGTGGGAAACACAGCATCCTGCAAAATCCTGTCAGGCAAGAAATCGGTCCGGGGGAACCTTGGAAATGCATTAGGCAAAGAAGAAAAACAGGTTTCATCATCAGTAGGCAACATACCTCCCGTAGACTCCGAAGGAGAGAGCGATCCAGAAACCATCTCACCACCACCCCATTAGAAGATATAGTGGAAATATTAAACGGAGAGACAGATAGTTCAGGTGGCGGAGCGACTTAAAGCGTTAAATCCTAAACGTTAAAAACAGTGGAAATTCCCCAATCAGCGGGTAACTTTAAAAGATATGCATTTTCGCCTAGCTTCTTTAAAACCCGAAAAGGACCGGCTCTCCTATTCGCCAATTTCTTTACGGTGCCCGATGGCATCTGTTCCGGGATTAGACGAACCATTACCAAATCACCAATATTCAAGGGGACTGCTCGCTTATGTACGTTAACATTTGATTGATAAATAGAATATTGCTTAGCTAACGTCTCGCTAATGTGCTTATGGAGAGTGTGAACGTGTGAGGCGAAGTCCTGTGCAAATTGAATGGATTTAAAAGATGGTGGTAGCAGAACCAAGTCAAGAGGCACGGGCGCCTTAAATCCATGTACGATCTCATTTGGTGGTAATCCAGTGAACCTATTCTTAGAATTATTATAAGCTAGTTGAGCATGAGGAAGAATAAGGTCCCACGTACCTTTATGATCACCCACGAGGCAACGAAGCAAACCACCCAAGCTTCGGTTAACCACTTCTGTTTGCCCATCCGTTTGGGGATGATAGGCCGACGAAAACATAAGTCTAGTTCCCAAAAGCTTCCAAAGTGTTTTCCATAAATAGCTAGTAAATTTAACGTCCCTATCAGTCACTATCATTTTGGGGATGCCCTGATGAACGACAACTATTCGACGAACAGTGGGGATAATACTGACATTGCCATCTAAGTTGCCAATTGGCAACTGTCCAGGGGAATGATCTACTAAAACCGAGTCTTCCTTATTGCGGGATTCTCCAACGGGTGCAGTAACTACAAAGTGAATGGACCCAGATGGGTCGGCTAGCACCAATTCATCGTGTTGGATGGATTAAGACCTCTTGAAACACCTACTAATTCATTATATGAAATTAAATTCAGATTCGTCCTAGGGCGATCCCAACAATTAAGTTCAGCTAGCATGGGAAGGACAACCCAACGAAACCACTCAAACCGCCCCGCGGCGGTAACGGGCTCCATGCCATACTTCCAGATCGGGGCTGAAGTAGGGGAAACCCAAGCAACCTTAAATGGGAGAAGGTTCAGTGGGGGCGCTAACACTAGCCTAGGGTCCACTAGTGCAGAGAATGTGCCCACACAACTACTACTCACAGATAATGGATTGGACCATTTGTCCTCCCCACTAAATGACACAGGAAACACATGAGCCCTAATCCCACCATCAAAAATGTGAGGAGTCGATAAGGCTCGCCCTATCTCCTCAACCGTCTCACCATCAGCATCAGATTCACTCAGCCCACTTTCAGAATTTTCTTCAACCTCCTGAATGTCCTCGGGGTGGACAACAGAACGCTCCCTAAGGCTAACGAGATCAAGTAATGGTTGACTAATCAGGATAACCTCAGTCTCACATTCTAAGCTAAGCATGGTTGTTTCAACAGGGACAATATTGTCCTTGGGAAGGCTTGGACTAACAGGGTCAGCCTCAGCTTTAACGATTAAGCCTAATGTGTTCGTTTCGGAGGGGCTAATACAGTCTATAGGCCGATTTTGACTAACAGTGTCAAATTCCTCTTTTGTTGCTAGGCACAGTGGTGTAGACTCAGTAGGGCCACAAGTCTCTCCAGCTGGGACCAAAGACTTCTTAGGCGGAGTGGACCTAAGAGTGATAAGCTGACCATTATGCTGGAATTCTATCATGTTGTCAAGGTCATCGTGGATGACCACATGGTCAGAATGCCATGGGCGTCCTAGCAATACATGACAATCCTTCATAGGAAGGACATCACACCAAACGTGCTCAGAATAGACTTTGATGGTGAGGGGCACCAAACATCGCCTAGACACTAAAACAGTTCTCTCGTCAGAACACACAAGCCGATAGGGATGGGGGTGCGGCTCGGTGGTCAAACACATCCTCGTGATAGCATTTTCAGAAATGACATTCATGCGGCAAATGTTGTCGACTACTAGTTTGCACCACTTTTCACCGTGCTTAAAATTTTTCGAAAATTTTCTTGTTATGTCACGGTCAAACCTAAACACTCTTGCAACGGTGTCCCACCTTTTATCTAACGCTCGAGGTTTAGTATAATAACTTTTATTAGTGCGGTGTGGCACTCCATCACGAGGAATAGTGGTTAGAGTTCGAGGGGTCTCTCTAGTCATCACGAGGAATAGTGGATCAAAAAATTTGAATTTTGAATGTGAATTTCAAAATTTTGAATTTTGAATTTCAAAATTTTGAATTTTGAATTTGAATTTTGAATTTCAAAAATTTGAATTTTCAATTTGAATTTTGAATTTCAATAATTTGAATTTTGAATTTCAAAATTTTGAATTTTGAATTTGAATTTTGAATTTCAAAATTTTGAATTTTGAATATTTTGAATTTTGAATTTGAATTGTGAATTTCAAAATTTTTAATTTTGACTTTCCAGAATTTAAAATATTTTTTTTATTTCCCTGTAGAAACTAGTACGTAGATTTGCAAAAAAAAAATTTATTTTTAATTTTCGCTGAAAAATAAAAATTTTAAGCCCGCTATTCGCACACCAGAAATTTAGATCAGGCGAAAATTTTAAGAAAGATAATTTTATTCCCGCCTAATAACTAAGGTAAGTGAAAATATTTTTTGATTTTCTTACAGAAAATAATAAGTAGAATAACCAGAATTTTTTTTTAATTTCGCAAAAAATGACAATTTTAGACCGCTATTCGCAGACCGATGAAATTTTATTTTTTTAAATTTTGAATGCCAAATCGTGTGACGATTGTGAGTGTCGGCGTTCTACGAAAACCAAAGGATTGCGTCAATTTAGAAATTGACATGAACCTCCCTCTGATACCAAATTGATGTAGGCCGACCAAATCGATCCTACACGGACGACGCAACAACGTCTCTCGATACGTTCTACGCACTCTTTACCACACGCTAACGAAACGCAGCCATCACAATTATTTTTATTTATCTTTTACGCTAACGTACGGGTAGCCACACCGCACTTGGTTCGGAGTATGGCTATAGGCCAAAATCCGCTCCGGCTAAAAGGAATAATATTGATTCCGACGAGCTTGGAGTTGTACCAAAATAGATCCACCAAAATAAAACACGATTCGAAAGTGGTAGGATCTATCCCAACTAGAAAAAAGAACGAGGGTCGCCAATCCTCTCGAGAGTTATCGAAAAACCAAACAAAAACCACAGATCTATTATTAAAACTACCGCGATAATTAAAGCTTCAAAAATCCATGGAAAAATCGTCCACCACAAGAACTATCAAAGAAAGGAAGATCTCTTGAGTAGTATTTTTCGTTACCCCTCTCGGAACAGTAGATCCGAGATATTGGATCCACAAGAAATGATCGCCTTCCGTCGAAATCCACAAGAAGTGCACCAAGGATGAAGAACACGTCCGTCTTCTCCACTTCACGCCGTAGAAGATCACCACAACCTTTACTTCTTGCACAAGATATTTTGGAAC
Organism: Dactylorhiza incarnata; assembly: GCA_033032865.1. NCBI lineage: Eukaryota > Viridiplantae > Streptophyta > Magnoliopsida > Asparagales > Orchidaceae > Dactylorhiza > Dactylorhiza incarnata. The sequence goes on from JAWHQI010000016.1 coordinate 4,310,748, forward strand.
CGTGGATGAAAGAGGAAATAGAGAGATGAAAGGTGGTGGAAGAATAGTGTTTAGGTGTGAATATGGAGGAGGGGAGAAGAGAAAGAGGTGGCGGCCGAACCTTGGAAGAGATCCCTCAAGGGGGGCGGCGGCAATGAGAGGAAGAGGGAGATAGAGGGGGCGGAAATCTGAGAGAGAGAGAGAGAGGGAGAGAGGTTATTAGGTTCTAGGAAGCAAATTTTGGTTTAATCTCAATAATATTCTCCAACATATAAAGAGTTTTTGGCCTTATATAAGGCTTACATCCAAACGTCTAATAGCAGCCCATAACAATGGCTAAACGCACACCACAAATAAAAAATGACAGAAATAAAATAATTAAAAGCAAACCATATAATTGGATAATTGCATACCATAAACTAGCAAGATAAATTAAATTAAATCTTGTTGCGTGGACGAAGATTGTAGCTGTGACCGCTACGGCGCCGCAAGTCTTTGTCCGGCGGTTCATCATCATCTTCCGCCACAATCCCATGATCACCAAGTGCGCCATGGTCGTCATCTTCATCACCAAGTTGGTCGTCGTGGTGTCCATCGCCATCAGGTGGCTCACTTGATGAAGCACCCAAGCCCAGTTTGCTATTAAGTCTAGCATTTACTATGCTTGTAATGTCCATCAGTTTGATGCTTCTCCCATTTAGGGATTCTTCATACTTCTTAGCTTCAGACAACTTGCTCTCAATGAGAACAATATGTTCCCTGGAGGCAGCCAAATCTTTCTTAAGATTTACATTTTCTTCACTTATATTTTTCATTTCAGCTAGCTTACTTCTGAGTGAGATTATTTCTTTCTCAGATTTTAGTAAGTCTAAGCAAAGAACCTTGAATTCAGCTTTGAATTCAACTGAAGTAAAATCAAAGTTAGATAATACCTGATCTGCATCATCTTCTGCTTCTGATTCTGATTTTTCTTCAGAATTATGTCCTGAGGCATTGATAGCCATCATGCAGAAGGTTCTTTCTTCTTCATCATCATTGGAGCTGGATGAGGAAGCATATTCTGACTCACTGCCTGAGTCATATATTTCCAGCAGACATTGGTCATTTTCCATTGATTTTTCTTCATCATCAGATGAGCTGGATGATGATTCAGATTCAGTTTCACTCCAAGATTCTGCTATAAATCCTCTTCCCTTCTTTTTGTGCTTGTGGGAGGAAGACTTGCTGGAGCTTCTTTTCTCTTCTTTATCCTTTTTCTTTTCTTTCTTTTGATTTTCTGGACATTCTGTCAGGTAGTGTCAAGGTTTCCTGCAGCCATAACAAATAACTTCTTTAGGATTTAATTTTTCATACCATGATTTTTCTCTTGATCTGGACTCTTTCTTTCTGAAGTCCTTCCTAGTCATTTTGTAAAATCTCTTGGCTATGAGACTCATGAACTCCTCATCTTTTGGATACTTTTCTTCTTCTTCAGTAGGTTGAAAGGCAATATTTATGTCCTTTGTTGAAGAGGAAGTGCTCACTTGTTCAGCTTCTCTTGTCTTAATGAGTTGCTCATAGGATTTGAGCTTTCCTAATAAGCTTTCAGTGGTGATCTCATTGAGGCCTCTAACTTCCTTGATTGGCCAGATCCTAGAGTCCCCTGTGCTGGGGAAGCACATTAGGATCTTATCATTGATCTCAGTGTTGGTGATCACTTTGTCCAGAGATTTCAGCTCATTGATTATGAGACTGAGAGTCTGTTATACATGTCTGCAACTGTCTCTGTTTCTCCTTTCTTGAAGTTTTCATACTGAGAGATCAAGTGTGATCTTCTGTCTTTCCTTTCATCTGCAGAACCTACAACCATATCGTTTAGTGAGATCCAAATCTCTCTTGCTGAGGTACATTCAACCACTTTTTGAAATATGTCATCAGACATAGTTTGAGCCAGAATGTTCATGGCTTTTGCATCTGCACTCCTTTGCTTCTTTTGTGCTTCTGTCCACTCAGGAGGTGGGACAGCATGGTTGTCTGCTGTTGCTTCAGAACTTGTAGATGCCGAGGGAGCAGGAGGTCCTGTCAAAATGACATTAAAAATTTCTCCATCAATTGAGTTCATATAAAGCCTAATCCTTGCTTTACACAGTGCAAACTTACTAAGATTGCACATAGGAGGTCTTGTGCTTGAATACTCCTTGTTTTGTGCCATGAGTTTTTAACAGAAAATAAATAAAATAAAAACTCCAAAATAATTTAAGATCTAATTGATCTTTGTGATCCAGGTGTTAGCCTATAAATGAGATCAACAGCCCTCTGATACCAATTGAAAGTGGAGGTTAGATCTTAAATTAACTCTAGAGGGGGGTGAATAGATTTTAAAAACTTTTTCCCTAAGTTTTATAGTGGAATAAAAAATAGTGATATATATATATGTGTATATGAGAGTTAGTAATAAAAACTAAGTAAAGAAAATCAGCACAGCACAAACACAGAAAAGAAATCAAACACAAAAGACACAAGGATCTATAGTAGTTCCCCACTAAACTTGGGTACGTCTACTCTTCTACCAACATTGGTAGGAATCCACTAGGATTTTTGATCAGGTGCCCTCACACCAATGAGCTTTTGTTAAGGTGCCCAAAAACCAACTAGATTTTTTGATCAGGTGTCTTGCCACCAATGGGGTAAACTTTGTAAGGGAGTTTGAACCTTGTACAGAGTGGGATAGAGAGGGGTTATGAAGTTCTTCTCTGTCAATATGCTGAGAGAAGACTCTAGTGGATGTTGATGTAAAGCTCCCCCTGGCTGATAGAAGTATTTGACCGTTTGGTGGAGAATCTTTCTGTTGAGAGAAGATATTTCTGTAGCAGATGAATCTGAGAGAATGAATTCTTCAGACTATTGTTGCTCTTTTGAAGATCTGATCTTGCAGCAGAGTTCTGAGAGAGAGAGAGAGAGAGATCTTGAAGATGTTCTCAAAGAAATGGAGATGCTGCTTGAGGAAGAAGAAGACTGAATATGTTTTTGGCTAAGTGTTCTCCTTCTTCTTCTTCTCTGTATTCTTGTTGTAACCTTTTTTCTGTATTCTGAAAGAATGTATCATTTGAATTCTGTCAAATTGGAGAGACAATAAACTCTGTCTTTATATCTTCTATCTTCGGAATAGAATAATCAGAATTTAATTCTTTCTTGGAACTGCAACAGAGACCAAACGACTTTGGCAGGTCCTTTAATTCCTTAGCCGTGAAATATTCCTTTGCATTAATTGTCAATGGCTATCTTTGTCTTGGAATACGGAAAGAAAGGAATATAATAACTGAATATAATATACTTACTTATCTGACTTGAATACGTCCAAAGATATTTGAATAGATCCGTTAAAGTCGTCGATCTGTGTTCAGAGAACTGACAAATAACTGATATTTAAGTATTAAATAATCTGGAGTCTGTATTTGTCGATCTGATCTTCAGTAAAGAATTTGTCGAGCGCTGGCTGGAATTCGTCGAGCACTGCTCTGAGAATGTCGAGTGTTGGGACTGGCTATAATTCTTTAACTGCTGAGAACAATTCGTCGAACGCCGATAGCAGTTCGTCGAACGCTGAGAACTTGAATTTTCCTTAAGTTCTAGCTAATCTACCCGCCTAAAAACTTGACCCTTAAACTATACAATGGAGTCAACTTGATCCTAGTCAACATATAGTGATCCTAGCCCAAATCAGTAATAGGGTTGTTCCAACAAGGCCAATACCCTTCTGGCGTCCACCTTCATCTCATCGAACGCCCTCTTGAAGACGACGTTGACCGAGCTCCCGTTATCCACAAGGATTCGGGATACCGTGAAGATCTCGATGGCGGTTTGGATGACCAAAGCGTCGCAGAAAGGGTCCTCATGACCCGGCATGTCCTTCTGAGAGAAAGTGATTTTTTTGGCTGGGGGTGGAGCCATGGATGTCGAAGCCACACTCCGACGGTAGATGGTATGGAGGTTCGCCTTGCAGGTCGCCTCTACCCCCACTCCTCCATGGATCACCTTGATCCCTCCTCGGGTCCCCAAATTGACCCTGTCCTCACACCTCTCCTCCTCGTCCTCCCGAGGTAGGACTTCCTCGATCCTCACTTGCTGCTGCTGCCGCGGCACCGGAACACTGGCTCTTTTTGTCTCTAAGAATTCAGGGCAGGTGGCCGTTGCGTGACTTTCCTTGTCGTGGAAGTCACAGTATGGCAACGCCGCCTCTCCCCTCTCAGCCTCTACCGCCCTGTTTCCTCTTCTCCTCCTCGCTCCTTCTTCCACTACTTCTCTCCTTCCTCTTCCTCCTCCTCCTCCTCTTCCTCGTCTGATCGCCATGGCCTGCTGAGGCGGGTGAGGCATCTGCCTCAGACCCTGCCTCCATCCTAACTGTTGGGGTCTTCCTTGCCCTCCATAGAAGTTACCCCCTCCTAGGGCGTAGCCTCTTCCCTGACCTTGCATCCCACCACCATGCTGCCTCCATCCCCCATCCGGGGCCCGGGGCTCTTCCCTTCTTCTTAATTCCTGTTGTCTGACCTCCAGCTCAGTGAGCTTTGCTAGCCTCTTGGTGAGCTCTGGATTGGCCTCCTCACTCTCAACCTCCTCCGCCACCCTCTCCATCAACTCCTCATAGGAGACGGGGGCTTTCCTCTTCAAATCCATCTTGAAGAAACTCTCCTTCAGCCCCAACGTGAAGGCGAGCTGAAGAGCAAACCCAGGCATCTCCTGGGTGAGCAGAACTTCCTCCTGAAACCTATCTGCGTAATGAGCCAACGACCCCTTGGGCTCCTGCTTCACCTTGAAGAGGGACTCAGTGTCCTTCTTCCTCTTCTTCGAAGTTGAAAACCTCAACAAGAAACTTCTACGCAAATCCTCGAATGCATAGATCGATCCGACGGGAAGTTGGTGGAAACACTCCCGATCTTTCTCCTTCAGGGTAACGGCGAAAAGCCGACACTTGAAGGCGTCTGACATCGTCCTGAAGGAGACCATGTCCTCGAACGACTATAGGTGCTGGACCGGGTCATCCCAACCATGGTAGTAGACCCTGTCCCACTCCCTGAACCATTCCGGAACGGGTGCGGAAAGCACCAACTCGCAGAAGGGACTTCCCCTACCAGCTGCCTTCTCCTGCTCCACTCGCCCCCCCCCCCCCCCCCCCCCCCCCCCGATCTCCCTCACCTAGCTTGAGCTCGCTGGGTCACTCCCGCGAGAGCCACCGTCGTCGGGGCCACTCCTACGGATGCCGCACCCGCCTGTGCCGCACTCACCTCTGCCGCACCCGCCTATGCCGCACTCGCCTGTGCCGTGCTCGCTGGCGCCGAGGTCGCCGGACTGGCGAATAGCACTTACCCCTCCAGGTCCGGCACTGACCCTCCGGCCACCTCCTTTCCAACCCTTCCTCCCGGGGCTCCCTCGCCAACCGCTGCCGGAGGTTGGGACGCTTGAGCCACTGGGGTCGCGAACTCGCTACATAGCGCTGCGATCGCGAACCCGAGGGTGTCGAGGACTTCTCACTTGAAGTCCGAGAACATCTTCTACACCGCCGCCAGAGGCAACCCGCAGAGCTCCTCGCCTTGCCCTTCATCTCCTGCCATGTTCCTTTCTCGAAATCTTCCTGGACCAGCCGCGCTCCACGCTCACCACACCAAAATGTTGAAACTGATTTCTCGGTCTCTTGTGAAGCTCGGTCCCTCAACAAGTCGAGGGGCAGCTAGCCCTTACTAGTCCCTTGAAAGGAGCAGACCGGAGACTGGGAAACGTACTAAGACCTTTGTCGCAGTGAGAAGGTCCCACCACAAACCCGGAAGATCATTGAGCGCTTCCCCTCCCAAGCCAAAGTTGAGACTTGGGCACCTTGGAGAGCTAGAGAGCTGAACCAAAGTAACCAAAGAAGAAGAAGAAGCTCAGAGAACTGAGATTGGAATCCTCTCCCAAGGTGCCCTTGAAGGTCTATTTATAGTTTTTTGTTCCTGGTCTATCAATAGCGGAATTCCGCCTTTTGGTTTTACTAAACGCACCCCAATTTGGCCTGCTAACAGCCAAACTCCGCTGTTTGGAGGGGCTACCTGCAGACCACTAGGGGCAGAGGAGTAACTCCACCTCTTTAGTTTATGGACGAATGGTTTATGATAGCACCACTCGCGAGAGGGGTGAATTCGTCGAATGGGTTTCGTCGAATGGAGAGGTGAATTCGTCGAACGGGTTTCGTCGAACGGAGAGGTTAATTCGTCGAACGGGTTTCATCGAATGGAGAACGGAATTCATCGAACGCTGAACTGAGTTCGACGATCTCAATAAATGCTCGGCGTTCATAGAATGCAGGGCGGACCTCGTCGAACCCAAAGACTTGGAAGAACTCCGGCTCGTCTGCTTACTCGAGAGCAACCGACGATTACCCGACTCGCCCGCCTTCTTGCGAGCTGACCTTGAGGCTTGGGCTCGCAGGGATATGACTCGCGCGTCTTCCTGCGAGTGACCCTTGAAGCTATGGCTCGGAGGGATATGGCTCGCGCGCCTTCCTGCGAGTGACCCTTGAAGCTCTGTCTCGCCTTCTTTGTTACCTTTTCAACCTGTTGGATCTAAAACCCCCTTTGGGCGAGCGGCCTGTGAAGAACCCGCTCGCACTCCTACCGACGACATCCATCGAAGCCGGGTCTCACGCTTCCTCCTGCGAGTTCTCCTACTGAGACAGGATCGAGAGCCGTTGAGACAAGTGCTCGTCCCAGCGGGTCAGCTGGGACGGGATAGAGATAGCCGCTGAGATGGCCGGCCCTCCCCGCCTAGCCGCTGAGTGATGCTCATCGGGGTTGAAGCGTGGCATTCGTCGAATTGAGAAGCAAATTCGTCGAACGGGTTTCGTCGAACGGAGAATGGAATTCGTCGAACTCAGAACGGCTTTCATCGAACTCAGGAGCAGACCACGAGGATCTGGCTCGCACACCTTCCTCGCGTTCGGTCGGTGAGCGGCTAGCTAGCCTACCTCCTTACGCACAGTTGGCGAGTGTCTGGCTCGCACGCCTTCCTGCGAGCAGCCATTGAGATTCTGGCTCACCTTCCACCATATCCTTGCTTGTTGGTTACTCCTTAGTCTCTGCTAACCTCTAGGCAAATATCGGGGTTGTACAATTATGCCTAGCTTTATTATAAGCTATTGTGCTATTTTTAAGAGTGGAAACAATAGAGTCAATACGATTTTGATAGTCATTTCTAAATTCCTCAAATGAGTCCATCTCTTTGATTTCAGTTTTATAATTTTGGCACGTAGCACAATCACTTTTCAAAGATGAATTTTCTAAAAGTAAATTTTCATTATGTTCTTTTACACAAATAATTTCTTTTTCAAGTTCCTTAAAATTTTCTTTAATATCATTACAATCAAAACAAGGTTTTGTATTTTCAATTGATGTGCCATAGGTAAAGCTAGATAAATCAGAATTTGATTCTACTTTAACTCTTGCTTTTAAATTTTTATTTTCTAAGCGCAATTTGCAATTCGCATTTTTTTATTTCTTAATTTTGCACTTTGTAATTTGTAGCAATTGTAAAGTAGAAATTGAATTGCAAACAATAAGAGGATTTGATTTCCTTACTGTGCTTTTGGATGCTGTGAGATTTGAGCATGAATTTTCTTTGTTGTCTTCATCTATTTGGCATTCCTCTTGCAAATATGGGATTTCTTCTTTTCCATTTGATGTGCACTCCATTGATCCATCATGAGAGGAGCTTTCTTGATCATATGAGCAATCTTGTATGTTCTCCACATCTTGCATTTGTTCAATACCTGTAGATGGAGAATCATACATTTCTTCAAGAAACTTCCATACTTTGTATGCACTAAAAAAACAATATATTAATTTTGAAATTTCGTGAGATAAAGCACAGAAAATACTATTTAAAACTTTTGCATTTAGATGACGTTCCTGTTTATTTGATTCATCCACTGGTCTAACTATTGCTATATCCTATGCATTGATATCTAAATTTTTAATAAACTTTTTCATTAAAAATTTCCACCCTTTATAATTTCTCCCTTCGAATAAAGGTGGTTTAAGAGATTTTTCTTCTTCATAAAAATTTACCCGACTAATAGAAGCAAAATCATGAGACGTCATTATTCCTGGTTGTTAAGCCGATTGGAATAAAATCGCTCTGATACCACTTGTTGGATCGGTAGGAGCCCTTAGAGCGGAGGGGGGGTGAATAAGGGTTTTTAAAACTTAAGTTATATTTTGATTTTCTTTGAAATAGTGCGTGAATAAGAAAGTGAGAAATCAAACAAAGCAATTAAAATAAAGTGGAGACATGTTTTATTAATATGAAATAAGGTTTTACAAAAGTTGATTTCTATAACACTAGAAATCTGGGGCGAATAATAGTAAGCTCCTTTTTTTGTTTTCTTTCCCGACTCGTAAGGGTGCAACTCGGATTGGTTTGGTTCTGCCAAAAACTAAGAACCGACCAATGTAGGTTCGGTTCCAAAATTTTGGAACCAGAACTGACCCATGGTTCTAAATTATGGAACCGGATCTGCCCAATTTGGTTTGGTTCAGTTCCAGTTCGGTTCTCGGTTCTACCCATGTTTCATAATTATTGGAATAATGATTTAATTGTACAACATTTATATATATCAACAAATTTAATCACAAAAGAAGTAAATTCTACTCTAATATAAATAGAATCACAATTTTTTTCTAGAAATAACAACATTAAATTGAGATTGAATTAACTGTTCGTAGTTGTTGGAGAAGATGGGTTGATGTTGGAGGAGGTGGGCTGTTATTATGAATGACAATATAGCCAATAATTGACAAATAATGAAATAACATCAAAAAAGTTAACTTTTTCTCATATTCAAGTTAACTGTTTCCCAACAATACAAGTTATAAAACTTATTTGTTTCAATATTTCGTAATTCATAACCCAAAATTCATGTAAAAACAACATTACCGCATGACTTAACTATAAAATTCATGTATAATTCATAACCCAAAATAACAGAATACTGAATAGGAACAAAAACATCGGAACCTGACTATGTTATGAATTGATAGTTGACTTGCTCTCAACCAATCTTTTATAATGCATTACATTCAACATTCTTTTTCATAAGCCTCTTATTCACTACAAATAACGGGTAAAAACAAAATAAAGAGTTAACGCTAATAAAAATATATCATTCACAAAAATAGCATAGATAAATATTAACAGAAATTACCACTCTCGAGTTCTTCAATTTGATGTAAGTCCTCTTCAATTTGTAGTGATAATGGATTGGCTCTCAACCAATCTTGAGGGCATACCAACACCTCGACAATCTTTGGCGAAAGAGAACTACGAAATCGATCAAGAATACGACCACCTGTACTGAATGCTGACTCAGATGCAACAGTAGATACTAGTATTGCCAAAATATCTCTAGCGAGCAAAGAAAGAACCTTATATTTACTAGAGTTCACTTTCCACCAGTTTAATATGTCAAACTGCTCAGAATGTTCATCCAAGTCACAGTCATCTTTAAGTATTTATCCAACTCTGATTGGTTTGAAGAAATTTGAAGGGCCTTCTTTTTCTTATCAAATATAGCTCATTACTGTTTCATCTTATTTAATGGAGTCTTATGAGAAATATGTGGTGTATCCACATCCATGATGTCATTTTTAGAGAAGTTCAATGTTGAAGGTGTAGAATCAATTTTTTTATAATATTCGAATAAATATCTCAAAACATCTACTACCTTCTCCATTAACTCATCCACTTGCTCGGATTGGTAAAAATATTCATAACAATGTCTCACATATTCAAGTTTATTTCATGGATCTTGCACCGATGCAATGACAAGCAAAATATTAACTTTCTCAATAGTTCCCCAATATTTATCAATTTTTCCCTCATTCTCAATGCCATTGATTTATGTTGAACATCTGAAGAGGAAGCCCACATGTCCAATGCATGTTCAATATACAAAACTTGTTCAAAATAAGATGTAGAGGTGACATAAGTTGAGCCTGAGAACAAATTACTCGCAATATAAAATTTCTCTAAGAAGGAAACCAACAACTTAGCAGTATCCCAATCAGAAGCTCGCGGCGGTCCATTCTCTAAATCTGCAGCAAAATCTGTCACTTCATCCTCATACCTTTTGAAGGCCTTTTGAAATTTAATTGCTACTTTTAACATCAAATAAGTAGAGTTCCATCTTGTTTGCACATCCAAGCAAACTGAACCTTTATAATCTATTTTTTCTTTCTCACATGTTTTAAATTGATGCGATCTCATAGGAGAACTTCTTATATACTTCACTACTTCTCGAATTCTTGCCACTGTGTCAAACTTTTCATGCAAACCATCTTTCACAATCAAATTTAAGATATGACAAGCACATCTCATGTGGAAATAAATTCCATTCAAAGGCAAAAAAGACTTTTCATTTAGTTTTTTTCTCAAGTGTTCAATGGCAACTGCATTGGAACAAGCATTATCCACTGTGAGCGTATAAACTCTATCTATTTCCCAATCCAAGATACATGATTCTAGCACTTTTCCAAGGGATTTACCCTTATGACTCGAGATAACACAGAAATTAAGAATTCTCTTTTGAAGATGCCAGTCATCATCAATCAAATGTGCCGTAAGACATAAATAAGAAAGATTTTGGAAGGATGTCCAACAATCCGTTGTCAAACTAACAATGGACTTCATATTCACAAGAGTTTTTTTTGCTTCGACTTCTCAGTGGCATATAGTTTCATGCAGTCTCTTGTTAATGTTGTGCATGATATTAGCTTAAACCTTGGTTGTAACATTCTCATTAGAAACAAAAAACCATGGCTTTCAATGATTTTGAATGGCAACTCATCTGTAATGATCCATTCAGCAAGGGCTTACCTACATAATTCTTGATCAAACTTCCAACTGCTAAAAAAAGCCTATTGAGCTAATATCACTTCCCTCTTGTCCACCTTTGTTTTCAAAAGATAATATCATTTGTTTTTATCAACCTCATTATAAGGATATTTACTACAAAGCTTCAAATGTTTCCACATGTTACTTATGTCATTGGCACTAGCACAACCGTACTCCCTGCTACAATAATTACAAGCGGCTTTATCTGATTTCTCACAATCCTGTTTCTTCACCTTAGTAAAATGACCCCAAATATTTGATTTAGCTTTATATTCCCTTTTACGATTAGGATCATATGTGCTAGCTACATTAACATTGGCTACTTCTTCAACTACAGCAGGCCCAACAACAACGTTATCAAGTTCGATTTGTCCAACTGTACAAGCATTTGTCTCCCCCACACTTGACATTGCCACACTATGAAATCAAAATGATGAACTTTAATCAATAAATAAACACTTGACATTTCAGTTCAGATCAACTCACACTTGACATTGCCACACTTTACATTGCCATGATGTGATGAAATAAACATGATGAAATACATGTGATACCTTCTTGAAAATGAAAATTACGGAACTCCAGAACTTGTTGGCTGTTGGATGAAGAGGCGAAAATTACAGAACTCCTGAAATTGAATGCTTTGGCAGTGAAAAATCCAAAAAATGAAAGATCGAATGGAGGAAAGTTTTATTCTTAACTTCTTACCTTGGTATATTAGCTTAAATCTTGGTCACTTGGAGTTCTAGAGCATTGGAGGAGCGAGAGAGAGATCAGAATATTAGCACTTGGACAGAAAACCAGTGAACCTTGCTCTCGGGCAGGGAGGAAGGAAGGAGCAGCCCAAGTGAACCTCCTCTTCGAGCTGAAAAAACTAGGAGTGAGAGAGAGAGAGAGAGAGATCAGAATCAGCGGAGGAGGGTTTGAATCTTACCTCTTGCCACTCGGAGTCGGCGAGGAAGGCTAGAGCAATCCGGCGAGGAAGGCTGGAGCCTGGAGCCTGGAGGAATGAGGATGGTTTGATTCTTGCCTCTCGCCACTTGGAGTCTCGCCGTCCGCTGTAGAAGGAGCCGCGGGTCGCCGGGGAAGATCCGGACTCGGGAGTTGGGAGCGCCAGAGGCAGAGCGTGGATCCTTCAGGAAAATAAGAATAGAGGCTAAGGCTTGGTTTAATATCTTATTTAATATTTAATTATTTATTACTTAGATATTATCATTACTTTTAATACAATTCCTGCATTACTTTTACAGTTTACTGATGTTTAGGTATAATGGCTAATTGGCTATATTTTTAAATTTTTAATTACTTATGCGGGTCGGTTCTCGGGTACCCGACTGTAGGAACCGAGAACCAAACCGAACCACCAGTTCTCTTAATTCTGGATCCAGACCCGAACCGATCAACACCAGAACCGACCCGAACCGACCAATTCGGTTCGGTTTCGGTTCGGTTATTGGTTCTTCGGTTCCTTTTGCACAGGGCTACCGACTGGCATCCCCACGAACCGATGGCCCTAGCCTATCCTTCCCCGAATTCGGCCTCAAGACTCTCTAGCCAATCCAACCCCAGATATGGCCTTGAGCACCTCCTAGACCTAACCTAGATCTAGTCACCAACACAAGGCGAAATTCTGCCCTAATTCCTACCCAGACCTAGTCGCCAACACGAGGCGAATTCTCTAACGGTTTACAAGAAATGTGAAACGATAATAATAAAAACTCCCTCTTGAAGAACTTCTGAAGTTGGAGATGAAGATCCGCTGTAGAATAAGCGTTGTAGAAGCTGACGTCGTTTAGATCCGGCGTGAAGAGATTCTCCTTCAGAAATCCGCAGAGCTTTGGTAGGACATCAACTTTCGGCCAAAACAGCCTCTGGAATTCTAGCACTCAATCTCTCTCTCTCTCTGATGTATTTTTGAAACGAGAGAAGAGGGGTCCTATTTATAGCCTCAGTGCAAGCGCCTGCGCTAGCGCTACCACCGGCGCTATCCCGGATTAGGCATTATTCTACGCGGGGGAATCTTCAATCCGAGGAAACATTTCTCTCTTGCCTTCTGTGCTCCGCGATACCGCCTGCGCTATCCGCTACCGCCAAGCACTAGCTCCTTCTATATGTGATCCGGAATTGTGCTAATCATCGCTAGCGTCGGGCGCTAGGTGCTACCTAGTGGGCATGTTGGATTTGTTGGCTCAAATATGGGGGAAACCATCTTATGTAATCCTTGAGTCATATGGACTTTGTTTCCTGCACACTTAAACACATAAGATCAAATACACATAGGATTTGTTATTCTCAAACCTAGGAGATGCGGAAGACCATGTTCCAACAGTAACCAGCAAGTCCTAAGAAACTACGCACATCCACTGCCAACTTCAAAGGCTATGATTCCCTTACTGCTCGTACCTTGGCAAGGTCCACTACTAAACCTGCTCCATTGATGACATGGCCTAGGAAAGCGACTTCCCGGAGCCAGAACTGGGACTTACTAAACTTTGCAAACAAGCTGTGCTCCCTCAGCTTCCCCATAACAAGTGCTAAATGATGTGCACGATCCTCCTTGGTCCTTGAGTAGACCATAATGTCATCAATAAATACTATCACGAATACATCCAGGTACGGTTCGAATACTTGATTCATCAAGCTCATGAATGCGGTGGGGGAATTCGTGAGTCCAAATGGCATGACAGTAAACTCATATAGACCATACCTTGAACTAAAGGCGGTCTTCGGGATATCCTCCTCCTGGATCCGCAACTGATAATAACCCGAGCGCAAATTAAATTTCGAGAACCAGTGCACTCCTTCAAGCAAATCAAAGAGCTCGTCAATCCTAGGCAGTGGATTAGTGTTCCAGATTGCCAACTGTTTGAGCTATCGGTAATCTATATATGGCCGGAGCGAACTGTCCTTCTTCTTCACGAATAGCACTGGGGATCCCCAAGGTGATGAACTGGGCGGACGAACTCTGAATTTACTAGATCTGGAAGCTGCGTCTGAAACTCCGCAAGCTCCTTCAGTGCCATCCTATATGGAGCCCTAGAGATGGGCCTAGCTCCCGGTATTAGTTGGATCCGGAAATCCACCTCTCGATGTGGGGGTAGTTCGGGGAGCTTATATAGAAAAACATCGAAAAAGTCCTGACCCACGTGTATTTCAGCAATGTTGATCTCCATCTCCTTCATCTCAAAGCAGGCCATATAAACCTTATCGCCCTGCTGGTGGGATTTGACAGCCTAAATAGATGATAATAAAATATGGGAGGTGGGTCTAATACCATCGATCACTACTTCGGAACCTTCATGCCTCAGTACAATTTTCTTCGTCGGGCAGTCAATCTTAGCATGGTTCCAATGCAGCCAATTCATGCCAAGAATCAGGTAAAAATTTGTCATCTTCAAAAGCATCGCTGGTGCTTCGAATAGCTTTCCACCAATCTCTACATTCATGTTGCACTTGGCACACAATACTATCTCCGACCCGTCCGTAAGTCGCCTTCCTATGGATGTCTTTGAAATGCTGCACTTGGTCCAGATTGTCTATGAATTCGTCTAAGACGAGCGAGTGCGTGGCACCTGTATCGAATAAGGTATATGCAGGTTTGCCACAGACAAGTACTATACCTGAGTGATTTTTGTTGTTTGGGTCATAAGTTAACCTAAAGCTAAGGTTTTGCATGGTACTAAGTAATCATAAGGAAAACACTGAAGTACCTGTGATGACCTCCTCAGGGTTCTGGGGCTCTGTGAGATCCAGTGCATACATCTTCCCTGGTCGTCGAACTCTACCGTGAGGTCTTCGGCCCCGACCTTGTCCTCGGCCCTGTTGTGCTGGAGGGACTGCTGGAGGAACCATGGGGCGATTTGGATCATTCCCTTGCGATTGAGGGCAAAAGTGCCGAATGTGGCCTGGCTGATGGCAATGGAAACAACCCTTCATGAAAGTCCCTCTGGACTGCTGATACGGCTGGGCCTGATGAGGTGGGGGTAATGCTAACTATTAGGTTGGCTGCTCTGTCCAGACATTCTGATAGAAATGCCCACTACCTCCTCTCTGATTTCCTCCACTGCCTCTGTCACTCTGCCTCCTCCTAAAATTGGGTCCCACTTCCATCACACTCTCTGCGGATCTCTTAGAACCAGCCTAGACCCCTAAGTGGTCCACCTCTAATTTCTTTGCCATCTCTATGATTTATGCAAGGCTCAAATCAATGATTAATAGAATAGCCTTCCTAAGGGGGTCTCACAGACCTTTGTAGAACCTCTTTGCATAACTTCGATCATCTAAGTCGTAGGAGCCTGCGAATCTGGCAAGCTGTTGAAACTCCTGCTGATATTCCACTACTGATCTAGATCCCTGCTTTAGCTACAGGAACCTCTCCTCGAGCTCATCATGGGCAGTAGAGGGGATAAAGTGTTCCAGGAACGCACTAGAAAACTCACTCCATCTTATGTCAGTGTAGTGACGTCCCTCAAAGGTGGAGTCCATAATGGACTTCCACCACCTCTTTGCATGAAAATACAGAGGCGAGGTTGTCAATGTAACTGCCATGCTGGCAGGGCATCAATTCCCCGCCAATAACTATTGTATTGAGTCTATCCACTCTTTTGTATGGACAGCCGACTCTGTCCCATGATAGGTGGGAGAAGAGAGAGCTGGGAAAGTACTTAACCATTTCAAGCATGGGGCTTGTTGCTGCACCGGGATCTGCTGAGACCTGAAGGCCTCCAAGATAGTCGTCAAGGTCTGTCCCAGCTTAGACTGCTGGAAAGAAGTAGGCTCTAGAGGTACGGGGGTGCCAACTGCTGGCTCTAAACATTCCGAAATCTATACATAAGGTAGATTTTTGGGTTAGGTTGGCTACTTAAAGGAAGGTAATGGACAAACTTAATGTGATTCACTCATGGGCACACCATTGCTTCCGTTCATTCAGTTTGTTCTCAAACTGAAGAGTGGTACAGGGCGGCACCATGTGGTAATGGACTTCTTTATCTCAGGATTGTTGCAAGCTGATACCATTTGTAAGACCCCCCCCCCCCCCCCCTCCTGGAACACAAGACACGGTCGAGAGGAGTCCTATGACCAGAACAGCCGCCTTGCAAAAGCGTCAACACACGGGCTAACCTGTACCCCAAGATGTCTATCCTGCCGGCTAAACCAATATCATCATGCCAACCCATCAATAATAGAAAACAACAGAAGCCATAGATTCACAATTAAGTAAAGATGTCCCATCAAGTACAAAAGGACAGGTAGTTATAAAGCACTTACAAAATATCAAAGTACAAAATTTGCCCTATGGCTACATTTCAACAGACTCGCTCACATCTGTCACTGATGGTAGCGAAGGTATCGTAGTCTCAGACCCTGTTGCCCTGGCCTGGCTGTCCACCTGCATCGTACGCTGCTGCTCCACTTGTCGCGGGGTGTCCTCCTAAAAATAGTGACGTAGCAATCGTTAGTCATAAAAACTAAGTGGCTTCACATCCTCTCCCCCGGTGACTCTTAGGCTGGGCGGAAGGAAGGAGGGAGAACACTGCAATATAATCAGTAACATGCAATATAGCAAGTGGCAAGGACATATAAATAACAATTGGGAGTCAAGAGTATAATAGTACATCTACTCTAGCAGTATAGTCAACAACAGAGTATAATAGATCAAGTATAAACAAAACTAAATTAAACTTAACTAATAAGAATGCCCATACAAGCTAATAAGTTAAGGGGCTTTTGCAATAATAAGAAACTCATCATATAAAGTTGTCCATATAAGTTTATATGATGAGGATCTTTATGCGGTGCAATGCAATAAATGTTTGTATGAAGACTCGCCCATGATTTATGCACGCACTCTGATTTGCTATGTCGACATAGACTTTTACTTCCCACTTTTTAGGGTAGATAACCTCTCAGGAATCACCGATCGTGGCCATACGGTGACAGTGGATTTGTCTCTCCACTACTAGGAGGGTATGCACACTACCAGACTTAGGCCTTGTGTATGCCTCGACACTAAAAACACAATAGAGGAGCACCTGCGTACTGGACACCGAAGGGGTCTTGGTAAGTAAACACCAAGTGCCCAGCCCAACCGGTCAATGGCCCGGAAGGGGTATTTTGAAGTAAACACAAAGAGCCCAGGCCAATTGGCAAAGATCTATCTACCAGCTCTCATCGGTGTGACGACTGGTGAGCCCGTAGATCTGCCACAAGTAATCCTCCAATAAGGATCCTTATGCAATCATGTAAAGACTATACACGCCCAAGTAATTCCCTTGCTCAACCCGTGCTATCAAGCACCCAAGGACTCCTAACCAAGCCATAACATTGTTACTATTACAAGTTTAATCGATGCTAATTATCATTCAAGGACCTACCAACCGGTTCCTTAACATAACACCATAAGATATAACCACATCCTATAATCCACACCAACCGTCACTACTACCCATACCGAGTTGGCATAACTCTTGTGCAGTGGCATGTGTATGTAAGGGAAATACTCTCCTTAATCCTCTAGGAGTACTTGTGTGTTTAATGTCATGTTCTAGTTTACTACATACATCTGCCCAACGTGTAAACCATACCAATCCTCATGCTCGATTCACAACATGCTTTGAACGCAAATGAATTCATAAGCATTATTCGATCACGCTTAGTCAATGCCAATCATCTCGAACCTATTCTCCTAAAGGGTCATCAATCGTAATCTCTACTAAGCGGTTATCGCAAATCTAACTCTCAAATATATTATCAAGTGATATAGATACAGATTTATGCATGTTTCCAAAACCCTTGTTGTACAACCCTGTATTCACCGAGTAGGTTCTTGAGCCAAGAGGCATTTCAGAGTATCATTTCTCCGCGAGGTACCCCAGTTAGGGGGCTCGCCGAGACCAGCAGGGCGCTCGCCGAGAACCGCGAGGAACCCCAGTTAGGGGGCTCGCCGAGACCAGCAGGGTGCTCGCCGAGACCCGCGAGTTACCCCAGTTAGGGGGCTCGCCGAGACCAGCAGGGTGCTCGCCGAGACCCGCGAGGTACCCTAGTTAGGGGGCTCGCCGAGACCAGCAGGGTGCTCGCCGAGACCCGCGAGATACCCCAGTTAGGGGGCTCGCCGAGACCAGCATGGTGCTCGCCGAGACCCGCGAGGTACCCCAATTAGGGGGCTCGCCGAGACCAGCAGGGTGCTCGCCGAGACCCGCGAGGTACCCCAGTTAGGGGGCTCGCCGAGACCTGTAGGGTGCTCACCGAGACCCGCGAGGTACCCAGTTAGGGGGCTCGTCGAGACCAGCATGGTGCTCGCCGAGACCCGCGAGGTACCCCAGTTAGGGGGCTCGCCGAGACCAGCAGGGTGCTCGCCGATACCCGCGAGGTACCACAGTTAGGGGGCTCGCCGAGACCAGCAGGGTGCTCGCCGAGACCCGCGAGGTACCCCAGTTAGGGGGCTCGCCAAGACCAGCAGGGTGCTCGCCGAGACCCGCGAGGTACCCCAGTTAGGGGGGTCGCCGAGACCAGCAGGGTGCTCGCCGAGACCGGCGAGGTACCCTAGTTAGGGGGCTCGCCGAGACCAGCATGGTGCTCACCGAGACCCGCGAGGTACCCCAGTTAGGGGGGTCGCCGAGACCAGCAGGGTGCTCGCCGAGACCCGCGAGGTACCCCAGTTAGGGGGCTCGCCGAGACCAGCAGGGCGCTCGCCGAGACCCACGAGGTACCCCAGTTAGGGGGCTCGCCGAGACCAGCAGGGTGCTCGCCGAGACCCGCGAGGTACCCCCTCTCGCCCAGTTCCGGGGGGAGGGGTCGGTCTGCGTTTAGCGTTCCAGAACAGCGGGATTTGGCTATCTGCAGCCCAATCCGAGGATATTTTGGTAATTCTGCGGGCCAATTTTTGGCTATTTGCAGCCCAAATCCAGAAATCCTATAAATAGGACCAAGGGGGCACCATTTGGAGGCAAGCTTATCCTAGGCTAGCTCTCTCTCCCTCTCCCTCCCCAGGTCTCTCTCTAGTAGGGTGAGGAGAGCCTCCAGTGGTGCCCAAGCCCGGCATTGGCTTGGGAGGGGAAGCGCTCTAAAGATCTTCTGGGTATGTGGTGGGACCTCCTCGCCGAGCCCTTGGTCCTGTTCATAGTTCCATCACCTTCAACCTAGAGCTCTCCCTTGGGGGGAGTAAGAGTTGGCCACCCCTCAACTTGTTGGGGGCCCCGAACTCTACAGAGACCGAGAAATCAGTTTCAACACTTGTCTAAATGAGCATCTTAATATTTCAATTCAGCATAATAAATTATAACAACATATTTAATTAAGGACTCATTTCAAAGCTAAATCTGCTGAAACTTCTACCATAGGTCATAATTAATGCTTGAATCTTTCCCATCAAATTTCGACCTCATTGTATTACACAATATGTATTTATGGTACTTTATATTTATATGATACGACAGGAAATTTCATGGCAAATATGTAACCAAAAATTCTAAAACTAAACAGTGGTGATCAAAATATCATCAAGCACATCTCTACCAAATTTTGTAAGCATCCGATAAATATTTTGGGAGAAATCAGTAAAACATTAAAACTCTGTACATATTCATTAATGTTTACTAAAACAGGATTTCTGGGAGCTACAGACAACCGGAAATAATTTGCTACCCCATTCCGAAAAGGTATCGCCAAGGGATACAACTTTTGTGTTGAGACCAAGGTCAAGTTCCAAGCCTAACATATCTAAAATCTGGTTTGAATCCAGCAGAGTAAATCTGGACAGCAAGCTGTCCTGTACATAAACCGGATCATTTTCTGCATAGCCATTTACGATTTCACTTTGTCGGAGCTACAAAGCTTCCCTCAAAACGCACAACCACTCGTTTGAAAGGTATTTACGAGGTCTACAACTTTTGTGTTGAGCGTAATACCTGAATGTGGCCGGAACATGCCTAAAAATAGGCTTGAAGTCCGTCACGTGCAGAAAACATATTTTTTCCTAAATATTATAAAATTTGCACGGATCTTAAGACATATGAACAACATCTGTTCATCTTCTTCCTCCAGCACACACATAAAGTATTTCGCCTTCTCTTCTCCAATACTCCTTCAATAGACCATTGTTCTTCACGTAATCAAGTCCTACAACTTCATATTGAAGAGAGGAATTGATTGAAGATATTTTCTCGGCGATCGACGCCCTAGAACGGAATTTCTAGCGTGGTCTCTTCCTAGAAATTTCATTAATCTCGCTGAAATTAAGCTCTCTTGAGCCCAATATCTCTCCTATTTCAGATCTAAATATCTAGCACCAAGGGAGGGGGCAGAAGTCACCTGATTTACGTCCATGGATCGAGTTTGTCTTCTTGGCGGCATGGTGGCGGTCGGCCAAGCTTCAATCCTCCTTCCAAGCTTGTTCTCCTTCAGGAAAATGGCTGTTCTTAGTGCTTGAGGTGTGGGAAGGAGAAAGAAAAATGATCAGCTCTTGGATGAGGGAATGAAGTTCAAGGTTAAGGGAGGAGAGAGAAAATAGAGGTTGATTTGAAAAGAATTAATAGGATAAATACTTCCCATGCTTTGGATTTGACAATCCATCCATGTGTCAATGTCTTATTGACCTAAGCCACCTCCCAGCCTTGAAATGAGCAAGGATAAGGTATGGGTATAATAAAAAGAGTCGCGTCGCATTTTGTATGTCCGATATTGTGTCTATCTACTCTACATGGAATTTGTCTAGTCTATATGGAGTCTGTCCAGTCGATTTTGATACTATCTAGTCGATTTTGACATTGTCCAGTCAATTTTGAGTCTATCCAGTTGACTTTTAGTCTGTCCAGTCGATTTTGACATTGTGTAGTCGATTTTGACACCGTCCAGTCAATTTTTAGCCTGTCTAGTTGATGTTTAGTTTGTCCAGTCGATTTTGACACTATCTAGTTGATTTTTAGTCGGGCCAGTCATTTTTGACACTGTCTAGTCCATTTTGACACTGTCTAGTCAATTTTGAGTCTGTCCAGACAATTTTTAGTCTGTCCAGTCGATTTTGACACCGTCTAGTCAATTTTTAGTTTGTCTAGTCGATTTTGACACTATCTAGTTGATTTTGAAGGCTACCGCCCGATGTTAGCTCTCTTCTACAAGTTTTTCCCTTATTTCTTATCTTTAGGAAGTGGGAGCGCTACACCCGCCATTATTGACTGTGACTCAAACCTAACCACCTCAAGGTCCTAGGGCTTCTACCGAGCCCGAGTCAACTCCCAGTGACACAAAACACTCAAGAGGGGTCTAGCGCGAACTAGGATGTTACACCTGATGGAGTTCTAATTGTTGATATTTTTCCTCCTGTTGATGAGATCTCTCACGTAGTGTATGAGAGGGAGAATCTGAAGGAAGATCAAATTCCTTTTGCAGAAAAGGAAGGGGAGATTCTGGAAGAGAGTCAAGCCCAAGCAATAAAGATTTTGTTATTGATGAGTTGACAAGTTTCAAAGAGGAAATTTCCAAACCCTGAATGAAGAAGTCAGAAAGGGGGAGGAGAATGTCTTAAGTCAACTGCATGATCAAAGCAGTGGGGTTGAAAGAAGATTTCATGAAGCCAATGTCTACAATCATCAAAGCTTTCAGTGGCTTTATGCAGAGCTGTCAGGAAGAGTAGCAGAGCAGCATCCTTATCAAAATTTTCCAAAAAATCCTCCAGAAGCTAATCAGTATGATCCTTCTCAGATGTATAAACCTCTTATGCAATATAATAAATTATTGTCTGATCCAGAAGATGGTGCTGGCCCTCAGAGCCCCCTTCAAAGAAAAGAAAGTATGGGGAAGGTTCTCATGCTACAAGATCAGATCCCTCAATCAGAAGAAATGCAGGTATTGTATTCAGAGAAGTATCAAAAGATAAAAGAGAATATTCTAAAGTGTGGAGTCCAACATCTAAAGGAATAATCTTGGACACCTTCAAGTTAATTGATATCTCTAATGAGCTACCTCAGAATCACAATAGTCAAGAAGAGATAAAGAAGCACAAGGCATCTCAGTTGAAGAGGAAGATTTAATTCAGAACCTATGGCTTCAACAATCCAAGTGCTCCTCCACCTCCTCAAAAATACTATCCAAAGCCAAAGGCCTACTTTGACAGGCAACTGAAAAAAAGCAAGGAGGGGAAATCCAAAATTCCTTAGTTATGTGTTGTGACTCTGTGGTTAACTCTTGAAAACATTTATATCTCTATTAATGTTTTGTTGACATTTTATTTATCTCAATTACTTTTGCCTTTGCTTTTGTTTGTGTTTATGTTTATTATCTGTGCAATTCACCTTAGTAGATAGGGTTCTGACTTCTTCAAATATGGCGAGATTGTTGGGTATTGTAGCCACAATAACCTTGATTTGAAGAAGTCCCTCATGGACTAAGATGAATTGATATTGTATTTGATGTGGCACTTTATTTATGTGTTTGCAGGATATTAATTACTAAGTACAAACCAATGTCAGGTTTCAATGAGTCATAAGAATAGGCCTATGCAATGTAATCCCTCATTATGTAGACTAAGGTGTTGACTCATATGAAATCTCTCTATTGGAGTGCACTTCATATTCAAACACTATAGAGAAGTCAAGTTGAAGTAATTGTTGTGTTCAAAATTGGAAGAAAAATAGTCTAAGTCTTTTTCGTTGAGTACTCCCGAGAAGTCTCGACGAATTCGTCGAGACATCTCGTAAGGACTTGATTAATTCGTTGAGTTTACTCGAAATGTCTCTGAGAAAATAGTTCAAGTATTTTCATCGAGTAAAGTTGTGTTCACTCAAGAACACTCGACGAATTCGTCGAGTGGTCTGCTGGTTTCTCGTGAACACTCGACGAATTCATCTAGTGCTCTCGAGAAGTTCTCGAGTGGTCTAACTTCTAGTTTCTTCCTGTCACGACCTTTAGCTAAGTTCTTTTTGTCGAGTTATTAAATGAATTCGTTGAGTAATCTATGACTTCACGAGTTCACTCGACGAATGAAGACAAAGCGTTTTCTTTTTCAATTGCGCATATGGATTTCCTTTTAGGTCTTCACCATGTACAATACGCGTGGAGATCTTTCCTTGTCTTTCATATTTAGCCGTTAGAGAAGATGTGATATATATATATATATTTATGGTTTATTTCGAAAAACCCTAATCATGCTTATTTCCAAAAAGATCACAAATCGTCTGTCGGCCATTCTCGTTTTCGCAAAGAGCCTTCCTGATGCCAACAATATTTCTGCATGATTCTTCTCTAAGTTTTGATTCAACAAGATCAAAGATTTTAGATTCTTTTAGGAGCCTTATCAGATCTTATTGTCTCTTTAAGTTTTCAGATCAAGTTTTCTCAAGTTAAGATTTCTTCTTCCTCTTTCAAGATCAAACTTTTATTTCATTCAAGGAAGAAGAAGATCTCCTTTTCAGATCTGAATAAGTTAAATCTCCTTGAGATGTTAGGATATTGATTTTCAATATAGAGTTGTGTAAAAACCTCTGTACATATTTTTGTAGGAAGTTTTACTTCCAAGTTTTTGTAGATGCTAGTTTAGAGGATCGAGTGTAGGAGAGGTTGTTCTCGAGATTTTGTAGGAGAGGTTGTTCTCCGAGTTTGTAGGAGTTGCTAACTCCGAGTTGTAAGATTTATTTAAATCTGAGATTAGTGAAGTAGCCTAGTCTAGCCGGGAGTGCTAGATAGGTGAGGGGGAAAGTGAACGTACCCACTCCGGGGAACCACTATAAATCCTTGTGTTTGTGGTGTGTGCTTGCTTTATGTGTGATGTGCTTCTAAAGTTTTTAATTCAGCATAAAGCCCTAGAATTCACCTATTCACCCACTCTATGTGATTTAGGTAGAAACTAGATACTTTCAAGCGCCACCTCGGTGAGAGATCGAGTGGGTGACAGGTGACAAGCCTATGTCAAGCTCTCCGTACCGTATAATGCCAAAAGAGATGGAGGAACTTAAAATTTAGTTGCAGGAGTTACTAGAGCAAGGCTATATATGCCCACGTTCATCCCCTTAGGGTGCACTAGTCCTTTTTGTGAAGAAGAAGGATGGAAGCTTGTGTCTGTGTATTGATTATCGTGAACTGAACAGGCTGATATCAAAGAACAAGTATCTGATTCCGAGAATCAATGACCTGTTCGATTAGTTGGTTGGATTAACCATCTATTCGAAACTGGATTTGAAGTCTGGGTAATACCAGTTGAGAATTCGGGAATGCGACATTACCAAGACGACATTTAGTACCCATTACTGGCACTACGAGTTTACAGTAATACCATTTGTCTTGATGAATGCGCCATCGGTGTTCAAGGATTCAATGAACAGAGTGTTCTGAGAGTGTCTTGACTGGTTTGTGATCATCTTTATCGACGATATACTGGTATACTCTCAGTCTGAAGAAGAACACGCCATTCATTTGTGCATAGTTCTGGATAACCTGAGAAAGAATCAGCTGTACACCAAATTCTCAATGTGTGAGTTTTGGGTAGCCTCTGTGGCATTCCTTGGTCATATTGTTAGTGGTGAAGGTATTGCAGTGGATCTAGCGAAGATAGTTGCGATAAGCGAGTGGCCTGTATTGACTACGGTGGCGTAGGTCAGGAGTTTCCTTGGATTGTCGGCTACTATAGGAACTTCGTGGAGAACTTTTTGTGGATAGCTCTTCCTCT
Organism: Dactylorhiza incarnata; assembly: GCA_033032865.1. Taxonomy (NCBI): domain Eukaryota; kingdom Viridiplantae; phylum Streptophyta; class Magnoliopsida; order Asparagales; family Orchidaceae; genus Dactylorhiza; species Dactylorhiza incarnata. The sequence continues at coordinate 4,335,280 of JAWHQI010000016.1, forward strand.
CACAACTTTGACAAGGAAGGATCAGAAGTTCGTTTAGTCACCGACGTACGCGCGAGGTTTTGAAGAGTTAAAGAGTTGTCTGACCACGACGCCAATATTGTGTTCGTCGTGTGGTACCGAAGTCTACGAGGTATACAACGACGCGTTAAGGAGTGGCTTAGGCCGCGTTCTTCTTCAGAATGGTCAGGTTATTGATCATGGCTCTCGCTAACTAAAAATGCATGAGAGAAACTATCCGGTCCATGTCTTGGAGTTAGCGGCCATGATATTTGCTCTCAAATTGTGGCAAAATTACTTTTATGGCGTGAATATTAATATCTTTACGGACCATAAGAGCTTGAAATATCCAATAGAACAGAAGGACTTAAACATGCGACAAAGGAGGTGGATCAAGTTCCTTGGGGACTATACCATCATGATACATTACCCTCCCCGGAAGGGAAATGTGGTCGCAGATGTTTTAAGTCGAAGGACTTCTGCGCAAGCCGGCTGGATTAAAATGCATGATGTGTGTCTAATTATTCACTTGGAGGCCTTGGATATTTCCTGTGTGGATAGGAACTCTAGCTCGAATGCTTACTTGAACTGGACAGAGGTGCAATATGATCTTGCGGACAGAATAAGACGGGCCTTGGAGATTGATTCAAGCATGAAGTGATGTGTGGAGGAGACTATGGATGGGTCTACTGCCGAGTTTGTTTTTGACGATCTCTTTTGTGGAAAGACAGTGGTTGTGCGTCCTGAATGTTGGCAAACTGAGGGAGGAGTTGATGTACGAAGCACACTTCACGAAGTACTAGATTCACCTAGGGAACACAAAAATATACTAGGACATGAAAAAGCTGTTTTGGTGGCCAGGTTTGAAGAAGGACATATCCCTTTACGTAGAAAAATACAAGACTTGCACGCTTATGAAGGTGGAATGTCAGAAACATGGTGGGTTCCTGAATTCATTACCTATTCCAGAGTGGAAGTTTGATGATTTTTATATGGATTTCGTGCATGGTTTGGCGAGATCGCATCACGGGAACGATGTCGTTTGGGTGATCGTGGACCGTTTAACAAAGGTTTCCCATTTTATTCCAAATCGGAGGGACGATTCGGTGGACAAATTGGCAAAGCAATACGTTGATAGTATAGTACGATTGCACGGTGTTCCTCGTAGCATCATTATTGACCGAGATGGGCGCTTCACATCGAATGATTGGAGGCTAATCCACCAACTGTTGGGTACCAAACTGAAGCTTAGCACTGCCTTTCATCCTCAAACAGATGGGCATACTTAATGGACCAATAGGACATTAGAGGATATGCTCTGAATGTGCGCCTTGGATTTTAGTAAGAGGTGGGATGATCATCTCTTTATGATTGAATTCACTTACAACAACAGCTACCAGGCATGTATAAAAATAGCGCCCTTTGAGGCCCTTTATGGTAGAAAGTGACGTATTCCCTTGGCTTGGGCGGAGACGGGCGAGACTAAGTTGTTTAAGTGAAAGGAAGTTGAAGATTCCAATTCAACTATTCGAACAATCTGGGAGGGGGTGTTGATTGCGCAAGATAGGCAGGCGAAGTACTACAACTCCAAGCAAATAAAGATCGAGTTCATCGTGGGCGACTGGGTTTATCTTTAAATCAAATCTTTCAAGGGTGTGTCAAGGACTCAACGCTTGAAAAAGCTGAGTCTGATATACCTTGGACCGTTTGGGATACTAGAACGTGTTGGTGAAGCTTCCTATCGGCTCGCTCTTTCAACCGAGTTGGGCAGCTTGCATGATGTGTTTTATATATCCATGCTAAGGAAGGTTGTGCAAGAGCCTAATTAGGTTCTTGTGGCAAATCAAGTGTCGATCGATAATGAGCTAAAGACGAATGTCAAGACTATTCACATCGAGGACTCTGATGTCAAGCAGTTGCAGAATAAATTGATCTGAATGGTTAAAGTCTGCTGGAAAAATTGCGATTGTGAGGAGCTTACATGGGAGCGAGAGCAAACCATTCTTGAGGAGTTCCCCGAGCTGTTCCGTTAAGGTACATCATTTGTTTTTCCTACTTTACGGTCTTTTCTTATATCTGGAATTTCGGGACAAATTTTCTTTAAGGGGAGGTGGTTTGTAACAGCCCAAGTTTCCCCATGACTGAAAGAAAAGAAATCTGATAGCATGAGTTACTGTCAGGCGGTAGTGTTATAGCGGGTATTAGTGTATCGATGTGATGATGTTCGCTTATCGACATGAAGCTCCTGTTGTCATTGAGAAGTCTCAATGACTATTCAGCTAATTCCACGTTGTAGGTCCTACAGCGAGGCGGTAGCTGTATCGACGGGATATGTCCCATATCATCAAGAGGAGGTCAATATCGATGCAACAATAACGTTGCGCATTAGAGCTAAAGCTGGCGGTAGGTTCATGACGCAGCATCGACTTCCTTAAGAGGTGAGCAGATAGGATCCACCGCCTAAGCCACTACCGTGGCGCGGTAGGGCTACTGCCGGGCGGTAGCTGCTGGGATCAGATTTGTTAGTTTAAATCATGGCCATCCATTTCCTTTGGTTTGGAGATCCTGTAGCTGAGGTTAAGCCCAAATTCATTAAGCGTTGTGAGGGTGTTTTGAATTGATTCATTCTCTCTCACACTCTCTCTCTCTTCAAGCTAAGGAAAAGGTTAAGGAAAGAGAAGGAGAATGGAAGAAGGAGAAAGGAGAAGGCTGAAATAAGCCTTTAAGAAGTCTTGAAGTCTTGTGCTATCACTAGATAGGCGGAGAGGAAAGTGGTGCGAATGTTTCCATCCGGCTCAGCTGCGATATTATGGCACCGAAATGAACTTCAAGGATATTGACTCTCCTCCTGATTATCTGGACATGCTAGTCCTTTGATTGGCATCGTAGTATGAAGAGTGTCACCAATTGGTGGAGAAGATTCTTCTGATGCGCCGATAAGGAATATACCCTTTAGAAATTGCATATAGAGTTCGGATCGAAGTACGGACATAAGTATGATGTGTGAAGCCCATCTGGACAGGTTGGTCTGGATTGGTGATGTCTATTGCGAAACAGAGAAGACTCCAAGTATATATGTTATGTTTTTTTAGTACTATGACGTGTTACTGGGAGATCTGGAGGTGTTCTATAGAAATTACCTGAAAAAGGGAACATTGTCGTTGCTCTGTCTGTTACCGCCCAGCGGTGGTGCTACCGCTGGCGGTAGCTCCTGGTCGAAACAAGCGATCCATTTGTTGTGGGTATGAAGCCTAGGTCCTGGGGACTGGGTGCGTAGTACCAAAAAGCTGCAGGGCTGCAATTGCAGAGCGTAGCTGACGGTAGATGTGTGTTCTCACTACAACAAACTGCACCTATAGTAAGGACTTAATTCGTTATAATAAGTGCCAAAATTCGTTACAAAAACTCTTTGGTAACGAAAAAAACTTTAAGTAACGGTCCTCCTCTAAAGCTCGACGCTAAAGGTTATTGTAACGAATGTATGCATGTCGTTACAAATAAAGTAATTGTAACAAATGATACTTTCTCACCAAAAAGAGATTCTTCCTCACAATAAATTGGTCACAATAAATATTATTTCGTTACGAATGTTTTTTTTCCTCACAAAAAAATAGTTACGATTAAAACTATTTCGTTACAAATATTTTATTTTTTCCTCACTAAAAATAAACTAACTTCGTTACAATAAAAAGTATAATAAGCATTATTTCATTACAATTGATTAAACAATAGTAACGAAAAAATCGTTACATTTGTTTTCCATTCTTCTTACTACAGCCAATTCATTTATATATCAAAAATACTCCATTTCTATTTTTTGTGTACCTGAGATTTTATTATAAATAATAATCTTGAAAACACACATATATTTAATATTTCGTAACAAGATCAACATGTATTTATTCACACCAAAATGTATTACATAGAGTACAAGTAATTATCATCTCTTCTAAAATAATACAATATTACATTACAAGATCAACATGTTTCTAATAAATCTTCTGTCATTTTTTGAAAAATGAATCGTCCATCACTTTCTGACTAATGAATCTTTCGTCACTTGCCGGTCAATGATCGAGCGCCCTACAAATAAAAGAGAGCAATTAAGATCACCCTACAAATAAATGAGAGCAGAAACATCCATACAAACTCACATCCATACATACATAATCCATACACACCCCATTAAACAAGCGTACAATAAAACACACACTTGCCGCCCGTTGTTTAGTTTACACTGAAATTAAGGTCATGAGGGAGTTCACTTAATTAAATAAAACTGAGTAGTTTCTAAAATTTGACAATCTTAAACGCAGGTAAAGGGTCCCTTTGTAAGAAGAAAGAAGATTTGAATTTACACATACCTTGCTTTGAAGATGCGGCAAAGCGAAGGAGAGAACACAAACGACAACATCGATCAAAAAATCTGAACACTCCAAGCATGTTATAAATTATAAATGGAGGTTAATTACACTATAATACAAAATGAGAAAATCTAAATAAGACAAAAACGCATACCACAACACAGCTGTTCTGAGATGATGCAAGCTTCTCCATATCTGACACCTGATTAAAGGCTCTATATAGGTACATTAAAAGAGTATCAACTCCTTCCTTTATTAGAGGAAGCAAATCCTTCTCGTGAGAGACGAGCAGATACCTAAGTCATTTAAAGTAAGTTGTTAAGATAAAAATTCCAGAACAAACAATGTCTAATGCAGTATTAATGGTACTATAATTTGGATATTTTATCAAATACCTGAAGGGCTTAAGGAGGTGAGAAATGAGAAAGATGAAATTAAAGTGCCCCAATTCGCCGATCTACTTTAATAAAATTTCCCTAGCAAATTTGGCGAAGAGAAATGGCGACTTAAATTAGAGTGCCTAGAGAAATGCAACATAATTGAAGGGTTTCACTATAAGAAAATCTAACATAATAGTCCCAGAATTTCCTGATTAAAAGGAATTTATATTAAAACGTACATGACATAAAGATTGAATCATTAATGGATTGAGCCACAATTGAGAAAAAATAAAGTTGGGGAAGTTTAACCTTGGGTGAACGGGGCGGATTTCTATGGGTGAGAATGGAGAATGAATCCTCCCTCTAAGTGAGGATTTCTGGGTGCTGATTCCTGCAGTAGAGGACACTATGTGAGGAGTTGTTGATTTCAAGTAGGAGAAAGCACTACAACAAATTACACATATCGCGGTGTTTTTTAAGACCTTTAGCGGCGCTTTTAAAATGCCGTCGTATCTTCCGCGACGTTTGTCAAAGCGCCGCGGAAAACCTTGCGGCGTTTTATATGCTTCAGTATAAATGAGTTTGCACTAATTCATTTTTAGCCCGACAACCCTGAAAGATTGTGATGAGTAAGATGGTGGAATTGAGCAGGAGTTAGATGTATCTCCTTTTTGTATAATTCATTTGCAATGTTGAAACTCCTTAAAATATAACCTTAATCAAAGTGGGCCAAATATTACTATTTCAAACAATATTAAGTCATGGCAATTAAATTCAGACATTCATTTTCATGTTATTTAAAATCAATAACTCTATATACAAAATCACATTATGCTGTAATTTTCCTTCTTTAATAAAAGAAATATTTATGTACAAATAAGTAGTTGGTGCGATAATCCATGCATCACGCAGGTTCATGGAATTGTTAAGCTGCTAATCTGTGGGGTTTAGAAGAGTTCTGAGCTATGGGGCTGGCAGTGACATCAAGGATTACAAATTTTTAACTGACTAATAGCAATCATAATGAAATGAATATTCAATAGACCTGTGTAGAAGCATGTGGAGAGTGAATGGCACGATCAAGAGCAGCCAATGTCTCTAACACCTAAAATTTACAGATATAAGAGACTGTGTATTCTGTTGAAACCAATAAAAAAACAATTGCATGATCAACCTATTATTAACCTCCAAGAGAGAACCATTCACCCAACATCATATGAATGGCACTGGAACCTAGAGATTTGGCATCATCATATTGCTCGGAGGTGGTTTGATGAAGGAGAAGCAAGCCACCTTGTGAATCTTGCAAGTATGTGTCAGCAATGCTAGCAGCTGGAGCTAAGATAGCCTATGAAAAGGAGAAAACTATATACTACAACAAATTAGACAGAGGAGGAGAGAAAGAATACCGAAGGGTGCGGTGGTGCTTTAGGCGGTAGAGGAGGAGAGGTAATATCGAAGGGATCGACTGAAGCTAGGTCAGAGGAGACAAGAAGCACAGCGCCGACGATGATAAGAGCTCTGACGAGGAGGTCGCCGTCGATTTTAGCTCCAACGAGGGACGAGCGGTGCTTTTGGCGAGATTCTTGTGTGAGATGGCTGGGAGAGAGGGAAACAGCGAATGAGAGAAAACCCTAGCAGCAGCGCTTATTAATTTATCTATAGCGGCGTTTTGTTATTAAAAACGCCGCTAAAACTATACCTATGGTTTTAGCAGCGTTTTTATAAGTTCAAACGCCGCAATTACAATAATATATAGCGACGTTTTATAAAACGCCGCAAAAAAAGCACCGCCATAGATCAAATTTGTTGTAGTGAAGGAACCTTTATAAAAATAAGTTAAGTCAGACATAGTTAATAAAAAGAATGAGAGCACATGGAGAGCACCACCATGAAATTTTGAATTAAAAGATAATATGATATGTGAATGGAAGCATAGTTGCAGAATAACAATGATTTTAAGATTTTGTAAAAATTTAATTGGGAGCAAAAACTCTTTGAAATTGCCAAAAATATATAACATGGCTTGGAAATAAAATTAAGAAAACATCTCTATGCACATAAAAGCCTTTGAAAATTTTACCTTAGCAGTAAGGGCCAGATTTCTGCGGGTGAGATTGGAAAATTACTCATCAATCTAAGTTAGAGGACTTATGTGTGCCAATTTCTGCAATAGAAGGAAAATGCATCATGAACAGCATGATTTAAAAAGAATCTAATCTATTTTTAAATACAAAACAGTTAATAATAATAATCATAGTCGAGCACCTTCGTTTGACACATGCATATGATCTTGCGCCCGCTAAGTGCTTCATGTTTTAGTTGATTAGCCATACATGTTACTTTTTTCTCTTGCGCGAGTTTGTTTAATAGCACATTCTGCTACACGCCTACACATTGTTCCTTTATCATTACTTTTCCCCTTTCCCCTGCACGAATTCGATTTAGTTCTCCTTGGTTCATGCTCATAATAATTTGTATTATGTTCACGTTCTGTTGAAGTGTTTAGTAATATAAACGAAGAAAAAGTAAGCACCTTCGTTTGACAACTACGTTCATGTAACAACTAAAATAGTAGGAAAATATTCATCTATAATGTGTTAATATCAAAAATTGACAATTAATTATTGCAAATATATAGTTCAACATTAATGTTTAATGCAAACTGTTTAAAGAAGCACAAGTAGTTCGTAGGACAAAATCAAACCATCACCATACTCATTTGAATCATAGTCACTATACATGTCAAGTTATATACTGGTCAATGGATGTTTGTAGACTTATATTATCTTTCAGAGTCAGCAATAGTTGTATGACACTACACATGTGATGACTGTATAAGAGTGTAAGTATACTGTAAATTGGATGTGATGAATGTATGGATTTTTTTTAAGATGGTGTAGTAATGTCAAGCCATGAAGTTAAGTTGAGGAAGGCCAAGAAAGGGCTTCCACCATTAACGAAATGCAAATCATATACTAATCATTTGATCAAACACCTTATGTGCAGTGCCATAGAATTTTTCGATCATTGCAGAGAGCGAACACAAAAGACCAGAGGATTCTTAGTCGAGCGTAGTCCTATCCAAAGTAAGATGGATTTCCGGGGAAGAGCCGGCAATGTCCCCCGACCGCCGCACTGCATGCAGAGCCACTGTTGCCCAAACTGATGGTGGATACAGAACCCATCTCTAATCTTGACATTGACAAAAAAAACTATATTTTTTAGATAGCTGATGATAAATAAAACTTAATGCCAAATATGTGCTGCCCACCAGTTAGAACTGCCAACAAAGAGGCCTCACACTGGGCAATGAGATCTTGCCAGCTGCCGGCCGTCGCCGGAATCTTCCGGAGGAGGAGGCGAGCGAGGGAGAGAGGAGTGACGGGATTCATTCTCCACCGAAGGGTTGACAGCACGAGAAGATCCATTCGCCGAATAGTCCTGTTCTCGAATACACACCCCATCTCCTTCGCCGGAGGAGGAAGCTGGAGATCAAGAAGCAGGGGAACTCGAGTCTCCTCACCCTTCGCCGCAAGAGAAAGGCACGCCACCGCAGCGAGCAGCCCCATCCACAGCTTGTCTTCCTGCAGCCACAGGATGCTTCTCTTGGAGACTGGGAAGAGAGGAGGAGAACGACGGCGATAGAGGAGAACAACGATGAGGAAAACCCTATTCTGAGCGCAGGTCGCGGCAAGGGTATCGAAAAAGCGGTGATGCGGGATTCTAAAACGGAACGGGATGGCTCAGTGGGATTCTAATTAATAAAGGGTATTGATAAATAGACACCATATTTGGCTATTTGGACCCCAATTTTAATCGGACACCATAAAATTATAATTGTACACCACACCGCTATTTGTACCCAAAAATAAAATAAAATTAATTGATTTTATAGATAGAAGTAGGCATAATATATAGCAATCTTTCTCAAAAAAACATTGAAATATGTATTTGCAATCTTAAGAAGTTCTGATTCAGAATATGAAGAAGTTGTCGATTGTTGTAGCCGTTTCTCAAATCACCTAAAAAGAAGAAGTGAACATCAATTAGCATATACATAAGTAAATATATTTATAACAATTTTTAGGAAGCGGTGCATACCCAATGACAAAATTCATCCAAAATTTAAAAATTCTTCAATCTTTCATCATGCAGATGTCCAAAAATCTCTCAAAATTTGTACTACAAACCAAAAAAATTATGTTGTCATTGCATCAAATATCACTGTATAAATAAATTTTAGTAAATAGTCATACCTTATAAAAAGAGTCGTGTGATATTTGATTCATCCCATTCCGCAGGTTGTGGCTCATGGTATCTTGTCCAAACAGAATATACCAGCGGCATTGTACAGTCTTCTTTCATCCGCAACATGATGAAGTGATTGTCATTTATGTATCCCATGTAAATTATCTTCCGGGTAGCATTAGGAGCAGAATGTAGCGGCAGAAAAGTGAATGATTGTTGAATTGAGTAGTGCACCAACTGAATGTTATAACATGACGCCACCATTCATGGCGATTTGAGAAACCTAGGGTTAATAGTAGAATTTTTTTTGAAAGAAAAATAGTAAATAAACTCACCGTAGATCAAGGAGTAAGCCTCAGAAGTTGAAAAGGAGGGAAAAAACCTTCTCACCGGCCGGCAAAATGCCCGGCGGCGGCGGAATAGAGGGCCGGGCGGACAACAAGAAGGCCGGAAATGTCTTTCGCGTGAACAGTGTTCGGGCGGCTGGAGGAAGAAGAGGGTCCAAATAGCTATTTAGAACCTATAAAAAACCCTAATTTTTTAAAAAAAATGGGTCCAAATAGCCAAATAGGGTGTCTATTTATCAATACCCTTAATAAAAGGGCGTAGAATAGGTGGAGGGAAAAGGAAAAAATGGAGGCAAAATGAAATATTGGATAGGCTGAGAAAAATGTTGTAGGAGAAAAAAAAGGCAATTTTATATTTTTAAGTATAAATAATTAAATATAATTAAAATGAAAGACCATTTTTTTTGTCGCTGAAGCTGGAGTGATGCACCTGGAATGTCATTGCATTCTTCGTTGGCTCGTCGCTGGAGTTGATCAATTGTGACCTAAATTACAACGTCAAAGCTTTTTGCTTGCGGAAATGAGTCGATTTTTTTGCTGGAGCACATGAACGTACTTATATATTTTTAATTATAGACATGTTATCGCCGTGCTAAACAGAGCCTTCATCTTACCATTATTTTTTAATTAATAATAAATATTCATTTATAAAGAATTAGTTAAAGTATACATTAGCGCGCAAAGCCTGCTTGGATGTCGTCAAAGCCTGCTTAGATACAGACAAAGCCCGCCGAATGATGACTCTAACTTGGATGTAAGCGAAGCCCACCGAAGAAGGCAAAGCTCCCTTGGATGCGGGTGAGACCCGCTGATTGATTGATGTCGTTCGTCGAATATTATCGCCCGCCAATTTATTGATGCCACCCGCCGAATGAGTCCACCTGCCAAATAATGTATGTGTTTGTGTTTGTAAGTGTGTGTGTGTCTGTGTCTGTGTTTGTAAGTGTCTGTTAGTGTCTGTTAGCGTGTTTTTGTCTGTGTCTGTGTCTGTATTTGTCTATGTCTGTGTCTGTGTGTCTGTGTGTCTGTGTGTCTGTGTAAGTGTCTGTTAGTTTGTGTTTTTCGGTGTCTGTATTTGTCTATGTCTGTGTCTGTGTGTCTGTGTCTGTGTCTGTGTGTTTTTTCTGTCTGTGGCTTTGTCTGTCTCTGTGTGAGCATGTGTCTGTGTTTGTGTGATCTCCAGCTATGTGTGTGTGTGTGTGTTTGTGTCTACGTCCGTGTGTCTGTTTTCTGTGTTTATGTGTCTGTGTCTGTCTGTACCTGTGTCTGTGTCTGCGGGAGTGTGTGTATGTGTCTGTGTCTGTGTGATCTATAGCTATGTGTGTTTATGCATGTGTGTGCCTGTGTGTGCCTGTGTCTATGTCTATGTGTGCTTTGTGTCTATTTGTGTGTCTGTGTTATGCGTTTGTGTGTGTGTGTGCATGTGTGTGATCGTGTGTGTATATGTGCGACATTACCCCCGTCTTGATAGTGCCCCAGCGCGACGATGCTAATGCAGCTTGCAAATCCCCGTGCGCAAAAATACTCATGCCGGTGTAGTACCACAAGTCTTTGACAGTTGTGCGTGAGGTTTTGCGAGTTGTAGGAGTGTCGTCACGCTGTGGCACTGTCGAAGCGGGGGTACTGTCGTGCGGGAAACAGTGGCTTCCTGCGCACTGTCAGTTGATCGAGCGCCCGAGAGCGAGCGAAAATGGGCGGAGTTAATTCTTATTTAAAAAGTAAATAATCTTATTTAAACAGTAATTCTTATTAAACAACGTGTTTTATTTATCAATCGATATGCCATGTATTTATGGTTTTCATTATATCTGTTTTCATTAAAATACGTATTTTCTTGCAATTGATATAACATGTGTTTACATACTTTAAATTTATATGTTTTTAAATTTACTTTTTTTGCGACAGCACACTGGGGTCATCTCTCGCGCGCTTGTAAGAAAAATGTGCGTTTCTCCCAAAAAACTATAAAAGTTCAAATCTTTAGTCTTATTTTCTTAAACGACGCTACAAAAAAATGTCAACGTAGGCGTCTCTTTTGTAGTGATAATAAATAAATAAATTATTTTTTATTGATAATATATTTCTATTTATATAAAAAAAAGTACATTAAATATTTTCATGTTATGATATTTAATAGTCATCTCGCGCGCACCGGTCAAAAATGCATGCTAGTGCAGAACATTTTTAGTCCTTCCTAAAGCTACAATGGGTGAAGGACAAAAGAGAGAAAAAGTTAGAAGAGAGCGAGGTGTGAGTACGGCTGATAGCTAGGGGGAGAGAGCGAGAGAGACGAGAGAGAGAGAGAAAGAGATGGAGGAGAGAGAGAGATAGAAAGTGAGAGGGAGGCGGGAGAGAGAAAGAGGAGGGAGAGAGAGAAAAAAAATCTTTTTAACAATATACGAATATTTTTTTGCAAAATAAATATTGATTTAAATTTTTTTACAGTTATTTCGAGTACTCATATGTATATGTTGTGGGCGCAGCCCGCAGACGCGTCGAGCATAGGCAAAGCCCGTGCGGAGGCGGGCGTAGCCCGCCTGAATGTGGTCGAAGGCCGCCCGACAACATCGCGCCAGGGGCGAGCGAAGCCCGCCGTCGCCGGCCGGATACTGTCGCGCTTGGCCGTAGGGGCGGAGCCCCGTGTCGTTTCAGTCGTGTGTGTGTGTGTGTGTGTCTATATATATATATATATAACTGAATGAAAATTAATATTAATTACTATTACAATTAATTAAATTAACATTAATATTGAATTAATTTTTATATATCAAACGCGCATCCGAGTGAAAAGCACGTGCTCGAGCGAAAAATCGGCGCTCGAAGGGTACAATTATTTCACCCCTGCGCACAATGAAAAAATATGCGTGCATGCGGGGCCAGTGCGCGATCGTTATTTTTATTCAAAAATTATATTAATATGTTTTAAATTTTTTGATATGTTTTGTGCAAAATTTTGTGGAGGAAAATTTCCCTCCATATATTTCATTAATGTGAGAGGGAAGGAAATAGACAAAACTTAATAAACTAGAGGAAGAGAACGGCGCGCGGCGACGACCGAGAAAGAGAACAACAATGGCGGCGGCCGTGGAAGAGAGAGGCGACGGCGGCGGCGACCGTCGAAGAGAGGGGAGACAACGGAGGCGGTCGTACGTGAAAGACATTGCTACAGCTCGCAAATGGATGTTTGTGTGTTTGGTTGTCCGTGTCTGTGTGTGTGCATGTGTCTGTGTTTGAGCCCCGACACATGCAATACACGCTAGCTCTCAAGCAAAAAAAGGATAACTACACGCATGAGAGTGCATTTGTGTGTGCGCGAGAGTGCATTTGCGTGCGCGCGAGAGTGCATTTGCGTGCGCGCGAGAGTGCATTTGCGTGTGCGCGAGTTCATGCGTGATTTTATTTTAATTCAAAAATTATATTTAAAAATTAATGTCATATTAATTTGCATTCATTTTTACATTTAATATATTTTTAATTTTTAGTTTTGTTTTGTTCAAAATTTTATGGAGGGAAATTTTCATCCGTATATTTCATTCATTCATGTGAGAGAGAAATAGAGCTGCATGGGAGAGAGGTAGAAAAACTTTTATAAAAAGTTAAAGATTTATAAAAAAACCCCGCACGCGCAAAAATACATGTCGCAATAATACCACATATCTGCGACAGCCGCGCACGGATGTTTGCGAGCTGTAAGAGTACTGTCGTCGCGTTAGAGCACTATCGACGCGGGGTACTGTCGCGCGCAAACAAATTTTTTTTTATTTTTAAAAAAAAAAAATAATAATTCAAAACTTTGATAATAAAATAGTACAAAAATTGAAAATAAAATATGATATATTTTTTGTAACAAAACTTTAATAATAAAATATTACTATTGTAAGGTACAATGTCTTTGTCACAAAAAACTTTCACGATGTGGTTACAATTGATACTTATTGTGAGAAAAGTTTTCTATTTGTAACGTAACATTAGTGTTGTTACAAATACTTACCGTTATAGTAACGAATTAATTATTATTGTAACAAAATTTAATATATTCGTTACAAAAAAGTACTTTTTTATAACAACAACAAAAATTTGTTACTAAATATAACTATTAGTAACAAACTGTGTTTTAGTTATGTTTCAGTCCTTACAACAGGTGCAGTTTGTGGTAGTGTCTGTCGATAGCGCCAGGCGGTAGTGCTACAACTAGCGGTAGCTCCAGCGAGAGCATTGTGAAGCGGATGGGCGAGTGTGCCTAGCTTTGTTAGCCTTGTGTGCCAATAACGGGAAAAAGGGGAAGCCATTGCAACATCCTATTTCCTACTAGACCCTTTAACTTCAATCAGGGTAGGACATGTGGTGAGTGAGGTGAGTTTGAGCTAGGTAGTGACCTTAGGAAACATTGAGTTGAGTGAACTCACATGTGGTCCACTATAGGAGGCAGGTTAACTTAGGCCAAATTAGCTCAAATTGAACTTACACTTGTAAATTAACCCCACCACCATGTCCCTAACCCGAAAGGAGGCATAATTGACCAAAAGTCCCATCATTTGGTCAACCAATTTAGCCAAGTTGACCAAAGTCAAATCTAAGTCAATATAGCCCAATTCAACTCAATAAAGTTCAATTCATACTCATATGGCCAAATTGACACTACCACTAGATGGTAAACCTTTAAGGGAGTGTTATGGACCCAAAAGCCCCATCATGGGGTCATTAATTGGTCCAATTTGACCAAAGTCAAACTTAGGTCAACATAGGCCAATCCTTCCCCAATAGGTCCAATTGACCCCCAAGACATGAAATTGACTTCACCCATAGTCTCAGGACATCAAAATTGACCCAATTGACTAAAAATCCCCATCATGAGATCACCAATTGGTCAGAATTGACCAAAGTCAATTCCCCCCCCCCCCAATTTTGGTTAAAATCACACCTATTGGCTAAATTGGCCCAATTAGGGCATCAACAAGACCCAATCAACATTGGGTGGTGTCAAGGGACTCAAGTTCAACACTTTGGACCAGTCAACTCACCAATTTGACCAAGTCAATACCAAGGTCAACCATGGTCAAAGTAAGCCTTAATTATGGAATTGAAAGCCCAAATCAAAATCAATTGGGCTAAGACCTTACCCAAAGCCCATCCAGCAGCCCAAATACTCAATTACCAGCCATGCCCTCTGAATTTGGAGAGAGGTGACATGAAAAGGGCTACTTTGGGGTTTTCCCCAAATTCACATAAGAGACAAAGCATAATTTGAGGAATGAAGGCCACTTGGCCACTCATTCCTCTACCCAACATGCTCACTGAGGTCATCATTATACTCCCAACCGAATTTGAGCTGAACTAGTGCCAAATGGCATATAGGAGGAGCAACCAAGGAGGAGGTTGAAATCTCCTTAATGGCACTATCAAATGCAGCCAACCCCACTCCCATTAGATCTCACCTTCAGAGAGCTCTAAGTAGTCGAGCCAGCCCCTAAGATCATCACTTTTGGTGGAGAATCACAAATTTGAGCAAGCTCGCTCCCATGTGATGAAGAGGGATAATTCCTGAGCTTTTCTTCTAGCTCGGGATCGCCGGGGATGGCTTCTCCGGAGGCCGTGTCGCCGCCTGGCGGTAGCCGCCACCTCAATGGAGGTGGTGGCCGGTAGTGGTGGCCAGCAGGTTGCCAGGAAATGAGTCCTCAATGTGCTCGAGGCCGGGGCAATCCTAGCCATTGGCTAGAGGAGGAAGGCGACCAGGGGCCCTCCATTCTTGCTTCAAGATTCGTGCAGGATTTAATTATACATTGATTTAATGTGTATTAATGTCACACATATTGCAGCAGATAGATTGATTATTGTAAGGCCATTAGAATCCATTTTCATGAAAATTTAGCAAAGACAAAATTTGTAGATCTGGATGTCTACTTTTATTAAGAATTTGAATCAGCTCATTTGGAGCACTCTAGACCCCTGCAGACCAATTCTTGTTGGACTGGTCCTAGGATAGAGCAAAAATTAAAATGTGTATATCTCTTAGATGATAAGTCCAATGGAGCTGAAATTTGTCCCATGCATGCATATGCCCTAGAACTGTCATGTGCCCAAAAATAAGATTTTTTGGAGAACATTTCTCTATGGTTTTGTTTATTAGTTGATTTATCAAATTAATGATATTTGGGGAGTTTGACATCTCCAAATAACCCCAAATTTAGGGGACATGCCTATTAGGTCACTATCTGACACTAGTTAAACTTTGAGAGCAATTGTACCACTGCATGTTGGGTTATTCCACTTGCATGTCTTTGCATGGTATGTGACATGGGGTGCACATAGCCAAAAAGGGGGATTAAGTATTTTTGGCACCTTTGGCTTGATCTTAGCCTCTAGTAATTTGACAATATCTTCATTATGTCATAGTACATTACCTTAGTGGAAATTATGATTTTTGGATTAAAAATCATAATTAATTGATTAATTTAAAATATGACTTATAAAACACTAGTATGTGACATGGGGCGCTCTGGGAAAACAATTGTAATATCAATTTGGACATCTGGAATATTTTGTAGAAATTTTTCAGTGAATATTTCTTGATTATCAAAAAAATTTTGATTTGTCACATTTCTGAAGTTTGGGTATTTTAATAAGGAAATTGAGTTAGAAAATTATGAAATTCTGGAAGAACATTTGTAGTGTTGGATCTGTAGGCGCCCTTAGATGGGGGGGGGGGGTGAATAAGGGATTTAAACTTTTTATGATTATTAAAGAAAATAATTCTCTGTTACTACCGCGAGCGGTAGTGTTACCGCTCAGCGTTAGTGACAGAGAAAATACGTTTAGGTTAAACCAATGAAAATCAGAGAGCACGAATCAGAGATGAAGAAACAAACATATTTTCATTAATATTAAATTGAAGTAGTTGTGATTACAAAAACTTTTCCCAATGACACTTGGAAATAGGCGACCAATGAAAACTCTTTTGGTTTTCTATACCGACCCTTCTCCCAAGGACCGGTTGGCTTTAGCCTATCTCTCCCCAGATAAGGCCTCAAGCCGTTCTAGCCTTTCTCTCCCCAGAATGGCCTCGAGCACCCCGTAGATCTACTCCCTAGACCAAGTTATCGTGTGGAGAATTCCTCCCTAAGCCCCACAAGACCTAGTCGCCAACGCGAGGCAAATTTCCCCTAGTCCCCGCAAGGCTTTAGTCACCGTGTGGCGAGTTCCTCTACCGAACAAAAGATATTAAGGTTAAAATTAGAATCTAAAACAACACAAACTAAAAAATCCCTCAAAAGAAGAACTTGATGTTGATGTAGATGCGATCAGATCAGTCTTCAAGTTCTTTGCATTCGTGAACGTTGACGGAGTTCTTCGGGCTGTTTGGAGAAGGCTCTCACGAGTCCTCTGAATATATGGCTTATATTCGTTCTTTTTCAGCAAGCAACAATGGAGGAGGCGCGCATCTTTAAATAGAATCAGCCGCTATCGCCTGCTGTAGTACTACCGCCCGTGGTAGCCGCATTAGGCAATGATCATGCACACGGATCATGGCATCTTAGGCAACTTTTGAGCGCCAAACTTTGAGCTCCACCTAGCGCACCGCGGTAACGCTAATGCTCCGCGATAGCGTGATAACCTTCCTTCAGCCAATATCTCCTTCCATATTTTCTCCTCAATCACATATATATGGGAGGATTCCAAAAGCTACCGCCGGACGGTAAACTTACCGCGCCGCGGTAGAACACGCTAAATATGCATCCCGCCAATCATTCCTTTTTCTCCACTGTTTCCATCACGTCAATTGTTTCTATTTATGCTAGCGCTAGCGGTAGTGCTAACGCTCCGCGGTAGAACACACCTCTTTCCGTCGGACAATTGCGCATTTTGTCGAATGACAACATATTTCGTCGAACCCCATTTTCGTCGAACGACCTGTCCTTTCGTCGAACACATTTCGTCGAACGGCTTCACATTTCATCGAACTCCATTTTCATCGAACGTCCTCACATTTCGTCGAACACCATTTTCATTTCGTCCAATGGCATTTTCGTCGAACAAAATTTTCGTCGAACGGCATCTACTTTCGTCGAACACCATTTCGTCGATTCGCTAGCGCCAGCGGTAGTGTTACCGCGCCACGGTATCAACAGAGAATCATCCTGATGTCGCTTCGACGTCCTTATTTTTCCCACTCCTTTGGGGATTGAATGTTGAAGATCCTGCACACTATAAACACAATGCAAGTATGATCAAATACAATAGGATTTGTTATTGTCAAACCAAGCGATGCGGAAAGCATGTTCCAACAAACTCCCTCTTTTGATAATAACAAATCCCTTTAGAAAGAAATTGTTCAAAAGATAGGAATTGTGTTTATTAAAAAGGATAAGCATGAAATTTAAGACATGTGCATATGCTCACCCTAAATGAATGCTCCCCCTACAACAAAACTTCCTATGAACTTGACTTCCCCAAACATGTGAATTTCTTTCAAATATATTCTCCCCCTTTTGGTATTATCAAAAGAGGGTGGAAAGAAAGTCAAACGTTAATGTGTGCAATAAATGTGTAGAGAGGGAATGAACATGATAAAGAGTTGAACGCTTAGGAAAAAATACAATATATAGGAGTGAAAAAGGGAATGTGATGAAATTGTCATAAGGAAACCACTTGTTGGAAAAACGTATTCATGATCGAGCGTACAAGTAGTAAAGAGGTGGAAAGCATGAAGAAATATATTTTTGAAGTGAACATCTATATAAGAATGGTGAAGCATAGTAGAAGATTAAGAATTTTAGATATAACAAAAAGAGATGTAGCAATTTAAGTACACAAAATGATTTCAGTTACAACATAACCATACACTTGTTTTGAAAGGTATGCAATAAGGAGTACACAGGGCGTAGCGAAAAAAAAACATGTAAGCATAATACAACATATCAAGTTAAGATAGAAGAATACAATGTCTTAAATTGAGAAATCAAGTACACTTATACATTGTATTGATCATGCAAAGCTATCTAGTGCATTTACTTAAGAATTTAGAGAATATATGTAGATATGCAATAGACACCAATTCTCATGAGTAGAAGGCTTATAGGTGATAATGATGTGTATAAAATAGTGTTTTTGATAAAAGTATACAGATGAGTTAATCAAAACACATGACATGTATAATGGAATAAACATAACATTATTGAAAATGCATTTTTAGAGTTACATCTACCCATAAAGCTATATAAATTTTTCAATGCACATAGAAAAGTAGTACAACTACCAAGGTGCTCTGCACACACAATGCTTATTAAGACTTATCAGGGTGCAAAGTAGTGCTTGGGGAATCACATGCAATTATTACTTTGAATTTTAGTTATTTGTGATCCGGTGTACAAGAAGAACTGGCGTAAAAAAGTGTTTGCAACAAGCCACTTTACAATTCTCTCCAAGGTGCTCAACCTCACAATGCTCATTAAGACTTATCAGGAGGGTGAGTAGTGCTTGGTGGAGTTATCTTTGTTAATTATTCTCTTGAATTTTTGCATAACGACAAAGGTCTCCGAATTCACATGTATGTGTAAACAATTTTTTTGGAAAAGACACTTCTTTAAGAGTAGGTGCAGGAAGAAGATTCGCAATTGTGGTGTAGGTAAAACTAAGCATGCATAATAATAATATTAGGTTGTTACACCACACAATCATGTAAGAGTAGATTAAATTCATATGTAGTTTATCAAAAAATGTGAGTGAGTAAATCATTATCAAATGTAAACCATTTACTCATATATAGAGGCATGCTATGCAATACTACACATGATTTCTATAATCAATTTCAAAGCACACATAAGATAATTACCAAGGCATGATACAAAATAATGTTATTAAGATACTTGAAATAGAGAATGAAACATTGTATCCTAAACTTGGCAAGATAAACCATATCATCCTTGAAACATTGAAAATTACATCAGTTTTTATAAATTTTAAGTTTTTCAAAAGCAAAAAATAAAACAAATAAAATGCATGTTTTTGTTGTTTTAATTGGTTTTTCAATTTTATAGTTGTTTTGATATATAGAAAAGCAAAGCATGTTTTTGGTTGGATTTTGATTTGTTTTATAGTTTTTTTTATTTTTAGAATTTTAAAAGAAAATAACAGAACTAAAAAATGAAAAAGAAACTGGAAATTCAGAAAATACCCACTAACGCCAGCAGTAACTAGCTACCACCGCGCGTTAGCGACAGAACTCAAGAATTTTTTTAGGAAAAACATGGAATTTTTCAAAAAAAATATTTATATTATATTTGTTATGTTTAGGGACAACGCATTTCAGAAAAGATATTAGGCACACATACACAAAAATGCGGTTTTGACGATTTTATGCTAATATGTCCAAAACCCCAAATTCTAGCCTAAGGTGTCACAATACACTTTCAAAATACTTTTGTTTTTCATATGCATGAGAGTTCAGAAATAGATAATATGAAAAACATAAGATAACATGTTTGAGCACAAATATGCATGAGTGAAATGATCATAAATAAGTGAAATAATATTCATGCAATGTATACAACATAAGTATGTCTAAGATCAAGATACCCTAACCACATGTCTACACTCTAGCCCCGTACTAAGTGACGGATGGGCATGAGGAGCTGCACGCATGCCGTAGGTTGGGGTGTTAATCCCACATGCATACAAAAGGCAGTGCTCAACCTAGCACTATTTCCCCCCAGTGCCTCGCATGGCCCCACTGGAACCCTTCCCAGTTAAGGGCAAGACATGACTTAGAGGTTAGGTTTCTAATGCACACAATCCCACGCCCTCACTATAGTGAGACATATAATGTGGTTGAATGATCATGGGCATACTAAGCATTTAATCTTATTGAACCAATTTTTAAACTATGACTTTAATGCGAGATTAATTTCTTATTAGATTTGATTTTAGAGCAACATAGTTATTATGAATTTTAACTTTCAATTGTTTTTCTTTAAGATTGATTTATTATGGCATCATTAGATAACTAGCATGAAAGATAGTATTGATTAGCTGATAATGCTAGAAAGAAGAGTTTGATCACAATTTTATGGCGTGAGATTTATTGCGTTAATGTTGCATGTATTCAAATCCAGTCATTCAAATTTTGGACATGGAATGAAGTGATGATTCTAATTAATTTATTCTTTTAGTTATACAGATGATTCTTTGATCTTCATATAAATGAGATACATGCAAAACATAATTGATTCATATAATGGTCATGATCACAAACTATTTGATGGAATCAATAGGATCTTTTGTAGATTTTTAATATTTGAATTAAAAAGATCTATTGAATTGGCAAGATTATTATACATGATCATGAATTTTAACACATAAGAATTATATACTCATAATTAATTGATCATGATGATATAAATGAGATATTATTAAAGAACATTCATATTCATCCTTTTTGAATTATTAGAGAGAAATATTATAAGGTGAAAATGTAAGATAAATATAAAGAGAAAAATATTTTTAGTTATTTAGAAAGGTTTTGTAAATTTTCTATTTGATTTTTGAAATCTTAAATAAATCACATATATATAGTTTTATGAAAGCATAGTGATAGTAAAGGTAATACAATAATTTTTCAGAAAATAATATTTTAGATAAATCAGAATTTAGGAAAATTATGTTACTGTCAGCGTTAGAACCTAACGCCAGGCGCTAGCAACAGAGTTGAGATTCTTTATTTAAACACAAATGATTTTTGCAATTTTTCAATTTCGATTTGACATGATTATGATTAAATACCTAAGCAAAACTTGCGCATTTTATATTAAATACCTAAGCAAAACTTGCGCATTTTATAAATTTGGCTTAATACCCCTAAAATACCTTTTAAATCCATTTCGACAATTATTTCATCAGTCTTAATAATGCATAACAAATTTAGGATTTAATTTATATATGACTTTCATAGGAAATGGATCTAGAAGGATAAACATAAGAAGGATAAGTAGATCACTTGAAAAATGATATGACTTTTTATTCTACTTTATTCAATTTGATTTATTTATGAATTTTGGTTTAATATGTGAAAGTCATATCACAAGTTATATAAAGTGATCATATCATGATGGTTCAACAAAAAAAGGAAAATAAATGAACAAAAAGTAGGTTAGGCATATCATGAAGTAGAATAATGATATTTCATTTCCAGTTGATTTCTACTTCATGCAAATGATTGGATACTAATGAATGAGAGATTTAGGTATCCAAAGAAGAGCGGGTGTGACGGTTCCTTTGGGTACCCAAATACATAGTGTTTGCTTTTGGGGAGATATGATTGAATGGGCCCTTTTGATTTGAGTTTGTGTTTCATCTTTAACTTTGGGCCGCCATTCAAACCTTGGTTTAATATTATTTTTATTTGTCAAATTTCCATGATGATTTTGTAAAACATTGTTTATAAGAAATTTGTTTATCTTTAAGTTTATGTTGGGAGAAAGATGATGTTGTAAATGATAATGATTTGGAATTTCATTTTCAAGCATTTAATATTTTTCATTTCCTTTGTTAGGCTTAGACAACTTTTGAGAAATCATATTCAACTTGCTTTTAGATATAGTTTGATATTGTGAATTTGTATTTACGATTTTCATAAGCAAGTTGATTTTTGATTTTAATTCATCATTCTTGATCTTTAGATTATGTCTAGCTTTATTATAGGCTATTGTGCTATTTTTAAGTGTGGATATAATTGAATCAATATGATTTTGATAGTTATTTTTATATTCTTCAAATGTTTCATCCATCTCTTTAATTTCAATTTTATAGTCTTTAAACTTAGCACAATCATTTTTCAAAGATGAATTTTCTAAATATAATCTTTCATTTTGTTCTTTTACAAAAATAAACTCATTTTCAAGTTTTTTGTGTTTTTCTTTTAATTCATTATATTCTACACATGGTGTAATATTTTCAACTAAGGAGCCATAGGTAGAACAAGATAAATTAGAATTTGATTCTTCATTAATTTTTGCCTTTAAATTTTAATTTTCTAAGCACAAATATTTATTAGCATTTTTTAATTTCTTAATTTTGCGCTTTGTAGTTTGAAGCAATTGTAATGTATAAATAGAATTACATACAATTAGAGATTTTGATTTCCTTGCAACGCTTGTGGATGAGGCAAGATTTGAATATATAGTTCCTTTGACAACTTTTTGGCACTCCTCTTCCGAAGATAAGATTTCTTCTTCACTTTCACTAGATGTGCACTCCATTGATCCATCTCGTGAGGAGCTTTCTTAAACATTTGTGCAAGCTTGTATGTTCTCCAAGTCTTGCACTTGTTCCACACCTACAAAAGGAGAATCATAAGTTCTTTCAAGAAAAACCCAAATTTCATATGCGGTAGGTAACTTATAAATAAGTTTGAAAATATTTTGATCTAACGCACAAAATAAACTATTCATAGATTTTGCATTTAAAACAATTTCGTTTCTAGTTAGTACGCTAGGTGGCTTTTCGGTAGTAATATTCCAAACTTTTTCATCTAAGGCCTTAAGAAAATTTTTCATAAATATTTTCCACCCTTCATAATTTTTGCCCATAAATAAAGGTGGTGATAATACTTTTTCATTTATATTAAAATTTTCCCACTAGTAGAAGCGAGATCATGGGACGCCATTATTCTCGATTGTTAAGCCGATTTGGAATAACCTAGCTCTGATACCACTTGTTGGATCTGTAGGCGCCCTTAGAGGGGGGGGGGGTGAATAATGGTTTTAAACTTTTTATGATTATTAAAGAAAATAATTCTCTGTTGCTACCGCGAGAGGTAGTCTTACCGCTCGGCGTTAGTGACAGAGAAAATACATTTAGGTTAAACCAATGAAAATCAGAGAGCACGAATCAGAGATGAAGAAACAAACATATTTTCATTAATATTAAATTGAAGTAGTTGTGATTACAAAAACTTTTCTCAGTGACGCTTGGAAAGAGGCGACCAATGAAAATTCTTTTGGTTTTCTATACCGACCCTTCTCCCAAGGACCGGTTGGCTTTAGCCTATCTCTCCCCAGATAGGCCTCAAGCCTCTCTAGCCTTTCTCTCCCCAGAATGGCCTCGAGCACCCCCTAAATCTACTCCCTAGAACTAGTCGTCGTGTGTAGAAGTCCTCCCTAAGCCCCACAAGACCTAGTCGCCAATGTAAGGCAAATTTCCCCTAGTCCCCGCAAGGCCCTAGTCACCGTGTGGCGAGTTCCTCTACCGAACAAAAGATATAAAGGTTACAATTAGAAACTAAAACAACACAAACTAAAACTCCCTCAAAAGAAGAACTTGATGTTGATGTAGATGTGATCAGATCGGTCTTCAAGTTCTTTTCGTTAACGAACGTTGACGGAGTTCTTCGGGCTGCTTGGAGAAGGCTCTCACGAGTCCTCTGAAAATATGGCTTCTATTTGTTCTTTTTCAGCAAGCAACAGCGAAGGAGGCGCGTGTCTTTAAATAGAATCAGTCGCTACCGCCTGCGGTAGTACTACCGCCCCGCGGTATCCACATTAGGCAATGATCAAGCACACGGATCGTGGCATCTTAGGGAACTTTTGAGCGCCAAATTTTGAGCTCCGCCTAGGCCGCGGTAACGCTAACGCTCCACGATAGCGTGTTAACCTTCCTTCAGCCAATATCTCCTTCCATATTTGCTCCTCAACCACATGTAGACGGGAGGATTCTAAATGCTACCGCCGAGCGGTAGACTTACAGCGCCGCGGTAGAGCATGCTAAATATGCATCCCGCCAATCATTCCTTTTTCTCCACTGTTTCCTTCCCATCAATTGTTTCCATTTATGATAGCGCCAGCGGTAGTGCTAATGCTCTGCGGTAGAGCACACCTCTTTTTGTCGGACAGCAGCGCATTTCGTCGAACGGTAACATATTTCATCGAACCCCATTTTCATCGAACGGCCTCTCCTTTCGTCAAACACATTTCGTCGAACAACTTCACATTTTGTCGAACTCCGTTTTCATCGAACGTCCTCACATTTCGTCGAACGCCATTTTCATTTCGTCTAATGGCATTTTTGTTGAACAGAATTTTCGTCGAATGGCATCTAAACACCATTTTGTCGATTCACTAGCGCCAGCGGTAGTGTTACCGCGTCGCGGTATCAACAGAGAATCATCCTGATGTCGCTTCGACATCTTTCTTTTTCCCACTCCTTTGGGGATTGAATGTTGAAGATCCTGTACACTATAAACACAATGCAAGTATGATCAAATACAATAGGATTTGTTATTGTCAAACCAAGAGATGCGGAAAGCATGTTCCACCATGTAGTACAATTCAAAACCTCTGGAAATTTTGGTACAAATTTTGGATGTCTTACACATGGGAAAATTTCAAATATTCAGTTTGTCACACTTTTGAAATTATGAAACATTTATGGTTTAATTTCTCTAGAAAATTTTGAAACTCTGGCTAGGATGTTTGTAGGTCATCACAATACCATGGTAATTTCCTCATAATTTTTGGAAGAGATTAATTAGCACTTGCTGTGTAAAGTTGCATATTCACCCATTTTATTTTATGTGAAAATTATGATTATAAATTCTCTGGAAAATGGTGAAACTTTGGAAATCATGTTATTTTGTCATTTAACACCTCTGGAAATTTTGTTAACAAGTTTGAAATTTCTTACATGGTACTTCCTTTAGAAATTGATAAGTATCCAATGATTAATGAATTTTTAAATGGTGTCAAATCAATTTGAAATATAACAAAACTCTGGCCACTCCTTGATTTATCAATTATGGGCATATGGTATGAATTGTAGCTCAATTGGACATGATATAGATAAGCATGCATCATAGGGATCAAAACAAGTTCAATTTCACTTTGGTCTGCGAATAGTAAAAATTTGATATAATGATTAGATCAGCAAGATCACTTAGAAAGTCAATAAAACTTGGGACATAGCAGTAATATAACATTTATATCAGTCCTTAGATGTTATGGGCTTATCGGAGAACATTCGTACTATAGTTCATGAAGTAATTCAGAATCATGTCACATTATAGGTAAAGGTGTGATAAGGACATTTATTACCTTCGAATGATCATGATACTCATTCAACATAATATAGTGTTCATGGTGTGTCATTATTGTGAGTTAAGAACATTTTGGGAGTCATATAGGATTTACACCACTTAGTGTATCAGGAATCTTATGAGTTGAGCATTGTTCA
This sequence comes from Dactylorhiza incarnata, assembly GCA_033032865.1. Classification (NCBI taxonomy): domain Eukaryota; kingdom Viridiplantae; phylum Streptophyta; class Magnoliopsida; order Asparagales; family Orchidaceae; genus Dactylorhiza; species Dactylorhiza incarnata. Next base: position 4,360,837 of record JAWHQI010000016.1, read on the forward strand.
AGAGAACGTTTTCCTAAAGGTTGGATTGGAGGCAATTGATACGATACAAAACATCTAGTAATAAAGAGTAATAAGGAGAGACGGTCCTTAGAAAGGGGTAGTCACCAATCAAAGTAATTGTACTAGAAGAGGGGATTTGGGCTTCACCCCATTGTATCCCCTAGTACCGCTGCGAGCCCTTCACCGGGTAGACCTCGGAAAGTCCAGGATTCACCATAAACTTCTATGTGTAATAATAATTAGACAAGAGTTGCCTAATTAAATAAGTAAGAAATATGGTAAACTTCAACCCAAGTTAAGGGATGGGAAGTGGTATATCAAGACGGGTTAGTCCTGTGAGATGGAGGCTCGGGAAGTTGTACATCAGGACGGGTTAGTCCTATGAGATGGAGGCTCGGGTTGAGATAACTTGCATGTTCATAAAAATAAATTAGTGGACGGTCTTCGGTACTGGGCCAGTTGTCACACCGATGGAAGTACGTTGACGTGGGCAGATTTGAGTGTTTGAGGGGCCAGTAGTTTGTATATATTGCGGTCTAGAGGACAATCCTTGAAAACGCACACCCGACCTTACAGACTAGTGGTTTCCAGCAAAGAGTACACAAGACTCTAGAGTGCACCTAGGACGTGTACAAATGCGTATGAAGGGTCTAGGCCTGGTAGTGTGTATACTAACCTAGGAAGTGGAGGCACTCGCTCAACTGCTGCCGTAGCCACAACGGTGGTACCAGAGAGTGTAGATAACTCCAAAAATTGGGAACGAAAGGTCTGTGATCATAGAGTCATGTGGGTTAGTCGCACTTGTATGAATCATATCATAACATGCATATCATAATATACATAAACATTAGAATATCGCATATATGCTCTTATCTTATAAATTAGTATGGGCTCTTTTATATGATAAGTTATCAATATGGAAATCTTAACTTATTAGTTTGTATGGGCATCAATATAAGTTAAGGTACTCATGTGGTGGTAGTATAGTTATACTTGTTTACTTAACCAGCGTCGTACTACTTTACATTACTTACTATTTTGCTGCTTCATTACTGCTTTACTATTGCTTCACTACTGCTTACATGTTTATACTGCTAGCGTAGATACACCATTTTATATATACATTTGCTAACATGGATTCCTTGTCACCTACTTACTGTCATTCTACTTTGTTGTCCTCCACTTCCTTCCTCCTACACGGTACCTAGGAGTCGAGGGGGAGGGGGAAGCATGGATAAAATTGGCTTAGTCTTTATGACTAATGGTCGGTTGTGACCGTAGGAGCCTGAGGAGATGGAGCACCAGCACGACCAGCAAGACGAGGTGGCAGGACTTAAGGAGCTGATGTCGCACATTACCTTTACTATGAGATAGGTGCTTGATGATGAGAGTTATTTAGCTTCCGCTTACAGATGTTGTGAGAGGGAGAGTAATTGTACTTTTCATTCATTTTTGATATATATCGAGCATAAGCCCTCACTCTCTTTTTGTGATCATGATGGACTACTTATATTTCATTTATTAAATTATGTGATTGTGGACTTATTTGTTCTTTTATATTCTTCTATTCTCTATTGGCCTAAAGGTTGAATGATCGCACTAACCGGCAGAATCAGCGTCTTGCGCGGCGACTAACTCGCGTGTTGGTGTCATCCGTAAGGCGGCGGTTATGGGCATAAGACCCGGTTAACCATCCTAGTAAGGGGGAGGTAGGTCTTACAAACTGGTATCACTTGAAAAAATGATCATAAGAGAAAGAAGTCCACAATAATAGGCCACCCCGCTCTAGTTTTAGTTTGCATACAAACTAAGCAGCAGAAGCAATGGTGTGCCCATGTGTAAAAATCACAGAAAATAGTCTATTTAAGCATTGAGTTAGGCCAATCCTAATACAAGATTACTTTTGTATAGCCCCCGTAGTTTGCTGACCCACATGATGTTGTCCTTCCCCCTCCGACTGCCACCCCTTTTCAGCAGATGGAGTTGGGGCAAACTATGACAGCCATTCTAGATGCCTTCAGAGCTCAGCAGGTTTCGGCCTCACAGCCGAACCCCAGATCAAATTGGTTAAGTGCCTTCACGAGTCTGTGTCCTCCGATGTACCATGGGACAGAGAATGCGGTGAAGACAGAGGAGTGGCTTGACTCCATCCAGGAAATGTTAGCAGGCATCATCTGCCCAGTCAACAGAGCAGTTTCCTTGGCGACATCTGCTTTGGATGCACATGCCAAGAGATGGTGGAAGTCATTGTTGGACTCCACATATGTAGACCGGGATCTTTCAGACATTTCATAGGATAAGTTCAGCAATGTATTCTTGGAGCACTTTGTATCTAACCCGGAGAGGGATGAGTTGGAAGACAGGTTCTTGAACCTCCGGCAGGGGACCCGATCAGTGATTTAATACCACATGGAGTTCTCCCACCTTGCTAGATTCGCAGGGATACATGATTTGGATGATAGGAAGTATGCAAAGAGGTTCTATCGGGGTCTTAGGGACCCACTAAGGCAGGCTTTGTTTTTCATATCACATGGCACATCTACCCAGATCATCGAGATGGACAAGAAGCTGGAGGCAGACTACCTGATGGTGCAAAGTATTGGGAAGAGACTGGCCGACGGATCACACTTTGGGGAGAGCAGCAGGGGCCCGCAGCGGGGCAGAGTGATGAGCCATAGGAGGGGCGGGGGACGTCCTCATCCTAACTTCAGACCCGACCAGTAGCCTCATGTAGTGATGGCTCCTCCACCACTACGGATCCAGGAGCTGAGGGGGCAAGATAATCGGGGCCACCAGCCGGTAATATGTTACGGGTGCCACAAGCTGGGGCACATCAGAGCTAACTTCCCTTAGTAGTTTCACCCTTTTCCTCCTCCTCCAGCAGCCCCTCCAACACAGCAGGGTCGAGGCCGAGGACGAGGTCATGTCCGAGTACCTCACGGTAGAGGCTGACGGCCGGAGCAGTTGTATGCACTGGATCTCGCAGAACCTCGGAACCCTGAGGAAGTCATCACAGGTATTTTAGTACTTTCCTCATAATTACTTAGTACCTTGCAAGATCTTAGTTTTACTTCAACTTATGAACCAAACAACAAAAATCACCTAGGTATAGTACATGTATGTGGCAAGCCTGCACATACCATGTTTGATACAGGTGCCTTGCTTTCGTTCATCTCAGAAAATTTTGTAGACGACCTGTATCAAGTGCAACACTTTGAGGGCATACATAGGAAGGATTTCAGATTTACACCGACGCAACCTATCAGGGGATGGGTGCAGTTCTTATGGAGCATGGCCATGTGATCACATATGCTTCGAGGCTGCTGAAGAAGCACGAGCAGAACTACCCCGTACATGGCTTAGAGCTCGGGGTAGTAGTCTTCGCTTTGAAAATCTGGAGGCACTATCTGTATGGGGTTCATTGTGAGATCTTTTCTGATCACAAGAATCGCAAATATATCAACACCCAGAAGGATCTGAACCTATGCCATCGGAGGTGGCTAGAGTTCTTATGCGACTATGATTACACCATGCACAATCATTCGTAGATGGTGAATATCATAGTAGATGCATTGAGCAGGAGGGCAGACACTTCTGGACCGGAGCCCCAGATGATGGCCATAGAGGTGGTGAGGATGCTAGAGGATATGCATTTCACCTGGGTTTCCAAGGTAGAACCTGACATCTATAGGGAGTACTTAGCCTCTCTGAGCATCACTTGTGATATACAAGATCGCATCAGGGCACAACAGAGGCAGGATTCAGCCTTAGAGCATGTATTCACTGCGTGATGAGATCATTCATTTTTAGGGCCGAATCTATATACCCGCAGGAGGTGGGATCCGGGAAGATATACTTAGAGTGGCATACTGCACTCAGTACTCTGTGCACCCCGGGATCTCCAAGATGACGGCAGACCTCCAGACGGACATGTATTGGCCCAGAATGAAGAAGGAGATCGTATCTTTTGTCTCACTCTGCGAGACTTGCCAACAGGTGAAGGTGGAATACAAGAGCCCAGGAGGGCTTCTACAGCCATTACCGATACCGGAGTGGAAGTTCGAGGACATAGCCATGGATTTTATATACGGATTGCCTCGCTCTTGTTGGAACATGGTTTTCTGCATCCCTTTGATTTGAGAATAACAAATCCTACTTGTATTTGATCTTGTTTGCCATTGTGTTTTTAGCATGCAGGTTTGAACAAAGATGACACTAGGTTGTTGTTGGTCTGGATTTGCTCACAAGCTGAAAAGAATAGAAGAGAGCTAACGCCTGGCGTTAACTCTTAACGTCGGCGTTGACTTTTGTTCTCACCAAGATGAAAATGGCATGGAGGGAAGCTGTCGTGCTTGCAGGAGCATTTTGGGAATGAATTGACTCAACGCTAGGCGTTAGACTCAATGCCGGCATTAAGGTTGCCTAAAATGAGTGTTTCCAAAGATGTAGAATCTCCTTCTTATTTTGAAGATCTGAGCCATCAATACATTTCTATACTGGGTCAACGCCAGGCGTTAGCCTTAATGCCAGCATTAGCATCCAGTCCTATAAATAGGTGGATTTAGTCTTCTCCAACAACCAATGCCAAGGAGACTTATTCCAGCACTCTGACTTATTTGTGAGGGCCGAATTTCCAGACCACAAAGGATCTCCCACTAAATTTCAAAAAGGAGGAATCAAAGGAGGATTGGATCAACACGCTAACTCATTGAGAAGAATGCACGCTTGGACTTCAACGATCTTCAACGATTCTTCAGTGTCGCTTTCAGATTACCTCATAGGGAGTTATTATATTTGTCTTTTGTCTTTTATATTTATCTTTATAATCGGTTTCATAAATTCGCCTTGTGTTGGCGATTAGGTCTGGGTAGGACTTAAAGAGGAATTCACCTCGTGTTGGCAAATGGGTATAGGGGGTAGATCTAGGGGGTCTTCAGGGCCTTTTTAGGATAGAAGGAATAGAGCGGCTTGAGGCCGTATCTGGGGAGAGATCGGTTAAAGCCAATGGTTCATAGTGAGAAGAGTCGGTATAGAAAAAGAAAAGAGTACTTCATAATCGCCTTGATTTCTAGCGTCATAGAAATCAGATTTTGTAATCAATTTTATAAATGATAATCATGTCTTTTCTTGTTTAATAAAATTGATTTCATTTTTAATTTCTCTCTCTTTACTTTTGATTTAACTTCTAATAAAATATCTAATGTTTTCTATTAAAGATTAAAGTTTTCTAAAACCCTTATTCAACCCCCCCTCTAAGGGCACCTCAAGATCCAACAAGTGGTATCAGAGCCAGGTTATTCCAAACCAGCTTAACAACCGGGAATAATGGCGTCTCTTGATCATGATCTCGCTTCTACTAGTGGGGAAAAATTTTAATATAAATGAAAAGGTATTATCACCACCTTTATTTATGGGCAAAAATTATAAAGGGTGGAAAATATTAATGAAAAATTTTCTTAAAGCTTTTGATGAAGAAGTTTAGAACATTACTATAGAAAAGCCACCTAACGTACTAACTAGAAACGAAATTGTTTTAAATGCAAAATCTATAAATAGTTTATTTTGTCCGTTAGATCAAAATATTTTCAAACTTATTTATAATTTACCTACCGCATATAAAATTTTGAATTTTCTTGAAAGAACTTATGATTCTCCTTTTGTAGGTATGGAACAAACGCAAGACTTGGAGAACATACAAGCTTGCACGAATGTTCATGAAAGCTCCTCTCATGATGGATCAATGGAGTGCATATCAAGAGGAAGAAAAAAAGAAATATTATCTTTGGAAGAGGATTGCCAAAAAGATGTCAAAGGAACTATTTGTTCAAATCTTGCCTCTTCTGATAGAAATGTAAGGAAATCAAAGTCCTCACTTTTTTGTGACAAATTCTATTTACACATTACATATGCTACAAATTGCTAAACGTAAAATGAAGAAATTGAAAATTGCTAACAAGAAATTACGTTTAGAAAATAAAAAGTTAAAAGCTAATGTTAATATAAAATCAAAATTTGAATTACCTTGTTCTCAAACGTGCTCTCAAATTGAAATCTCAAAACCTTGTTTTAATTGTAATAATATTAAAGAAAAATTCAAGGATTTTGAAAAAGAACTTTTAATTGCAAAAAACATAATGAAAAACTGTCCTTAGAAAATTCATCTTTGAAAGGTGATTGTCTATATTTAAAAGTTATTAAATTGAAATTAAAGAGATGGATGAAACATTTTATGAATTAAGAAATGACTATCAAACTCACATTGATTCAATTGTCTCCACTCTTAAAAATAGCACAATAGCTTATAATAAAGTTAGACATAATCTTAAGATAAAAAATGAGGAATTAAAATAAAAAATCAACTTGCTTATAAAAATTTTGAACAACAATTCACAACACATAAATTCACAATCTCAAGGAATATATAAAAGCAAGTTGAATATTAATATGAAGATCTTGAAAAAACTTAATAGTGAGAGTAAGGAACACAAAAGTTTTGTAAACGCTAACAAATTTCCTATGCATAACACTTTTGAAAATTATTATGGAAATTTGAAATATAAGAATATGAACCAAAGTATGAATGGAGATCCAAAATTAAAGATGGAACATTAACTCCATTTGAAAGGGTTCATTCAAACTCATCTCCCCAAAAATCATCTCGATATATATGGGAACCTAGAGGAACCGTTACACATGGTTCCCTTTGGATACCTAAATCTCTTATTCATTAGGTATCATCATATGCATGAAGTAGAATCTTTTTAAAATGAAATATACAAATTTCTTCTTTATGATATGCTTCAATGTCTTTTTATTTTTATTTTTTTGTTTTCTTATTTTTATGCTATCATGTCATGGCCACATTATATATTATTAAACATATGATTTTATCTCTTAAAAGCATAATAAGTTTATAAAATCAAATTGATCAAAATTCAAAGTCATATTTTATTTCGGTGACCTATCTATCCTTCTTACATACATTGCCTATAAATATCTTATATTATCCATACAAATAAAATTCTAATTTTGTTACGAGATATTTATCTAAATTAATAAAATCATGAACTTCAATTGTTCTCTTTCAAAAAATGTTGAGTCTGTTAATTTTTAAATATTAAGTATGGATAGCAACCAATAACAATTAAATATCTTGAGAAAGGGAGATTTGGGATGTCACCCCATCATATCTCCTAGTACAGCTGCGAACCCTTCACTGGGTAGACCTCGGGAAGTCCAAGATCCACTCTAAATTGCTAAGTCCAACCAAAGTCTAGCAAAGATCAAATTGATTATAGACCCATGCATACTGTTGTGATAACCGAAAATAAAAAACTATCATTATCTTGCACTTTCAGAAAAATAATATAGGCCTATGGTAACTTTTTCTAAAAATAAAAATAAATAAATAAATAAAATATGCGAGATTTTGACCAAAACTTCAAACGATCATAACTTTTGATCCGCTTGTCAAAATTTTGCCCACAATTGCTTTTCAGAATGAGGTCAAGAAGCTCTATGCAATGGCAAACGAGCATCATTTCGACCCTCAAAATTGCCAAAATTCAACTCCGTTTAGAAGTTATCTCAGTTTTTTCCTACAATTTTTGTGTCTATGGATTTTATGTCACCTATTCTTGTGTCCCCTTCCAACAAATATATGCTTGTAATCTCTACATAACATTGCACCTTGTTACCATAACTATTCACTCTAGCATTGTCACTTACTATAAGTAGAAATCAATGTCTATGCTAGTTATATCATGTCATGTTATGTTAAAACAAAGTAGAATAGTAAAATGTTATAAAAAGGCTGAATATGAATTGTTTTACACACTTCACCTACATAAATATGAATAATTAATTATGAGTACCTAAATTTATTTGAGATAAAAATTAATGATCATGCAAAATCAAAAGATCTTATTGCTTTCAACATATTGTTTGTGATCATGATTTGTATATGAATCTATTATATTTTGCATGTATCTCATTTATATGTAGACCATAAAATAAACTTAAATTCCTAAGGAAAAATCAATTAGAATCATCTATTTATCCTATGTCTAAAATTGAAATACTATTACATGCAACATTATATCAAACTCGTCATTCTAGCATTCTCAACTAATAAATATTATCATTCATGCTAGCTATCAAATAATGTCATAATGAATTCATCTTAAAGTTGAATAATTAAAAGGTAAAATTCATAATAACTATGTTGCTTTAAAATATATTTAGAAATCAATCTCTCATAAAAAAGGCCTTAGTTTACAAATTGTTTAAATAGGACGAAATGCATAGGATATTCATGATCATTCACCCATATTATGTGTCTCACAATAGCGAGGACATAGGATTGTATGCATTAGATTACCTAACCTCTAAGTCATGTCTTGTCCTTAACCGGGGAGGGTTCCAGTGGAGCCTTGCGAGGCACTGGGGGGAAAGAGTGCTAGATTGAGCATTCTCTAGTGTGTGCATATGAGATTAACACCCCAACCTACGACATGTGTGCATCTCCTCATGCCCATCCATCACTTAGTACGGGGCTAGTGTGTTGGCATATAGTTAGGGTACTATAATCTAGGACATACCTATATAATATTTTGCATGCACTCCTTATGATTAATGTTTTCATACAATCTTGGGTTGATTGAACATGCTAATCATGTGTTTTGTATATTTTATCATTTTTAAGCATTAATGATCTTATAAAACACAAGTATTTAAAACCCAATAAAATATAAACCATCTTTTAAAACAAACAAAAACATGCTTAATGAGCCTTCAAATTATCTCCAAATTCTCTGAAATTTCTACACTAAGATGGTCTATATACATACATTCTCATCCAAAGAAATTTTTTTCATTAACCTTAAAAAATAGTGTCCTGTTTGGGCGTTAAGTAGTTAACGACGGGCTTTAGCCCTTTTGGACAAATTGAAATTTTGATTTCTCTACACTATTTCTGGTATTTTTATAACGATTTTTCTCTGTTTATTTTCTCAATTTTAAAATTATTTTGTTATTATTTTGGTTATTTTATTCCAAAATACAAAAATATTCAAATAATTCAAAATGATCAAAAATATGTTGTTGTTATTTGTTTTGTTTTAAATATTTACAAAATTATGGTTTGACGATATGACTTCACAAGAGCAAACTTCTTAGTCCTTTTGTTTCAAATGGTCAAAATTGATTTATGCACACACTTAAAGATTTTCTTTAATGTCTAATTTTAATTTCAAATTTCCTAAACATTGTTTTATCTTGTAATGCCTTGACCTTAATCCGATTATGTGCAATGAAATAGTCTATAGAAAATTGTGTATGATTGCCTAACATGCCTCTAAGTGTAATTTTTTATGCTAATCAATGATTCATACACTCACTATTTTGGTAATCTACATGTGCTCATAATCTTAGTCTTGAATGATTGTGTAGTGTAACAATCTTAATAAATTAAGTTGTATATCTAAATTACCTACACCGTCTTTCAAACAATAAATTTCTTGCACACAAAGAAGTGCTATTTTAATATTGTAAGTGTTTGCAACAACAACTGAATTCGGAGACCTTTGGCACAAGCTTTAACAAAAATGAAATAAATTGCCAAAGATAACTCCACCAAGCACTGCTCACCCTCCTGATAAATCTTAATGAGCATTGTGAGGTTGAGCACCTTGGAAAGAATTGTAAAGTGTCTTGTGCAAACACATTCTTTTTTATCACTTCTACTTGTACACCGGATCACTAAAAAAATTAATAAAATTGCTTATGTGATCCCCCATGCAATACTTCGCTCCCTGATAAGTCTTAGTAAGCATTGTGTGGGTGAAACACCTTGGTAGTTGTACTCCATTTATGTGCTTTGAAATTTTATTCTAGAATTGATGTGTGAAAGTAATTATAAGATTACAATCTTAATATTATTGTTACTGTTTCATTATATATGTCACGTATTTTGATTATTTCACTTGTATACTTTTATCAAAGCACCTTATGCACGCATCATTGTTTTACATAAACCTTCTACTCATGAGAATTGTATCCTAATGCAAAACATTACATAATTCTCTAAAAAACTTAAGTAAAGCACTAGATTACAATGCATAATTTCTACAATGTTTTCTTTACTTGAAATACGAATTAGTAACATTGCAGTCCTTATCTTTTTGAATATGTTCAATCATGTTTGCCTACTTGTTATGAAAATTTCCAAAGTTAATGCTCAAATGTGAAAAGCCTAGAAATATTGTTGGAATGGTCAAACTATAACAAATACTACTCTTAATTGTTTTGTTTTTTGTTTTCCGCATTTCTATTTTGATCATGTAATACTTTTACCATGGTTTATCATGCTTACTTCTAAGGTTTTTTCTTCACTTATGCTTGTCAAACTATATTGCATTTCTTCCAAAAAGTTTCCTAAAAAATTTCACTTTTAAAAAAAGTGGTAGAATTCCTCTAGTAAAACAAAAAATGGAATATTGTTCGTTCACGCTTATCATATCGTTTTCCGCTGTGCTACACTCTCCCGCAACTCGATCATGATTTACTTTATGTATACACAAAACTCTTAATCCTCTCTTAGTTTTCTTCCAACTTTGGTCTTCTCTCTTCTAGTCTTCTCTCAACTCCACCTCTTTTGCTAATAACAAAAGGGGGAGAATAAAATTATAAATCCTAATGATAAAAGGAGTAGGATTCACTAGATTAAGGAGGAGCATAAATCTAGTCTATGGGAGCATACACTAAGGGGAGCACTTATGTAGGGGGCATAATTTAACAATTTATAATTCTTATTATTGTCTCAATATTGCTTAGTGTCATATATCCTTCTAAAAATACATATCTCTTATATAAGAATCTGATTTATCTCTATTGGATTTGTTATTATCAAAAGGGGGAGATTGTTGGAACATGGTTTTTTTCATACCTTTGATTTGAGAATAACAAATCCTACTTGTATTTGATCTTGTTTGCCATTGTGTTTTTATCATGCAGGTTTGAACAAAGATGACACTAGGCTGCTGTTGTTGGTCTGGATTTGCTCACAAGCTGAAAAGAATTGAAGAGAGCTAACGCCCGACGTTAACTCTTAACGCCGGCGTTGACTTTCATTCCCACCAAGATGAAATGGCATGGAGGGAAGTTGCCGTAATTGCAGGAGCATTTTGGGAATGATTTGACCCAACGCAGGCGTTAGACTCAACGCCAGTGTTAAGATTTTCTAAAATGAATGCCTCCAAAGATGCAGAATCTCCTTCCTATTTTGAAGATCCGAGCCATCAAAACATTTCTAAACTGGGTCAACGCCAGGCATTAGCCTTAACATCGGCGTTAGCGTCCAGTCTTATAAATAGGTGGATTTTGTCTTCTCCAATAACCAATGTCAAGGAGCCCTATTCCAGCACTCTGAATTATTTGTGAGGGCCGTATTTCCAGACCACAAAGGATCTCCTGCTAAATTTCCAAAAGGAGGAATCAAAGGAGGATTGGATCAACATGCTAACTCACTGTGAAGAACGCACGCTTGGACTTCAATGATCTTCAGCGATTCTTCGGCGTCTCCTTCAGATTACCTCATAGGGAGTATTTTTATTTGTCTTTCGTCTTTTATATTTATCTTTGTAATCGGTTCATAAATTCGCCTCGTGTTGGCGACTAGGTCTGGGTAGGACTTAGGGAGGAATTCACCTCGTGTTGGCGACTGGGTCTGAGGAGTAGATCTAGGGTGTGCTCGAGGCCTTTCTGGGGATAGAAGAGCTAGAGCGGCTTGAGGCCGTATCTGGGGAGAGATCGGCTAAAGCCAAATTGTTCTTAGTGAGAAGAGTCGGTATAGAAAACGAAAAGAGTACTTCATTATCACCTTGATTTTTAGCGTCATAGAAATCAGATTTTGTAATCAATTTTATAAATGATAATCATGTCTTTTCATGTTTAATAAAATTGTTTTCATTTCTAATTTCTATCTCTTTACTTTTGATTTAACTTACTTCTAATAAAATATCTAAAGTTTTTAATAAAAGATTAAAGTTTTCTAAAACCCTTATTCACTCCCCCCCCCCCCCTCTAAGGGCGCGTCAAGATCCAATAGCTCTCACTCTGGGCCGTTTCTATTTGGGTGATAGTGGACAGATTGACCAAGGTGGCACGACTCATAGCGGTCAGGAATGACGCTCCAGTCGCAGTTTTGGTGAGGTTATTTGTGGAACAGTTTGTTAGGTACCACGACGTACCCAGGACGGTTGTCTCAGATTATGACGGTCGGTTCACTTCTAGGGAATGGAAGGTAGTACATGCTTACTTGGGATCTCAGCTCAGATTCAACACCGCTTTCAATCCACATACTAACGAACAGATGGAGCGTATAATCCGGACTATGTAGTATCTGCTACGCTTGTGCATTCTAGATATGGAGAAGACATGGGAGAGGTTGTTGCACCTGGTTGAGTTTTCGAACAACAACAACAACCACCAGGAGAGCATTAGGATGGCACCTTATGAGGCCTTATACGGTAGGAATTGCTGGACGCCACTTTCTTGGGTCCAGGACGAGGATCATAAGGCACTCGGATCAGAGTTCATTGAGGAAAATACAGTTCAGATGCTCAGGGACAGGATGCTAGAGGATCAGAGTAGACAGGCTAAGTATTATGATGTGAGGCATTGGAAGGTGGAGTTCCAAGTAGGAGACAGGGTTTATTTGAAGATACGTCTGGTGCATGGTGTCTCGCGGGTGCGAAGACACAAGAAGCTCAGCCCATGATTTACGGGGCCTTATAGGATCCTGGAGCGGATTAGCCCCTTAGCTTACAGGCTGGAGTTGCCAATGGAGTTAGTAGACTTGCACGACATCTTTCAGGTATCTTCACTACAAAGAGGTCTACTTAGGCTGGAGCAGCACATAACATCCACCTCGGGCCCGGTAGATTCCGATAGATCAGTCCGCCTGGAGCCAGTCTTGGTTGACGATACAGCAGTTCGGGTCTTGCGGAAGAAGATGGTTCCCTTATTTAAGGTGTTGTGGTCAAACCATGGATGGGAGGAACACACATGGGAGCCTATGGACCTCATGCAGTAGTAGTATCCGAGACTCTTCACTTCAGGTACAACCTAAACCTACTCAAGATTTACTTATTTACCTTTTGTAAAGAACCCCGTAGACCCGAACTTAAATTTCAGGGACGAAATAATTCTTTTGTTTATTGGGATTTGTAACATCCCATTTCCTACTAGACCCCTAAACATCAATTAGGGTAGGACATGTGGTGAGTGAGGTGAGTTTGAGCTATGTAATGACCTTAGGATGCATTGAGTTGAGTGAAATCACATGTGGTACACTATAGGAGGAAGGCCAACTTAGGTCAAATTAGCTCAAATTGAACTTACACTTGTTAATTAACCCCACCACCATGTCCCTAACCCTAAAGGAGGCATAATTGACCAAAACCCCATCATTTGGTCAACCAATTTAGCCAAGTTAACCAAAGTCAAATCTAAGTCAATGTAGCCTAATTCAACTCAATAGGGTTCAATTCATACTCATATGGACAAATTGACACCACCAGTAGATGGTAAACCTTTAAAGGAGTGTTATGGACCCAAAAGCCCCATCATCGGTTCATCAATTGGTCCAATTTGACAAAAGTCAAACATAGGTTAACATAAGCCAATCCATCCCCAATAGGTCCAATTGACCCCCAAGACATGAAATTGACTTCACCCTTAGCCTGAGAGCATCATAAGAGACCCAATTGACCCAAAAGCCCCAACATGAGATCACCAATTGGTCAAAATTGACCAAAGTCAATTTTCCCCCAATTTTGGTCAAAATCACACATATTGGCTAAATTGGCCCAATTAGGGCATCACCATGACCCAATCAACATTGGGTGGTGTCAATGGACTCAAGGTCAACAATTTTGACCAGTCAACTCACCAATTTGACCAAGTCAACACCAAGGTCAACCATGGTCAAAGTAAGCCGTAATTATGGAATTAAAAGCCCAAATAAAAATCAATTGGGATAAGAACTTACCCAAAGCCCATCCATCAGCCCAAATAATCAATTACCAACCATGCACTCTAAATTTGGAGAGAGGTGACATGCAAAGGGTTACTTTGGTGTTTTCCTCAAATTCACATAAGAGGCAAAGCATAATTTGAGGAATGAAGGCCACTTGACCACTCATTCCTATACCCAACATACTAACTGAGGTCACCATTATACTCCCAGCCGAAGTTGAGCTAAAATGGTCCCAAATGGCATCTAAGAGGAGCAACAAAGGAGGAGGCCAAAATCCCCTTAATGGCACTCTCAAATGCAGCCAACCCCACTCCCATTTGACCTCACCATCACCTTCAGAGAGCTCTAAGCAGTCGAGCCATCCCCTGAGATCATCACTTTTTATGGAGAATCACATATTTGAGCAAGCTCACTGGAGAAACTTGTCACCATGCCACCACGTCGGATTACCCAATCCCAAGCCCCTACACAGGTCCGTTTCTCGCCCTTCCCTCTATGCTAGCATCTAGATCCACTTAGGAGAGAAATCGGGCTCAATTGAGCCCGATGCCATGTGAGGAAGAGGGAGAATTTCCTAGGTTTTCTTTTAGCTCAGGATCACCGGAGATGGCTTCTCCTGCGGCCGTGTCGCCGCCTGGAGGTAGCCACCACCTCAACGGAGGTGGTGGCCGGCAGTGGTGGCCAGTTGGTCGTCGGGATATGAGGCATTAATATACTCCAGGCTGGGGGAATCCTAGTCGTTGTCTAGAGGAGGAAGACGACCAGGGCCCTCTGATCTTGCTTCAAGATTCATGCAGGATTTAATTATACATTGATTTCATGTATATTAACGTCACACATATTGAAGAAGATAGATTGATTATTTTAAGGGCCTTAGAAGCCTTTTCATGAAAAGCTAGCAGAGAAAAAATTTGTATATCTGGATGTCTACTTTTATTATGAATTTGAATTAGCTCATTCGGAGAACTGTAGACCTCTTTAGACCAATTCTTGTGGGACTGGTCCTAGGATAGGGCAGAAATGAAAATGTGCATATCTCTTAGATGCTAAGTCCAATGGAGTTGAAATTTGTCCCATGCATGCATATGCCCTAGAACTGTCATGTGCCCAAAAATCAGATTTTTTTTGGAGAACATTTCTCCATGGTTTTGTTCATTATTTGATTTTTCAAATTAAAGAGATTTAGGGAGTTTGACAACTCCAATTTGTTGGAACATGGTCTTCCGCATCTCCTAGGTTTGAGAATAACAAATCCTATGTGTATTTGATCTTGTGTGTTTAAGTGTGCAGGAAAACAGGTCCACATGACTCAAGGATAACATAAAAATGTTGCGCCAAAATTTGAAGCTAAAATTCCAACATGCCCGCTAGCACCAGCGCTAGCGCTAGCGCAGACGCTAGTGCTGATTTGAGAAAATCTCAGAAATAGTTATGGAAGGTGCTAGCGCCTGGTGATAGCAGCTAACGCAGGCGGTAGCAGCTAGCGCAGGCAGTATCTACTAGCGTCGGCGGTAGCACAAAGCACAAGAGGAAGGCGGCCGGCTTGCTTAAAATGAAGGATTCTCACGTGGAGAATATTGCCTAATCTGGGATAGCGTCGGCGGTAGCGATAGCTCAGGCGCTAGCTCCAAGGCTATAAAAAGGACCCCTTGGATCCTTCTTCTTCATCCTCTTAAGATCCTAAATTCCAGAGCTTCGTGCAACAACATAGAAAGGAAGGTTCAGAGAGATACTCTCATAAATCCATGAAGGCTTAAGGAGATCCGTGGAGAAGATTTCAACACGCGTCATCATCGTGAGGAAAGACCGCATCGACTACGATCATACTCTGCGGGTCTTCGTCTACTTCTCCAAGAGATCCACATAGAGGGAGTTTTTATATTATTGTCTTTTTATTTCACATCTTTTCTTGTAATCATTTAGTAAACTCGCCTCGTGTTGGCGACTAGGTCTGGGTAGGACTTTGGGCAGAAATTCGCCTCGTGTTGGCGATTAGGTCTAGGGTGTAGGTCTAGGGGGTGCTCGAGGCCATATCTAGGGAAGGGTTGGCTATAGCGGCTTGAGGCCGTATCCGGGGAAGGATCGGCTAAAGCCAACCGGTTCGTGGGGATACGAGTCGGTATAGAAAACAAAAAGAGTTTTTCATATTTCGCTTTGATTTCTAGCGTCATTGAAATCAAAATTTTGTAATCAATTTTATTAATAATAATTATGTCTATCTTTGTGTAATAAAATTGATTTGATCTTCATTTCTCTAAATTGTTTACTATCCTCTCCTTCATTATAAAACAATTTAGATCTTTATTCAAAATCACTATTTTGACCTCTTATCATAAGCAAGTATTTCAAAATATAATATAAGTTTTTTAAAACCCTTATTCCCCCCCCCCCTCTAAGGGCGCCTACCGATCCAACAAGTGGTATCAAAGAGAGGTTATTCTAATTGGCTTAACGACCAGGAATAATGGCGTATCATGTTCTTGCTTCTATTAGTGGGGTAAATTTTTATGAAGAAGAAAAATCTCTTAAACCGCCTTTATTCGAAGGGAGAAATTATAAAGGGTGGACATTTTTAATGGAAAAGTTTATTAAAAATTTAGATATCAATGCATGGGATATAGCAATAGTTAGACCAGCGGATGAATCAAATAAACATGAACGTCATCTAAATGCAAAAGCTTTAAATAGTATTTTCTGTGCTTTATCTCATGAAATTTCAAAATTATTATTTTGTTTCTCTAGTGCATACAAAGTATGGAAATTTCTTGATGAAATGTATGATTCTCCATCCATAGGTATGGAATAAATGCAAGAAGTGGAGAACATTAAAGATTGCACATTAAATGGAAAAGAAGAAATCCCATCTTTGGAAGAGGAATGCCAAATAGATGAAGACAACAAAGAAAATTCATACTCAAATCTCACAGCATCCAAAAGCACTGTAAGGAAATCAAATCATCTTATTGTTTGCAATTCTATTTCTACTTTACAATTGCTACAAATTACAAATCGCAAAATTAAGAAATTAAAAAATGCGAATTGCAAATTACGCTTAGAAAATAAAAATTTAAAAGCAAAAGTTAAAGTAGAATCAAAATCTGATTTATCTAGCTTTACTCATGTCACTTCAATTGAAAATACAAAACCTTGTTTTGATCGTAATGATATTAAAGAAAAATTTAAGAGACTTGAAAAAGAAATTATTTGTATAAAAGAACATAATGAAAAATTATCTTTAGAAAATTCATCTTTAAAAAGTTATTGTGCTACATGCAAAAGTTATAAAATTGAAATTGAAGAGATGGATGAAACATTTGAGGAATTTAGAAATGATTTTAAAAATCATATTGACTCTATTGTTACTACTCTTAAAAATAGCACAATAGCTTATAATAAAGCTAGGCAAAATCTAAAGATCAAGAATGATGAATTAAAATCAAAAATCAACTTGCTTATGAAAATTATGAATACAAATTCACAATATCAAACTATATCTAAAAATAAGTTGAATATGAATATGAACATCTTAACTAAGTTTAATAATGGGAGTAAGGAACACAAAGGATTTGTAAATCAAAATCAAAATCATCATTATTTACAAAATCATGTTTCTCCCAACTTAAAAATAAAACTACACAAAATTCTAATGAACGATACTTCCAATTATAATTTTCAAAATAAAGATAATCACGATAGAAATTTGATGCATAAGAATAACAATAAACCGAGATTTGAATGGAGGCCCAAAATTAAAACTGAAACATTAACTTCACATGAATGGACCTATTCATCAATATCTACCCAAAAACCTACACGCTATATTTGGGTACCCAAAGGAACCACCACACTTGGTCCCCTTTGGATACCTAAATCTCTCATTCATTAGTATCCAATCATTTGCATGAAGTAGACATCAACTAAAAATATAATATCATCAATCTACTT
Organism: Dactylorhiza incarnata; assembly: GCA_033032865.1. NCBI lineage: Eukaryota > Viridiplantae > Streptophyta > Magnoliopsida > Asparagales > Orchidaceae > Dactylorhiza > Dactylorhiza incarnata. The sequence goes on from JAWHQI010000016.1 coordinate 4,378,820, forward strand.
CATGATATGCCTAACCTATTTTTTGTTTATTTTCCTTTTTGTTGAACCATCATGATATGATCACTTTATATAACTTGTGATATGACTTTCACATATTAAACCAAAATTCATAAATAAATCAAATTGAATAAAGTTGAATAAAAAGTCATGTCATTTTTCAAGTGATCTATTTATCCTTTTTATTTTTATCCTTCTAAATCCATTTCCTTAAAGTCTTATAAAATTTGAAAAACTAAATTTGTCATATGATATTATTAAGACTAAGTGAAATAAGTATCAATATGGATTTAAAAGGTATTTTAGGGGTATTAGACTAAATTTATAAAATGCGCAAGGTATTTAATATATTTGCATCATTTTTTATTACCCCTACTATGTTAAATCATAATCATGTCAAATCAGAATTAAAAAATTGGGTGAATATTATTTCACTTATTTATGATCATTTCACTCATGCATATGTTGTGCAAAACTCAAGAATTAAGGTCTAATGAATATGAAGCTTTAATGAATATGAAACCCATGTACTAAAATTTTAACTTCCGCAACTTTTTGCGATTTATTCTCGTCTCATCACTTCATTAGACAGGCCTTACATTGCACAAACATAATTAAGCAAAATCGGATGCAAAATCGAAGAAAATCTAGGCTATATGATTAAAATAAGCACTCTCTGTGAGCTAACGCAGGCGCTAGGACCTAACGTCGGTGCAAGCTCAAGTATCCGATTTTTTGTAATTTTAAAATTCTGAAAAATCACTATAAATTTATTATCTTATATGTACTACTCATTTTTGCATTTCTGCCTATAAATGATTTTTGAAAAATTAAAATACAAAATTACAAAAGCCAAATTACAAAAAATATTTTTTTTCTTTGGTTATTTGTTTGATTTCTATTCCTATATGCAAAAATCAAATACAAAAATATAAAACAAAAACAAGTATCAAAATTTATTATTTTGAACTTAACTTTTCTATTTACATGTATCTTGCGAAAGGGTGATTTGGGCTATCATCCCATCACATCACCTAGTACCGGGCGAATCTCTCACACGGTAAACCTCGGGAAGTCCAAGATCAAATTATTAGAGTTCAAACTTTAAATTAAAATTATTTCTCAAAAATATCAAAAATACGGGAAGGACTTTATTGTGAAATTCAAGCATGATTTCTTCTATCATTTACGACTTTCTACAATGTTGTGATTCATATTTTCAAAGTACTTTGAACATTGTCTTTATCATGCCTTGGTACTTCTAAACTCATGTGCATAAATTGCATAGTAAAAGTTGTGTAGAACCAAGCTTAGCATGCCTCTAAGTACGAGTAAATGTTTTATGTTTGATAATGGTATTTATTCACTCACTTATTTTGGCATTGTCTACATATGTTTTTAATCTAAGAATGCTTGTGTATGTTTTGTAATAGTGCAATGAATTAAAATTGCACAAGTATCTTACCTACACAACCTTTGTTTGCACTTTTAAAAGTTAAGAAAAGTGGTTATGTTTTCATAAATTATATTAGTTTGCAAAACAAGTGTATTCGGAGAACTTTGTACAAAACAAAATCATAAAATAAAGTGACAAAGATAACTCCACCAAGCACTACTTGAACCTCCTGATAAGTCTTAATAAGCGTTGTGAGGTTGAGCACCTTGGAAAGAATAGTAAAGTATCTTGTGCAAACCATATCTTTCTTTCAAAATAAAAACCATTTACTCTTAAGTACACCGGATCACTAGTCTCAACATTAAAATAAAATAAAATATGTGATCCCCCATGCACTACTTTGCACCCTGATAAGTCTTAATGAGCATTATGTGTGCAAAGCACCTTGGTAGTTGTACATTTTTTTTTGTGCATTGAAGTTTGTGGAAGTAAAACTATTTGTGTTTTATTGTACTCTTTACTTTACATATTTCTTGTATTTTTGATTTAAACATTTGTTTACTCTATTCAAAATACACTTATATGCACATCATTATCTTTCATAACACTTCTTCTCATGAGTATCGGATCCTAATGCTAAAATTCTATAATAGTCTTTCTATTTAAATGCACTAGATAACCTAGCATGCTTTCTACAATGTTTGGTATGTTTTGAAATTGTGAATTAAAATAACATTGTAGTAATCTCTTTTTTATAACATTATTTCATGCTTGGTTACTTTATTGTTAAACTTATAGATTTTAATTGAACAATGAGTTACAAAAACATCTTCTTTATGAAATTTAACTCATATATCTTCTTATGAATCGTCATGTTTATAAAAAGATGTTTTCTTGTATTTCTATAAGTCTTCCGCATCATAACCATATAATTGTTGTTACCTTGCGCTTTCATGCTTATTTAAAGTCTTTTCTTATGTGTGCATCGTCACTTGAATCTTAAAATTCCTTTCTTTCAATAAGTGGCAGACTTGCTTGGTAAACTTTATATTGGTTGCTCTAAATATGAAAATATTGTAATGCTAAAACTCTGATTTATTAATGGATTTCAAATTAGCTATGTGACCTTTTTCTTTAAAAAATTCAAATGAAAATATAAACCCATAGGCTATGAACTTGTCATTAGAATTAAATGATCAATGTTTCCAATAACTATTATCCATGACTACATATCTCACCATAGTGGGGGCGTAGGGTTGTAGACATTAGATTACCTAACCTCAAAGTCATGTCTTGTCCTTAACCGGGGAGGGTTCTAGTGGGGCCTTGCGAGGCACTGGGGGGAAAGAGCGCTAGGTTGAGTTTTGTCTAGTGTTTGCATATGGGACTAACACCCCAACCTACGGCATGTATGCAGCTCCTCATACCCATCCGTCACTTAGTACGGGGCTAGGGTGTAGACATATTGTCTGGGTAGATTGGTTACTTGGAAATCATTACCGTTTTTTTTACTTAAAACTCTTATATAAAGGGGGAAAACTAACATGATAATATTGATTACTTGGCAAATGTTATATTTTTCATCTTTATGCTAAAAACTCTGATCTATTTCTATGAAAATATTTATGCTAAAAACTCTGATTTATTAAAAATTGTTTTTATGCTTAAAACTCCTTATCATTTAATTTTCTCTAAAAAGCTCGATCATGCCTTATCTTATTATCAAAAATCCTTTTATGTGCATTGCTTCCTTGCCCGCTTTTGCTAATAACAAAAGGGGGAGATCTGATATGATAAATATTAATCGCTATCAAATGGGAAAACTAACATAACTAATGATTAAGATGATATCTTATATATATGGGGAGCATGTATTTAGGGGGAGCAATTCTAAATACCAAAATTGACAATTATCCTAAGTCATCACTTTCACACACACAAAAGTAGGTTCCATCATGCTTATATATTAATGCTTTGATTTATCATTAATGGATTTGTTATTATCAAAAGGGGGAGTTTGTTGGAACATGGTCTTCCGCATCTCCTAGGTTTGAGAATAATAAATCCTATGTGTATTTGATCTTGTGTGTTTAAGTGTGCAGGAAAACAGGTCCACATGACTCAAGGATAACATAAGAATGTTGCGCCAAAATTTGAAGCCAAAATTCCAACATGCCCGCTAGCACCAGCGTTAGCGCTAGCGCTCATTTGAGAAAATCTCAGAAATAGATATGGAAGGTGATATCGCCTGGCGATAGCAGCTAGCGCAGGCGGTATCTACTAGCACCGGCGGTAGCACAAAGCACAAGAGGAAGGCGGTCGGCTTGCTTAAAATGAAGGATTCTCACGCAAAGAATATTGCCTAATCTGAGATAGCACCGGCGATAGCGATAGCATAAGCGCTATCTCCAAGGCTATAAAAAGGACCCCTTGGATCCTTCTTCTTCATCCTCTTGAGATCCTAAATTCCAGAGCTTCGTGCCACAGCATAGAGAGTAAGGTTCAGAGAGATACTCTCATAAATCCATGAAGGCTTAAGGAGATCTGTGGAGAAGATTTCAACCCGCGTCATCATCGTGACGAAAGACCACATCGACTACGATCATACTCTGCGGGACTTCGTCTACTTTTCCAAGAGATCCACATAGAAGGAGTTTTTATTTTATTGTCTTTTTATTTCACATCTTTTCTTATAATCGTTTAGTAAACTCGCCTCGTGTTGGCGACTAGGTCTGGGTAGGAGATAGGGCAGAAATTCGCCTCGTGTTGGCGACTAGGTCTAGGGTGTAGGTCTAGGGGGTGCTCGAGGCCATATCTGGGGAAGGGTTGGCTAGAGCAGCTTGAGGCTGTATCCGGGGAAGGATCGGCTAAAGCCAACCGGTTCGTGGTGATACGAGTCGGTATAGAAAACAAAAAGAGTTTTTCATATTTCGCTTTGATTTCTAGCGTCATTGAAATCAAAATTTTGTAGTCAATTTTATTAATAATAATCATGTCTATCTTTGTGTAATAAAATTGATTTGATCTTCATTTCTTTAAATTGTTTACTATCCTCTCCTTCATTATAAAACAATTTAGATCTTTATTCAAAATCACTATTTTGATCTCTTATCATAAGCAAGTATTTCAAAATATAATATAAGTTTTATAAAACCCTTATTCACCCCCCCCCCCCTCTAAGGGCGCATACCGATCCAACACAAATAACTCCAAATTTGGGGGGCATGCCTATTAGGTCACTATCTGACCCTAGTTAAACTTTGAGAGCAATTGTACCACTGCATGTTGGGTTATTCCACTTGCATGTCTTTGCATGGTATGTGACATGGGGAACACAAAGCCAAAAATGGGGATTCAGTATTTTTGGCACCTTTGGCTTGATCTTAGCCTCTGGTATTTTGGTCATATCTTCATTATGACATAGTACATCACCTCAGTGGAAATTAGGAATTTTGGGATTAAAAATCCAAATTAATCTATTAATTTAAAATATGTCACCTTTATGTATTAATGAAATAATTGTGGTCAAAGTCTCTTAGAAAATTGTGAAGCTCATGGAAAACACTTGTAATATCAATTTGGACCTCTGGAATATTTTGTAGAAATTTTTCAGTGATTATTTCTTGATTTTCAACAAAATTTTGATTTGTCACATTTATGAAGTTTGGGTATTTTAATAAGGAAAATGAGCTTGAAAATTATGAAATTATGGAAAAACATTTGTAGTACAATTCCAAACCTCTAGAAATTTTGGTAGAATTTTTTGATGTCTTACACATTTGAAAATTTTAAATATTCATTTTGTCACACTTTTGAAATTATGATACATTTATGGTTTAATATCTCTGGAAAATTTTGAAACTCTGGCTAGGAGGTTTCTAGGTCATCATAATACCATGGCAATTTTCTCAGAATTTTTGGAAGAGATAAATTAGCACTTGCTGTGTAAAAGTTGCATATTCACCCCTTTTATTTTATGTGAAAATTATGATTATAAAATCTCTGGAAAATGTTGAAACTTTGGAAATCATGTTATTTTGTCATTTAACACCTCTGAAAAATTTGTTAACAAGTTTGAAATTTCTGACATGGTACTTCCTTCAGAAATTGATGAGTTTCCAATGATTAATGAATTTTTAAATGGTGTCAAATCAATTTGAAATGTAACAAAACTCTGGACACTCCTTGATTTATCCATTATGGGCCTATGGTATTAATTGTAGCTCAATTTGACATGATATAGATAAGCATTCATCATACGGATCAAAACAAGTTCAATATCACTTTGGTCTGCGAATAGTAAAAATTTGATATAACGATTAGATCAGCCAGATCACTTAGAAAGTCAATAAAACTTGGGACATACCAGTAATACATCATTTATATCAGTCCTTAGAAGTTATGTGCTTATTAGAGAACATTCGTACTATTGTTCAAGAAGTAATTCAGAATCATGTTACATTATAGGTAAAGGTGTGATAAAGACATTTATTACCATAGAAAAATCATGATACTCATTTAGCATGGTATAATGTTCAAGGTATATCATTATTGTGAGTTAAGAACATTTTGGGAATCATATAGGACTTACACCACTTAGAGTATCAGGAATCTTATGAGTTGGGCATCATTCAAGAGAATGTTTGCCTAAAGGTAGGATTGGAGGCAATTGATATGATATAAAACATCTTGCAATAAAGAGTAATAAGGAGAGAAGGTCTTTAGAAAGGGGTAACCACCAATAAAAGTAATTGTCCAGGAAGAGGGTATTTGGGCTTTAGCCCATCGTATCCCCTAGTACTGCTGCGAGCCCTTCACCGGGTAGACCTCGGGAAGTCCAGGATTCACCCTAAACTTCTAAGTGTAATAATAATTAGACAAGAGTAGCCTAATTAAATAAGTAAGAAATATGGTAAACTTCATCCCTAGTTAAGGGATGGGAAGTGGTATATCAGGACATGTTAGTCCTATAAGCTGGAGGCTCGGGAAGTTGTACATCAGGATGGGTTAGTTCTACGAGCTAGAGGCTCGAATTGTGGTAACTTGCATGTGCATAAAAACAAATTAGTGGCATGTCTTCGGTACTGGGCCAACCATCACACCGATGGGAGTACGTTGACTTAGGCGGATGTGAGGGTTTGAAGGGCCAGTTAAATCTGATCGGTTACTTGTTTGCCAGGTTTTGTGGAAATGTATTTATACAGGTGTTGGTGAGCCGAGTGGAACATATCGGGTTGGAACCCCAAATGCTGCATTATGCTGGCCCGCGAAGGCCCATGTTTTGTTTACCAATTTTCATGTGTGGCCTGCCTGCGTGTTGATGTTAGTAAATCAAATATGTTATAGTAAACATTGCAAAAAAGTTATTGTATTGTCATTCCTACTGTGTATAGTGGACATGTATGTAAACTGGTTTTAATTTAATAAAATGCTTCTATTGTATAACTATTTTGTATGATGAGATGGTTTGATTAAACTATTTTAAAAACTAATTTGTGACTAACTTACTTGTTCATTTAATATGGTGTGGGGTCCCAGTCGGACCTACTGTTATATTTTATGTTAGGTGGAGGGTGTTATAACAACCCTCTTCAGAATCAAGCAGAGAGATAGTGAGACTTTAGATCACTTCATTGAAATATTTCAGGAGGAAATCTTAGGAATCCAGGATGTCGATTCTTCCCTTTTTCAAGTAGCACTTATCAGTGGCATCCGGGAAGGGCAATTCAAGTTCGAAGTCACTACCAAGGAACCTAATTCCAACCATGAGTTGATTGGAATGGCTAATCATTTTATAGAGGGGGAAATTTCTAACCCTGGTTATATTTCTTCCATATCGAAATTAGCTCACCAAAAGTCCGCAGACGCTTTGTCCTCTACTGCCCCGTAGCATCATCTATGTTCTTCCCGCCAAGATTTTTGCCCTTTAGCTCAGAGGGGAAGCAATTTCTATCACCATCATCCACAGTGTTGGATCTTGCGGCGCCCTAAGAGGGGGGGGGTGAATAAGGGTTTTATGGAATTTAAATCTTAATTAAATTTATCAGAGATTGGGACTGAAGTTTCAGAATATTTTATAGAAAAATATATTTTAATATCTCAGATAAGGGAAATAGAACTTTTTCCTTACTGTTGCTAACGCCTGGCATTAGGTGTTAACGCTGGGCGTTAGCTCTTCAGAAAATTAATCTGCTCAGAATTATGTCAATGAGATTTTACTAATGAAAACATTAATGAAATACAATTCCAGAAAATCAGAGATAATTAAAAATGATTATTGTATTTCAAAGATAATTAAACAAATGTTAATTTTAATACTTTAATGGAATAGAAATTAAAACATTCATGAAGAGGAAATAAAATCAATTGAATATAACATTAATGGACATGATTTTATTTCATAATAAATTGAATACACAAATGTTTAATTTCTATAACGCTAGAAATCGGAGGCATATAAAGTAAAACAATTTTTCCTTTTCTATACCGACTTATATCCCCACAAACCAGTTGGCTTTAGCCTATCCTTCCCCGGATATGGCCTCAAGCCGCTCTAGCCAATCCTTCCCCGGATATGGCCTCGAGCACCCCCTAGATCTAATCACCTAGACCTAGTCGCCAAAACAAGGCGAATTCCTCCCTAAGTCCTACCCAGACCTAGTCGCCAACACAAGGCGAATTTACCCACGGAATCCTTCCCGGAATCCGACGTTCTCCCCGAACGATTTCTTCACACAAATTACAAAGAGAATAAAATAAAAGATTATAAGATAAGTAAAGAGAAACTCACCAAGAAATTCTAAAGGTGAGGACGAAGTCGATGTAGATGTTGGCGTTCTTGAAACAATCGTCCTTCGTATGGGATATGCGTTGTAGACCTTCTCCTTCAAAATCTTCTTTAGATCTTCATGTTAGCCCAAGGGAGATCTCTTAATTGTTGTACACGAACCAATCTCCAAAGTATCAGAATTCTGGAATAATCTCTACTTGAAAATGAGAGGGGATGTACATTAAATAGCCACGGGAGCTAAGGCGCGGTGTTAAGAATTAACGCCGGCGTTAGTGAACATGCACTGTCGTGGCTGAAATCATGCGAACCGTCGGGATCATGGCAGAGACCAATTTCGTCGAACGGAATTCATTTCGTCGAATGCGTGTTCGTCGAATGGAATCAAAGTTCGTCGACCGCCACAACGTTCGTCGAACGCAAGTTCATCAAGCAAAATTTCGTTGAGCACAGGATCAGTTCGTCGAGCGCAGGATCAGTTCGTCGAACGCCTTCAGAGTTCGTCAAATGCAGGTTCAGTTCGGGTTTCGTCGAGCGTGTGCAGGATCAGTTTGTCAAGCGCAGGATCTGTTTATTGAACGCCTTCAGAGTTCGTCGAACGCAGGTCCAGTTCTGGTTTCGTTGAGCGCCTTCAGAGTTCTTCGAACGCAGGTTCCTTCAGGTTTCATCGAGCGCCTTTAGAGTTCGTGGAACGCAGGTTCAGTTCGTCGAACGCCTTCAGTGTTCGTCGAACGCAGTTTCGTCAAGCGCAATTTTGTCGAACGGCTAGCAAAGTTCATCGAACGGCTAACGCACAGCGTTAAGATCTAACGCTGGCGTTGACTCTGGCATCTCGACGGCATCCTTCTCAGCGGTTTTCGTCTCAGCGGTTTTCTTCTCAACGGAAGTTAACGCGGGGCATTAACAACTAACGTGGGGCGTTAGCTCTCTTTCCAGAGATTCATCTCCATTCAGTATACTATTCATAGGGATGTGTAGTTATATTTCCTATACAACCTGCATACTATAAACACACAAAATACTAGATCAAATACAACACGATATTTGTTATTCTCAAACCAAGAGATGCAGAACATAGGCTCCAACAATCTCCCCCTTTTGATAATAACAAATACCTGTATGAGAAATTAGTGAGATTAAGACCATTTGTGTTTATAGATAAGTGAGGTAATAATATATGCATGAATAACATGTTAAAAGCAAGATATATTTGATAGCGATAATGCATACTCTTTATATATGAAGTCCTCCCCCGACATAAGTATTCTCTTATAATTTACTCCCACTAAATATCTATTTGACTAAATTTCTCAATTTCTTCTCCCCTTTTGTTATTAGCAAAAGTGAATAGGGATGAGTGTATATCTTCTAAGATAGATAAGGAACCACTTATTGAAGGATTGTCATGATCGAGCATATGATAGTGTATGCACCTCCTATATGATTATTCCCCCTACAAATATACCCCTTTTTGAGTTTAATATTATTATAATGCACTCCCCCTAAATATTAGATTTATGCAATTTAATCTCCCCTTCTAGTAGTATCAAAAGAGGGTTTTAGGAGTGAGTATGTAATAAGGAGTAATATGTTCTATGTCGAGAAGAAAAATAGGATGCAATCAAAAGCTTGTTAAATACTATTTGTTGAGAAAAATATAAGCATGATGTAACATATAGTAGTAAGCAACATAGCTAACATGATAAAGTAAGCATTCTATTTTAAGATACCACTTGTTGAAACCACGGTGTTAAAAATAATAGACATGAATGAGCATAAGTGGTAAACTTAGCAGAAGAATATAATAAGCACTCTTAAACATAAACATCATTTTTAGAAGATAAAATCATATAAAGGATAATGAGTTTGAAATTTGAAAAGTTTATGTTTGAGTTAAAGATTGAAGATATGCTATTCCATTAAGATAATATTGCAAGCATGATTTCATAATATCAAGAAAAGATACACAAACTACAATGTAATAAAATTTGCATTTCAAGTAAACATAAACATTGTAGCGATCATGCTTTGTTATCTAGTGCATTTACTTAAGTTTGTAGAGATTTGAGTAGATGAGCATTAGGATCCAATTCTCATGAGTAGAAGTTTTATGAAAGATAATGATGTGTACAAAATAGTGTTTTGATAAAGTATACAAGTGAATCAATCAAAAACACATGACATATATAATGAAATAACACAACATTAAAATACACAAATAATATTACTTCCACAATATTTCAATGCACATAAATAAAGAGTACAACTACCAAGGAGCTCTGCACACACAATGCTTATTAAGACTTATCAGGGTGCAAAGTAGTGCTTGGGGGATCACTTTTATACTTTTTAGCTTTATTTTCAATTTTTTATAATCTGGTGTACTAAGAGAAGTGATGTATAAATGTTTGCTACAAGACACTTTACAATTCTTAGCCAAGGTGCTCAACCTCACAATGCTCATTAAGACTTATCAGGAGGGTGAGTAGTGTTTGGTGGAGTTTTCCTTGTCATTGATTATTTGCTTTTTAGTTTAGTGACTAAGGACTCCGAATTCACTTGTTTTGCAAACATAGCATTTTTTAAACCACATTTCTCTAAAGAATAAGTGCATGAAAGACAAAGAATTGTAATAACTAATTTAATGATGTGTAGGTAATCTATTTATGCATTTTAATCATTTATGTTATTACACTACACAATCATGCAAGTATAAGATATGTAGATTATCAAAAATATGTGAGTGAATAAATCATTATCAAACATAATACATTACTCATACTTAGAGGCATGCTAAGCATTTCTACACATGTATATCTACAATCAATTTCATTGCACATAACAAGATAATTTTCAAGGCATGAAAAATACAAAACAATGTTTTTTTTAAGAAACTTGAAAGTTAAATTAAACATTGTATTTAATCTTTAATTGATATAATTAATCATCCTTGGCAATGGCAATGAATAATAATCAAATTTTTTTATAAATTTTTAATAATTTTTTATAAAAGCACAAAACAATAAACACACATAAAGAGAAAAAAAAAACATATTTTTTTCTTTGAAATTGTTTTGTAATTTTGTATTTGTTTTTTTTATATATTCTCTGGAAAAACATAGAAGTCTTTAATAGCCCTTTCAGTAAATGATATTATATGCCAGAGAAAGAAACCCAAATAATGCATGAGAAAATACATATTTTTTTTGAAAAGAAATAAAATTTTGTTTTAAAGGAAATAAAAAGATAGAAAACTTTTTAAAAACAGAGAAATAAAACACACACAAAATATTAAAATAATACCAGAAATTATTCAAAAAAAAAAATATTTTGGAGCCAAGGTGCTAATGCCAGGCGTTAACTTCTTAACGCCAAAACAGAACTGCATTTCTTGAATTTTTTAAAAATGATTTTCAAAATTCATTTGTATTATAAAGAGGCCTTCCTTCAGTTGAAATTTCAAAGTATATTGATTAGATTTGAAGGCTCTTTTAGCATGTTTTTGAAGATTTTTCAAATACTTGTGATATGTAAAATCATTAAAGCTCAAAATAATAAAATATACAAACACAAGATGCAATGTTAGAATAAAACAAATATGCATGATTTATGTATAAATAGTGAGATAATGTTCATGCAATGAATATAATATAAGTATATCTATGATCAAGATACCTTAACTACATGACTACACTCTAGCCTCGTACTAAGTGACGGATGGGCATGAAGAGTTGCACACATGCTGTAGGTTGGGGTGTTAATCCCATATGCATACAAAAGACTACGCTCAACCTAGCACTCTTTCGCCTCAGTGTCTCGCAAGGCCCTATTGGAACCCTCCCCGGTTAAGGACAAGACATGACTTAGAGGTTAGGTCTCTAATGCACACAATCCTACGCCCTTGCTATTGTGAGACACATGCCATAAATTAATGATTATGGATATACTAATCGTTTTAGTCTAACAATTGATTCATAAAACATGAGTTTGTTTTAGTTGTAGAACATATAGTAGATTTTGAAACCACAATGTACTCATGAATTTTAAAGTTCAAAATTTTCTACCTTTAGCATGTCACTATATTGATAATCCTAGCATAAACCCTAAATTGAGCATATACCAAGAGGTGCAGCTAGGATAATGAATTTGGATGTTATGCAAAATATGCTAAGTATATATAATTGGTTTGCATGTAATCAATTTTAGAGTTTTGAAAATTTATAGACCTAGAATGAAGTGACAATTCTATTTGATTTCATCTTGTTTATATCAAGTTAATTCTTAGGTCTAAAGATAATTTGATTCATGCAAATAATAAAGATTTATTTCACACACACAAAACAAGATATGAAACTATAATATCAATAACCATCATATATTTCATAAATCCTAAGGTTGATAGAAATAATTGATTTAAGATAATTCTTGATAGATCATGAATTATGATATATGATAATAGTGAATTTTAGCATAGGATATTAATAGATCAAGATGGAGTGTGTGAAATCATATTCATCATTTTTGTAAATTTTCAATTATGATCTTTCATTATAGGGGCTATCATATGCAACAAAGAAAATAGACAAATATGCAATTAGTTGCGCATTTAATATTTTATCCTAAGACCCCTAAAAATCCATTGAAATCCAATTTTGAAAGTAATTTCATTAGCCTTGATAATATCATTTAGCAAATTTAGCATTCAATTTATAGTGATAATATAAGGCATTTATAGGCAATGGATTTAAAAAGGATAAAACATATAAAAAGAAGAGATAGATCACTTAAAAAATATGACTTTATGTTCAATTTAATTCAATTTGATTTGTTAAACATTAGGCTTAAAATGAAAGTCATATCTCATGATACATAAAGTGATCATAAACAAGTTGGCTCAAAAATAAAAAAAATAATTACGCATATCATGAAGTAGAGTAATGATATTTCTTTTTTAATTTATTTCTACTTCATGGAATACAATGATTCCTAGTGAATGGGAGATTTAGGTATCCAAAGGGGACCAAGTATGATGGTTCCTTTGGGTACCCAAATACATCGTGTTGGCATTTGGAGAGATAGTGATGAATGGGCCTTTACAAGTGGAGTTAGTGTTTCGTTTTTAATTTTGGGTCATCATTCATACTTTGGTTGTTTATCACTTAAATCCATAAAATGATTATGTGACATCTTTATATGATGATAGTTTTTTGAAAAATAATTCATTGGGGATTCGTGTTTATTCAAATTATTTTTCAAAATAGCTTGATGTTGATAATCATAATTAGTTTTATTATATGGATTCTTTGAAAGTTTATAAGAGTTATTGTCTTTCTTTAGAATTGAATGTTGAAAGAGTGGGTTACAATATGTTTTAAATGATTGATTCTTATTTTGATGATTTCCATTTCCACTCTTTCTTATAGACATACTCTTATAATATGAAGGATAATATTTTATAGTTTGATTTTCATGATTATGAGTTTTTAAATTTGAGACATGTTGAAAATATATTGAGACTTATAATAGTGACTCTTAAGAATTTTGTGAGGGTCATAATTCATTTTGAAACAAAATTCCTTTTGATTTGATGTATGAAAATGGTCTTTTTAGAAATTATTGTGTAAGCTAATTTATCTTTGTTATTCAAAATCTTATGATGAATGACATTACTAGAAATTTGAACTTTTTCAACAAAAGATTTTAGTTGTCTTAACTTACAAGTTAAAGCATCATTTTCAATTATCAATTTTTCATTATGTTCTTTATAAACTAAGAGCCCTTTTTCAATATCCTTGAATTTTTCTTTTAATAGATTGCATTCTAAACAAGGAGTAGGAATTTTAATTAAAGAGCATGAAAGAGAATTTGAAACATCAATTAAGATTCTACTTTAGCGTTTGCTTTTAAAGTTTTATTTTCTAAACGTAATTTGGAATTAGCATGTTTTAACTTTGAAATTTTACGTTTAGCTAATTTAAGCACACGAAATGTATAAATAGAATTTGTTACAAAAAGAGAAGATTTAGATTTTCTTACCTTGCTATAGTTTTGGTATTCTCTTTTGCTTGATGTTTTGCCATCAATTGAGTTCAATATTGTTTCTCTCTTAGATTGATTTTCCTCCAAGAATGAGTCCTCGTCGATTTCTTCTCTTGGATCCATAAGGAATTCCTCTTGTTCATCATCTGTAGAAGGAAAACTATAAGTATTCTCAAGAAATTTCCAAACTTCAAAAGCAGTAGGAAGCGTATAAATAAGTTTGAAAATATTTTGATCTAGAGCACAATATAGACTATTCATAGATTTGGCATTTAAAAACATTTCATTTTTATTTAAAATACTTGGGGGCATTTTAATAGTAATATTCCAAACCTCAATATCCAAAGACTTAAGAAATTTTTCCATAAGAGTTTTCCACGCATTATAATTTTCACCCATAAATAATGGACATAATGATTTTTCATTTTCATAAAAGTTATCCCCTCTAGAAGATGTGAGATCATGAAGCGCCATTATTCCCGGTTGTGAAGCCATATTTGAATAACCTCGCTCTGATACCATGTGTTGGATCTTACGGCGCCCTTAGACGGGGGTGAATAAGAGTTTTATGGAATTTAAATCTTAATTAAATTTATTAGAGATTGGGACTGAAGTTTCAGAATATTTTATAGAAAAATATATTTTTAATATCTCAGATAAGGGAAACAAAACTTTTTCCTTACTGTTGCTAATGTGTGGCGTTAGGTGTTAACGCTGGGCGTTAGCTCTTCAGAAAATTAATCTGCTCAGAATTATGTCAATGAGATTTTACCAATGAAAAAATTAATGAAATACAATTCCAGAAAATTAGAGATAATTAAAAATGATTATTGTATTTCAAAGATAATTAAACAAATGTTAAATTTAATGGTTTAATGGAATAGAAATTAAAACATTCTTGAAGAGGAAATAAAATCAATTGAATAGAACATTAAAGGACATGATTTTATTTCATAATAAATTGAATACACAAATGTTGAATTTCTATAACGCTAGAAATCGGAGGCGTACAAAGTAAAACAATTTTTCCTTTTCTATACCGACTTGTATCCCAACAAACCGGTTGGCTTTAGCCTATCCTTCCCCGGATATGGCGTCGAGCCACTCTAGCCAATCCTTCACCGGATATGGCCTCGAGCACCCCTAGATCTAATCACCTAGACCTAGTCGCCAACACTAGGCGAATTCCTCCCTAAGTCCTACCCAGACCTAGTCGCCAACACAAGGCAAATTTACCCAAGGAATCCTTCCCGGAATCCGACGTTCTCCCCGAACGATTTCTCCACACAACTTACAAAGAGAATAAAATAAAAGATTACAAGATAAGAGAAACTCCCTATGAAATTCTGAAGGTGAGGACGAAGTCGATGTAGATGTTGGCGTTCTTGAAACGATCGTCCTTCGTATGGGATATGCATTGTAGACCTTCTCGTTCAAAATCTTCTTTAGATCTTCATGTTAGCCTAAGGGAGATCTCTTAATTGATGTACACGAACCTCTCTCCAAAGTATCAGAATTCTGGAATAATCTCTACTTGAGAATGAGAGGGGTTATACATTAAATAGCCACTGGAGCTAACGCGTGGTGTTAAGAATTAATGTCGGCATTAGTGAATGTGCACTGTCATGGCTAAAATCGTGCAAACCGTCAGGATCGTGGCAGAGACCAATTTCATCGAACGAAATTCATTTCATCAAACGTGTGTTCGTCGAATGGAATCAAAGTTCGTCGACCGCCACAACGTTCGTCGAACACAACTTCATCAAGCAAAATTTCATCGAGCGCAGGATCAGTTCGTCGAGCATAGGATCAGTTCATCGAACACCTTCAGAGTTTGTCGAACGCAGGTTCAATTCGGGTTTCATCGAGCGAGCGCAGGATCAATTCGTCGAGCGCAGGATCAGTTCGTCGAACGCCTTCAGAGTTCATCGAACGCAGGCTCAGTTTGGATTTCGTCGAGCGCCTTCAGAGTTTATCGAACGCAGGTTCCTTCAGGTTTTGTCGAGCGCCTTCACAGTTAGTCGAACGCAGGTTTAGTTCGTCGAACGCAGTTTCGTCAGGTGCAATTTCGTTGAATGGCTAGCAAAGTTCATCGAACGGCTAACGCGCAGCGTTAAGATCTAACGTTGGCGTTGACTCTGGCTTCTCGACGGCATCCTTCTCAGTGGTTTTTGTATTAGTGGTTTTCTTCTCAACGGAATTTAACGCGGGGAGTTAACAACTAACGCGGGGCGTTAGCTCTCTTTCCAGAGAGTCATCTCCATTCAGTATATTATTCATAGGGATGTGTAGCTATAGTTCCTGTACAACCTGCATACTATAAACACACAAAATACTAGATCAAATACAATACGGTATTTGTTATTCTTACACCAAGAGATGCGGAACATAGGCTCCAACACACAGTTCAACCATCAACAATTCAATCAGATGCAGCCACAATGGCCCATCCAAGCTCAGTAGGCCCTGCTCTACCAGCCTCCTCTGCCAGTATTCCAACCTTATCATTTATCGAGCTTGTTCTTCCCATCAGTAAAGTGTTGCAGATCATTCAAAAGTAGCCCTACATCAAAAAGCCAGCCACTTTGAAATCTGAGAACAAAACTCGGAATATGGCCCTGTATTGTGAGTATCATAAGGAAATGGGGCACTTGACTGAAAATTGTCGAGCCCTAAGGTTCCTCATAGAGAGATTGATAAAGGATGGAAAGCTCCAAGATTTCTTTCTCCAGAAAGAAGGCAATAAGCCAATTGAGGCTAAAGGGAAAGAAGTTTCAGAGATACATTGGGAATGTGAAGATGTAAGTGATGTTGACATTCTTGGCAACATATATTATGAGAACAAATGCATTGAAGTTGATGATAATGGCCCACTGGGCCGCCTCTTATGCATCCATGGAGGGAATGAGCTTAAATCCTCCAGAAAAGCAAGTGTCTCAAATTTTTGGCTCTGAAGTTACTACTTCCTAATCCCGACTCCTTACCAAGGGATAGTCATCTTCAATCAAGATTGACTCCCCCCGAATGCCAACCCCTTCAATGATTTCATGGTCATCAAAATAGTAATTGAAAACTATACAGTAGAGAGAATCTTGATAGATGCAGGTAGCTCCGTGAACCTCCTTTTCAAGTTAACTTTTGAAGCCCTGAAGACTAGAAAAATGCTTCTTTCCACAGATGGGCCCCTCTATGGGTTTGCAGGAGAAAAGAAAGAAGCAAAAGGAAGTGTTACCCTCTCGGTGAAAATAAGAGGGGTAACAAAGCAAGTTTAGTTTATCGTAGTAGATGTACCTAACAACTACTATGCCATTTTTGGAAGGCTGATTCTGAATGAGTATTGGGTCATTGTCTCTATTTTCCATTGGGCCTGTAAGTTTGCCATGAAGTGGAAGTAGTTTAGGGTTAGGAGTGACCTCCAAGCTCGCTCCAAAATGTTATTTTAAGAAAATTAATGTCATCGTATCATCTCTTCCCTGGTTGGAAGGTGAAGTGGGTATGCTGATGCTTCAAGTTGCTAATTGTGCTGGGGTTGCAGAGGATGAAATGATTGAAGATTAAGTGAAGAAGAAGTTGAAGAAAAGTCAGCACAAGTGAAAGAGGATGGAGCTCACCTAGAAACTGCCCATGCCATCCAAAGCATCCCAATTCTCAGACATGGAGGCAAAGTGCTCTCCATCAATACGGAGCTGTCAGAAGAGGAAAAGATGGAGTTGATCACCTACCTCCTGGAGAGCCTGGATGTGTTCTCCTGGTTAGCTGACAACATGCCAGTATTTGATCTTGATGTTGTCTGCAACCACTTGAACATTGATCCAAGCTTCAAGCCAATCAAGCAAAAGAAATGAGCGGTGGTGGTAAATTTGGCCCACCTAATCAGGGAGGAAGTGTTAAAGCTCCTCAAAGCCAATTTCATCCAGAAAAATCAGTACCCAGAATGGTTCTCCAACATTGTAATGTTTAAAAACCATGGAGGGAAGTGAAGGATGCGTATTGATTTCACTGGACTTAATAAGCATGTCGCAAAGATTGTTACTCCTTGCCTTAGATAAATTCTATAGTTTATTCTGCGTTAGGGTACTCGTGCATGAGCTTTTAGATGCATTCTCAAGATACCACCAAATTCGAATGCGCAAGCACGACATCCCTCACAATTCATTCATTACGAATGATGGTTTATTTTGTTATCGCGTATTGCCTTTCAGGTTAAAAAATGTTGATGCAACTTATCATCGTATGATGGATTCAATCTTTAAAAAATAAAAAGGAGGAAATTTGGAAATCTATGTTAATGACCTCCTAATTAAAAGCAAGACATTTTCTTCACACATAAGTGACATCGTAGAGACATTCGCTACTCTACGAGCATGCAAAATGAAACTTAATCCCTTGAAATGTGTCTTTGGTGCAAGCAAGGGAAATATTTTGGGTCATCTCGTTACTCCTGAAGGACTTGAGCCAAATTCGGACAAAGTAAATGCAGTCCTCAAAATGGCACCTCGAAGGTCACCCAAAGAGGTGCAATAACTAGGTGGAACAATGGCAGATGTAAGCAGGTTTATATCTCGTTTAAGATATAAAAGTGCACTATGCATCAAAACCTTGCGTAGAGTGTTAGACTTTGAGTGGACTGAGGGTGACTTGGCTTTTCATCAGTTGAAAAAATAGTTAACATCAACTCCGTTTCTTTAGAGCCCTCGGGAAGGGGAGGAGCTTTTTCTCTATCTTGGTGTTGGATCAGATGCAGTAAGTTTAGTGTTGGTTCGAGAGGAGAAAAAAAAAGTAGTTTCTGGTTTATTACGTTAGCAGAATTCTAAAAGATGTAGAAACTAGATATCCTATTCATGAGAATCTACCATTGACACTCATGACCTTAGCCCACGAATTTAGGGTGTATTTCCAAGATCATTCATTCAAAGTAGTGATAGATTTGTTGCCAAAAAATGTGTTAGAAAAACCAGAACATTCCGACAGATTGGCAAAGTGGCCGATAAAACTTAGTAAATTTGATTTAACTTATGTGACAAGGTTGGCGATCAAAGTTCAAGTCTTGGAAAACTTCATGGTTGATGCTGCTGAGAGCAGCATAGAAAGAGAGCTAAGATCCCCCTAGCTTAGACTATTTATGTTGATGTTGCTTCAGGAAGAAATTCTTCAGGAGCAGGAAGTTTTTTTGATCAATCCAAATGAGATCATATTAAATAAAGCCTTGAAATCCTATTTTCCTACCACCAACAATTAGAAGGAGTACGGAGCACTTCTTATTGAACTTCGATTCACAAAAGAGTTGGGCATAGAAGATGTCGAAGTAAAACTGGACTCACTAGTAATGCCCTCCCATGTGAATGGGACTTTTGAACACAGAGATCTGATTTTGAAGCAATATTAGTTATTGATAAAGAGTGAAATTGATAATTTCAAAAGTGTTGGGAATATTTCCCTCAATGTTCCCTTGATTTGAAGAGGCATCACACTCAATGATAAGTACATATGGTATTTGATAAACCCTATTTTACATCATTTATATTCAGGGTTAGGTTACTCCAAACAATTGAAAAGTTCTGTTGTTTTACTGTCAAAACCGCTGAGACGATAGCTTGGTTTTAGCTGAACCACTGAGACGCAGCCATAGCCGCTGAGAAGGAGTCTGTCTTAGCTGAGCTGCATTTAGACAGAATCCACTAAGAAAACTAATTGTCTCAGCGGATCTGCTAAGACGAAGACAGATTCAGCCACTGAGATTTAAGACTGTCTCATCCCAACCGCTGAGACAGACTCGTATTTGAATAATGCACTGGCAGGATCTGCTTTTGGCGTAAGTGGATGGAAAGCAAGATAGCCTTTTCAAATCCTGCCCATGATGTGTCAGGGCCCTCCTCAGAGCAGTTGCAGATTGGAGGGAGTATAAAAGAAGATGTTATGGCATTATTGAAGGGGTTGAAATTATTCTGAAAGCAAAACTACTGTGTTATTGACGGCTTCCACAGATATCTCTCAGCCTGCTTCCTGAAGCTACAAGCAAGCATCTGAGATAAGATAGCTCTTCCTGATTCAAACCTGAATAGCAAGTAGATCATTCTTCATCAACTGAATAAGAAGATCAGATAGAAGCAAGGACTAAAGCTACTGCTTTTCTTCCCTTCTTCAAGACAGCAGCTGTTGTGCATCAACTACAAAAGACCAAAGCTGAAGGTTAAATCTTGTCCGTCCTCTGTTGTATAATAAAACACTATTATCTCTGCAAGAACACTATTGTTCTGAGTTTGTAGGGTAGTTGAGCCTGAGTGTGTAGGGTTGTTGAGCATGAGTGTGTAGGGTTGTTGAGCATGAGTGTGTAGACTGTTGAGCCTGAGCTTGTAGAGTTGTACTCAAAGATTGAGTGTAGGATCTCTAAGGAGATCTGAGGTAGGGCTTCTTGATAGGCATGAGGTAGGAAATCAGGAGGATTTCAAAGGTGTAGGAGTTGGAGCACTCAGAGAGGTAGTGATATTGAGCCAGAGGTAAAGTTGTTCAGCCTGAGGTAGGGTTTAGAGCAAACCTGAGAGATCGTGAGGGATCTGAGTTGTAAGCTCTTGGAGCTAAGTTTTTGGAGGAGGTTGCCTTGTCTAACACGTTGTTAGAAAGGTGTAGAGGTAAAGTGGACTACCCATATACACACTGTCTTGGGGAACCACTATAAATAGCTGTGTATTTTCTGTATTGTGCATTTACATTATATAATCTCTAACAACAACTAGCAGTAACTAAGAAAAATCAAAGAAACCTATTCACCCCCCCCCCCCCCCCCAATAGGTGAATTAGACTACTACTTAATAAACTATCAAGTTGTATCAGAGGGAGGTTGGTCAATAAAGACTTAACAGTTTGACCAGATCCTGCAAGGAGTAGTCAAGTCTGAATCTAATGGCGGCCACTGGAGGTCAGAAGGAGATGTGATCTATGAAGTTGCTGATATGCAGGAAGGATACTTTTGGCATATGGAAGCAAAGGGTGAGGCTGTTCATGGAAGCCTCAGACCCTAGGATATATATTACAGTCAAGGAGGGACCTTTTGTCTTCACAAAGCCCTCCACTATAGATCCAACTAGGCAAGTGGCCAAGTCATATGCTGAAATGAGTAAGGATGAAATTGCACTTGCTACCATGGATAAGAGAGCACAAAACATAATAGTAAATGCAATTGATGATTCCACCTTCCAAAACTTGGTGCACTTTGAGACTGCCAAGGATATGTGCGATACACTCATTGTGTGTATGGAAGGTAGTGAAGAAGTGAGGGATGATAGGAATTCCCTCCTTAAACAGGAGTATGAAGCCTTCAGGAAACATAGACCGGAATGCATAGCTGACTACTATTAAAGGTTCTTTAGAGTAGTGAATGAGCTGAGGACCTATAGAAGGGTCTTCAGTCATTATGAGTTGAATGACAAATTCCTAAGATCTCTAACTAGAGATTGGGATAAAAAAATCTATGCCATCAGAGAAGTGGCAAAGCTGGGTGAGACTCCTCCCTATATACTGTTTGGAAAGCTGCTCTCCTATGAAATACTATCTGCAAGGAAGGAGGAGGACACATCCACCAGGCCTCATGCAAAAGGAGAGAGTTGTGGCTCTCAAAGCTGAAAGATCTAAGAAGATCAAAACAAGAATGCCTTCTCCACCAAGAAGGGTCGCTGACTCAGAAAATTTTGAGCCCAACACATCTGACAGCAACTCATCAGATGAGGAGTTTGCTGCCTTCTTAAGGCACTTCAAGAAGCTGATGAGGAGGAAGCAGTGGAAGAACAAACCTTCCTCCTCCTCACATCCCAAGAAGGAACACAGCAGATCAAAAAGGCAGCACCCCAAGGGTGAAAGGTATGACCCTAAACATGTTAAACATATTTCAAATAATGTTATATATTATTACTGCAGCAAGCCTGGACATGTAAAAGCTTACTGTCCAGTTAAGAGGAAAGAAAGAGGTGATAAGAAGTCTCATCACCAAAAGGGAAGGAAAGGTGAAAAATACTTTCTAGCAAAGAAGGAGAAAAGCATGAGTGAATCTGAGTCTTCATCCTCAGATTTTGAAGAAGAAGAAGAAGAAGCCTACATTGGGCTATTTGCAGCTGAAGAAGATGAAGATTATCCAGCTGCTAAGGTTGGCATCAGGGCCCCTATATCACATTCAGATAGTGATAATGAGGAGGATGAAAAAGAAGATAAATGTTATGGCTTAATGACCATTTCTGATGATGAAGAAAGTCAGGATAATCCTGATAAGGTATCAACTCCTCTCCTTCCCTCTTCTGATTATAAGTTAGTACCAGAATATGAAGCATGCTCATCTAATGATGAGAGTGGTTCAGAACTTGAATTGGATGTCAATCAATTGATTGACAAGTATGGTGATCTTTTGGAAGCTCTGAAAAAGAGCAAGAAGCAAGCCAAGAGGAAAGCTCTAGAGATTGCTTCCCTTCAGCAGGCAAAGCCTGATTACACTGAGTCATCTACCCAGATGGCTCAGATGAGTAGACAAATAAGCTAGCTGAAGGGAATTACAATA
Organism: Dactylorhiza incarnata; assembly: GCA_033032865.1. Lineage (NCBI taxonomy): Eukaryota > Viridiplantae > Streptophyta > Magnoliopsida > Asparagales > Orchidaceae > Dactylorhiza > Dactylorhiza incarnata. The sequence goes on from JAWHQI010000016.1 coordinate 4,401,581, forward strand.
TTCCAATTAAACGTCATTAGCCAAAAGACAAGATCAACAAGGACAGTGAGGAGAAGCTTCTCAAAGAGAAGAGCTTGGTGGCTCAATCCTCCAAACCCAAATCCATACTGCCATTATTGACACCTTCTCCTCCAAAACTAATAGGAGAGGGCTAGGTTTCAATAAAGTGGCAGTAGGTGCTGAGAATGGAGGAAAGGGCCAGGCTAAAGGTAAGCATCATGCCACCTTTCAAAAATTGTTGCTTCCCTCCAATAGGTATGACCAGGACAACATGTATGGTCACTCGAAGAATGGAAGTTCCTATAGGAAGGAAAATACTCATTACTATAACAGAAGAAAGGGGATGGGGATGAGTGTTTTGAAAGCTCCCCATGAAGAAATTCAAATGACCCATCCAGCTGGACAATTTGTGTTTGGTACTTCAGACACTTCATTCAAGGATAAGGAAGCTGGTTCTTATAAATCCCAATTAGCAAAAAAACACGGATGTTGTGAAGCCTATAATCAAGTCAAACAACACTGTTTTTGATGCCATCAACTCTTACTTGGCTGCCAAGCTAAGACCAACTGATGTCATTCAGAAAAAGTCTGATAAGACTTGTTGGATCGATAGGAGACCTTAGAGGGGGGTGAAAAAGGGAATACAAATCTTTTTAAAAGTTTAAGCAATTTACTAAATTGTTTTTTAAAATAAACGAGAGCGAAATAACAATTTAGCTAAATGGAAGAGAATATTGTAATTTGGTATTTTAGATTTTATGCCAAATGAAAGAATTAAAGTAAACACAAATATAAACATGAATGTATTATATTTTAGAGTGTTTACATAAATTCGATTTCAATATCGCTAGTAATTGGAGGCATACAAATGTAAACAAAATTTCCATTTCTATACTGACACGTATCCCCACGAACTGGTGGCTTTAGCCATCCTTCCCCAGATATGGCCTCAAGCCGCTCTAGCCAATCCTTCCCTAGATATGGCCTCGAGCACCCCCTAGATCTAATCACATAGACATAATCGCCATCACACGCAGTGAATTCCCCCTAAGCCGCGCAAGGACCTAGTCGCCAACACAAGGTGAATTCTTTATACGGTTACAAAATGTATGGAATGAAAATAATGATAACAATAATAAAAAACCCATATATGAGATCTTCTGAAGTCGGGTATGAAGGATCGCTGTAGAATGAGTGAGGTCAAAGTGATCGTCCTTCATATGTAGCATAACGTAGTCCTCCTCCAAAATTCTCTAAAAGCTTTTTGTGGGAGATCCATCTTCGGCAGCATAACCGCAATAGAAATTTGGCACTAGTATTCTCTCTGGGATGTCTTACAAAAATGAGAGAGACATAATCATTCTATACAACTTGGAGTTAGTGCATGCGGTAGCTCCAAGCGCCTGCGGTAGCAGTCATGTAGAGGCGGTTATGAAACCGTCACGGCGTGGCGTTGTGGAACGAGCTGGAGCTAGCGGTAGCGCTAGCTCCTGCGGTAGCGCTAATGCCTACGATATCGGCTAGTGCTTGCGGTAGTTCTCCATTCAGAGAATTTGATTCCAAGCTGCTTTCTACCTATGGAGTATTGCACCTATAGTTCATGCACACAATAAACACACGACAAGCAAGATCAAATACAATATGGGATTTGTTATTCTCAAACAAGGGGTTGTGACACATATGTCCAACAATCTCCTAATTTTGATAATAAAAATTCCTCTTAGCAATAAATCAACAATGGTGTTTATAGTATATGCTAAGCGAGATAATTGTGCAACTATAGTATATGATAAGCATGAGAGTTGTGCATACTCCCCCTATCTTAATGCTCCCCCTACATAAATGCAATTTATGTTTTACTCCCCCTAAATGATAGATTACATGGATTATTCTCCCCTTAATCTTGTAGATTTCTCCTCTAGATTTTTTCAATTAATCTCCCCCTTTTGGTATTATCAAAAGAAGGTGGGGAAAGGGAAGTAAGGAGTCTTTCTTTATAAATGATAAATCATGATCGAGCTTTTGTAAAAATTGGTAATGATAAAGAGTTTAAGCAAGGTATATAAGAGATTTCAAATAAATAAATAAGAGTTTTAAGCAAATAGAAGATTATAAGGAAAAAACATTTGTAAGCAAGAAAATCATAAGTATAAATATGAGTTTAAGTTCAAAGAGTAAAGATGTTTAATCTTTTTGAAATCTCATAGTTGTACATAAAGTTACCAAGCATGAAATGAATATATCAAAAAGAGAATATACTACAATATTACATAATTTCAAGTTTAGGAGATACCAAACATTGTAGAGATCATGCTAGTTTATCTAGCGTATTTCTTATAGAAAGAGTAGTATAGATAAAGCATTGGAATCCAATACTCATGAGAAAAAGTGTTATGAAAGATAACGATGTGCACATAAGTGAATTTTGAGCAATGTTAACGAGTGATTTAAATCACAAAATACAAGACATGTGTAGAGCAAAGCGCACAATAAAACACAAGTATATTAACTCTTACACACTTTAATGCACATAACTTAGAAAAAAGTGGTATAATAACCAAGGTTTGCACAAGACACTTTACTATTCTTTCCAAGGTGCTCAACCTCACAATGCTTATGAAGACTTATCAGGAGGTTCAAGTAGTGCTTGGTGGAGTTATATTTGTCTATTTTTATTTTTGTTCACTTTTGTGAGACAACATTCTCCGAATACACTTGTTTTGCAAACCTAACACAATTTTTAAACTCAACCACTTTTCTTAATTTCTTAAGTGCAATTCAAATGTATGTAGGTAATAAAGTTACGCAAGTTTTAATTCATTGTACAATTACATTACACAAGCATGCATTTTTAGATTTAAACACACATGTAGATTCCCAAAATAAGTGAGTGAAAATGAATCATTATCATTCACAAAACATTTACCCATACTTAAAGGCATGCTAAGCTTGGTTCTACATAAATTTTTAATATAATTGATGCACTTAATTAGATATATCAAAGCATGATAAACAAAACAATGTTCATAGTAATTTGAATGAATAAATGTTAACATTGTAAATAATAGAATTCATACATGCTTGATATTAACAATAAAGATCATACAGTTTTTTTTAAGTTTTTAATGAAAGAAAAACAGAAAACCAAAAAAAAAAATTTTGTATTTTTTAAATTTGAAATTTTGTAGTTGATTTTCCATTATATAAATAAAACAAAAATAGCAAATGTAGGAAATACAAAACAAAGTAGAACATATAAATTAACATAATTTTAATGATTTTTAGAAATTTTAAAAAACAAGAAAATCGAACACTCGAGCTAGCGCCGACGGTAGGTGCTAGCGCCGCAAACAGTGACCTATTTTTATAGAAATTTAAATTTTCACTTTTTGATCTTGATTAAGTGTCCTTAAAGTAGTTTCATGTAGAAATTTCAGAATTTTTAGAGATCTCTAGGTGGATCAAATTTGCATGAAACTTTGGCTTTTTTAAATATTTCTGTTTTATAAAATCATTTAAGCACAAAAAGATAAATTATGCAAACACAAGAGGACATTTTCGAACAACCCAAATATGCATGATTTATGTGATAAGTAAATAGAATGTTCATGAAATGAGTAATATAAGTATGTCCTAAGATTAAAAACTACCTAAACTAAATGACTACACCCTCGCACCATATTAAGTGATGGATGTGCATGAGTAGTTGCACACATGCCATAAGTTGGGGTGATAATCCCATATGCACACACTAGAGAAAGCTCAACCTAGCACTCTTTCCCCCAGTGCCTCACAAGGCAACACTAGAGCCCTCCCCGGTTAAGGCCAAGACATGACATAGAGGATAGGTCTCTAATGCATACAACCCTATGCCCCTGTTATTGTGAGATATGAAGTCAAAGGTGAATAATATTTGGACAACCAATGCTTTTAAACTATGTGTTGATTTATAAACTATGGTTTTTGCTTAATGTAAGGAATTATAGAAACATATAAAGCCGCATAGTTTTTCTACTTTTATGAGATGGCGATATGAGATAACTAGCACAAGTACTAATATTCAAATAATGTTAAAATGATGAGTTTTGGGCTTAATGTCACGTCATAAGATTAACATTAATATTACATGTATTCCAAAATAGAGTTTCAAATTATTGATCTAGAATAAAGTGATAATTTAGTTTGATTTATTATTATTATTATTACAAAGTTAATTCTAGAGTCTACATATACGTGAGAAACATGCAATCAATAGCAAAGCATATCAATACACCAAATAATGTAAAGAAAACATTATTCATATTTTTATCATAAGATTCATAATTCCTAGGTGATAAACATTATTGATTTGAGATATTTCTTGATAGAACATAAATTATGATTATAAAGAATTTTGTATAGAATATATGTTAGATCATCATGATGTATGTGCATTCTATTCCTTCTAGACTTATGGCAATATGATTTGGTGATTTTCTTTTGAATGATCAAGTTTCATTTGTAAGTCTAGAAAATGATGATCATGCACTCAAATTAAAGACAAAGATCACATATATAAAGTTTTGAAATTTATAATAAAATTGCATTCAATAATTTAATTTACTGATCTTTGGTTTTGCATGATAATATATGATTCATGATACAATATTCATATATATTCTAATGATTAATCCATAAACTATGTGTTTGTTAGAATTTTAGTATTCTATTATAATTTCAAATCACACAGTTATCATGAAATTTGAATAACATTGTAGATGGTATACCTAGCATATAAATTTAAGCATACACTTACGAAGTGATGCTAGGATGATGAGTTTGAATACAATGTTATTTTATAGGATTAATGGAGAAAATGTTGCATGTAATATGAGAAGATTTCAAATTAATTTTCTTTAGACCTAGAATGAAATGATTGAACTTTTGATTTGAACTTAATGATACAAGATGATTCTAAGGTATAAATACATGCAAACAATGGTGATACACATCACACACATAATACCTAAATCAATATATGAAACAATTATACTAAGGATAGCATGTAATGAAAAATCTATAGACACAGAAATTGCCAAAATAAGAAAACTAAAATAAGTTTTAAACAGAGTTGAATTTGGGAAATTTGACATCACCAAAGGAACTCAAAAGGACAAGCTTGGTTCTCCGTTAGATGGAGATTTCCGTGCTCTTTCCAAACACATTTTAAACACGAAAATCGGATGAGTGGATCAAAAGATATGGTCATTTGAAGTTTTGATCGAAAACTCGCATTTTTGAAGGATTAAACATGCATTTTGTGAATTTTTGTTTTCAATTCTACTTGATAATATTCTTCATTATAAGTGTTATCATATGAAGCAAACAAAATAGAAAATAATCAAAATGTTGCGCATTTTAAGTTTTAGCCTAAGCCCTTTAATAATCCATTTAAATCCATGCTTTAAAATAATTTCAATAGTCTTGATAATAATTTCAATATTCAATTTATAATGATGATTCAAGACATTTATCGGTAAACGATTTAAAAGGATAAAAACTAAAAAGATGAGAGATATGTCACTTTTTAAAAAACATATGACTTTTTATTCAATTTGATTTATATGTTATAAAGCTTTAAGTGATAAAGTCATATTTGAAATATTTATAAGGTGACCAAGGCATGTTAGCTAAAAAAACATAGAAAATAAAAATAACAGTAAGCATATCAAGAAGTAGCATTATATATATCATTTTTATTAGTTTCTACTTCATGCATTTGAAAGATACTAATTGATAAGTGATTTAGATATCCAAAGTTGACTATGTGTAATGGTTCCTTTGGGTACCCAAATATAGCATGATGATTTTTGGGGAGACAAGGATGAATGGGCCCTTTCAATTAATGTTGATGTGTCATTTTTCTTTATGGGTCTCCATTCATACCTTAGTTGTTTATCACTCAAATCCATATGATGATTATGTGACATCATTATATGATGATATTTGTTTGAAAAATAATTCATTGGGGATTTGTGTTTATTCAAATTATTTTTCAAAATAGATTGATATTGATAATCATAATGAAATTTATTATATGGATTCTTTGAAAGTTTATAAGACTGATAGTCTTTCTTTAGAAGTGATTGTTGATAGAGTGGGTTACAATATGTGTTAAATAATTGGTTCTTATTTTGATGATTTTCATTTCCACTCTTTCTTATAGACATACTCTTATAATGTGAAGGAAAATATTTTATAGTTTGATTTTCATGAAAAGGAGCTTTTAAATTTGAGTCATAATTGAAAATATATAGAGACTTATAATAGTGACTATTAAGAATTTTGTGAGGATCATAATTCCTTTTGAAACTAAACTCCTTTTGAGTTGATGTGTGAAAATGGTCATTTTTAGAAATGATTGTGTATGTTAGTTTATCTTTGTTATTCAAAATCTTATGATGAAAGTCATCACTAGAAATTAGAATTTTTTAAAAAATATTTTAATTGTCGTAACTTACAAGTTAAAGCATCATTTTCAATTATCAATTTTTCATTATGCTCTTTAGAAACTAAGAGCCCTTTTTCAATATCCTAGAATTTTTCTTTTAATAGATTGCAATCAAAACAAGGCTTTGAAATTGTAATAAAAGAGCAAGATGGAGAAGTCATATCATAATTAGACTCTACATTAACATTAGCTTTTAACCTTTTATTTTCTAAATGTAATTTATCATTTGTAATTTTCAATTTCTTAATTTTACGTTTAGCAATTTGTAGCATATGTAATGCGGAAATAGAATTTGTCACAAAGAGAGAAGAATTTGATTTACTTACATTGCTATCGGAAGAGGCAAGATTTGAACTTAAAGTTCCTGTAACATCTTTTTGGCACTTCTATTCCAAAGATAAGATTTTTTCTTCTCTTCCACTTGATGTGCACTCTATGGTTTCATCCTGAGAGATTCTTTCTTGAATGCTTGTGCTAATTTGAATGTTTTACAATTGTTGTGCATGCTCCAAACCTATGCACAGAAGATCAAACATTTCATCAAGAAATTTCCAAACTTTGTAAGCATTAGTAAAACCATAAATCAATTTGGGAATATCTTTAGATAGAGCGCAAAATAAAGTATTCATAGCCTTCACATTTAAATGACATTACTATTTATTTGATTCATCCGCTGGTCTTATTATTGCTGTATTCCAAATTTTGATATCATATGAGTTAAAAAAGATTTCATTAATATTTTCCACCCTTTATAATTTTGCCTTCAAATAAGGGTGGTGCCAAAGATTTTTCATTTATATAAATGTTTCTCCCACTAGTAGAAGCGAGATCATGAGACGCCATTATTCCCGGTTTTTAAACTGATTTGGAATAACTTCGCCCTGATACCACTTGTTGGATCGATAGGTGCCCTTAGAGGGGGGTGAACAAGGGAAAAAATCTTTTTATAAGTTTAAGCAATTTACTAAATTGTTTTTTAAAATAAACGAAAGGGAAATAACAATTTAGCTAAAAGGAAGAGAATATTGTAATTTGCAATTTTAGAATTTATGCCAAATGAAAGAAATCAAGTAAACACAAATAGAAACATGAGTGGATTATATTAAAGAGTGTTTACATAAATTTGATTTCAATATCGCTAGAAATCGGAGGCGTACAAATGTAAAAAAAAAACTTTTCTATACCGACTCGTATCCCCACGAACTGGTGGCTTTAGCCAATCCTTCACCGGATATGGCCTCAAGTCGCTCTAGCCAATCCTTCCCCGGATATGGCCTTGAGCACCCCCTATATCTAATCACCTAAACCTAGTTGCCAACACACGCGGCAAATTCCCCCTAAGCCACGCAAGGACCTAGTCTCCAGCACAAGGAAAATGCTCTATACGATTACAAAATGTATGGAATGAAAATAATGATAACAATAATAAGAACTCCCTATATGAGATCTTCTGAAGTTGGAGATGAAGGATCAATGTAGAATGAGCGAGGTCGAAGCGATCATCCTTCGGATGTAGCGTGACGCAGTCCTCCTCCAGAATTCTCCTTAAGCTTTTTGTGGGAGATCCATCTTCGGCAGCATAACAATAATGGAAATTTGGCACTAGTAATCTCTCTGGGATGTCTTACAAAAATGAGAGAGAAATAATCATTTTATACAACTTAGAGTTAGCGCCTGCGGTAGCTCCTAGCGCCCGCGGTAACGATCGTGTAGAGGCGGTTACGAAACCATCGCGGTGTGGCATTGTGGCACGAGATGGAGCTAGCGCCAGGTGGTAGTGCTAGCACCTGCGGTAGAGCTAACGCCTACAGTATCAACTAGCACAGGTAGGAGTGCTCAGATAATTTGATTCCAAGTTGCTTTCTACCTATGGAGTATTGCACCTTTAGTTCTTGTACACTATAAACTCATGACAAGAAAGATAAAATACAATATGGGATTTGTTATTCTCAAGCAAAGGGTTGTGATATATATGTCCAACAAGACTAACTATAGACAGTCAAGCAGCCAGGTTATCACAAACAGGAATGGGAAGAATGATGTTGCCTTCTTCACTGAACACACGCATGCTCCTTCCACCTCAAAGATTGTTTAAAAAAGAAGGTACAACATTCATGAATGTTGGTGTTATGGTAAAGTAGGACACTTTACCATAGATTGTTAGCACAACACTAGTGTGCCTAATACAAAGAGGACCTTTCCTGCAAAGGTTGTTGTGAGTGAAAGAGTGGCTGTTTATGCTAACAGGAACCTAAGACCCAAAAACAATTGGGCTCCTAAGGGAAAATGAATTGCATTTTGCAGGATAATTCCAGTACCATCCTACGGGAGATATGGAACTTGAATAGTGGGTTCTCAAGGCACATGACAGGTTCAAGGAGTCTTCTGCAGTATTAGATTCCTGTGAAGAATGGACAAAAAATTATCTTTGGAGGTTCTCAAAAAGGAGTCACCAAAGGATATGGTATGATCACAAATTACATATTCTCAATAACAAGGGTAGCTTATTTTGAAGGGTTGCAACACAACCTTGTAAGCATAAGTCAACTATGTGACTTGGGCTATGTCATTGAATTCCACAATGACAAGTGCTTGATCAAAAGGTCAATTGACTTAAAGATCATTCTCGCAGGCACTAGGAGTGAGAATGTTTATTGCTTAGATTTTATTTGCAATAATTCTCTATCTCCTGTATGTCTTGTAGCTAATGAAAGTGAATCTTTTTGTGTTCAATGGCACAAGAGACTTGCCCACATTAACTACAAGATAATCTATGGACTATTTTCAAAAAACCTTGTTAGGAATAGTCCAAATTTGAAATGTATTTGACCATGTCATGCATGCCAAAAGGGAAGCAAACTAGGGCCACCTTTAAAAGTATTAGCTCCAAAGACACTGAAAGATGTCAATATCTCTTGCATATGCTCTTGTTTGGTCCTTTGCCCACTCAGAGCCTAGGTGGGAAGTTGTATACTTTAGTTATTGTTGATGATCACTCAAAATATACATGGGTATTCTTCCATAAGAAGAAATGTGATACATTAGACATCTTCATAAACCCTGTCAAGGCAATTCAGAATGAACTACAATGTACTGTGGTCAGAACTAGAATTGACCATGGTAAAAATTTTCAATCTAGGGCCATGACAAAGTTTTCAAGAATTTTGTATCACACAAGAGTTTTCCTCCACAAGGACTCCACAGCATAATGGTGTGGCTGAGAGGAGGAATAGGACCTTGATAGAAGTTGGGAGAACATTGCTTAGTGATTCCTCACTTCCAGAATATTTCTGGGCTGAGGCAGTCAATACTGCTTGTTATGTTCTCAATAGAGCTTCTATCAATAAGGCACTTGGAATAACCCCCTATGAGATTCTGAAAGGAATACAACCAACAATTTCATAATTTAGAATCTTTGGTTGCAAATGTTATATTTTGAATAATGGAAAATCCCATCTAACAAAGTTTGCTGAAAAATGCAATGTTGGGGTTCTTGTTTGATATAGCTCACATAATAGAGCCTATAGAGTATACAACAAGAAGACTCATGTTGTTAAAGAGTCAATGCATGTTGTATTTGATGAAACCAGTCTGCTTTATAAGGGCTGGTCCAGTTCTCCTATTCTGACAGATAAAGAACAGAAGATACAAGAAATGTCTATCCAAGACATACCCAGCACCAGCAGAATTAATTCATAGTGTGTTGTTTCTGAAGATGAAGATTAGGAGGATGCTGAAGAACCTGCTGCCATAGAAGAAGAGTTGCAGAATATAGACAGATTACCTGCATCAACCAGAAATCTGAGGGATCATTTAAGAAACTAGAGAATTGGAGATGAGAACCAAGGGGTGATCACCAGAAGTAGGTCTCACAATGAAGCTCTATTCCTGAGCTATCTATCTCAGATGGAGCCCAAGAAGTTTGAAGAAACTAATAAAGATACATTTTTTATTCAAGCAATGCAAGAAGAGCTTCTACAATTCAAAAGGTGCAAAGTATGGAAATTGGTGCCAAAACCTCAAGGACACAACATAATTGGCACCAAATGGATCTACAAAAACAAGCTAGATAAGAATGGCATCATCATCAAGAATAATGCTAAACTGGTAGCCAAGGGATATATGCAAGAAGAAGGTATTGACATTGATCAAACAATTGCCCTAGTTGCATGGTTAGAAGCAATAAGGCTATTCCTTACCTATGCTGCCCACAAGGGGTTCAAGGTATACCGGATGGATGTCATGTCAGCCTTCCTAAATGGAAATTTGAAAGAGGAGGTATTTGTAGAACAACCATCAGGTTTTGTACATCCTACTCTTACCTCCCATGTTTATATACTTAGGAAAGCATTATATGGTCTAAAGCAAGCCCCTAGGGCTTGGTATGAGACCTTGTCTAACTTTCTCATCAAGAACAAGTTCTTAAGGGGAAAGATAGATAGTACATTGTTTCTTAGGGAAACAAAGGGCAAGTGTTTCCTAGTCCAAATTTATGTTGATGACATACAAAAGGTTTGCCAACCTTATGCAGGGGGAGTTTGAGATGAGCAATATGGGAGAGCTCAAGTACTTTTTAGGCCTCCAAGTGAAATAGTTTGATGAGGGCATATTCATCTCTCAGACCAAGTACACTAGGGAGCTTATCAAGAAGATTGGGATGAAATCTGCTTCCACCATGAAAACTCCCATAGGGTCAAATATTTCCCTAGACAAGAATGAGAAGGGAAAATCCTTTCTTGAATCCATGTATAGGTGTATTATTAGACCCCTCTTGTATTTGACTGCTAGTAGACCAGACATTATATATGCAACATGTGTTTGTGCTAGATACCAAGCATTCCCCAAGTCTTTGGAATAATTCCCTCAATGTTCCCTTGATTTGAAGAGGAATCACACTCAATGCTAACTACATATTGTATTTGATAAACCCTATTTCACATCATGTATATGCAGGGTTAGGTTATTCCAAATCATGGAATAGTTCTAGGGTTTTACGGTCAAAACCGCTGAGACGACATCAAGGTCTGAGCTGAACCGCTGAGACGCAGCTATAGCCGCTGAAAAGGAGTCTGCCTCAGCTGAGCTGCATTTAGACAGAAACCGCTGAGAAGACTAACTGTCTAAGAAGATCCGCTAAGACGAAGACAGATTCAGCCGCTGAGACTGAAGACTATCTCAGCCCAACCTCTAAGATAGATTCATATTTGAATAAAGCACTGGCAGGATCTGCTTTTGGCGCAAGTGACTGTAATGAAAGATAGAGTTTTCTATTCCTCTCCACACTATGTCAGGGCCCTCTTTACAGCCGTTGAAGATTGAAGGGTGTATAAAAGAAAAGGTTAGGGCAATATAAAAGGTGTCGAACATAATCCAAATGGCAAACTACTGTGCCATTGATAGCTTCCACAGATATCTCTCAGCCTGCTTCCTGAAGCTACAAGCAAGCATCTGAGATAAAATAGCTCTTCCAGATTCAATCCAAAAGAGCAAGAAAATCATTCTTCCTCATCTGAAGAAGAAGACCAGATAGAAACAAGGACTAAAGCTTCTGTTATTCAGCTCTGTTTCAAGACAGCACTAGCTGTGAATCAACAATAGAAGAGAAACACTGAAAGATTTATCTTTACAAGTCCTCTATTGTAAGCAAACATTATAACCTCTATAAGAACATTAGTGTTCTGAGTGTGTAGGGCCTTGTGCTTGAGTTTGTAGGGTTATTGAGCCTGAGATTGTAGGGCTGTTGAGCCTGAGTGTGTATGGTTGTTGAGCCTGAGCTTGTAGAGTTGTACTCCCAGCTTGAGGTGTAGGATCTCTGTTGAGATCTGAGGTAGGGATTCTTGATAGTCCTGAGGTAGGAAATCAGGAGGATTTCTTAGTTATAATAGTTGGAGCACTCTAAGTTGGTAGGGTTGTTGAGCCTGAGGTAGGGAAGTTGGGCCTAAGGTAGGGTTTAGAGCAAACCTGAAAGATCCTAATGGATCTGTGTTGTAAGCTCTTGGAGCTAAGTCTGAAAGAGGTTTCCTTGTCTAAGAAACTGTTAGGAAGGTGTAGATGGAAAGTGGAAAACCCATTGACACACTATCTTGGTGAACCACTATAAACACATATGTGCTTTCTGTGGTTTGCATTTGTTTTACTTAATCACCAACAACTGCTAGCTGTGGATAAGAAAATTCAAAGAAAACTATTCACCCCCCTCCCCTCTAGGTGAATTAGACTACTGCCTAATAAACTATCAAGTGGTATCAGATCGAGGTTGATTAATAAAGACTTAACAGTTTGACCAGATACTACAAGGAGTAGTTAAGTCTGAATACAATGGCTGCCAATGGAGGTAAGAAGGAGATGTGATCAATGAAGTTTCCCATATACAGGAAGGAGACTTTTGGCATATGGAAGCAAAGTGTAAGGCTGTTCATGGATGCCTCAGACCCTAGGATATATATAACAATCAAGGAGGGATGTTTTGTCTTCATAAAGCACTCCACTATAGATCCAACTTGGCAAGTCGCCAAATCATATGCTGAAATGACTAAGGATGAAATTGCACTTGCTATCATGGACAGGAGAGCACAAAACATAATAGTAAATGCAATTGATTATTCCACCTTCCAGAACTTGGTACACTATAAGACAGTCAAGGATATGTGAGATACACTCATAGTGTATATGGAAGTTGCTGAAGAAGTGAGGGATGATAGAAAATCCCTCCTTAATCAGGAGTATGAAGCCTTCAGGCAACACGGCCTGGAATGCATAGCTGACTAATATGAAAGGTTCTTTAGAGTGGTGAATGAGCTGAGGACATATGGAAGGGTCTTCAGCCATTCTGAGCTGAATGATAAATTCCTGAGATCTCTAACTACAGACTGGGATACAAAGATATGTGCCATCAGAGAAGTGGCAAAGTTGGATTAGACTCCTCCCCCATACATTGTTTGGAAAGCTGCTCTCCTATGAGTTGCAGTTGTCTGCAAGGAAGTACGAGGACACATCCACCAGGCCTCATGAAAGGGAGAGAGATGTGGCACTCAATGCTGAAAGCTCTATGAATAGCAAGGAAAGATTGCCTTCTCCACCAAGAAGGGCTACTGACTCAGAAAAATCTGAGCTCAAAACATCAGACAGCTACTCATCAGATGATGAGTTTTTCGCCTGCTTAAGGCACTTCAAGAAGCTGATGAGGAGGAAGTAGTGGAAGAACAAACCTTCCTCCTCCTCACATTCCAAGAAGGAACACAGTAGATCAGAAAGACATCACCCCAAGGGTAAGAAGGTATGACATTAAACATGTTAAACATATTTCAAATAATGTTATATGTTATTGCTGCTCAAGCCTAAACATGTCATAGCTTATTGTCCAGTAAAGATAAAGGAAAGAGGTGATAAGAAGCATCATCACTAGAAGGGAAGGAAAGGTGAAAAATCCTTTCTTGCAAAGAAGGAGAAGAGCTAGAGTGAATCTGAGTCTTCATCCTCAGATTCTGAAGAAGAAGAGGGAGCCTACATAGGGTTGTTTGCAACTGAAGAGGATGAAGATTTTCCAGTTGCTAAGGTTGGCATCGGGGCCCCTCTGTCACATTCAGACAGTGACAATGAGGAGGATGAAGATGAAGAAAAATATTATGGCTTGATGGCCATGTCTGATGATGAAGAAAGTCAGGATAATCCTGATAAGGTATCAACTCCTCTCCTTCCCTCTTCTGATTATGAGTCAGTACCAGAATTTGAAGCATGCTCATCTAATGATGAGAGTGGTTCAGAATATGAAGTGGATGTCAATCAATTGATTGATAAGTATTGTGCTCTTTTGGAAGCTTTAAAAAGAGCAAGAAGCAAGCCAAGAGGCAAGCTCTAGAGATTGCTTCCCTTCAGCAAGCAAAGCATGATTGCAATGAGTCATCTACCCAGGTGACTTAGATGAGTAGAGAAATAGGCCAGCTGAAGGGAATTACAATATTCCAATTATGCACCATTAACCAAAAGAACAAGGTCATCAAGGACCTTGAGGAGAAGCTTCTCAAAGAAAAGAGCTTGGTGGCTCAATTCTCCAAACCCAAATCCATACTGCCCATTATTGACACCTTCTCCTCCCAAACTGATAGGAGAGGGATAGGTTTCAATTGTGGGATCTTACGGCGCCCTTAGAGGGGGGGGGTGAATAAGGGAATAAAAATCTTTTTATAATTTTATGGAAATTACTAAATTGTTAAAAGTAATATTAGAACACAAAATAACAATTTAGCTAAAGGAAGAAAAATATCATAATTTGCTAGTTTAGGATTTAGAAATAAGTGCTAAATTGTTATATGATGAAATAGATTAAGATAAACAATTTAGACAAAGTGATTTGAATTGAAAGCTTTGTAACCAATATTTTAGAGATAACGCCAAAAGTGAGAAATCAAGTAAACACAAATAGAGACATGATTGTATTTATATAAAAATGGTGTTTACATAAATTTGATTTCTATATCGCTAGAAATCAGAGGCGTACAAATGAAAATATCTTTTCCTTTTCTATACCGACTCGTATCCCCAGAACCGGTTGGCTTTAGCCTATCCTTCCCCGGATAATGCCTCAAGCTGCTCAAGCCAATCCTTCCCCGGATATGGCCTCCAGCCCCCCTAGATCTAATCACCTAGAACTAGTCGCCAACACAAGGTGAATTTCCCCCTAAGTCCTACCCAGACCTAGTCGCCAACACAAGGCGAATTAACTAAACGGTTACAAAGAAAGTATGGAATGAATGAAAGATAAAGATAACAATAGTAAAACTCCCTATATGAGATTTCTGAAGATAAGGATGAAGGATTGTTGTAGTATGAGTGAGGTCGAAGCGATCGTCCTTCGGATATAGCGTGACGTAGCCCTCCTCCAGAATTCTCCTTAAGCTTTTTGTGGGAGATCCAACTTCGGCAGCATAACAGCACTGGAATTGTGGCACAAGCAACCTCTCTGGAAGTTCTAACCCAAAACGAGAGATAGCACATTGTTTTATAGATCTTGGAGCTAGCACCTGCGATAGCTGATAGCGCCTGCGGTAGCGTTCGTGTGGAGCGGTTGCAAAAACCATCGACTGCGTGGCTCTCTGCACGAACTTGAGATAGCGCCTGCGGTAGCGATAGCGCTGGCGGTAGCGGGAGATAGCGCTGGCGGTAGTGGGAGATAGCGCTGGCGGTAGCGGTCGTGTTGAGCGGTTGTGGAACCGTCGAAGGCGTGGCGCTGTGTACGAACTCGAGATAGCGCCAGGCGGTAGCGCTGCTCCTTTCAAAAGATTGTTCCAAGCTGCTTTATACCTGTGCAGTATTGCACCTATAGTTCCTGTACACTATAAACACACTACAAGCAATATCAAATACAATATGTGATTTGTTATTCTCAAACAAAGGGATGTGACACACATGTCCAACAATCTCCCCCTTTTGATAATAACAAATCATATAAGCAAGAAATCAACAATAGTGTTTTTAGATAAGATAAGCAAGATAAAAGTGCAACTATAGTAAATGATACACATGATAATGTGCATACGCCCCCTAACTTAATGCTCCCCCTACATAAATGCAATTTATGTGTTACTCCCCCTAAATGATAGATTTCATGAATTAGTCTCCCCTTATTTATCTATATTTCTCATATATAGATTTCTTCAATTAATCTCCCCCTTTTGATATTATCAAAAGAAGGTGGGGTGAGGGTAGTAAGGAGGCAATTATATATCATGATCGAGCATTTCGAAATATAAATAATGATAAAGAGTTTAAGCATAGCATATATAAGAGATTTCAAATATAAAGATAAGTGTTGTAAGCAAGTGGAAGATTATAATAAACATCTTTTTGTAAGCATGAAAAGCATAAGTAGAAATATGAGTTTTAGTTCAAAATTGAAAGATGTTTTAACCTTTTTGAAATCTCAAAGTTTTTCATGAAAATACCAAGCATGAAATGAACATATCAAAGAGAGATTAAACTACAATGTTACTTAATTCTAAGTTCAAGAAATACCAAAACATTGTAGAGATCATGCTAGGTTTATCTAGTGCATTTTTATATAAATGTAGTATAAATAAAGCATTAGAATCCAATACTCATGAGAAGAAGTGTTATGAAAGATAATGATGTGCACATAAGTGTATTTTGGGCAATATTAACAATGGATTTAAACCATCAAAATACAAGACATATGTAAAGTAAAGTGCACAATAAAACACAATTAAATTACTTTCACACACTTTTAATGCACATAATTTTTTTAACAAAGTGGTGTAATAACTAAGGTTTGCACAAGACACTTTACTATTCTTTCCAAGGTGCTCAACCTCACAATGCTTATGAAGACTTATCAGGAGGTTCAAGTAGTGCTTGGTGGAGTTATATTTGTCTACATATATAATTTTTTGTTCACATTTGTGAGACAACATTCTCCGAATACACTTGTTTTGCAAACCCAATTTTTAACTTAACCACTTTTCTAAATTTCATAAGTGCAATTCAAATGTAGTGTGGGCAATAAACTTATGCAAGTTTTAATTCATTGCACAAATACAATACACAAGCAAGCATTTTTAGATTTAGACACACATGTTGATTACCAAAATAAGTGAGTGAAATGTATCATTATCAATCATAAAACATTTACTCATACTTAGAGGCATGCTAAGCTTGGTTCTACACTTTTTTCAATACAATTGATGCACTTTAAATAGATATATCAAAGCATGATAAGCAAAACAATGTTCATAGTAATTTGAAAGAATATGTTTTAACATTGTAAATAATTCTAAATAATAGAATTCATACATGCTTGATATTGACAATAAAGATCATACAATTTTTTTTGTTTTATCAATATTAAATCAATTAAAAATAGAAAATCACAAAAACATATTTTTGTAATTTTTGAATTTTGAATTTTGAATTTTGAATTTTTGTACTTGATTTTTCATAATATGAATAAAACAAAAAATAAAAAATGTCAGCAATACAAAAGCAAAGTAAGACATATAGACTGAAATATTTTTAGTGTTTTTTAGAAATTTTGAAAATCAGAAAATTCCAAAATCCACGCTAGCGCCGGCGCTAGTGATAGCGCGGCAAATAGTACGTGATTTTTTGAGAATTTTAAAATTTTTGATTATTAATATTGATTAAGTGTCCTTAAAGTAGTTCCATGATGAAATTTCAGAATTTTTGGAGATCTCTAGGTGGATCAAATTTGCATGAAACTTTGGCTTTTCAAATTTTTGTGTTTTACAAAACCATTTAAACATGAAGATATATACTATGAAGACACAAGAGGACATTTTTTATTAAACAACCCAAAATATGCATGGTTTAAGTGATAAGTAAATAAAATGATCATGCAAAGAGTAATATAAGTACGTCCTATGATTAAAGACTACCCCAACTAAATGTCTACACCCTAGCCCCGTACTAAGTGATGGATGGGCATGAGGAGCTGCACACATGCCGTAGGTTGGGGTGTTACTCCCATATGCACACACTAGAGAACGCTCAACCTAGCACTCTTTCCCCCCAGTGCCTCGCAAGGCCCCACTGGAACCCTCCCCGGTTAAGGACAAGACATGACTTAGAGGTTAGGTCTCTAATGTATACAACCATACGCCCCCGCTATTGTGAGATATGAAGTCAAAGATGAATAATCTTTGGACAACCTATGCTTTTTAAACTATGGGTTGATTTATAAACTATGGGTTTTGTTTAATGTGATGAGTTATAAAGCCGCATAGTTTTTATTTTTACTTTTATGAGATGACGATATGTGATAACTAGCACAATTACAAATATTCAATAAGTGACAATGCTAGTATGATGAGTTTTGGGTTTAATGTCATGTCAGAAGATTAATATTAATATTGCATGTATTCCAAAATAGAATTTCAAATTATAGATCTAGAATGGAGTGATGATTTAGTTTGATTTATACTTTCATTACAAAGTTGATTCTAGAGTCTACAAATATGAGAGATACATGCAATCACTAGCAAAGCAAATCAATACACCAAATAATGTAAAGAAAACATTATTCATAATTTTTATCATAAGATTCATAATTCCTATTATCGATTTGAGATATGTATTGATAAAACATGAATTATGATTTATGATTAAAGAGAATTTTTGCATAGAATATATGTTATATCATCATGATGTATGAGAATTCTAATCCTTCTAGACTTATGATATAGTGATATAGTGATTTTCTTTTGAAAGAACATGATTGATTTGTAAGTCTAGAAAAATGATGATCATGTAGTCATATCAAAGACAAAGATCAAATATATAATGTTTTGAAATTTTTAATAAAATTTGCATTCATTAATCGAATCAATTGATCTTTGGTTTTGCATGATAATATATGATTTATGATACAATATTCATATATATGTTAATGATTAAACCATAAACTATGTGTTTGTTGGAATTTTAGTATTCTCTTATAATTTCAAATCACATAGTTATCATGATATTTTAATAACATTGTAAATGTTATACCTAGCATATGAATTTAAGCATAAACTAAGAAGTGATGCTAGAATAATGAGTTTTGGGGCAATATTATTATATATGATTTAATGGAGATAGTGTTGCATGTAATATGAGAAGATTTCAAATTAGTTTTCTTTAGATCTAGAATGAAATGATTATTCTATTTGATTTGATCTTAATGATACAAGATGATTCTAAGGTCTAAATTACATGCAAACATAGGTGACACACATCACACACATAATATCTAAATTAATATATGAAATAATTATACTAAGGATAGCATGTGATGAAAAAAAATCCATAGACATAGAAATTTCCAAATCAAGCAAACTAAGATAGCTTTTAAAACGGAGTTGAAATTGGGCAAGTTGACAGCACCAAAAGAACTCAAATGAGCAAGCCTAGTTTGCCGTTGGATGGAGATTTTTGTGCTCTTTCTGAAAATATATTAAACGCAAAAATCAAGCGAGCGGATCAAAAGATATGGATGTTTGAAGTTTTGATCGTAAACTCGCATTTTTGAAAGATTAAACATGCGTTTAGATGAATTTTTGTTTTCACTTTTTTTAGATAATATTCTTCATTATAAGGACTATCATATGCAGCAAACAAATATAGAAAAAATGTTGCTCATTTTAATTTTTAGTTTAAGCCCTTTAATAAACCATTTAAATCCAATCTTTACAATAGTTTCAATAGTCTTGATAATAATTTCAATATTCAATTTTTAATGATAATTCAAGACAATTAAGGGTAAAGGATTTAAAAGGATAAAGAACAATCAAAGATGAGAGATAGATCACTTTGAAAAAATATATGACTTATGTTCAATTTTAACTCAAATTTGATTTGATAAACATAAGGCTTAATATATGAAAGTCATATTACATGATATATAAAGTGATCATAGCATGTTTGTTCAAAAAAAAAGTGACAATTAGCATATCTTGAAGTAGAGTAGTGATATTTCATTTTTATTTGATTCTACTTCATGCAAATGAATGGATACTAATTATTAAGAGATTTAGGTATCCAAAGGGGACCTAGTGGGATGGTTCCTTTGGGTACCCAAATACATCATGTAGGCTTTTGGAGAGATAGTGATGAATGGGCCTTTACAAGTGGAGTTAGTGTTTCATTTTTAATTTTGGGCCTCCATTCATACTTTGGTTGTTTGTCTTTTAAATTCATGTTATGATTATGTGACATCTTTATATGTTTATATTTGTTTGAAAAACAATTCATTTGTGATTTATGTTTGTTCAAGTTATTTTTCAAAATAGATTGATGTTGATAATCATAATGAATTTTATTACATGGAATCTTTGAAAATTTATAAGAGTGATTGTCTTTCTTAAGAAGTGATTGTTGAAAGAGTGGGTTACAAAATGTTGTAAATAATTGATTCTTATTTTGATAATTTTCATTTCCACTCTTTCTTATAGACATACTCTTATAATATGAAGGATAATATTTTATAGTTTGATTTTCATGAAAAAGAGTTTTTAAATTTGAGTCATGATTGAAAATATATTGAGATTTATAATAATGACTCTTAAGAATTTTGTGAGGGTCATAATTCTTTTTGAAACTAGACTCCTTTTGAGTTGATGTATGAAAATGATCCTTTTTAGAAATGATTTTGTAAGGTAATTTATCCTTGTTATTCAAAATCTTATGATGAAATTCATTACAAGACATTTGAAATTTTTCAACAAAAGATTTTAATTATATTAACTTACAAGTTAAAGCATCATTTTCAACTATCAATTTTTCATTATGTTCTTTAGAAACTAAGAGCCCTTTTTCAATATCCTTGAATTTTTCTTTTAATTAATTGCAATCTAAATAAGGAATAGGAATTTTACCTAAAGAGCATGAAAGAGAATTTAACACATCAATATTTGATTCTACGTTATCGTTTGCTTTTAAGGATTTATTTTCTAAAGGTAATTTGGAATTAGCAAATTTTTATTTTAAAATTTCACATTTAGCAATTTTAAGCATACGAGATGTAGAAATAGAATTTGTTACAAAAAAAGGAAGTTTTTGATTTTCTTACATTGCTATGGGATGTGTTGCCAACAAATGAGTCCAATATTGTGACGTTGTATTCTTCTTCCTCCAAGCATAAGTCCTCATCGATTTCTTCTCTTGGATCCATAAGGAATTCCTCGTCGATTTCTCTCTTAGATTTATCATCCTCCAAGAATGAGTCCTTGTCGATTTCTTCTCTTGGATCCATAAGGAATTCCTCTTGTTCATCATCTGTAGAAGGAAGATTATAAGTATTCTCAAGAAATTTCCAAACTTCATAAGCAGTAGGAAGTGTATAAATAAGTTTGAAAATTTTTTGATCTAATGCACAATATAGACTATTCATAGATTTGGCATTTAAAAACATTTCATTTTTATTTAAAATACTTGGGGGCATTTTAATTATAATATTCCATACTTCCATATCCAAAGATTTAAGAAATTTTTCCATAAGAGTTTTCCACCCATTATAATTTTTACCTTCAAATAAAGGTGGTGCTAAAGATTTTTCATTTATAAGAAAATTTCCCTTACAAGTAGAAGCGAGATCATGAGACGCCATTATTCTTGGTTTTTAAACCGTTTGGAATAACCTGGCTTTGATACCACTTGTTGGATCTTACGGCGCACTTAGAGGGGGGTGAATAAGGGAATAAAAATCTTTTTATAATTTTATAGAAATTACTAAATTGTTTAAAGTAATATTAGAACACAAAATAACAATTTAGCAAAAGGAAGAAAAATATCATAATTTGCAAGTTTAGGATTTAGAAACAAGTGCTAAATTGTTATATGATGAAATAGATTAAGATAAACAATTTAGACAAAGTGATTTGAATTGAAAGCTTTGTAACCAATATTTTAGAGATAACGCCAAAAGTGAGAAATCAAGTAAACACAAATAGAGACATGATTGTATTTATATAAAAATGGTGTTTACATAAATTTAATTTCTATATCGCTAGAAATCGGAGGCGTACAAATGAAAATATCTTTTCCTTTTCTATACCGACTTGTATCCCCACGAACCGGTTGGATTTAGCCTATCCTTCCCCGGATAATGCCTCAAGCCGCTCTAGCCAATCCTTCCCCGGATATGGCCTCGAGCCCCCTAGATCTAATCACCTAGAACTAGTCACCAACACAAGGTGAATTTCCCCCTAAGTCCTACCCAGACCTAGTCGCCAACACAAGGCGAATTAACTAAACGGTTACAAAGAAAGTATGGAATGAATGAAAGATAAAGATAACAATAGTAAAACTCCCTATATGAGATTTCTGAAGATGAGGATGAAGGATCGCTGTAGTATGAGTGAGGTCGAAGTGATCGTCCTTCAGATGTAGCGTGACATAGCCCTCCTCCAGAATTCTCCTTAAGCATTTTGTGGGAGATCCAACTTCGGCAGCATAACAGCACTGGAATTGTGGCACAAGCAACCTCTCTGGAAGTTCTAACCCAAAACGATAGAGAACCCATCATTTTATAGATCTTGGAGCTAGCGCCTGCGGTAGCTGATAGCGCATGCGGTAGCGTTCGTGTGGAGCGGTTGCAAAAATCGTCGACTGCGTGGCTCTCTGCACGAACTTGAGATAGCGCCTGCGGTAGCGATAACGCTGGCGGTAGAGGGAGATAGCGCTAGCGGTAGCGGTCGTGTTGAGCGGTTGCGGAACCGTCGAAGGTTTGGCGCTGTGTACGAACTCGAGATAGCGCCAGGCGGTAGCGCTGCTCCTTTCAAAAGATTGTTCCAAGCTGCTTTATACCTGTGGAGTATTGCACACTATAAACACACTACAAGCAATATCAAATACAATATGGGATTTGTTATTCTCAAACAAAGGGATGTGACACACATGTCCAACATCAATAAGGTGGCAGTAGATGCTGAGAATGGAGGAAAGGGCCAGGCTAAAGCTAAGCCTCATACCACCTTTCAAAAGGTGTTGCATTTCCCTCCAACATGTATGACCAGGACAGCATGTGTGGTCACTGGAAGAATTGAGGTTCCTATAGGAAGGAAAATACTCCTTACAATAGCAGAAGAAAGGGAATGGGGATGAGTGCTTTGAAAGCTCCCCATGAAGAAATTCAAATGGCCCAATCTGGTTCCCATCAAGTCTTGCTTAGCTGCCAAGCTAAGACAAGCAGATGTCATACAGATGAAGTCTGCTAAGACTAACTATAGACAGCCAACCAGCCAGGTTATTGCTAACAGGAATGGGAAGAATGATGCTGCCTTCTTCACTGAACACAAGTATTCTAATGCTCCTTCCACCTCAAAAAGTGTTCAGAAAAGAAGGTACAACAACCATGAATGTTGGTGCTGTGGTAAAGTGGGACACTTTGCCATAGATTGTTGGCACAACACTTATATGCCTAATGCAAAGAGGAACTTTCCCGCAAAGGTTGCATTGAGTGGAAGAGTGGCTATTTATGCTAACAGGAACCTTGGACCCAAAAATACTTGGGCTCCTAAGGGAAAATGAATTGCATTTTGCAGGATAGTTCAAGTACCAGCCTAAGGGAAATATGGTACTTGGACAGTGGGTGCTCAAGGCATGTGACAGGAACAAGGAGCCTTCTACAGGATTACACACCTGTGAAGAATGGACCAAAAGTTATCTTTGGAGGTTCTAAAAAAGGAGTCACCAAAGGATATGGTATGATCACAAATGACATAGTTTTAATAACAAGGGTAGCTTATGTTGTTGGGTTGCAACACAACCTTGTAAGCCTAAGTCAACTATGTGACTTGGGCTATGTCATTGAAATCCACAATGACATGTGCTTGATCAAAAAGTCAATTGACTTAGAGATCATTCTCTCAGGCACTAGGAGTTGGAATGTTTATTGCTTAGATTTTTTTTTGAAATAATTCTTTAAATCTTGTATGTCTTGTAGCTAATGAAAGTGAATCTCTTTGTGTTCAATGGCATAAGAGACTTGCCCACATTAACTACAAGATAATATATAGAATATTTTCTAAAAACCTTGTTGGGAATAGACCAAAGTTGATATGTATTAAAAGTGGTCTCTGTCATGCATGCCAAATGGGCAAGCAAATTAGGGCTGCCTTTAAAATTATTGGCTCCAAAGACACTGAAAGATGGCTATATTTATTGCATATGGTCTTGCTTGGTCCTTTGACCATTCAGAGCCTAGGTGAGAAGTTGTATACTTTAGTGATTGTTAACGATCACTCAAAATAAACTTGGGTATTCTTCCTTAAGAAGAAATCTGATACTTTAGATATCTTCATAAACCATGTCAAGGCAATCCACACAACTAGGTGGGTATGAACACTACCAGACCTAGGCATATGTATGCATCAACGCTAAGAACACACAGCGGAGCCCCTGCGTACTGCTCGACGCTAAGAACACACAGTGGAGCCATCAAGGACACAGAAGGGGACTTGGGTAGGTGTGCACCAAGAGTCCAACCCAACCGGTCTAGAGTCTAACTGTCGGCTTCTGTCGGTGTCACGACTAGCAAGCCTGTAGACCCGCCATAAGTAATCCCCCAACCACAAGTATCCTCTAACCAGTGTCACTACACCACCATGTGTAAACCATGCACATTCTTGTAATTCCCATGCATAATCTGTGTTATCGAGCACCCAAGGATTTGCGAATGGAGCCTTCTTACCTTTCACATCATACTAGCTCGTCTGATGCTAATTAGCATCCAAGGCCCCCAACCACCGGGTCCTTCCCATTTCACCACAAGATATAACAATATCTTGTAATCCACACCAAGCCATCAGTGCTAACCATACCGAGTTATCATAACTCTTTTGCGGTGGCGAGTGTATATCATGGAAATTACTCTACAAAAATCTGTCGGACTACTTGTGTAAGGTGTCATATTCATATTTTACTAAATATGTAATCCCCGGCATATCACCAATATTCAATCGTCTTAAGTACAAATCACAACGTGTTTTGACACGAATAAAGTTATCAACCTTATGGAGAGGTTATCTCCAATCTACGTCATCCAATAGATTATCAAGTGATATGAATGTTAATAAATATAAGCATACCCTCTAAAATTTTATTCAATTACACATCACCATGATTCATTCTTCAAACTAATTTATAATAGAATATTAATCAAGGCTTATTTCAAACCAAACCTATGAAATTTCTATGATATCACATTGTCATCACCTTGAATATTTCAACCAATTTTTTTGCCACATTTATATTTACCAATGCAATTTACGACATCATAAAATTTATAAGAAGGGACTAGCCATATTACCATAAATATATATCCAAAAATTCTGAAACTAAATAGGAGTGATCACAATATTATCTGTTTCATCTCTACCAAAATTTCGTAAACATCCGATGAGTATTTTACGAGAAAACCAGTAAAACATCAAAATTCGTACAAACCAGCAATGTTTACTAAAACGGGATTTCTAAGAGCTACAGATGTCCAAACATTATGATACACCCCAATTTGGAAATCTAACATCAAGGGCTACAACATTCATGTTGAGTCCTAAACCCAGATCCAAGTGGGTCCTATCAAAAATCTGCTCTGAAGTCAACTGCAGAAATCTGGACATCAAAACAGCATGCATTCACCACCTTCCTGTTGGATCTTACGGCGCCCTTAGAGGGGGGGGGGGTGAATAAGGGAATAAAATTCTTTTTATAAATTTTAAGAAAATTACTCAGTTGTTTTGATCGATAGGAAATAATGATGACAAATTAGAAATAAACAATTTAGATTTAGAATTGAAAACTTAGAACACAAAATAATAGAGATTACGCCAAATGATAGAAATCAAAGTAAACACAAAAGAGACATGATTATATTATATGAAAAAGTGTTTACATAAAATTTGATTTCTATATCGCTAGAAATCGGAGGCGTATAAATGTAGATTTCTTTTCCTTTTCTATACCGACTTGTATCCCCACAAACCGGTTGACTTTAGCCTATCCTTCCCCGGATAAGGCCTCAAGCCGCTCTAGCCAATCCTTCCCCGGATATGGCCTCGAGCACCCCCTAGATCTAATCCCCTAGACCTAGTCGCCAACTCACGCGGCGAATTCCCCCTAAGCCGCGCAAGGACCTAGTCGCCAAAAACAAGGCGATTTCACTACAAGATACAAATAAAGAAATGAAGTAAATAACAAGCAAACTCCCTCTTGAGATTTCTGGAGATGAGGATGAAGGATCGCTGAAGCACAAGCGAGGTCGAAGCGATCGTTCTTCGGATGCAGCATGATGGCTTCCTTCTCTAGAATTTCTTCTTTGGCTTTGAGTGGGAGATGATGTTTTGGCAGAGTAGCAGCACGAGAGTATGGGCACAAGTAATGTCTCTGGAAGATCTAACCAAAACGAGAGAGAGCCCAGCCTTTTATAGAACTTGGAGCTAGCGCCTACGGTAGTGGCTAGCGCCTGCGGTAGCGTTCGTGTGGAGCGATTGCGAAACCGTCGGCGGCGTGGCGCTGTGCACGAACTAGAGATAGCGCCTGACGGTAGCGATAGCGCTGGCAGTAGCGGGAGATAGCACTAGCGGTAGCGGTTACGAAACCGTCGTTGTGCACGAACTCGAGATAGCGCCTGGCGGTAACGATAGCGCTGGCGATAGTGCTGGCGGTAGCGGTAGCGCTAGCGATAGCACTGGCGTTAGCGATAGCGCTGGCGGTAGCGCTGCTCCTTTCAAAAGTTTGTTCCAAGCTGCTTTCTATCTGTGGAGTATTACACCTATAGTTCCTGCACACTATAAACACACTACAAGCAATATCAAATACAATATGTGATTTGTTATTCTCAAACAAAGGGATGTGACACACATGTCCAACAATCTCCCCCTTTTGATAATAACAAATCCTCTAAGCAAGAAATCAACAATAGTGTTTATAGATAAGATAAGCAAGATAAAAGTGCAACTATAGTAAATGATATGCATGATAATGTGCATACTCCCCCTAACATAATGCTCCCCCTACATAAATGCAATTTATGTGTTACTCCCACTAAATGATAGATTTCATGAATTAGTCTCCCCTTATTTATCTATATTTCTTATATATAGATTTCTTCAATTAATCTCCCCCTTTTGGTATTATCAAAAGAAGGTGGGGTGAGGGTAGTAAGGAGGCATTTATATAACATGATCGAGTTTTTCGAAATATAAATAATGATAAAGAGTTTAAGCATATCATATATAAGAGATTTCAAATATAAAGATAAGAGTTGTAAGCAAGCGGAAGATTATAATAAACATCTTTTTGTAAGCATGAAGATCATAATTATAAGTATGAGTTTAAGTTCAAAATGTAAGGATGTTGTAACCTTTTTGAAATCTCAAAGTTTTTCATAAAGATACCAAGCATGAAATGGTCATATCAAAGAGAGATTATACTACAATGTTACTTAATTGTAAATTCAAGAAATACCAAAACATTGTAGAGATCATGCTAGGTTATCTAGTGCATTTTTATATAAAGAGTAGTATAGATAAAGCATTAGCATCCAATACTCATGAGAAGAAGTGTTATGAAAGATAATGATGTGCACATAAGTGTATTTTGGGCAATGTTAACAATTGATTTAAATCACCAAAATACAAGACATATGTAAAGTAAAATGCACAATAAAACACAAGTAAATTACTTTCACACACTTTTAATGCACATGGTTTTTAACAAAGTGGTGTAATAACCAAGGTTTGCACAAGTAACTTTACTATTCTTTCCAAGGTGCTCAACCTCGCAATGCTTATGAAGACTTATCAGGAGGTTCAAGTAGTGCTTGGTGGAGTTATATTTGTCTACATATATATAATTTTTTGTTCACATTTGTGAGACAACATTCTCCGAATACACTTGTTTTGCAAACCAAAATATTTAACTTAACCACTTTTCTAAATTTCATAAGTGCAATTCAAATGTAGTGTAGGCAATAAACTTATGCAAGTTTTAATTCATTGTACAAATATAATACACAAGCAAGCATTTTTAGATTTAGACACACATGTTGATTACCAAAATAAGTGAGTGAAATGTATCATTATCAATCATAAAACATTTACTCATACTTAGAGGAATGCTAAGCTTGGTTCTACACATTTTTCAATACAATTGATGCACTTTAAATAGATATATCAAAGCATGATAAGCAAAACAATGTTTATAGTAACTTGAAAGAATATGTTTTAACATTGTAAATAATTCTAAATAATAGAATTCATACATGCTTGATATTGGCAATAAAGATCATACAGTTTTTTTTGTTGTTTTGAAAATTTTTAGTGAAATAAAAACTGAAAAACACAAAAACATATTTTTGTAATTTTTGAATTTTGAATTTTTGTAGTTGATTTTTCATAAAATAAATAAAACAAAAAAATAAAAAAGTCAGAACTACAAATCAAAGTAGTACAAATACACTAACATATTTTTCTTGATTTTTAGAAAATTTAAAAAACAGAAAATTTGAACACTCAAGCTAGCGCCGGCGCTAGTGCTAGCGCCGGCGCTAGTGCTAGCGCGGGAAACAGTACATGATTTTTTAGGAATTTTAAATTTTTGATTTTTGATATTGGTTAGGGGTCTTAAGAGTAGTCTTATGCAGAAGTTTTGTAATTATCAGAGATGTCTTGATTGCTCAAATTGTATAAAACATTAGCGTTTTATATGTTTTTCATCCTAAGATGTCTACGACTCCTAATTCCAACCTTAACATTTGAAACCTTGCATCGGGAAGAGGTTTAGTGAATATATCAGCAAGTTGAGAGTCCGTGCCAATGAAACTAATCCTTACATTTTCCTTTTTAATGTGATCCCTTATGAAATGATGACGCACATCTATATGTTTGGATCTAGAGTGGTGTACCGGATTATTTGTGAGATCAATGGCACTTTTGTTGTCACATTTTAGTTCAATATTTCTTAGATGAAAACCAAAGTCCTCTAAAGTTTGGCTCATCCATAGTGCTTGTGCACAACAACTCCCTAATGCAATGTATTCGGCCTCCGTGGTGGAGAGTGCAACCGAATTTTGTTTCCTACTAGACCATGCAACTAATGAAGGTCCTAGAAAATGACAAGTACCACTAGTGCTTTTCTATCAAGTGAACAACCGGCATAATCCGAATCGGAATAGCCATGCAATGTAAATGAATCATTATGCCGGTACCATAATCCTAATCTAGATGACCCAATGAGATATCTAAAAATTCGTTTTACCGCTTTTAAATGAGATTCTTTTGGATTGGCTTGAAATCTAGCACATAAGCATACGGCAAACATAATATCGAGTCTAGTTGCACTAAGATAAAGTAGAGATCCTATCATACATCTATATAAAGTTTGATCTATAGAAACTCCTGATTCCTCTTTTTCTAATTTTAGTGATGCACTCATTGGTGTAGAAGCATATTTAAAGTTTTCAAATCCAAAACGTTTAAGCATATCATGGACATATTTAGTTTGACATACAAAAATACCATCAATTCTTTGTGATATTTGAAAACCAAGGAAATAAGAAAGTTCTCCTACAAGACTCATTTCAAATTCATTTTTCATCACTAAAATAACTTCTTTACACATCTCTTCATTAGTAGATCCAAAAATAATATCATCAACATATATTTGTAAAATAATTATATCATCATTATTGTGCTTAATAAAGAGAGTATTATCCGCACTTCCCATAATATAATCGTGCTTTAATAAAAATGATGTAAGTCTTTCATACCATGCATGGGGAGCTTATTTTAAACCATAAAGCGCTTTTTCTAGTTTATAAACATGATTTGGAAATTTTTCATTAATAAAACCGGGGGGTTGTTCAACATAAACTTCTTCTTTTACAAACCCGTTTAGAAAAGCACTTTTCACATCCATTTGAAATAGTTTTATTCTTTTAAAGCTTGCAAATGCTAAAAAAATTCTTATAGACTCCAATCTAGCAACGGGTGCAAAAGATTTATCAAAATCTATCCCCTCGATTTGATAATATCCTTGTGCTACTAAGCGTGCTTTATTTCTAGATATTCTAGACTCACCATCTAATTTATTTTTAAAAAACCATTTTACACCTACAACCGGGTGATTAGATGGTCTTTCTACTAATTTCCAAACATTATGTCGCTCAAATTGTTCTAATTCTTCATTCATAGCCAAAAACCAAAATTCATCATTTAAAGCGGTAGTAACGGTTTTTGGTTCTATTTCGGAAACAAAACAAATATTTGAAACAAATTCATGAAGAGAAGAGCGAGTTCTTACCCCGATGGATGGTTCACCAATTATCAATTCCCGTGGATGATCCTTTGTGAATTTTAAGACGTTTGGAGGTACATATTCATCTTTCTTGGCCTCCTCTTCTTCTTCTTTGGAAGGTTCTTCATCACCATGCTCCAAAGGAGGTAATAGATCATCATCTTTACCTGCGGAAAGTCTTTCTATATAAGGAACAAGCTCATCAAATTTCACATTAATTGACTCTTCAACTTTTCTAGTTCTTTTATTAAAAACTCTATAAGCTTTACTAGTTGAAGAGTATCCAAGAAATGTTCCTTCATCACATTTTTCATCAAAGTTTCCCAAGCTATCTTTTGTATTTAAGATAAAGAATTTACAACCAAAAACTTTGAAGTAAGACACATTAGGCTTCTTTTGAAAATAGAGTTCATATGGTGTGAGATTTAAAGATGGGCGAAGCATGATTCTATTTATAACATAACATGATGTGTTTACGGCTTCGGCCCAAAAGGACTTAGGTAATTTATATTCACATAACATAGTGCGTGCTAGCTCTTGAAGTGTCCTATTCTTTATTTCTACAACACCATTTTGTTGTGGTGTGCGTGGTGCGGAGAACTCATGTTTTATGCCTAACATATCACAATAAGAAGTAAATTTTTCATTTTCAAATTCTCCTCCATGATCCGAGCGAATGCATTTAATTTTTAAATCACTTTCATTTTGAATACGAGTACATAATTTTGAAAATTCACAAAACGCTTCGGATTTGGATGAGAGAAATATTGTCCAACAATATCGAGAAAAATCATCTATTAAAACATATGTATACAATCTACCACCAAGACTTGCGGTGCTAACGGGACCAAAGAGATCCATATGATTAATTGCAAAGGTCTTGTAGTAGAAATAACAATTTTACTTTTGAAAGAGGATCTAGTAATTTTACCTTTTTGACATGGTGAACAAAGTGAAGGTAAATTTCCATTTAATCTAGGCAATCCTCTAATTAAATCTCTTTTGGCAAGTTTTACAATAAGCTTTGTGCTAGCATGTCCTAGCCTTCTATGCCAAAGATCAAGTTCATCATTTTTCGTAATAAAACATTTTAAAGATGATTTTGAAAGATCATGAAATGAAACTATATAAACATTGTGTATTCTTGGTGCAGTTAGTAAAATATTGTTTGTAATAGGATTAGATATTTTGCATATATTAGTAGAAGATTCAAATAAAACATCTAATCCTTTATCACATAATTGGCTAATTGAAATAAGATTATGTTTTAGCCCTTTTACATAAAGAACATTTGATATAGTGAAGGATTCGTTACCAACTGTACCAGTTCTCATGATCCTTCCTTTTCTGTTGTCGCCAAAAGTCACAATCCCTCCCTTCTTCCTTTTTAGGCTAAGGAACTTTGATTTATTGCCTGTCATGTGCTTGGAGCATCCTGAATCCAAGTACCACACGTCTTCATTGTCCTTAGCCTTCCTGCACATTTAGAAAGAAGATGAGAGTAAAGATCCGGATACCCAAGTGGAACCACCCATAGAGTAAGTGGAAGCCTTAGGTACCCAGACTTGCTTTAAAGTATTTCGTTTTATTTTCCTGCAAGAACTAGATGTGTGATCTAACCTATAACAGTTTGCACACGAAATAAAGGGGGTTGAGACCCTTTTCTGGAAATTTTTCTTGCTGGAATAATTTTGATTTACAGAAGGAAAGCATTTTGAAAAAGAAATTTCATGTTTCTGGTATGAGGTGCTAGCGCCGGCGTTAGTGGCTAGCGCCGGGCGGTAGCCCTCACCTCGATATCCGAGCCCAAACTTTCCAGATCCATGGCACTGGTACCCTAGAATCATTTCTAGTGATTTTTGGCCTATACCAAATTTTTTAATGGCCATGGTGAGATCATGAACTTGTGCTTTAAGTGAAGAATTTTCTTTCACAAGCATGACACACCTATTTTCAAAACCTTTTTTATTATTTTTGATTTGCAAAAGAGAGGCTTCCAATTTCCTTTCTAATTCGCCCTTCTCTTTTATAAGAGTTTTGGCATGAGAGAGGGCTTTAGAAAGTGACTCTTCTATATCTTTTGCCAATTTTGTGGAGTGATCACATTCTTGGCACGAAACCTTTCTCTTTTCTAAAACAAATACCTTTTTGGAAAGCTTTTGATTTTCTTTAATAAGAGATTCATTTTCACGATTTAATAAAATACTATCTTTCATATTTTTATCAAAAGCTTTGCAAGTTTCAAGAAATTCATTATAAAATTCATCATAAGTGGGAGGAGTTACCTCAGTGTCACTAGGAACACTGGTGTCATCGCCGTCGTTTTCATGTCCCATGAGGCACATGTTTGCTTCCTCATCTTCGCTTGATGAAGACCCACTTGATTCTTCGGAGGAGGAGGAGGAAGAGTCATACCATGTTCTAGCTTTTTGTACTTTCTTCTTCTCCTTCCCTTTGTGCCATTTTTCTTTCTTCTCCTTCAAGAACTTTGGGCACTGGCTCCGAATGTGCCCCGTCTTACTAAAATGATAGCATTCCGGTGGAGGTCTCTCTTCTTCATTGTCGCTCTCTTTTTCCTTCTTTGAAGATGACCCTTTCCATCTTTCACCCTTTTGGAAATATTTTCGAAAGGTGTTTCTCCTTTCCGGATTGCGCAGGAACTTTCGGAAGTTCTTTACCAAAAGACTCTCTTCATCTTCATCCTCATCCTCTTCGCACTCCTTCTTTGATTTTAATGCCAACGCCTTCTTCTTTGGCTCCTTATTGTATTCATCATATTGGATTTTGAGTTCTACCTAATGGGTTTTGAGATTCCCAATGAGGCTCTCAACTTGGAGCGTCCTTAAGTTGTGCGACTCCGAAATAGCTGTCACCTTCGGGTTGAATTTTGGAGGAAGAGAACGAAGGATCTTACGGACCAAGTCGCCATTTGAGAAGGTCTTTCCAAGAGCTTTTGAGGCATTGACGATCTTGGTGAAGCGCGTGTACATACCATCAACATCTTCGCTTTCATCCATTCGGAATTTTTCATATTCCGACTCCAGTTGGAAAAGCTTGGAATCTTTAACCTGCGATGTACCTTCATGAGTAACTTTCAAATGATTCCAAATTTCATATGCAGTAGTACAAGCAGAAATTCTATTAAATTCATTTCTATCTAACGCACAAAATAGAGCATTCATGGCTTTTGCATTATTTTTACATTTGAGTTTATCCCGATCATCTCATTTATCTTTGGGTTTGTCTAAAGTTATCTCTCCAACTACAAATGTAGGAGGAGTGTATTCTTCTTCTACCATGTTCCAAACCTCAATATCTAGGGTCATTAGAAAACAACGCATCCTATTTTTCCAATAATTATAATCTGACCCAGTAAATAGAGGTGGTCTACTAATTCCCTGACCCTCAGAAAAAGCGAGATCATAAGACGCCATTATTCCTGGTTTTTAAACCGTTTGGAATAACCTGCGCTCTGATACCACTTGTTGGATCTTACGGCGCCCTTAGAGCGGGGGTGAATAAGGGAATAAAATTCTTCTTATAAATTTTAAGAAAATTACTCAGTTGTTTTGATTAATAGGAAATAATGATGACAAATTAGAAATAAACAATTTAGATTTAGAATTGAAAACTTAGAACACAAAATAATATAGATTACGGCAAATGATAGAAATCAAAGTAGACACAAATGAGACATGATTATATTATATGAAAAAGTGCTTACATAAAATTTGATTTCTATATCGCTAGAAATCGGAGGCGTACAAATGTAGATTTCTTTTCCTTTTCTATACCGACTTGTATCCCCACAAACCGGTTGGCTTTAGCCTATCCTTCCTCGGATAAGGCCTCAAGCCGCTCTAGCCAATCCTTCCCCGGATATGGCCTCGAGCACACCCTAGATCTAATCCCCTAGACCTAGTCGCCAACTCACGCGGCGAATTCCCCCTAAGCCGCGCAAGGACCTAGTCGCCAAAAATAAGGCGATTTCACTACAAGATACAAATAAAGAAATGAAGTAAATAACAAGCAAACTCCCTCTTGAGATTTCTGGAGATGAGGATGAAGGATCGCTGAAGCACAAGCGAGGTCAAAGCGATCGTTCTTCGGATGCAGCGTGATGGCTTCCTTCTCCAGAATTTCTTCTTTCGCTTTGAGTGGGAGATGATGTTTTGGCAGAGTAGCAGCACGAGAGTATGGGCACAAGTAATGTCTCTGGAAGATCTAACCAAAACGAGAGAGAGCCCAGCCTTTTATAGAACTTGGAGCTAGCGCCTGTAGTAGTGGCTAGCGCCTGCGGTAGCGTTCGTGTGGAGCGGTTGCAAAACCGTCGGCGGCATGGCGCTGTGCACGAACTGGAGATAGCGCCTGGCGGTAGCGATAGCGCTGGCGATAGCGGGAGATAGCGCTAGCGGTAGCAGTTGCGAAATCGTCGTTGTGCACAAACACGAGATAGCGCCTGGCGGTAGGGATAGCGTTGGAGGTAGTGCTGGCGGTAGCGCTAGCGCTAGCGATAGCGCTGGCGGTAGCGCTGGCGGTAGCGCTGCTCCTTTCAAAAGTTTGTTCCAAGCTGCTTTCTACCTGTGGAGTATTGCACCTATAGTTCCTGCACACTATAAACACACTACAAGCAATCTCAAATACAATATGTGATTTGTTATTCTCAAACAAAGGGATGTGACACACATGTCCAACACTTCCAACTTTCTGGACAGTCCACTCGACTGTGCTTTTAGGGAGCTACAGGCCACTTCAGAAAACGGGTAAATTATCGTTGGAAATCTCTTTCCGAGGGCTACAACTTCCATGTTGAGCCCAAGGTCTAATTCCAATGGAATCAAGCCTAAAAATTGGCTCGTACCCAGCTGCGCACAAATTCACCCCTTATTTACCAAGTGAAATATTATTAATTAAAACTTTCTTTAGGGAGGGGCTATTATCATCTTTACTACATAATATATAGTTTAAAACCATAATTTAACATGGCGTTATTCATCAATTTTATCACAAAAGATATAAATTAAACATTACTTAACCGGGGACTATTCATCATCTTCCCCAAACAAAATTTGGTCATTACACCTTTAAAATCCCTAAATAATCATTCCCCTCACTCTCCCTCAACGACCATGGGTTTGCCCCAAATAAAATCCCATCTCTTCCTCTTGAAGAGAAGAAATGATTCCAAGAACCTCGCGGCGAACGGTGCCCTAAATTTGAGGTTCCGACTTGGTCTTCCTAAGGAAACACCATTAAAGCTCACCCGAGAAGCTCTCTTGAGCCTTCGTCTCTCCTATTGTGATCTAAGAGGCTAGGACGAAGGGAGAGGGGAGGAAGTCACCTGATTTTTTGGCCATGGTTGGAGCTCATCTTGATGGAAGCATGGGTGGTGGTCGGCCAAGCTCCAAATCTCCCTCCTTGCTTTGCTCCCTAAAAGTTTCCCCTAACTAATTTCCCTGAAGTGAGAGGAAGAAGGAGGAGAGGAAGAAGAAGATGAAGATAAGAAGAAGAAGACCTATCGGGTAATCAGACCAGCAGCTCTTTTGTTAAGAGAGAAGAGAGAGTAGTGGGATTAGATTTGACAAGCATTAATAAGCCTTAGAACTCCAAAGTTAGGTGTCGGCTTCTTATTGGACAAGGTATCCACTTCTGGTCTAAAAATAAGCATAAATTAAGCATATAAGTTTTCATCGGGTGACGGAAAGAAGAACGCGCAAAATTTAATAAATACAGACCGGCGCTCGACAAATTTAAGCAAATTCGTCGAACGGAAAGGAAACGCGCAGAAGTAATAAAAGCAGATCGGTGTTCGACGAATTTAAGCAAATTCGTCGAACGGAAAGGAAGCGCGCAGAAATAATAAAAGCAGACCGGCGTTCGACGAATTCAGGATTTTTGTCGAACGACACTGCTAAGATTTGAGATCGACGAATTCAGGATTTTCGTCGAACGGCGGCAACAGCTATATTTCTGTTGATCTGCGGCTAATTCTGAGATCGACGAATTCAGAGAATTTTGTCGAACGACTGCTAAATTCTGAGATCGACGAATTCAGAGAATTTAGTCGAACGGCTGAATCTTCTCCTAACGCTGCAAACTTCATTATTTTCCTGATTTTTATTATATTTTCCTGTCATTCCATTTCCCCCAACTAATCCAAACCCGAGCACGCACTGGAAAGCCCAAAACCGACCCAAGGTGAGTCAACACGTCTCCAAGGGGTCTAGCACGAAATGGGATGTTACAAATCCAATAAACGAAGAAACAATTTCGTCCCCAAAATTTAAGTTGAGGTTAGGGGGGGTTTAGATCCACATGATTATTCAACATGTAATCAGCCAACATTACCCAAACTAAAATGATAATAGGAACTAGGAACACTGCTAGAACACCCCAAAATAATACTAAAACAGCAGCCCCTCCACTGAACAATAAATGAGGAGCATAAACAAGAAAAGAGATCTGCCAAATTCTACAAACAGCATATATATATTAAGAAAAGAGATCTGCCAGCATAAACTGCCAGACAACCAAGAAAAGCAACAAAAAAGGGGGAAAAGGAAGAGTTTATTTTAGGATGAACCAAGGGGGATTCTCATAGCTGCTAATATACAACCAAGGAAGTTCACCAAACTCTCACTAAATCAATAACTGTTAGCATGAGTCAAAAAAATAAATTTATCAATCTCCCCTATTAATCCATAGCAGCTAATCAATAGCCCAAGAAAATTAGATTCACCAAACCTCCCCTCATCATAAACCATGACAGCTACTAAGCAAATCACGAGACTAGCATCCTAAAATGGCTTATAAAAACATCATCCTAACACCCATGAGAAAGATCATAGCAGCCCCCATATAGAGATTTAAACTCCCAACTGATTAAGCATAGCAGCCCAAACAAAATTGAAACACCCGACTGATCTAAAGCATAGCAGCCCCTGAATTAAAATCCTGATTAGATTAAATATATGTAGCAGCCCCCAAATAAAATCCAAACTGGACAATATATATAGCAGCCCCCAACAATAAATCCAGAATTCTATAAGACAACCCCGAAATAAATCCAAACAGGAATGATATATAGTAGCCCCTAACTGGAATTATACAAACGAGCCCCTAAATGAAATTTCATAAAACAGCCAGCTGCCTTAAACCGAAACAGAAGCATAAACCAGCTCTCAAGTAATGAATCCCTAATACCAAAACTGGACGGAAAAACCGAGCAGCACCAGCACTCAATCCCCCTAAAACGAACAAAAGAAACATTTCAAAAGATGCAACCTGGAGGATAAATCAGCAGCCACCAGTCCAAATTTCCCAAGACAAATAGAGGAAATCCCAAATTATGAGATTCCTGGAAGAATAACCAACAGCCACCAGCCAAAAATAATGAGATTTCTAATGAATAAAATTTCCTGGAGCATAAACCCATCAGCCACCATAAACCAAAAGGAAGGGGATGAAGGAGAAGGGGGAGGTGAGTTTTCTTGCCAAATCATGCAGAATGAGGAGGGGACGAGAAGTAGAATGAGGAACCCTAGCTGCGATACCGACGAGAGAAGAAATAAAAAGGTCGGTAGAAAATAATAAAAGTCAAACACCTCATCAAACATATATTCTCCTCCATCGCCTAAAAGTCATTTATTATTATCCTTTCTTATGAGCAACCCACAATTATTTCTATTAGCCCACGTATAACTACATAACTCAATTAACATGATATTGGTACACCAAAGTAACATCACTTTCATTCTATCTGCAGTCGGCGATGTCAAATAATAATGAAGTCGTCCTTCATCATAAACATACATAGTATTGCAAGGAAAATGTTGACACTGATTTATTTATATTTTCATAATCGGGGTTGCATCACGTATTAGCTATAACGTTGACCCTTAGGGTTGACATAAATATTTTTGGGTTTATGTACAGAGCCTTTAGAGGTCCGCCTTGTCGAGTCAATACAATTACACGTACACCTACCTGTACGTATAGAGACATATTCATATCTTCTTAAATACGTACATTCAACTTATCCTCAATATTCAATTCATGGTGTGTCTCAACACCCTTGACGCTCTCACCTGTATTGAGAGGTTATCACAAATCCAATCATCATTGTTCACGTATTATTCAAATAAATAGGATTTACGGGAAAATGAAGTTGGCACGTAAATAGGCCAATAAACGAAGGGACAAGACCCCGTACGTTTTTGGACTAAATTTCTTCCACCGCCCATAGGGTACATTCATCTCACGTATGATCACAAATCTTAGGGGCATATCCTCCTTGACTAGAGTTCTTACTCTATAGATCCCCGTATCGACGCAGTTATATATCCGTGATGTAGAAATTTAAATTTTTACGGCGACGACCAAGCTGCATCTCGTAGTAATGAGAGCATGTGCAAATATCATCCAATCACCCGGTACATTTATATATGTTTGAACTTAACATGAACCAAGGTGCAAGGCTCGGGATGATTTTCCCTCGACACGAGATATGCAGACTACCAAAAGTAGGGCATACTTCACAATGCGATAAACTAAATCAAATCCATTACAAGTGCCCTAACATTCTTGTCGACGATCATCCATGGCATGCATGTTTATTTTATAAAACCTTTTAGAATTTTAGATCATCAATCGAGTCATATTAATTTTGTTGACTCCACCACCTAACACCTATTAATTTCCCAATGTCAAGTATTTACAACACTAAGGGAATGTTCACCAAGAATTTCCAAACTCAGGGGTAGTGTATTATCATACCAGCAATGCATGCACAAAATTTCATTAACTTCCCAGCTATAACGTTATTACAACATAGCTGCATATCCCCAAAGTGTAGATTTACTATTCTCCTCGTTACTTATCCACATAATCTTAGAACAACCTAAAAAAATGATCATCTTCAAAAATACTTTTCCTCTCTTATTCCGCTAATAAAATTCTTATCAACCAAAACATGGCCTTAGCAGTGTGCTTTGCTTAAGGTGAATTAACTCTCAAGGATCAAAACTTCCAATGTCAAAAATTACAAAGATTCCGACTCCTCAAGGGATCCAAGACGGTACCTAACTAGCCCAATAAACGAAGAGATAAGCCCCCATATCTCTTCGACTGAGTTTCTTCTGCCACCAATATAACACATTCGTCCCAAAATGAGCCTTCTCTAGATCCGAATTCTTATCGTAACTTCTCCATATGAAACCTTCTACATAAATAGAAGTGAGAGGTATCCACATACATTATAAAAGACATGCTTGGTGGCCTCTTACTAAGCTGATAATAGATTACAGGCATCAATCTCATTGAGATTGCCCTAATATTTTGGATACGGTGATAATATTACTTCATATCTGGGATAGAAATCTCAGGGTGTGAGTCTCTAGCATCCACACTCACGTTAAACTCTTCCCTTAGTCAATCAAGGTCACTTATTGCTTGGCCCAATCATACCCAAGATCAGTATAAGGTTAGGGTATGTCACGACATATCCTGCTAAGTCGACCAAAAATGGTATCCTAGTTAGGTTGGCATCAATCTTATGCCAAACCAACTCTAATGGTTGGAATGGGAATACCAATTACTGTCTCGGAGTGAGACAGCATTTGTATGTAAGGGTACGAGTTTGGCTTAGGTTGGCACTTTCTATAGGAAAAAGCGGACATACTTAATGTCAATCATACATGGGCACACCATCGCTTCCGCTGCATCAGTTTGTCCTCAAACTGATTTAGCTAGCAGGGGTGGCCTAGTGGTTTAATGGACTTCTTTATCTCAGGATCCTTGCAAGCTGATACCATTTGTAAGACCCCCTCCCGGAACACAAGACACAGCCGAGGGGAGTCTTATGCCCAGAACAGCCGCCTTGCGGAAGCGCCAGCACACGAGCTAGCCTCCCCCCACAAGACGACTATCCTGCCGGCCAAACCAACTAAACAGCACCAACCCATCAATAAAAGAAAGCATTAAAAGCCATAGATTCACAATAAGTAATAATGTCCAAACAGTAAGTACAAGAAAGACAAAAAGCTACACAAGCTCCTGCAAATCATCAGAGTATCAAGCTAAATGCCCCAAGGGCTACATCTCAAAACACTCACTCGCCTCTACCACTAACGGTAGCCAAGGTATCATGGTCTCCGGCCCTGTCACCCTGACCTGACTATCCTCCCCCAACACCGTGCACTGCTGCTCTAAGGTACACTCCTAAAAAGAGGGACGTAGCAACCGTTAGTCATAAAGACTAAGTGGCTTCACATCCGCTCCCCCGACGACTCCAAGGCACCGGGTGGAAGGAAAGGAAGAAAAGCTGCAATAAAAGCAATAATATATACAAGCAGGTGACAGGAATGGTTGTTCATATATGTCGGTTGTTTAAGTACCCAAGTACTTGCAATGGCACTAACTAAGCTGTTCATAAGTATATAAGTTGCAATGGTTATAAATGCAAGTACTAGTATCAGGTATAAGAAGCACAACTAATAAGTAATATAGCAATGACAGAATGTAAGCAGTTCATATCATAACTTAACTTATATGAATGCCCATACAAACTTATAAGTTAAGGTTTCCAATTTGAGACCCATCATATAAAAGAGCCCATACTAATTTATATGATGGACCTGATGCGGTGCAATGCTATGAATATGCAGGATGAATGTAGTGCAATGATTATGATATGATGAACTCACCCATGCATTTTGCTATGTCGACATATACCTGTAGTTCCCACTTTTCGAGGGTAGCTAACCACTCAGGCACCTCGCGCCGTGGCCAAACGGAGAATGTAGACCGGGCTCCTCCACAACTAGATGGGTATGAACACTACCAGACCTAGGCCTATGTACGCCTCAACGCTAAGAACACACAGCGGATCCCCTGCGTACTGCTCGACGCTAATAACACACAGCGGAGCCATCAAGGACACAGAAGGGGACTTGGGTAGGTGTGCACCAAGAGTCCAACCCAACCGGTCTAGAGTCTAACTGCCGGCTTCTATTGGTGTCACGACTAGCAAGCCCGTAGACCCGCCACAAGTAATCCCCCAACCACAAGTATCCTCCAACCAGTGTCACTACACCACCATGTGTAAACCATGCACATTCATGTAATTCCCATGCATAATCCGGGCTATCGAGCACCCAAGGATTCTCGAATGGAGCCTTCTTACCTTTCACATCATACCAGCTTATCCGATGCTAATTAGCATCCAAGGCCCCCAACCACCAGGTCCTTCACACTTCACCACAAGATATAACAATATCTTGTAATCCACACCAAGCCATCAATGCTAACCATACCGAGTTATCATAACTCTTTTGCGGTGGCGAGTGTATATCATGGAAATTACTCTACGAAAATCTGTGGGACTACTTGTGTACGGTGTCATATTCATATTTTACTAAATATCTAATCCCCAACATATCGCCAATATTCAATCGTCTTAAGTACAAATCACAACGTGTTTTGACTCGAATAAAGTTATCAACCTTATGGAGAGGTTATCACCAATCTACATCATCCAATAGATTATCAAGTGATATGAATGTTAATAAATATAAGCATACCCTCCAAAATTTTATTCAATTACACATCACCATGATTCATTCTTCAAACTATTTTATAACAGAATATTAATCAAGGCTTATTTCAATCCAAAACCTATGAAATTTCTATGATATCACATAGTCATCATCTTAAATATTTCAACCAATTTTTTTGCCACATTTATATTTACCAAAGCTATTTACTACACCATAAAATTTATAAGAAGGGACTAGCCATATTACCATAAATATATATCCAAAAATTCTGAAACTAAACAGGAGTGATCACAATATCATCTGTTTCATCTCTACCAAAATTTCGTAAACATCCGATGAGTATTTTATGAGAAAACCAGTAAAACATCAAAATTCGTACAAACCAGCAATGTTTACTAAAACGGGATTTCTGGGAGCTACAAATGTCCAAACATTATGATACACCCCAATTTGGAAAGCTAACATCAAGGGATACAACATTCATGTTGAGTCCTAAACCCAGATCCAAGTGGGTCCTATCAAAAATCTGCTCTGAAGTCAACTGCAGAAATCTGGACAAAAAACAGCATGCATTGATCACCTCCCAGCTTTCTGGATAGTCCACTCGACTGGGCTTTTAGGGAGCTACAGGTCACTTCAAAAAACGGGTAACCTGTCGTTGGAAAGCTCTTTCCGAGGGCTACAACTTCCATGTTGAGCCCAAGGTCTAATTCCAGTGGAATCAAGCCTAAAAATTGGCTCGAACCCATCTGCGCACAAATTCACCCCTTATTTACCAAGTGAAATGTTATTAATTAAAACTTTCTTTAGGGAGGGCTATTATCATCTTTACTACATAATATATAGTTTAAAACCATAATTTAACATGGGGTTATTCATTAATTTTATCACAAAAGATATAAATTAAACACTAATTAACCGGGGACTATTCATCATCTTCCCCAAACAAAATTTGGTCATTCCACCTTTAAAATCCCTAAATAATCATTCCCCTCACTCTCCCTCAATGACCATGGGTTTGCCACAAATCAAATCGCATTTCTTCCTCTTGAAGAGAAGAAATGATTCCAAGAACCTCGCGGCGAACGGTGCCCTAAATTTGAGGTTCCGACTTGGTCTTCCTAAGGAAACACCATTAAAGCTCACCCGAGAAGCTCTCTTGAGCCTTCGTCTCTCCTATTGTGATCTAAGAGGCTTGCACCAAGGGAGAGGGGAGGAAGTCACCTGATTTTTTGGCCATGGTTGGAGCTCATCTTGATGGAAGCATGGGTGGTGGTCGGCCAAGCTCCGAATCTCCCTCCTAGCTTTGCTCCTTAAAAGTTTCCCCCAACTAATTTCCCTGAAGTGAGAGGAAGAAGAAGGAGGAGAGGAAGAAGAAGATGAAGATAAGAAGAAGAAGACCTATCGGGTAATCAGACCAGCAGCTCTTTTGTTAAGAGAGAAGAGAGAGTAGTGGTATCCACTTCTGGTCTAAAAATAAGCATAAAATAAGCATATAAGCTTTTATCGGGTGACGGAAAGAAGAACGCGCAGATTTTAATAAATACAGACCGACGCTCGATAAATTTAAGCAAATTCGTCGAACGGAAAGGAAACGCGCAGAAATAATAAAAGCAGACCGGTGTTCGACGAATTTAAGCAAATTCGTCGAACGGAAAGGAAGCGCACAGAAATAATAAAAGCAGACCGGCGTTCGACGAATTCAGGATTTTTGTCGAACGGCACTGCTGAGATTTGAGATTGAAGAATTCAGGATTTTTGTCGAACGGCGGCAACAGCTAATATTTCCGTTGATCTGCGGCTAAT
This sequence comes from Dactylorhiza incarnata, assembly GCA_033032865.1. Lineage (NCBI taxonomy): Eukaryota > Viridiplantae > Streptophyta > Magnoliopsida > Asparagales > Orchidaceae > Dactylorhiza > Dactylorhiza incarnata. The sequence continues at coordinate 4,445,240 of JAWHQI010000016.1, forward strand.
TCTGAGATCGACGATTTCAGAGAATTTCGTCGAACGGCTGCTAAATTCTGAGATCGACGAATTCAGAGAATTTAGTCGAACGGCTGAATCTTCTTCTAACGCTGCAAACTTCATTATTTTCCTGATTTTTATTATATTTTCCTGTCATTCCATTTCCCCCAATTAATCCAAACCCGGGCACGCACTGGAAAGCCCAAAACCGACCCAAGGTGAGTCAACACGTCTCCGAGGGGTCCAACACGAAATGGGATGTTACAAATCCAATAAACGAAGAAACAATTTCGTCCCCGAAATTTAAGTTGAGGTTAGGGGGGTTTAGATCCACATGATTGTTCAACATGTAATCAGCCAACATTACCCAAACTAAAATGATAATAGGAACTAGGAACACTGCTAGCACACCCCAAAATAATACTATAACAGCAGCCCCTCCACTGAACAATAAATGAGGAGCATAAACAAGAAAAGTGATCTGCCAAATTCTACAAACAGCATATATATATTAAGAAAAGAGATCTGCCAGCATAAACTCCCAGACAACCAAGGAAAGCAACAGAAAAGGGGGAAAAGGAAGAGTTTATTTTAGGATGAACCAAGGGGGATTCTCATAGCTGCTAATATACAACCAAGGAAGTTCACCAAACTCTCACTAAATCAATAACTGTTATCATGAGTCAAAAAAATAAATTTATCAATCTCCCCTCTTAATCCATAGCAGCTAATCAATAAGCCAACAAAATTAGATTCACCAAACCTCCCCTCATCATAAACCATGGCAGCTACTAAGCAAATCATGAGACTAGCATCCTAAAACGGCTTATAAAAACATCATCCTAACACCCATGAGAAAGATCATAGCAGCCCCCATATAGAGATTTAAACTCCCAACTGATTAAGCATAGCAGCCCAAACAAAATTGAAACACCCGACTGATTTAAAGCATAGCAACCCCTGAATTAAAATCTCGATTACATTAAATATATGTAGCAGCCCCCAAATAAAATCCCAACTGGACTATATATATAGCAGCCCCCAACAATAAATCCAGAATTCTATAAGACAGCCCTGAAATAAATCCAAACAGGAATGATATATAGCAGCCCCTAACTGGAATTATACAAACCAGCCCATAAATGAAATTTCATAAAACAGCAAGCATCCTTAAACCAAAACTGAAGCATAAACCAGCTCTCAAGTAATGAACCCCTAATACCAAAACTGGACGGAAAAACCGAGCAGCACCAGCACTCAATCCCCCTAAAAAGAATAAAAGAAACATTTCAAAAGATGCAACCTGGAGGATAAATCAGCAGCCACCAGTCCAAATTTCCCAAGATAAACAGAGGAAATCCCGAATTATGAGATTCCTGGAAGAATAACCAACAGCTACCAGCCCAAAATAATGAGATTTCTAATGAATGAAATTTCCTGGAGCATAAACCCATCAGCCACCATAAACCAAAAGGAAGGGGATGAAGGAGAAGGGGGAGGGGAGTTTTCTTGCCAAATCGTGCAGAATGAGGAGGAGACGAGAAGTATAATGAGGAACCCTAGCTGCGATACCGACGAGAGAAGAAATAAAAAGGTCGGTAGAAAATAATAAAACTCAAACACCTCATCAAACATATATTCTCCTCCACCGCCTAACAGTCATTTATTATTATCCTTTCTTATTATCAACCCACAATTATCTCTATTATCCCACGTATAACTACATAACTCAATTAAAATGATATTGGTACACCAAAGTAACATCACTTTCATTCTATCTGCTGCCGGCGATGTCAAATAATAATGAAGTCGTCCTTCATCACAAACATACATAGTATTGCAAGGAAAATGTTGACGCTGATTTATTTCTATTTTCATAATCGTGGTTGCATCACGTAATAGCTATAACGTTGACCCTTAGGGTTGACGTAAATATTTTTAGGATTCTGTACAGAGCCTTTAGATGTCCGCCTTGTCGAGTCAATACAATTACACGTACACCTACCTGTACGTATAGAGACATATTCATATCTTCTTAAATACGTACATTCAACTTATCCTCAATATTCAATTCACGGTGTGTCTCAACACCCTTGACGCTCTCAGCCTTATTGAGAGGTTATCACAAATCCAATCATCATCGTTCGCGTACTATTCGAATAAATAGGATTTATGGGAAAACGAAGTCGGCACGTAAATAGGCCAATAAACGAAGGGACAAGCCCCCGTATGTTTTTGGACTAAATTTCTTCCACCGCCCATATGGTACATTCATCTCACGTATTAGCACAAATCTTAGGGGCATATCCTCCTTGACTAGAGTTCTTACCCTATAGATCCCCGTATCGACGCACTTATATATCCGTGATGTAGAAATTTAAATTTTTACGGCGACGACCAAGCTGCATCTCGTAGTAATGAGAGCATGTGCAAATAACATCCAATCACCCAGTACATTTATATATGTTTGAACTTAACATGAAACAAGGTGCAAGGCTCGGGATGATTTTCCCTCGACACGAGATATGCAGACTACCAAAAGTAGGGCATACTTCACAATGCGATAAACTAAATCAAATCCATTACAAGCGCCCTACCATTCTTGCCGATGATCATCCATGGCATACATGTTTATTTTATAAAACCTTTTAGAATTTTAGATCATCAATCGAGTCATATTAATCTTGTTGACTCCACCACCTAACACCTATTAATTTCCCAATGTCAAGTATTTACAACACTAAGGGAATGTTCACCAAGAATTTCCAAACTCAAGGGTAGTGTATTATCATACCCGCAATGCATGCACAAAATTTCATTAACTTCCCAGCTATAACGTTATTACAACATAGCTGCATATCCCCAAAGTGTAGATTTACTACTCTCCTCGTTACTTATCCACATAATCTTAGAACAATATAAAGAAAAAGATCATGTTCAAAAATGCTTTTCCTCTCTTATCCCGCTAATAAAATTCCTATCAACCCAAACATGGCCTTAGCAGTGTGCTTTGCTTAAGGTGAATTAACTCTCAAGGATCAAAACTTCCAATGTCAAAAATTACAAAGATTCTGACTCCTCAAGGGATCCAAGACGATACCTAACTAGCCCAATAAACTAAGAGATAATCCCCCATATCTCTTCGACTGAGGTTCTTCTGCCACCAATATAACACATTCGTCGCAAAATGAGCCTTCTCTGGATCCGAATTCTTATCGTAACTTCTCCATATGAAACCTTCTACATAAATAGAAGTGAGAGGTATCCACATACAGTATAAAAGACATGCTTGGTGGCCTCTTACTAAGCTGATAATAGATTACAGGCACCAATCTCATTGAGATTGCCCTAATATTTTGGGTACGGTGATTATATTACTCCATATCTGGGATAGAAATCTCAGGGTGTGAGTCTCTAGCATCTAAACTCACGTTAAACTCTTCCCTTAGTCAATCAAGGTCACTTATTGCTTAGTCTAATCATCCCCAAGATCAGTATAAGGTTAGGGTATGTCACGACATATCCTGCTAAGTCGACCAAAAATGGTATCCTAGTTAGGTTGGCATCAATCTTATGCCAAACCAACTCTAATGGTTGGAATGGGAATACCAATTACTCTCTCGGAGTATGCCAACATTTGTTTGTAAGGGTACGAGTTTGGCTTAGGTTGGCACTTTCTATAGGAAAAAGCGGACATACTTAATGTGAATCAAACAAGGGCACACCACCGCTTTCGCTGCATCAGTTTGTCCTCAAACTGATTTAGCTAGCAGGGGTGGCCTAGTGGTTTAATGGACTTCTTTATCTCAGGATCGTTGCAAGTTGATACCATTTGTAAGACCCCCCTACCGGAACACAAGACATGGCCGAGGGGAGTCTTATGCCCAGGACAGCCGCCTTGCGGAAGCGCCAGCACACGAGCTAGCCTCCCCCTCAAGACGCCTATCCTGCCGGCCAAACCAACTAAATAGCGCCAACCCATCAATAAAAGAAAGCATTAAAAGCCATAGATTCACAATAAGTAATAATGTCCAAACAGTAAGTACAAGAAAGACAGAAAGCTACCCAAGCTCCTGCAAATCATCAGAGTATCAAGCTAAATGCCCCAAGGGTTACATCTCAAAACACTCACTCGCCTCTACCACTGACGGTAGCCAAGGTATCATGGTCTCCGGCCCTGTCACCCTGACCTGACTATCCTCCCCCAGCACCGTGCACTGCTTCTCTAAGGTACACTCCTAAAAAGAGGGACGTAGCAACCGTTAGCCATAAAGACTACGTGGCTTCACATCCGCTCCCCCGACGACTCCAAGGCACCGGGTGGAAGGAAAGGAAGAAAAGCTGCAATATAAGCAATAATATATACAAGTAGGTGACAGGAATGGTTGTTCATATATGTCGGTTGTTTAAGTACCCAAGTACTTGCAATGGCACTAACTAAGTTGTTCATAAGTATATAAGTTGGAATGGTTATAAATGCAAGTACTAGTATCAGGTATATGAAGCACAACTAACAAGTAATATAGCAATGACAGAATGTAAGCAGTTCATATTGTACCTTAACTTATATGAATGCCCATACAAACTTATAAGTTAAGGTTTCCAATTTGGGACCCATCATATAAAAGAGACCATACTAATTTATATGATGGACCTGATGCGGTGCAATGCTATGAATATGCAGGATGAATGTAGTGCAATGATTATGATATGATGAACTCACCCATGCATTTTACTATGTCGACATAGACCTGTAGTCTCCACTTTTCGAGGGTAGCTAACCACTCAGGCACCTCGCGCCGTGGCCAGACGGAGAATGTGGACCGGGCTCCTCCATAACTAGGTGGGTATGAACACTACCAGACCTAGGCCTATGTACACCTCAACGCTAAGAACACACAGCGGAGCCCCTGCATACTTCTCGACGCTAAGAACACACAGCGGAGCCATCAAGGACACAGAAGGGGACTTGGGTAGGTGTGCACCAAGAATCCAACCCAACTGGTCTAGAGTCTAACTGCCGGCTTCTGTCGGTGTCACGACTAGCAAGCCCGTAGACCCGCCACAAGTAATCCCCCAACCACAAGTATCCTCCAACCAGTGTCACTACACCACCATGTGTAAACCATGCACATTCATATAATTCCCATGCATAATCCGTGCTATCGAGCACCCAAGGATTCGCGAATGGAGCCTTCTTACCTTTCACATCATACCAGCTCATCTGATGCTAATTAGCATCCAAGGCCCCCAACCACCGGGTCCTTCACATTTCACCACAAGATATAACAATATCTTGTAATCCACACCAAGCCATCAATGCTAACCATACCGAGTTATCATAACTCTTTTGCGGTGGCGAGTGTATATCATGGAAATTACTCTACGAAAATCTGTGGGACTACTTTTGTACGGTGTCATATTCATATTTTACTAAATATGTAATCCCCAACATATCACCAATATTCAATCATCTTAAGTACAAATCACAACGTGTTTTGACACGAATAAAGTTATCAACCTTATGGAGAGGATACCACCAATCTACATCATCCAATAGATTATCAAGTGATATGAATGTTAATAAATATAAGCATACCCTTCAAAATTTTATTCAATTACACATCACCATGATTCATTCTTCAAACTATTTTATAACAGAATATTAATCAAGGCTTATTTCAAACCAAAACCTATGAAATTTCTATGATATCACATAGTCATCACCTTGAATATTTCAACCAATTGTTTTGCCACATTTATATTTACCAAAGCTATTTACGACACCATAAAATTTATAAGAAGGGACAAGCCATATTACCATAAATATATATCCAAAAATTCTGAAACTAAACAGGAGTGATCACAATATCATCAGTTTCATCTCTACCAAAATTTCGTAAACATCCGATGAGTATTTTTACGAGAAAACCAGTAAAACATTAAAATTCGTACAAACCAGCAATGTTTACTAAAACGGGATTTCTGGGAGCTACAGATGTCCAAACATTAGGATACACCCCAATTTGGAAATCTAACATCAAGGGCTACAACATTCATGTTGAGTCCTAAACCCAGATCCAAGTGGGTCCTATCAAAAATCTGCTTTGAAGTCAACTGCAGAAATGTGGACAGCAAAACAGCATGCATTGACCACCTCCCAGCTTTCTGGACAGTCCACTCGACTGGGCTTTTAGGGAGCTAAAGTCACTTCAGAAAACGGGTAACCTATCGTTGGAAAGCTCTTTCCGAGGGCTACAACTTCCATGTTGAGCCCAAGGTCTAATACCAGTGGAATCAAGCCTAAAAACTGGCTCGAACCCAGCTGCGCACAAATTCACCCCTTATTTACCAAGTGAAATGCTATTAATTAAAACTTTCTTTAGGGAGGGGCTATTATCAACTTTACTACATAATACATAGTTTAAAACCATAATTTAACATGGGGTTATTCATCAATTTTATCACAAAAAGATATAAATTAAACACTGCTTAAGCGGGGACTATTCATCATCTTCCCCCAAACAAAATTTGGTCATTACACCTTTAAAATCCCTAAATAATCATTCCCCTCACTCTCCCTTAACGACCATGGGTTTGCCCCAAATCAAATCCCATCTCTTCCTCTTGAAGAGAAGAAATGATTCCAAGAACCTCGCGGAGAACGGTGCCCTAAATTTGAGGTTCCGACTTGGTCTTCCTAAGGAAACACCATTAAAGCTCACCCGAGAAGCTCTCTTGAGCCTTCGTCTCTCCTATTGTGATCTAAGAGGCTAGAACCAAGGGAGAGGGGAGGAAGTCACTTGATTTTTCGGCCATGGTTGGAGCTCATCTTGATGGAAGCATGGGTGGTGGTCGGCCAAGCTCCAAATCTCCCTCCTAGCTTTGCTCCCTAAAAGTTTCCCCCAACTAATTTCCCTGAACTGAGAGAAAGAAGGAGGAGAGGAAGAAGAAGATGAAGATAAGAAGAAGAAGACCTTTCGGGTAATCAGACCAGCAGCTCTTTTGTTAAGAGAGAAGAGAGAGTAGTGGGATTAGATTTGACAAGCATTAACAAGCCTTGGAACTCCAAAGTTAGGTGTCGGCTTCTTATTGGACAAGGTATCCACTTCTGGTCTAAAAATAAGCATAAAATAAGCATTTAAGCTTTTATCGGGTGACGGAAAGAAGAACGCGTAAAATTTAATAAATACAGACCGACGCTCGACAAATTTAAGCAAATTCGTCGAACGGAAAGGAAACGCGCAGAAATAATAAAAGCAGACCGGTGTTCGACGAATTTAAGCAAATTCGTCGAACGGAAAGGAAGCGCGCAGAAATAATAAAAGCAGACCGGCGTTCGACGAATTCAGGATTTTTGTTGAACGACGTTGCTAAGATTTGAGATCGACGAATTCAGGATTTTCGTCGAATGGCGGCAACAGCTATATTTACGTTGATCTGCGGCTAATTATGAGATCGACGAATTCAGAGAATTTCGTCGAACGGCTGCTAAATTCTGAGATCGACGAATTCAGAGAATTTAGTCGAACGGCTGAATCTTCTTCTAACGTTGCAAACTTCATTATTTTCCTAATTTTTTTATATTTTCCTGTCATTCCATTTCCCCCAATTAATCCAAACCCAGGCACGCACTAGAAAGCCCAAAACCGACCCAAGGTGAGCCAACACGTCTCTGAGGGGTCTAGCACGAAATGGGATGTTATATTTGGTGTGCGTTTAGTAAAACCAAAAGACAATATTGCGCTATAAGCAGACCAAACGAGGAGAGATGTATATAGACCTTGAAGTGCACCTTTGGAGAGGATTCCAATTTCTGGCTTCTTCCTCAATAGGTTCTTTGGTTAGCTCCTCAGGCTCTCCAAGGTGCCCAGCTTCAGCTTTAGCTTGGGAGGGGAAGTGCTCTAAGATCTTCTGGATGTGTGATGGGACCTCCGTGCTGTAGCCAAGGGACTGTGTTAAGCTCTTAGTCTCTGGTTCGCTTCTTCTGCAGGATCAGTAGGTGCTACCTGCCCCCTCAATAGGGTATGATCTACTCGTTGTGGCCAAGTCTTGGTTCCAACATTTTTGGTGCGGTGAACGTGGAGAGAAGCTAGTACAAGAAAGTCTCAAGGAAGCGGCATGAAAGCTGAAGATGAGCGAGACATCGGCTTTGGCGATTCGCCACCACCCAGTGCGCCAGCGACAATCAAGATGTTGGCAGACCTCTGAAGGGACCTACTCGGGGCGTCCAATACGCATTCGCCGCGACAGGGGGAGATCTCGCAACCCTAGGGCCCTAGGTAGTCCCACCGCCAGGAGTTGGGGAGAATGCATCGGGGCCGAGGGCAGGAAAAGAAGTGATGGCTGAGGGGTCAGGGCGAGACCTAGCTGGGCAACAGCTCTTCACCAGCCTGGCGATTGCGAGTGGTGTCTCAGCGGGCGCCGTCCCGGCAAGTAGTTTCCCAGCGAGTGAGAGGTAGGCGGGAGCAGGCCCGGCCCGAGAGCTCATTGGGCGAGTGGAGCAGGCCATGGGCGGGAGTGGGGGAAGCCCCTTCTGCGAGTTGGTGCTCTCGGCACCACTCCCTGAAGGATTTAGAGAGTTGGCCATGCAGCTCTACATCGGAAAGGATGACCCTGTCCAGCACTTGCAGTGGTTCGAAGATATGGTTTCCATCAGACCCATGTCGGATGCTTTCAATTGCTGACTCTTTGCCACTACCCTGAAGGAGAGGGCCCGAGACTGGTTTCACCAGCTCCCCGTAGGGTCAATTTTTTCTTTCGAAGACCTACGTCGAGGCTTCTAGCTGCGCTTCTCTACCTCGAAGAAGAAAATGAAAGACCCCAAGGCGCTTTTCAATATCTAGAAGAGGCCAGGGGATTCCTTGGCCCACTATGCGGATCGGTTTCAAGAGGAGGTCCTCCTCATCCAAGAGGTGCTCGGGTTCACCCTCCAGCTCGCCTTCACGGTGGGGCTGCGGGAGGGATTCTTCAAAATGAGCCTTAAGAGGAGGGCTCCCCTGTCCTTTGAGGAGTTAATGGAGAGGGAGGCGGAAGAGATAGAGGGGGAGGCGGCTAACCCAGAGTTCACGAGAAGGCTGGCAAAGTTCAGTGAGCCAGAGGTCAAGCAACATGAGGTTCGAAGAAAGGAAGAGCCGAGGGCCCCGGAGTTGGGGTGGAGGCAGCAGGGAGTAGGAAACTTCCAGAGGGGCCAAGGAAGGCCTCATAAGCTCGGGTGGAGGTAGGGTTCGAGGCCGTTGTCTCCCCCGCCTTAGTAGGATATGGCGATCAGGTGATAATGAAGAGGAAGAGGAAGAGGAGCGGGGGCCGGAGTAAGGAGAAGGAATCGCAGTGCAGAGGCTGAGAGAAGGGAGAAGGCGTTGACATTTTGTGACTTCCACCAGGAAGAGGGTCACGCAATGGCCACCTCCCCAGAGTTCCTAGAGATAAGAAGGGCCAGAGCGCCGGCACAGCAGGAGCAACGGCCAGTAAGGATCGAGGAAGTCCTGCCTTGAGAGGAGGAAGAATAAAGGAGTGAAGACTGGGCTAATATGGGAACCCGGGGTGGGGGATCAGAGTGATCCATGGGGGTGTGGGGATCAAGGTGACCTGATAGGCAAGCCTCTATGTCATGTACCGTCGGAGGGTTGCTTCGACGTTTTAAGCCCCATCCCCAGCTGAAAAGATCACCTTCTCCCAGAAGGTTATGCGAAGTTATGAAGACTCATTCTGCGATGCGCTGGTTATCCAGACAATCATCGAGAACTTCACCGTTTCCCGAATCCTCGTGGACAATGGGAGCACAGTCAACGTCATCTTCAAGAAGGCGTTCGGTGAGATGAAGGTGGAGGCCAGAAGGGGGTTGGACTCAGACAACCCATTTTTTAGTTTCTCGGGGGAAAGAATTGAGGTGGAGAGATGAGTAGGGCTCCACATCATCCTCAGGGGCAATCCCGTAACTCTCGGTTCGTCATCGTGGATGCTCTGAGCAGCTACATCGCTATCTTTGGGCGACCCCTCATCAGCGCATTCTGGTGCGTCCCCTCCACTTTCCACTAATGCCTCAAGCTCAGAGTCAGTGGGATCCAGGTTTGGCTAAGGGGGTGACCCCAAGGTGGCAAGGCAATGCTACGTCACCGCGGTCAAAACCACCTGGCAGGCCAAGGCAGAAGGAATGGACCAGGAGATGGAGAAGAGAGCGGAAGTGGATAGGGTCGTCGGAGGACTCGAGACGGAGGCCCGGGCAGGAGGAGAGGAAGAACTGTTGGAGGACCGTGAGAAGTAAAGGGAGAGAAGAGGAGGAGAAGAGGAGGCCCAGGCAAGAGCGGTGGGGGAGTTAATGGTAGTTCAGGAAGAAGAGAGGGAGGGAGGAAGGGCAGAGGTCAATGCCTGCGGTGAAAAGAAGGAGAGCGGGTGGGGGAGCAGTATCGGCTGGAGGTCGTGGATGAGATCGTAGAACTGGAGGTCACTTCCCTGGTGGGGGTGATAGAAAAAGTGAAGATCAGCGGGGAGCTCGGCCCCGAGGAGCAAAAGAAGATCCTGCCATGCATCCAGGAGAACGTGGATGTCTTCGCAGCGGCGGACATTCCTGAGATCGATGCGGATGTGGCTTTCCACAGCAACAACCTCGACCTCGGCATCTGCCCCATCCTCCAGAAGAAGATCTCCACCACGGACAAGCTGGAAGGTCCCATCCGGAAGGAGGTGAGAAAGCTCTTCAAGGCGCTCTTTGTATCGGAGATCTAGTACCCAGGCTAGGTCTCCAATGTGGTTGACTCAGCTGTCGGTTTTTCTCTAATGAGTTTTCTAGATGCTTTCTCAAGTTACCATCTGATCCACATGCACCCTCCCGATGTTATGGATGTCTCTTTCATCACAGGGGATGGGTGCTACTACAAGATGATGCCCTTTGGGCTAAAGAACGTGGTGGCAACGTATCAATGGATGATGGACAGGGTCTTCTGAGAATAGAAGTTGAGGAATTTAGAAGTATATGTGGACGATCTCATGATCAAATGCCAGGACTCTAGTCCCACATTTGGGACCTCGAAGAAACTTTTGGGACATTGCGAAAATTTATGATGAAACTCAAACCCCAGAAGTGTTTCTTCGGGGCTAGCCGGGGGAAGTTCTTAGGTCACTTGCTCACCCCAGCAAGGGTGGAGACAAACCCCGACAAAGTAGGGGCGATCTTAGAGCTAGGATCGCCGAGGAATGTGAAGGAGGTCCAGTGCATCACCGTGAAGCTAGCTGGGCTAAGCAGGTTTCTCTCCAGAGCGGGGGAGAAATGCGCATCATTCTTTAAGGTGCTAAGGGGAAATCAAAAGTTCGAGTGGACCCCAGAGTGCGAGGGGGCTTTCCAAGCATTGAAGAAGCAGCTAACTCAGGATCCCTTGCTCCAGGGACCAAGGCAGGAAGAGGACCTATCCCTATACTTGGGAGTAGGGATAGAGGCGGTGAGTTCCATACTAGTGCGGGAAGAAGGGAAGAATCAACTCCCGATCTACTACGTCAGTCGGGTCCTAAGGAAATCCGAGCTTAGGTATCCCATCTTAGAGAAGTTGGCCTTCACCCTTGTGGTGTCGGCCCGGAAGCTTCAGCCTTACTTACAGGCGCATTCAATCAAGGTGGTCACTGACACCCTCTTCACAACATCATGGAAGGAGTGGAGCACTCAGGAAGGTTGTCTAAGTGGTCAGAAGTGCTAAGCAAATTCGACGTCTCATTTGTGCCCAGACTATCCATAAAGGCGTAAGCGGTGGCGGACTTCTTAGCCGACTACGTGACCGAGGTGGAAGAAGCCGAACCACCCCACTCGGTAGCCTGGAAGATGTTAGTTGATGGAGCATCATGGAAGTATTCCTTTAGGGGGTAGTCTTCCTAGTGAGCCCCAAAGGGACAAGGATCGAGCAAGCCATCAACATTGTTGAAATTATTGAAGTGAAGTGGAAGATGGTCGGCGGTCTGTATATTGGTGACCGCAGAGACCGCATGGTCTCTATGCTGGTGCTCTGTCGGGCTGGCTCTAGAGGTCTGCTGTGATTGGCTGGTTTGTTCTATAATGTTCCGGTCTCTTCTCGGTCTGATCTGCTTGGTTGGTCTATCTTCTTTGTAGAAGACCGGGCATTCTGTTCTTGAGTAACCGTTGTGACTGGGCGGCTTATTCAGGTTGATCTGGCGACTTGTCTGAAGTCGGCCAGATGTTCTTGGTTTGCTCTAGGCGGTCTAAGGAAGGAGTGATCTGTGTCTGCGCGGCTTGTGCGCAGTCTGCTGCTGATCTGCGGTCTTGGACAGGATGTTGTTCAAGTGGTGTGATCGTGCGGTCTGATCTGTGAGACCGCTCGGGATCTGATGGGTGGTGACTGTACCTCTCTTGCGGCGGTGACGACATTCGTCACCTCGACTATACATAGGGGTGCATGGCCCGTCATTCATAACGAGAACCGTAAGAACTAGAGCCTGGGTTGTTTTCTGCGGTCTCAACTTTGAGGTCGGGCGGTCTCGGAAGCTAGTTGACTGTTTGTTGTGTTCGAAGGTTTGCGGTCAGCAGGTTGCGATCTCCTTCCTTGGTGATTTCCCAGTGGCTTGAATAAACAGTTCGGCAGCGGCTTGTCTGCGGACAGGTTTATGTTGTTCTTGTGCTGTTCGCAGCGAGCTCGACGATCAGGCGACCTTCTGTGGTTAGGCGATCTGAGTTGCAGTCTAGCGACAGCTTCTGTTCTCTATTCAGTTCAATAAGCTCCAGTTCGTGCGGTCTGAGGTGGCGGTCTTGCAGTGCAGGTCATCCTTCCTGTATCATGTTCGTGCGGTCGCAGGACAAGTCGGGCGGTCTCTGGAGTGCAGCGGTCTGTGCGGTCTCTGCTTTGTCAAGTCGCCAGATTTGTGTTTTTTGGTGTGTTTTGTTCTTCTCTCCTTCGTGATTCTTATGAATCATGTCTCTCCATGTATGTCTCGAAATGTAATGAAGTTTTGTGATTCAATAAAGACTATTGTGTTGTTGTGTGGCATTGTGGTTGTTTAGCTATAACTCAGTTGATGCAACTCCTGCTTACTCCTAAACGATTCAAATCAAAAAATTTAACGTGGTATTAGAGGGATGTTGTTGGAGTGGATAAGCAGTGTTCAACTTGAGTTGCCATCATATTTGTGAAGAAGAAATCACATAGTTTGCCATGGAAGTTGGATACGCAAGAGGGCTTGGTATTGAACTCCTCACATGGATTAACTTCAAGAAGTGGAAGTCGTGTATGGAGAGTTACTTGCTTGGCGAGGATCTATGGGAGATAGTTGGAGGAGAAGACATGCAAGAAGTTCATCTAGCAGGAGATAATATGGCAGAGGTTAGACTTTGGAGGAGGACTAATGCAAAGGTAGAGTTCACACTCAAGAGGGCTATCTCACCAGAGCTATTCGATCTCATCATTGGATGTAAATCTGCTGCTGAGATTTGGACGTCTTTGGACGGGCTGTTCAATAAGAAGAATGTAGCTCGGCTATAGTTTCTTGAAAATGATTTGGCGAAAGCCTCTCAATGTGATCTTTCCATTTCTACTTTCTTTCTCAAGATGAAGAACCTCACAGCAGATATTTCTACATTGGACCTTGATAAGCCCATCTCGGAGGCAAAACTGAAGAGGCATATCATCCGCGGGTTGCGGAAGGAGTATCTTGCCTTTGTGACGTCAGTTCAGGGTTGGGCAAATCAGCGATCTCTGTTGGAGCTGGAAAACTTACTTGCTTCGCAGGAAAGTTTGGCAAGACAGATGCGGGGACTTCTATCTCTGGGGGAGATAGCAATGTGTTGTTCTCTGGGAAGAAAAAGAAGAAGTGGGAGAAGAAGAAGCCAGGTCTTGATGGACCCTCTACTTCAGGTCAGCAGGATAGGGGTTATGCTCCTAAGTCTGAAGGGAAGAAGAAGGGAGAGGGACCAAGGTGCTTCAGCTGCAATAAGACCGGCCACTTCAAGAAGGATTGCCGGGTTAATCTTCAGCCGGGACATGCAGCGGAGAAGGAGAAGCCAAAGTCTGATGAAGCTGGATGGGGAGGAGCTTTTGCGGCCAATATGACGGCGATGCCCGTTAAGGCCTTGGCTGCCATCAACTTCGAAGAGGATTGGATCGTGGATTCAGGGTGTGGGCATCACCTCACCGGGGATGAATCAAAGTTCTCTTCTTTGGCGTCTTACTTAGGTAACGATGCAATCATTACAGCTGATAATTCTTTTCATGCAGTAGAACAAGAAGGTGTTGTCTCTCTGAGCAGTGATAAGGGTCCACTCACATTGAGGAGTGTTTATCACGTGACGGGTATGAAGAAGAATCTCTTCTCTGTGACCAATGTGGTCGATGTCAGTTATCACATTCTGTTTGGCCCAACAGAAGTGAAGTTTCTTAAAACTCAACCGGAGATAAAGGGAGATGTAATTAATGTTGGAAAGCGGGTAAAGGACTTATTCGTTTTATCGACAAGTACCTATGTTGATATGATGTGGACCAATGATAGCGCGACTATCTTGCATGAATGGTTGGGGCATGTAGGCATGGACAAATTGAAGGCTATGGCGGTAAGGGGCCTTGTCAAGGGCTTGCCTAGCTTGTCCTCCTATGGAGACGGTCATGTTTGTGCGGGATGTTAGTTTGGTAAGTCTCATCAACTTCCATTTGATAAATCGCAAACAAGATGCAAAGCACCGTTGGAGTGTATTCACGGTGATTTGATGGGACCGACTGCCACCCCAAGCCTTGGAGGCAACAGATATATGTTGGTGTTGATCGACGATTATACCAGATATGTCTGGGTGTATTTTCTAAAAGAGAAGTCAGAAGCTTTTGCGAAGTTCGTGGAGTTCAAGGAGTTGGTGGAAGGTCGGTTAGGCCTGCGGGTGAAAAAATTGACAACTGACAATGGTAGGGAGTTCACCTCTGGTGAGTTCTCAAGTTTTTGTAGGAAGCACGGCGTCCGGAGAGAGCTCACTTGTGCCCATACTCCACAGCAAAACAGCGTTGCAGAGCGGAAGATCCGTCATCTGACGGAAACCTGCAAATGCTGGCTTCATGCCAAGAGTATCCCAAAGTCCTTTTGGGCGGAGGGAATGTCTTGTGCGGCATACGTCATCAACTGGATTCCTCTAAGCCCTATCAACTTGAAGACCCCTCATGAACTGATGTTCAAGGAGAATCCAAGTGTTGCACACCTTTGGGTGTTCGGGTCAACCTGTTATGTGCATATCCCTGATGCTCTTCGGACAAAGCTAGATGTGAAAGCAAGTAAGCTAATCTTCATTGGATATGATGAGCGGAAGAAGGGATGGAGATGCATGGATCCTGAGACACAGAGATCAGTGGTATCTCGGGATGTGGTGTTCGATGAGGTGACTTCCTACAAGGGGAGTTTTGGAGTTGAACTACCGGAGAGCAGGGTTGATGAAAAAAGGAAGGCTGCGGAAAATCTTCAAGTGGAGTTGCCTGTTTCACCAGGAGCTCCAGCTGTGTCAAGCTCAGAGATGGAGGCTTCAGGTTCTAGAAGCAGGGGGAGCGATGCTCCAAGTTCGCCTGGAAGAGGAGCTAGCACAGAAGAAGCAGCTGAGGAGGTGGTTAGTCAAGTGCAACCTCTTAGGAGGTCGAAGAGGACTATCAAGCCACCGGATCGATACACAGGAGGAAACATGGTGAGCTTTGTCTCATGTTTCTTTGCTGGTCCCTTGGATGAGCGGGAGTCGTCGAGCTTTGAGAAGGCCAAAGGCGTGAAGTAGTGGGACATTGCTATGCAGGAGGAGATGGATGCTCTCAAGAAGAATGAGACTTGGTCTCTAGTTCCCAGGCCCAAGGGCATTACCCCTGTGACATGCAAGTGGGTCTATAAGCTCAAGAAGAAAGCTGACGGCACGATCGAGCGATACAAGGCTCGCCTTGTGGCTCACGGGTTCTCACAATAGTACGGAGAAGATTATGATGAGACGTTTAGTCCAGTGGCAAAGATGACTTCGGTTCGATTTGTTATTGCTTTGGAGGCATCCATTGGATGTGAGATTTGGCAGCTCGACGTAAATAATGCTTTCTTATACGGAGAGATTGAAAAGGATATCTTCATGATCCAACCGCCAGGCTTCATCTCGGAGGATTGTTCGGACTATGTCTGCAAACTGAAGAAAGACCTATATGGGTTGAAGCAAGCACCTCGGGCATGGTATGGGAAGATCGCGGAGTATCTTCTATTCTGCGGGTTCTTTGCCTCAAACTCTGATTCTAGCTTGTTCGTCAAGAAGGAGGGGGTACTTCAGGTTATTGTTCTGCTGTATGTGGATGACATGATCGTCACCGGGAACTCGAAGGAGGCAGTAGAAAGGCTGAGAGCCGAGCTTTCTATCAGATTTGAGATGAAGGATCTGGGTGAGCTCCACCATTTCCTTGGACTCGAGGTTCAGAGGCGAGAGAGCGGAGTGCTCATTTCTCAGGTTGGATATGTGGATCGGATCGTTCAACGATTCGGCATGGAGGAAGGGAAGAGCAGCTTTATACCTCTGGAACAGCATCATAAACTTCGGAAGGATGAGGGGAGAGTTCTATCTGAACCATTGGTGTTCCGAGCTCTGGTTGGGAGCTTGATCTACTTGACCAACACAAGGCCAGATATTGCTTATGCAGTTGGCAAGGTGAGTCGGTACATGGCGGAACCACGGAAGCCTCATCTTCTGGTGGCAAAAGGAATTTTGAAGTATGTGAAGTCGACCTCTGATCTGGGTCTCCTATATAGGAGAGGGTCAAGCTTAGAGTTGCATGGGTACATGGATGCTGATTATGGGGGAGACGTGGATGATCGAAGATCAACATCTGGTTATGTCTTTATGGCAGGCCCCACAGCTATTTCTTGGTGCTGCAAAATGCAGGACTCGGTGTCTGTATCTACCACAGAAGCGGAATACAAGGCTTCGGCCTTGGCAGCTCAGGAAGCCGTTTAGCTCAGGAGGATGGTGGAGGACGTTCATGAGGATGTTCGAGGTCCCACTATGCTACGCAGGGACAATGAGAGTGCTCTCAAGTTGGTTAATAATCCAGTCTGTCATGCGAGGACCAAGCACATTGAGATTGAGCACCATTTCATTCGTGAGAAGGTGATGGGAGGATCTCTTATGGTCGAGCATGTTCGGAGTGTGGACAATGTTGCCGACATCTTCACAAACCGCTGGCAAAGGGACCGTTTACTCGATTGTGGAGATTACTCGGGCTAGTTTCCACTTCCCACTTCAAGGGGGAGTGTTGAAATTATTGAAGTGAAGTGGAAGATGGTCGGCGGTCTATATATCGGTGACCGCAGAGACCGCGCAGTCTCTATGTTGGTTCTCTGTCGGTCTGGCTCTGGCGGTCTGCTGTGATTGGCTGGTTTGTTCTGTAATGTTCCGGCCTCTTCTCGGTCTGATCTGCTTGGTTGGTCTATCTTCTTTGAAGAAGACCGGGCGGTCTGTTCTTGAGTAACCGCTGTGACCGGGCGGCTTATTCAGGAAGATCTGGCGACTTTGCTGAAGTCGGCCAGATGTTCTTGGTTTGCTCTATGCGGTCTAAGGAAGGAGTGATCTGTGTCCGCGCGGCTTGTGCGCGGTCTGCTGCTGATTTGCGGTCTTGGATAGGATGTTGTCCAAGTGATGTGATCGCGCAGTCTGCTCTGTGAGACCGCTCGCGATCTGATCGGTGGTGCCTATACCTCATTGCGGCGGTGATGACATCCGTCTCCTCGCCTATAAATAGGGGTGCAGGGCCCGTCATTCATAACGGGAACTGTAAGAACTAGAGCCTGGGTTGTTTTGTGCGGTCTCAACTTTGAGGTCGGGCGGTCTCGGAAGCGAGTTGACTGTTTGTTGTGTTAGCAGGTTTGTGGTCAGTAGGTTGCGATCTCCTTCCATGGTGATTTCCCAGTGGCTTGAATAAACAGTTCGGCAGCGGCTTGTCTGCGGACTGGTTTATGTTTTTCTTGTGTTGTTCGCAGCGAGCTCGGCGATCAGGCGACCTTCTGTGGTTAGGCGATCTGAGTTGCGGTCTGGCGACAGCTTCTGTTCTCTGTTCAGTTCAATAAGCTCCAGTTCGTGCGGTCTGAGGTGGCGGTCTTGAAGTGCAGGTCATCCTGTCTGTATCCTGTTCGTGCGGTCTCAGGACAAGCCGGGCGGTCTCTGGAGTGCAGCGGTCTGTGGGTCTCTGCTTTGTCAAGTCGCCAGATTTGTGTTTTTTGGTGTGTTTTGTTCTTCTCTCCTTCGTGATTTATGAATCATGTCTCGCCATGTATGTCTCGAAATGTAATGAAGTTTTGTGATTCAATAAAGACTATTGTGTTGCTGTGTGGCATTGTGGTTGTTTGGCTATAACTCAGTTGATGCAACTCCTGTTTACTCCTAAACGATTCAAATCAAAAAATTTAACAAACATACACTTTTCGATCACCAAAAACCAGGACGAGTACGAGGCTGTGATTGCAGGCCTACGGCGGGCCCGGGAGTTGGGTGTGCAAGACATGGAGGTCTCAATGGACTCCATGGTGGTGGCGTGTCAGATCAGGGGTGAGTTTGAGGCAAAGGAGCCAACCATCCAGCGCTATCTGGAGAAGGTCAAGGGGATCATCGGATTGTTTCGCACCTTCTCAATCCAACACCTGTCAAGGGAGGAAAGCACCCCGGCAGACCTCATGTCCCAGTTCGGTCCCCGGGATGGGGGGACGTTGTCGGAACTCTTTTGACCATCCATCGATGAAGGGGAACTGATGGAGATAGATCAACGAGCCTCATGGATGGATTCCATCGTCACCTTCCTGACATCGGGGAAGTTCCCCGAAGGGGATGTAGACAAGTGATGGCTCAGGTACAAATCAGCATATTACTCCCTACAAGGAGGTGCGCTATACCGGAAGACCCTTTCGGGGATCCTAGCTCGTTGCGTGTCAGAAAAGGAGATCCCAAGGGTCCTTGAGGAAATCCACTCGGGGGAATGTGGAAGCCATTCGGGGAGCAGGACCTTGAAAGGAAGGGATTTGAGGCAAGGTTACTTCTGGCCCACCCTCAGCAAAGATGCAACAGAGTTCGCCAAGAAATGCTCCAAGTGCCAGCTATATGCTCCCCTCTAGCTCCTTCCATCCGGACCATCGCGGCTTCATGGACTTTCACA
Source organism: Dactylorhiza incarnata (assembly GCA_033032865.1). Lineage (NCBI taxonomy): Eukaryota > Viridiplantae > Streptophyta > Magnoliopsida > Asparagales > Orchidaceae > Dactylorhiza > Dactylorhiza incarnata. Next base: position 4,464,355 of record JAWHQI010000016.1, read on the forward strand.
ATATGGGGATTGGATTTGGTGGGTCCCTTCCCCCAGGCGAGCGGCCAGAGAAAATTCCTATTAGTAATGATCGATTACTTCTCCAAATGGCTGGAGGTGAAAGCGCTAGCTAAGGTAACTTCACAGGTAGTCTGAAATTTTATATGGGGGAAATAATCTGCCAGCATGGGCTTCCACTAATCATCGTCACGAACAATGGGCCGCAGTTTGCTAGTGACTAGTTCGTCATCTTTAGCACCCAGCTAGGCATAGATCTCCGGTTCGCGCTGGTTCATCACCCGAGGAACAATGGGCAAGTGGAGGCGGCGAACAAAATAATTGTGAATTTCCTGAAGAAGAAGATCGAGAACCTAAGGGGAAACTGGGTAAAGCAGCTACCCTCGGTCCTCTGGGCCTTGAGGACCACCCCAAACACGGCCACTGGGGAGACCCCATTCAAGCTCTCCCATGGGTCCAAGGTCATGCTTCCTATAGAGATCGAGGTAAAGTCACCCAGGGTGGTGGCCGCAGGGGAAGAAGACGAAGAATGGAGATTGGAGAACGAAGGCGAATAGAGGCTATCTTTGGATTTGGTAGAAGAGCTCCGGGACCTAGCCACCATCTGGTAGGAGGAAGTCAAGTGGCGGATGGCCTGGTACTTCGAAAAGCATATTCGAGTAAAGCAGTTCGAGAAGGGGGACTTAGTCCTGAAAAAGGTTGATGCGGATGGGAGAGGGGTCGCGGTGGGAAAGCTCGACCCCAACTTGGAGAGCCCCTACATTGTAGAGGAAGTGCTTAAGTCGGGAGGGTACCACCTCCGGGATGTGGAAGGGTTACCCCTCGGCCGAGCTCGGAGCGGGGATGATCTGAAGCATTTCTATCCTTAAACTTTTTATGTTGTCTTGTTATATGATTGTGTTGGGAAAATGATTTCTCTTAACCCCTTAAAAAGAGTTGAATATGAATTCTAAGAAAGGAAAATCAAGGTTAAGTAAATATGCGTCGAATGGTGTTCGACGCAACGTCGATGTAGTATCGACGTTCCTTTCAGAATGAGTCGAAGTACCTTTAAGAAGAATTCGACGTATCCTATGTCGACGTAGCTCTGACTTCTAGTCGACGTATCTTGACATGTCGACGCACATTAGTCGACGCACCTTCCTTATTCTCCTCTCGACGTCCAGCCAGGACGAATTGGACGCGCACGTCGAATAGTAATCGACGCACGTCGATTTCTATGATTAATTCAAAAATCGCTAGATCTCTTTCCTTCTTTTATAAATCTGATTTATATGGAATCAATTTATTCTTTATAGCCGTTCTGAATCATTCTTTCCTTTAATAGATTCTTGGCTAAATTGATTAAATCCTTTATGGACATTATTTGAAATCAGATTGAATACTTTCCTTCTATGGATATATTTGTTATGGAAATTTTTCTTTGTTTCTAATACTCTGCCTGTTAATTGATTATTCTCCTATAGTGTTATTTTAATGAACATAGCTATAAATAACAAGGGGGTCGGCAGAGAGAAAAGAAGTGGTCATCCACCATATACACATTGAAAAGGAGGAAAAGCTCCCAAAAAGTGAAAAAGAGAGAGAATAGAGAAATTGTTCTGCAGCAACCATCAAGCTTCTAAAGTCATACTGCTGCAAAATTCTGAAAAGCTTACAATCTCCTTCTCACTATAGAAGGGAGATTTAATTCACTACTTCTTGTGCTTCCAATCTTCTTGCTAGGAAGAAGATTCTTTCTTGTCTTAAATACTTCTTCTCCTTTTCTCATTTTCATACTCACATACTGTAAAAGAGTTTTTAGAATCACTCTTCAAAAAATTCAGTTGTACTGGTTCTAAGAGTCACCTTTTCAAAAGACTCAGTTGGTTCTAAGAGTCTCCTTGTCAAAAGACTCGGGGTGGTTCTAAGAGTCTCCTTATCAAAAGACTCAGTACAAGATAGTGAATTTCCAACCAAGGGGGTAGAAGAGTGGACTACCCAAAGTTTGTGGAACCACTATATTTCTTTGTGTTGTGCTGTGCTTTCTTGTCTTGCATTTACTTTCTTTATTTGCTTAATTCTTGTTGGTGTGTGGGAAGACTTAATCTGTGAACACTACACATATATATATATATAATTATTCACTTTGCACAAATTATTTTAAATCTCTATTCACCCCCCTCTATAGAATTCTAGTGAGGTTAATTGTGCACTTTCAATTGGTATCAAAACGAGGTTCATCTAAAAAGGTTAACTCCTTGATCAAAAAGATCCTACCTCTTATTTATATATATTTTTTTTTCTAACAATCATTTTTCACATGGCACAAATCAAAGATTATACTTCCACCAGACCACCAATGTGCAATCTTGAAAAGTTTGCAGTTTGGAAAACAAGAATTAGGATTTATATGAATTCTATTGATGAAGATTTATTTAATGTTATCTTGACAGGTCCTCCCAAGCCTTATAGAAAAGACTCAAGTGGTGAGGTGACTCAAACACTTGTTCCAAAGGCTGAGTGGACAGTTGAAGAGAAGAAGGCAGAAACATGTGATGCAAAAGCTGTAAATATTCTGGTCTCAACCCTCTTTGATGAAATCTTTCAAAGGGTTGTTGATTGTGAATCAGCCAAAGAAATTTGGGAGGCTCTCATAAAGATGGTAGAAGGAAGTGCTGATGAAAGGAAAGACAGGAAGGCTCTATTGATCTCTCAATATGAGAACTTCCAAAAGAAGAATGAAGAAAGCATCTCTGAGATGTATGACAGATTCAGTCTGATCATCAATCAACTAAGAGACTTGGATAGAGAAATCTCTCTCACAGAGATCAATGACAAATTGCAGATGAGTCTCCCAAGTTCATGGGACTCAAGGATATGGGCAATAAGAGACACAGGAGGACAAAGGGAAATTTCAACAGATGCTCTCTTAGGAAAGTTCAGATCCTATGAGCAACTGCTGAAAACCAGAGAAGAGAAGAAGAAAAGAGAAAACATCCCAACTTCTTCAAAAGACAGGAACATTGCATTAAAAGCAATAGAAGAAGGAAGCTTTGTCACTGAAGAAGAACTATTCATTTTCCTGGCCAGAAAATTCAAGAAATGGGTCAGGACAGATGGATCAAGAAGGAGAGAGTCAAAACCAAGGTATGACAAAACTCCTACTAAAGAAATTGTATGTTATTCTTGCAGGAAACCTGGACATATTGCCCCAGAATGTCCAGAGAATGCTGAGACAAAGAAAGATCTGAAAAAGAAAGATCTCAAGAAAAAGGGGAAGAAGAAAGAAAGAGGCTTTATTGCTGAAGCCTGGAGTGAAACAGACTCTGAGGACAGCTCTTCTTCTAAGAGTGACAATGAAGAGCCTAATCAAGAAGATCTATGCTTAATGGCCCTTGAAGGCTCAAAGAATGATGATGATGCTAAATCATGGAGTGAAATAGGATCAGAAGAAAGCATATCTTCTGAAGATGAAAAAGAAGATAGTCTTATTCTCATAGAGGAATCTGAGGATAAGGATGAGGTAAGCATTTTTGATGAAATAGATTTTCAAAGTGATAATTTCAGAAATGATTTTATGGGAATGTGTCTAGATCAACTAAAAGCTACACAAGAAATTAAAGATCTAAAAGAACAAATCAATGTGGCTAAAAACCAGAGAAATAGAGAAGTCAAATGCTCTAAAATTATGAATTAAGGGCTAACATCATAGAAAAGGAGGTAGAAATGGCTAGAATAGAATACCAGCTCCTTAAGGATAAGGTATCCCAGGCAAAAGCCTTTGAAGAATCAATAAACCTGAGAAGCCAAACTCTCAAGGAAATCACTGAACAACAAACAAGGAGACATGAAAATCTTGGTCTAGGGGCTGATCCCTCAACCAGCCAAATTCCATCCAACAAACCTGCTTGGATGATCCCTGTAAAATTCACCAAACCCATCAAATCAAACCAAGAGAAAGATTCACTGAATAAGGAAGAAGACTTCCTCAAGGAAATAAAACAATTTGATGAAACATTATATTATTCAGCTGATGACTCTCAAACTTCATCTGAAGAAGCAACTAAGCCAAAAGAAACAATACATAAAAGAGCAAAATCAGAAAAAGGGAAAAAGAAAATTTATGAAGAAACAGTTGCGTCAACTTCATATCGACGTATGAATGATAGTGCGTCGACTTTTACTCAACGCAACCTCTCAGATGCCTCGACCTCTACTCAACGCTTGAATAAAAGTACGTCGACTTCCAATCGACGCAACTTTGTCCATGCGTCGATATCAGATCAACGCTATCGGGAGAAAGCGCCGAATATAAATCGAAGCAACTATCAACATGCGTCGAATAGATATCGACGCACAAAAATTCAGAGCAACTAAATGCATATCCTCCAAAAACCTTCTAAAATTCCCATTCAGGATCCATTCATCCTAACCATGATTTCCATCATAATCAACACCTCTATCCTAACCAAAATTTCTACCCTAAACCTGGCAACCAAACTTTCTATCCTAATCAACCCTTCTATCCCTCTCTAAACTCAAATTTTCATAAGAATAAGATAATCAAGTGCCATATATGTAACAAAACTGGCCACCTTGCCAAACAATGTTGGCACAACCAATCAAACTATCTGTAAAAATTAGTCCAAGACTGACTTAGAACTAGGAAAAGATAAAAATAAATAAACACCTAAAATTCTTCAGGAAAATCAAAAGTCACGTCGACTACCAATCGACGCAACGTCGACGACTCAACTCAATAAGTGCAATCGACGCATACGTCGATTACAATCGACGCATACGTCGACACGAAACCCTAACACCTTAACGCGGATTGTATTGACGCTTACGTCGAATTCCACTCGACGCAACGTCGACTTCATAAAAATGAGCGGCAATGCTAAAATATTTTCGGTCACATCCACTAAAGTACCGAATAAGCCTCGAATTGAGTCCCGTTTCGACGCTTCACCTGACTTAAAAAGACTCTTCCGTTAGAAACCTTCACTACTCTGCATCCTTTATCCTTCTTGCTCCCCAGTCCAGCCGATTCTTTTCCCTCTCTCACTGATCTACAATGGCTCCCAAGATAAATTCTGGGTTCGATATCGACCTCGAATCCTTCCAAGCAGCAGCAGAGAACTATAAGAACATCATAGCTCTCTTCACTGAATCCGGATTGGACAAACTCATCTCAACAAGATGCAAGCTCCTGGAAACAGAGCTCACAGAGCTGATAACTCATGTTCAGATATCTGAACAAGGAGAAATCCAGGGAACAATCTATGAGACACCAGTCTCAATCTCTGCAGAACATATTAGGACCACCTTTGATCTTCCATCAGGTATATCCTAATATAATCTTTGTTCAACTAAAATAGGGAAAGGAAATCAATTTCTAAAGAGTAACCTCATAAGTCTTCATCATTTCTTTATTAGGTGATGAATCTATAGACCTCACACCTTATGAAATCAAGCATCTGCTAACCATCATGAAGTTTTCAAGGGATAAACCAACCATCTAAAGAAAATAGACTTTTCTGAGGAGTATAGACTACTAGCAGATATAGTAAGAAAGATACTACTATGTAAGATATCTACCCATGATGCAGTGCCCAAGCAGCAACTTAACATCATGGGGGCTCTTGTATTGAAGAAGAAAATAGACTGGGCCAGCTGTCTGCTCAAGATGATAGGCTCTAGATATTCTCACAAAGAGAATGCCTACATGAGGATCATGAGTCAAGTACTCTTTCACTCCTTCCCTGACCTCTGTAGGTCAAAAGGAATTCCTATCCCTCCTGGAAAGAGGATGTCCATTTCCCTCTTCTCCAAATGGACTAGGCAAATCCCCAAGCCTGGTTCCATTCCTGAAAGAACTCCCTCTCCTCTTAACTCCCCTGCTCATCCATCTCCTCCTCCTCCTCAAAGAGACAATCCTTCTCTACCACCATCATCCACACAAATAGTCTCTACCACCCTCATAACTCCTGCTCTACCTACCCCTTCTCAAACACCTGCTCCTCAAACAGCAGTTTCTCCATCTCCTCCTCCTCATACTCTCTCACCCATTTCACCTCCACTATCACCAATACCTCATACATCAACTAACCTTTCTCCACCCTCATCACCACTTCCACCACTCTCTCCTCATCATTAACCACAACATGAACCATCTGCATCCACTGAAGCCCTTCTTACTCAGTGCATTGCAACAGCAGCTCAAACATTCCAAGCAATGCTGGATGAGCACTGCTCCCAAATTCATTCCTCCATCCTTCACATGCACACCCAAATAGATGGGGTCAGTGCCTCTGTGAAAAATCTGAAGACCTCTCTCTCTTCCTCTAGAGTGACCAGGTCTTTCTTAACCTCCCTGTCCAGGAAGGTCAAGAAGGGGGAGAATCTAGATGAAGAACAGCTCACCAATCCTAAATCTCTCTCTCACAAGCCCCCTCCTTCCTCAAAAGATAACAGTCTTGCACTTCTCATGACAATTGGAAATGAAGTTGTACCTGAGCTACACTCTGAAGAACAAATAATAGAGGTACTTAGTATAGCAAGAGAGGCTGCAAATCAAGTAGTACTATTACAAGGGGAGGCAAGCAGAGCAGAAATTGAAACTGAAAAGGAAGATGTGGCAGTTGGGGAGAAAGTTAAAGAAACTGCAATTCAGGGGGAGCTGGATACTGTTATGAATGAAGCTGGAAAAGAACAGCTAGATGCTGTGTTGACTGAAGTAGAAGCTCAGAAGCCAGATGCAACTGGAGCTGGAGATAATAAAGAAATTGAAGAAGTAGAAGGATTAAAGGAAGTTTCATCCCAGGGGGAGCTAGGTGAACTTCCTACAAATGAGAAGGAGAAACCCGCCTCTCCTAAAACAGTAGTATTCAAGAGAAAGAGAAAGACTCCTCCTACCCCTCCTGAGTAATGTTTGAAAATAATATTGATTGATATGAACATGAAGTCTGTTTATATAATTCTGGAAAACATTGTTATATAATCTCTTTTTCTAAATTTTTTTTGCTTAATTGATATATTTCTTTTCTCTACAAATGCTGAGATGCTAGTACAATTTCCCTCTAAATAGGGTTAAGATAAATATGGGGAGATTGTTGGGAAAATGATTTCTCTTAACCCCTGAAAAAGAGTTGAATATGAATTCTAAGAAAGGAAAATCAAGGTTAAGTAAATATGCGTCGAATGGTGTTCGACGCAACGTCGATGTAGTATCGACGTTCCTTTCAGAATGAGTCGAAGTACCTTTAAGAAGACTTCGACGTATCCTATGTCGACGTAGCTCTGACTTTTAGTCGACGTATCTTGACATATCGACGCACCTTAGTCGACGCACCTTCCTTATTCTCCTCTCGACGTCCAGCCAGGACGAATTCGACGCGCACGTCGAATAGTAATCAACGCACGTCGATTTCTATGATTAATTCAAAAATCGCTAGATCTCTTTCCTTCTTTTATAAATCTGATTTACATGGAATCAATTTATTCTTTATAGCCGTTCTGAATCAATCTTTCCTCTAATAGATTCTTGGCTAAATTGATTAAATTCTTTATGGACATTATTTGAAATCAGATTGAATACTTTCCTTCTATGGATACATTTGTTATGGAAATTTCTCTTTGTTTCTAATACTCTGCCTGCTAATTGATTATTCTCCTATAGTGTTATTTTAATGAACAGAGCTATAAATAACAAGGGGGTCGACTGAGAGAAAAGAAGTGGTGATCCACCATATACACATTGAAAAGGAGGAAAAGCTCCCAAAAAGTGAAAAAGAGAGAGAATAGAGAAATTGTTCTGCAGCAACCATCAAGCATTCTTCTTCTTCTGCTTCTAAAGTCATACTGCTGCAAAATTCTGAAAAGCTTACAATCTCCTTCTCACTATAGAAGGGAGATTTAATTCACTACTTCTTGTGCTTCCAATCTTCTTGCTAGGAAGAAGATTCTTTCTTGTCTTAAATACTTCTTCTCCTTTTCTCATTTTCATACTCACATACTGTAAAAGAGTTCTTAGAATCACTCTTCAAAAAATTCAGTTGTACTGGTTCTAAGAGTCTCCTTTTCAAAAGACTCAGTTGGTTCTAAGAGTCTCCTTGTCAAAAGACTCAGGGTGGTTCTAAGAGTCTCCTTATCAAAAGACTCAGTACAAGATAGTGAATTTCCTACCAAGGGGGTAGAAGAGTGGACTACCCAAAGTTTGGGGAACCACTATATTTCTTTGTGTTGTGCTGTGCTTTCTTGTCTTGCATTTACTTTCTTTATTTGCTTAATTCTTGTTGGTGTATGGGAAGACTTAATCTGTGAACACTACACACACACACATATATATATATATAATTATTCACTTTGCACAAATTATTTTAAATCTCTATTCACCCCCCCCCCCCCCCCCCTCTAGAGAATTCTAGTGAGGTTAATTGTGCACTTTCAGATTGATTAATTGTGTGCTAATTTCAATGCCTACTCTAACCATGTGCCCTTGTGTGTTTGATCTCTGGAGAGGCTAGATAAGGAAAGTATGAGCTGGAATGCCCCAGATCAATTCTGCTTCTGGGCTCTCATTAGAAGGTGGGTCAGGTTGATCTCTGGAGAGGCTGGCTAAGGAAACTATGAGCTAGAATGCCCCATATCAATTTTTCTATCGGGCTCTCATTATACGGTGTGTCAGGTTGATCTCTGGAGAGGCTGGCTAAGGAAAGCATGAGCTGGAATGCCCCTGATCGATATCGCTACCGGGCTCTCAATAGACGGTGGGTCGGGCTGATCTATGGAGAGGCTGGCTAAGGAAAGTATGAGATGGAATGCCAAAGATCGATTCCACTGTTAGGCTCTCATTAGACGGTGGGTTAAGGTGATCTCTCGAGAGGCTGGCTAAGGAAAGTATGAGCTGGAATGCCTCAGATCGATTCCGCTGCCGGGCTCTCATTAGACGGTGGGTCAAGTTGATCTCTAGAGAGGCTGGCCAAGGAAAGTATGAGCTGGAATGACCATGATCGATTCCGATGTCGGGCTCTCATTAGACAGTGGGTCAGGTTGACCTCTAGAGAGGCTAGCTAAGGAAAGTATGAGCTTCAATTCCCCAGATCAATTCCGTTGTCGGGCTCTCATTAGACGGTGAGTCAGGTTGATCTCTGGAGAGGCAGGCTAAGGAATGTATGAGATGGAATGCCCCAGATCGATTCCACTGTCTGTCTCTCATTAGATTGTGGGTCAGGTTGATCTCGGGAGAGGCTGGCTAAGGAAAGTATGAGCTGGAATGGCCCAGATCGATTCCGCTGCTGGGCTCTCATTAACGGTGGGTCAGGTTGATCTATGGAGAGGCTAGTTATGAAAATATGAGCTGGAATGCCCCAGATCGATTCCACTGTTGGGCTCTCACTAGACGGTGGGTCAGGTTGATTTCTGTAGAGGATGGCTAAGGAAAGTATGAGCTGGAATTCCACAGATCGATTCTGCTGCCGGGCTCTCATTAGACGATGTGTCAAGTTGATCTCTTGAGAGGCTGGCTAAGAAATGTATGAGCTGGAATGCCTCAGATCGATTCCGCTGCCGAGCTTTTATTAAACGATGGGTCAGGTTGATCTCTGGAGAGGCTGGCTGAGGAAAGTATGGATTGGAATGCCCTAAATCGATTCTGCTGTCGGACTCTCATTATACGGTGGGTCAGGTTGATCTATGGAGAGACTGGCTAAGGAAAGTGTGAGCTGGAACGCCCCAGATCGATTTCGTTGTTGGGCTCTCATTAGATGGTAGGTCAGGTTGATCTTTGGAGAGGCTGGCTAAGGAAAGTATGAGATGAAATGCGCCAGATTCATTCCGCTGTCTGGCTCTCATTAAACGGTGGGTTAGGTTCATCTCTGGAGAGGTTGGCTTAGGAAAGTATGAGCTGAAATGCCCCAGATCAATTCCGCTATTGGGCTCTCATTAGATAGTGGGTCAGGTTGATCTCTGGAGAGGTTTGCTAAGGAAAGTATGAGCTAGAATACCCCAGATCGATTTGTTGTAGGGCTCTCATTAGAAGGTGGGTCAGGTTGATCTCTAGAGAGGCTGACTAAGGAAAGTATGAGCTAGAATGCCCAAGATCGATTCCACTGCCGGGCTCTCATTGGACGGTGGGCCAAGTTGATCTCTAGAGAGGCTGGCTAAGGAAAGTATGAGTTGGAATGCCCAGATCGATTCCGCTGTTGGGCTCTCATTAGATGGTGGGTTAGGTTGATCTCTAGAGAGGCTGGCTAAGGAAAGTATGAGCTGGAATACCCCAGATCGATTCCCATGTCGGGCTCTCATTAGACAGTGGGTCAGGTTGATCTCTAGTGAGGCTGGCTAGGCAAAAGTGGCAATGGACCAAGGCAACAGGCTCTCACAAAGACGACATGGGCAGGATCTCACCCAGCTGGCAGGATAGCATACTCACCCGATGACAAAAAGCTAAGAAAAACTTAAGAAAAAATCTTAAGGGGGAGGTAGGCGAGTGGTCCCAGCAGAAGAGGCACTTGTTGGAGTTTCTGCGATGATCTCAAAGCAATCAACAGTTAGTCTTACTGCCAACGCAATATTCGGCTAAAGTGTTTAACCGAATTATGTAAATTTCGGCTAAAGGGTTTAGACAAATTCGGCTAAAGTGTTTAACCGAATTATGTTGATTCGACTAATCAAATTCGGCGATATATATTTGGCGATATAGTTTTGGTTAAAGTGTTTAACTGAACTGTAACAGATTCGACTAAAGAGTTTAGCCGAAATGTGTTAGTTCGACGAAATCATATTACCGAATTGATATAGTCGAATCAAATTTATATAGTTGAATTTGGTTATAGTGAGTTCGTGGAACCCGGATCTCTTGATTTCGTCGAACGTAGATCTCTTGAGTTCGCCGAACGCGGATCTCTTGAGTTCGCCGAACGCAGATCTCTTTGAGTTCGTCGAACGCGACCTTTGGTATATAACAGTTCACGATCTTAGGGTTTGATATACATATATTGCGACCGACCCTTTTTCGTGATTTGTGAGAGCAGCGCCGGAAGTGTTCCGCTAAGGCTTCTCTCCTCTTCCGACAGTTGCCTCCTCCGTTTTCTCGGATCTAGCAGTCTGTGGGGATGCTGAGAGCTTTTCTTCTCCGACTCATTCCTTGTTCGACAAGGCATTGAGGTTCTCCTCCGCTTGTGTGGATCTCTGTAGAGGGGCCGATCCATTTCATTTCTTGCAAAGTAAGGTTCATTCTACCAGAAGTCCGTGTGGAGCATCTTGGTTGAGTATCGACTCAATCCCTTAAGGGTATATCGTTTTGTTGCCTTTTCTATTTCTTGATTCATGAAATCCGCAAGATCCTTAACTCTTTGGGTTGTTCTTGTTATTTTTCCGCTGCGCATATGTGATATGATGTCAACTTTATTGTTAAGAAAACCCCAACAGTGGTATCAGAGCTAGGTTTGCAATCAAGTGCGTGTAAATCAGGATTTTAGAAGCGTTCTAAATGCCCTGATTTCTTCTTGGAGCCCCTCCAAGAATGCATGTGATTGCATTGCGATTTTATTATTTCGGAAATAGTTTCTCCTTTGTAGTAACCGTCCCTCCAAGTGATTTGTGAAATCACATGTCTGAGATTTTGAATCTGACATTGAGAGAAGAGCTTGTCTACTGCACAAGTGGAGTTGTTTTTGATGTGTCCAATGCATGTAAATCTGGAGATTTAGAAGTGTTCTAAGTGTTCAGATTTAGCCCTTCTTATCAAAGTGTTGATATTTTTTTGCGCATTGGGGATGCATTTGGTTTGAAATGTTGTATTTCAATTTTGTGAATGTGCACACTGATTAAAAGTTAATCAAGATGAAATGTTCATCAATTGTATCTTAAAATTCCTTAATCCAATATTAAGCATTTGGATTCCTTCCGATGGATGACACTCTTCCTGCCTCGATCGATGAAGTGTGGGCTTGCCAAAGCAAGGTGCATTAATCTATCTTGGTAAGGGTGCGAGCGGATAATTGTGATATCCCACTGTCGACATCGGGTCTATCTTAACTAGGTGACCTCAAAGGTTGAGTGCCTAGAGGTATAGGGTTGGCATGCACCATATGATGGATGCGAATAAAAAGTTATTCACCAACCATACAAGAGTTGCATAGTGATGCAATTGACAAGTGTTGTCTACCAAAATAACCGCATTACGAGAGAAACGCCAAAGCGACTCATTGTGTTGGTGAAATATGGATCTTGTCCACTAAGAGAGTAGCTCGCATAAACTCTTTGAATCAAAATTAAGAGTTATCGATTTGATTAAAATAGTGGGAGTATTTAATTAAAGTCCTTATTAAAATAAAATGTATTTTGAAATATAGTACTGAAAATCTTTTGCAAATTTATTGTAGAATTTCCATGGCAAATACATCACACTCCACGTTGTCCCTGAGAGCCATCCTTGAGAAGGACAAGCTCAATGGGACGAACTTCCTCGACTGGTATAGGAACATGGGAATTGTTCTCAGGCAAGAGTGCAAGCTCTATTTCTTGGAAGGGGAAACCCCTGCAGAGCCGACCGGGAAAGCTCCGCGAGCAGACAGAGATGCTTACAAGAAGTATCAAGATGATACCTTGGATGTGGAATGCCTCATGCTTGCTACCATGTCCTCTGAGCTTAAGAAGCAACACGAGAGCATGTGTGGTTATGAGATAATCGGGCATCTCAAGAAAATGTTCGAGGGGCAAGCCCGGCAAGAGAGGTTTAACATATCCAAGGCATTATTTCAGTGCAAAATGGGAGCTTGAGACTCAGTAGGGACTCACGTACTTAAGATGATTGGGTATATAGAGAACCTTGAAAGACTTGGTTTTCCCTTGGGTTTCCTCTCGGCCTCCTCCTTCATCCTAGCGCTCCAAAGGAAGACCTAGCCGCCATTACCATCAAGCAAGGGGAAGTTTACAACCTCTACCGGATCGTGACACGAAGAAGACGGGCTCATTGGAGAGTAGTGACAGCTCTCTCTACCCCGGACGTAGTTGTGGACCGAGCTTGGACGCGGATTGACAACCCGGCGATTCCAACCGTGAATCTACAACGAGCCTTCGGATTCGGTCGATTTCTTGCCTTGTTCTCCTCTTATTGATTGTTGTAATTGTTAGATCTTTTGTATTTTGATGAAGAACACT